>JANKKI010000034.1:693000-1386000 GCA_025175665.1 Cinchona pubescens | reverse complement strand
CATTATCAGAAATGAGCACAGTAGGGATACCGAACCGGCAAATAATACTTTTTCAAAAGAATTTTTTATTGCTTTTCTCGAGATTGTAGCAAGGGGCTCGGCCTCAATCCACTTGGTGAAGTAGTCAACCGCTACTACTAAGAACTTAAGCTTGCCTATCCCTCGGGGAAGTGGGCCCAAAATATCAATTTCCCACTGAACAAATGGCCATGGGCTCTGAATAGGAATCATGTCCGAACCTGGTTTTCGGGGTATTGGCGCATGTATTTGACATTGATGACACCCCGTACCAAGGTGTTTGCGTCAGAGTGTAAGGTCAGGAAGTAGTACCCAGTCAACAAGACTCATTTGCGAGCTAAGCTCCGAGGACCGACGTGACTTCTGCATACGCCTTCGTGCACCTCTCGTAAAAAATAGTTAGCTTCAGAAAGCGTGAGGCACCTCAACAGGGGCACAAGTATGCTTTTTTATACAAGATTTCGTCAATATGTGTATACTTGGCGGCTCTGTACTTGATCTTTCTAGCTCGGCCGGATCCTCGGGGAGCTTCTCATTATTCAAATAATTTATTATGGGTTCTATCCAACCGAGGTTTGGTTGGACACAAGAGATTCTTTCAAAGAGGTCAACAGACCTGCGCTGTCGCTGTTCTACCAAAATCTCTTTTGTTAAATGCGATTATATTGCCGAGGCTAGTTTTGACAAAGCATCAGCATGTGTGTTTCTTGTTCGGGTAATTTTAATGATGTTCACCTATTTAAATTTTCCATTCCAGCTTTTGATCTAGGTTAGGTACCTTTTTAAAATCACGCATCGACCCTCGTAATTTCCCAAACTTTGATTCACAACCAGCTGAGAATCTGAAATACAATGTATCTTTAAGGTTCGGGCTCCTATCTGTTGGGCCATTTCTATTCTACAGATGAGGGCCTCGTACTCAGTTTCGTTGTTTGTTGCTGGAAATCTGAACCTTAGGGCATAAGTGAGATAATCCCCTTCAGGAGATCGGATTATTATCCCTGCCCCGGCTCCGAATTCACATGAAACTCCGTCAATATGAAGCTCCCATGTGAGATCATCTCTCATTTTTTGTTCTTTTGCTGGATCAATCACCATGATTAGGTCAACCTTTTCGATGTCACATCTTTCTAAAATGAAATCTGTGAAAACCTGTGCTTTGATTGCTGTTCGAGGTCTGAATTCTATGTCAAACTCGGTATCATGGCCGTGTTGACCATGAAAAGCGTAATACTTTGCCCTGTCTCTTTTATCCGAGACTGACACCATTTGAGGGGGTGGCTCTAAGAGGCCCAGATGCTGTACTTGGTACAAAATTTTCCTCCTCGATCTATTGGGAGGTGTGAAGTCAGCTTCTGGTTGGTTCCCCCTAGCATTGTTCGCGGGGATCGATTCCCGATATTGTTGCCCGGGTAGACCACCCGGTTCACCAACGGTGTGGCTCTGGAATAGTTTAACCTATCTGTGACCCTCAGTTTTTTAGAGAATGAGGGGTTCGGAGTCTTCAGGACCTTTTCTCTTTGTGTATCGTAAAGTTCTCTTTTTCTCTTGTTTAACTATTCGCCCCGTATGAACTCCGATGCTCTTTCGAGGAGTTTCGAATATGATCTCGGCATCTTTTTGGCCAGCTCGGCATTGAAGGTGCCTGGTCTAATGCCGTTCCAGAAAGCAGCCAGCAGAATTCTTTCATCAACATTTTTGATTTGGACCACCTCATCATCGAAGTGGTCCACAAATTTATTAAGCGACTCATCGGACCTCTAGCGAATGTTCAAGAGGTACAACGTGTCCTTTTGCAATATTGATTTGCTCCTGAAGTGGCCAAGGAAGGACTTTTCCAGGTCATTGAAAGTGGCGATTGAGTTCATCGGCGACTCCTAGAACCACTTCTGTGCCGGATCAAATCCTCGAAGAGTGGTGGCAAACAACTTGCAGCGGGTCGCGCCACTGTAGCCATAAAGGCTAGTGATCACTACCATGTGCTGAAGGTGATTTGACGGATCAGATTCTCCCTTGTAGCGGACTAGGTCTGGTAGTTTGAATTGCCTTGGAAGAGATTCAATCTTGATAGAGATTGTGAATGGATCTCTATCAATCTCTGCCGTAGTAGGAGTATTCAGATAAATTGTTTTTCCTCAAAATCTCTTGAATCTTATTTTCGAGGCTCTGCTCCTCTAGCTGTTTTAAAACAGCCGAGGAGGGTCCTCTTGAATCAGATTTTTTTTAGGATTGTGCAACGAGTCTCTCGTTCATTGGTAATTTCTTTGATCCGCTCATCGTTGAGTGTGACTCATCAGATTGTTCGTCTGGGCGTGACTTTATCAATTTATGACTCAGGTCGATTAAGCTCATGGCATTAACCGACTGTTTCCTAGGCTGTCGGCCGGGGACGCGTTGCTGTTCAGCTTGTGGAGTAACTGCTCGATTTGATGAGCACTCAGATGGAGTTTGGCTCTCGCGCTGCTCCATAAACTCTCAGAAAGACTCAAAATGATCAGTAATTTACTTCAGGACATCATCTTACTTTTGTTGAGCCTCGGCTGGTGTACCTATATTTTTTGGCTCGTCGGTATGCACCACTAGATGTTGATTGCTCGTCTCTGCTTCATTGCTAGCAAAAATAAACAACTCAGATGATCGAGAATTGATTGAAAGAGATGGAAATTTGTCAATTCTCGCAGACGGCGCCAAATGACAAAGCTAGAATTAGATTCTAGGAGGAGAGAGAAAGTAAGTGAAAGAACTGAGTATCAGGAGTATGTTTGATTATCTGAGTTTCGATCCCCTTTTAGTTGCACCCAAACTTCTTATTTATAGATGTACATGAGGAGGCATGAGGCTATCACTATGTTAGCTCAACTGAGGCTAAATTACATAATTGCCCTTAATGAGGCAGCCATATAGGCACTTCTAGAACAATTTTGGGAAGATGCTATGTGTCACTAAACTCCACCAATCAACATCATCACATGTAATACTGGTCGGGAGAATTAGGCTACATCTAGAATAGTTCATGATTACCAAGGCCAACGATGTTTTGTTACAATCACTGCCACGAAGCCTGCAATCGAAATTGATGGTACCCGAACTAATTGACAGAGACAGTCGAGGGAATCATGGATTGATTAACTCCATGTTCTGGCCAGAGAAGGCAACAGTGATAAATTCTATTCCTTCAGGAGATGTGCTTCGAGGAAAGCATCAATGGATATTGCGTTACTCAAAGAATGGCATGTACTCAAGTAAAAGTTCTTATAATGTAATCTTGGAATTGGAGTAAGTGATTAAAAAGGGGAATTAAGAAGGAACCTTAGGACAACAAGGGGAAATGATCCAGAAAAAAATTATAGAGACTGGAAATAGCAAGAAAAGTGAAACACCATCATTAGAGAATTTTACATGGCTGTTTAACATTGGCAAATTTGAAAAGAAAGGGATCCAAGTTGAACAAAGTCGCTCATTATGTGTGTTGCGAACATAGAAGACCAGAACCATGTGGTTTTTAGGTGTCTTGTAGCAAAATAAGCCTTCGATCTTCGTTTTCCGAGTATTATGATTTACAACTTGGTACAAGAATGTTCGAGGGGATGGATTAGGAAAATCATCTTAAGAACTCCAACTAAACAAATTAATCACTTTGCATTATTAGGTTGGGGAATACGGAAAAGAAGGAATTCTAAGGTTCATGAGGGTAATGTGGTAGCTCTGTAAAATCCAATGCTTTTAACTCGAACCAAAAGATGAAACTGTTAAGTGTCCGGTTTGTGGTTCAACCGTTCTAACCAGCCGGGTCATGTGGTTCAATAATTTTTTGGGTATTTAAGTATTTTAGTACTTTCACATCAGTGTAGACATGCCAATAGTAGCAAAATCTTTAGAGGCCAGGTAGTCTAAAATCCACTTTGTTGTGTCTTGAAAAATGAGTTCAAATCCTCTCAAAACATTTTTTTTTATCTTACATCTTTTTTTTCTCATTTTATGTTTTCTTATTAATTGAGTGTGACAAATGTGAACTCCATACCCAGTAATACAGTGTCATAGCAATTTAAATTCTTCTTTTGAAGATAAATGTTGAATCGTTGTCTCTAGAGAGAGAGAGAGAATTTATACTGTAATATTGTTGTGTTCATTATAATGTGACTAAGTTTTTGGGAAGGAGCTTCCACCCATTAACTGTGACATCTTGGCCGGGATGATCTTTTTCTTATCGATGTCACTGTTTCCAAAGTTGATCCTGAGAGAGTATCAAGACTAGGACTTCTTCAACGGAGTCTCTTAGATATGTTCCTCTTCGACTAAGGTTTTGTCATTTCTTCATATATATGTATCTAAGTGAATAGCGATTGCTCCGTGAGGGTTGCTTTAGTCTCATCTCAGAAATATCTGAACTCATAAATCTATTTTTTCGATGACCAGACCATTAAATTGTTGGACCTTCTCTAAATAATTTTGGCAAAGTCTCTCATTTGTGTATACTTCTAACGGTATCATCTTCTATTCTAGGGCCTTGGGCAGGCTCTTCCCTATCAGAGGTGTCTTATTGTCAATTCCACACTTTTAGTTAGGCATTAGGGGTGGAACTCGTAACCCTTTGCTTGGATGCATTTCCATGGTGGTTCATTGCATTTACCGTGAGTATTGTAAACGCAAATTTTGTGGCTGAAAATAAGACAAGAAATAAAATTCACAAATTTAAAATTTTTTTAGATTAGGTGAAATTGGGTTGTAACTCTGTAGTATTTCGATTGTCGATTGCAATGACAAAGACCTCTAATTCATTCCTTGATTTGGTAACGACGATCCAAGGGCCGTGATTGACTTGATCTTGAAGCATCGAGGTATTGATAAACAATTCGAAGGCCACAACAGGATTGATCTCGAATCGTTGAACTCGTTCAATTTCCCGCAGGATAAATCAATCAAAAAGTGTGTACCGAGGGCTTTATGGTTGATCCCGGTTCAAAGAATGTCGGTGAAGAATGTGACTCTTTATTATCGATAGAAGATGCAACTCTTTGTTTTTCGTGCTTCTTGATCCCTATTCTGCTAGAGCCTTACTTTTTGTGTGCTTGAAGTGCTTTTTCCCCGTTCCCTTTCCAATAAGAATGGCCTTGTATTTATAGGCCAAGAGTGAGGGGTTTAATTTAGGAAGTTCAATTATTGGCTTAGATCTCTGGCTAAAGGATTGTTAAGGATAGGGTTTAGAGATTCTTTGAATATTGCAAGGTAAAGCTGCTATTTTTCTTGTTCAGTAATTTGTTCGATAAGTTCTGAAAGGAGATCTTGTTCTTTTGTAAGAACGTTGATGGTGTTTGTTTCTTTCCCTGTGATTTCGGAGCTATCTGTCAAAACATCATCATTGTGAATTTGGTTTACATGTTCTTCCGTTTCAAAATCGTCTTCCGTGTTTTCGTTTCCAGAACTTTGGCTGCATAATCAAGAAGAAGATTTGTTATTTGACACAGCATTTCATCTTCTAGATTAAGGGCTTGAAGCTGTTGGTTCTAATCTGTAATATCTGCCAATGTGTCTAGGCTTATGACATTTGTAACAAACAGTCTTTAGACTGGGATTTGGCAGGTATTTTGTTTGAAGAGGTAGGTAAGTGTCTTTTGGGTTGAGAAGAGGTTCTGTGTCTCTTGTTGTAAAGTTGTTTACTTGGTTTGTATTCAAGCTATTTTTTGGAAAATTGGGGTTTTCTTTTGGTTTTGGTTTTGCAACTGGGTAGGCCAAACTGTTCACAAAACGATCCCAGATCTTTACTTCTTTGAGCTCAGTCTTTAACAAGTTGTCTGAGCATTTTATCCTATTTGCAGATTGATAGAACCACTTGTTGAATTTGACTAATCAATTGTCCATAGGTGATTGCTTCCCATGGCACTATTTTATCATGCTGTTTTCTTAGGTCATCTGTGACAAGGTCTCTAAGAGATTTTGGTAATCAATCAAGGAACTTCTCTTCCAGTATGGTTGATTTCCATCTGATCTGGAGTATATCCTAGTCAGGAATGTATCTAAAATTATACCATCTAAAGTCTGACAGATTTCTGCACTTAAGATTGTTGAGGAGTTCAGTGGATTTGTCTTTGAACATTTTTGGATCGCCAATGAATGTTTTTGCAATGGTGAAGATAAGGGTTGCCACTGCATCTGAGATTGTTTCATTATTTTGAAGTATAGGATCTCCTTCTTCATTCAACTTAATTGCTGATAGAATGTTTTCTTTGTCATCAGAACTTAAATGTTCATCCCACCATCTTTTGAGTTGCCCTGTAAATCCTGTGATAAGGATATGAGCTGCTAATTGGTCTGTACAGCCATGTGCAGTTCTGTATGCTGTTTGCATTGTAAGCATTTTGGAGTAAGTTGGGTTTTTCTTCTATAACAATGTCTGGATAGGTTGCTCTGGAATAATACAGTTTGTTCAGATTCCTCCAATTGGAATTGTTTGATCTTGAAATTGATGTGCGGAGCTTAAAGATTTCAGCTTGCTGATTTTCAAAGTCTGACGAATTGTGCTCCTGTTTCTCTAAACACATAGGCTTGGTGCTTTACTGAGGATGATCCTGGTTCATGTGACTTTTGTTTAGAAACTGGAGTAGAAAAGAATCGTTCAATTTTTGCTATCCTTTGTTCTAGTTGGCTGATTGGCTGTATTTGGAGCTATTTTTGAAATTTGGCTGGTATTTCATGAGGTTTGAAGATTGCATTTGTAGTTGAGGCTGATTTTGTAGAAATTGGTTTGGTGAGAAGATATTCTCCTAGGGTTTGTAGGTACTTGTTAGTATAATTGTTTTGTTCATAGATACTTTGTATATCCTTGACATCAATGGAAACTTGGTTGTCATTTTTCTTGAAGGGTATGGCTTTTATGTCTATTTTTTGGTTATTGGTGGTCATATGCTGGATAGTAATGGTTTTTGGTGGTGGTAATTCTGAATGAATTTCTCCAGTTTGTGTTTACCAAGTCTTTGAGACATAGATTGTAGGAAGAGAAATGATAAGAGGTGTTGTTTATTTTTGCATAAACTAAAAACCAAAACAATCAAAGAACTGGATGCGTTGTTGAGTTCTTGTCAAAAATCCATAGAACTCATGTTGTATCTTTTGTCTGGCTTGTCCTTTGTAATTTTCAAAGAACCATTGCTTCTTTTGTTGGTTATGTTCTGTAAAAAATTTTGAGCGGATACTTTGTTTGTCGATCTGGTAGTCTGTTGTAAGTACAGCAAGATCACCAACTGAATCAACAACCGGAGTGTCTATCATAGTAGAGTATGTGAGAGATCTAGGAAGTCCTCCATGCTCATCTTCCGATGAATTGTCTTGATTTTCTGTTTGGACTGCATATCTTGACTGTGGGATTCTAGATGAGAGATCTAGATTCTGCAATCTTGTTGTTACAGAAGATGTTGAATGCCTGCTAGGAGCATATCCCCTTGGTTGGACAGGTTGATCAATAACAGTACTGGCTGAGGAGGATGCTTTGAAACTTGTAGATCTGTCAAAAGTTATCTGCACAGTTCTTGAAAGAAATTGTCTGATGCCTGAGATCTTAAGTTGTGTTTTGAGCTGGTGGTGCTGCTGGTACTAATCCTGGTTGCATCCAATCGTTTGGGAGAGAGACTTGATCCCAAGTGATTGTCTTTGGAATCGACATTCTGGATCTAGCAAGATCTGTCTGGAACATTGTTGTTTCTCCTCTGGAAATGTTTTAATAGCTCCAGATCTAAAGGTTGAACTCATTGCCTTGAGCTGAATCCTGTAAGTGATTGCCACTGGAAGAGATCCTGGCTTTGTTTTGTAATTCGCTGTCTTTCAATTTAAAGTTAAGGTGTCCAGAATATTTTTATCTTTTAAACAAACTGTAAAGTTTGAAAAATAGTCAAAATAAACTGGTCCTCCGTAAAGGTTAGTTTCAACCATAATTACAACAGATTCTAGCACAGCTGGGGCAAACAAGACTCAAACCAAAATGAAGATGACTGTTATGGGATTTTTTCACATTCCATAAAAATCTTGTAATAGATACACCGAAAAATATTGTTTAAGTCTGGCCAAATACTGTGCAAACAACGACAAAAAAATTTATACTATACACTGTAGCAGTACTGTAGCACTTGTACTGTAGCAAAGGTCCTTGTAGCAATCATTGTAGCAGTCAGAAATTTTAACTATAAACCCCTCCCCCCCAAACACATGAAAGGGACACACGAATTTTTAGGGAAGGCTTCTCTCTCTAAAAACTCTCTCCCTTCTCTCCTTTGTCCCCAAAACCATTTAGCTAAGGCTTTGAGTTTTGAAAACATTAAACATTGTAAGTATTCGATCATTAATAAACTCCAACTTTATTATCTGTTTTATATTGTCAAATGGCCGGCTTAGCCGCCTAAGTTCTTGTTATATTTGTTTCATATTATTTGTTATATATTCATACTGTCTAATGGCTGGCTTAGCCGCCTGATCTTTTAATTTATTTACAGTCCGTCTGTGACCCTCTTCCCTTTATCCCTTTGTGTTTCATTTCCTTTTACCTTTATCCCTTGTCAGGGGTTTTGCTGCAACTTGGACAAGTCCAAAATGTAAATAAATGATTGTATTTTTTCATATGCTTTTCAATGATTTTCTTGGATAATAGTCTAATTTCTTCATGGTCTGAATTTAAAGTGATAGTTTGTTCAACTGTTTTAATTGTGTAATCAGATGTTAAACTCCATCCAGGACTTTGATAAATGCCATTGTTAGCATATTCTGGAATCTTTCAGTTGTCTATTGATTGAGTCAAATCATTACGGTTAATTTCTTCTTTAAAGTTTGAGTTTGAAGAAGCAGAAGAAGAAGCAGTAGATCTAGAAGAGGATCTAAATAAATTTGCCCTTAATTAGCTCAAATTGATTTTTCTTAATTTAATCAATTAGAGAGGTTCTATCTCTTTAATTGATTCTAGAATAACCGATTAGGTTTAGAGTGCCTAACGGACTCCATTTGCTTGTTTAGCTCAATTCGCAAGGGATATGGATTCGACCAATCATTTTTATTGGATTTGATTTGAGACATTATGTTTAAGATCCTGATTTCAATGGACCAAAGAATAATTAGGATTAAGAAGAAGAATTTATAATCTTAATTAATTGATTATTTATTTATTATTATTATTATTATTATTATTATTAAATGTCTACAAATGGCCCCCTTCAAGACTTGTATTTGGTACAAGCTTGCTTGTACAAGAATGCAAGACTTGAAGCCCCATATATTTTTTTCTTGACAGCGTATTAGAATCTAAAGCCCCCCTAAAATATTCATCAAAATTGAATCCCTTGTATAATATTTTGGCTATTTGCCCACCTATGGTGTAGATGGAACCACAAAGGTAACAGGGGACTTCTACTACTAACAGCTAGTATTGTGGGCCAAATCTATCATAATATTATTTTTGCTTCAAATGGATGGACCTTGAACTCAAACGTTTGTGATTTATGCTGCATCTTGCTATTTACTTGCTGCCAACTCACTCCCTAATCCGCTTGGGCAAATCAAAGTTACTATAAATAGTGTGCCTCCCTTTTCTTTCCTTTGTTTTCAGACCACTGGGACATGCAATTCCTTAGGTACATGAATTTTCTCTTTGCTTGCAAGGAAGGCGCATCAACAATAGATGGAATAAGGAAACTTGCACAACAAATTTCTTTCCTTCCGAACCCTTGTAGATCTTAAGGAAACGAATGCATGTCAAAGAATCTTCTAGATACTCAATCTCCTCAATCAAGCAAAATTAGGGAGCTTATGCTTTCAATCTTATATTTATATCCACTATCAAACACAATCGAACCACATCCTTTGAAACACAATTGAAAGGAACGTAAAGACATCCCTGACTTCAAGACTAGATAGTGGGTGAATCTTTAACTCAGAGCCTTTCTAATTTGTGTTCTCATTCAAATCTTCTTGTAATCTATATATGTATATATATATATACATTAAATTTATAGTTGCTGATAATTAATTCGGTCATCAACAATCTTGCAGAAGTACATTGGAATTTTGCACCATGCAGGAAGCTCCGACTACGACGACTAGATCCTCTGTTGTCTGCAAAGTAAGGCAATAAGTGTATCCCACTTTTTTTTTTTGGTGATTGGATTCTGACCAAGTTTGTGCTGCACTGGAGACGAGTATATATATATATATATATATATATATATATATATATATATATTGAAATCACCTTATCCCACACGCTTGCATGGCCTAACTTTAACGTTGATGTCATGAAGGGAATACATGCATTAATATGTAAGTGCATGTTCATGCTTTACCTGCAATTACAATCATGAGAACCAACTATAATATTGTTTCTAATACACCATAAGCCTTATGTTTGCAGGAGGCACATAGAAGAATTGCACTTAAATCAAATTGTTTCGTGTGATCTTATCTCCAGTTTCTTGTGTGGAAACACCAATCCCTTCAATAGTTAAAACGTGAGATCACATGCTTTATGAGATTTACATATTATTAATCACCCGCAAGATACTTGCATGAATTCTAACTCCTTTTATATCCTGAGATTATAGACTTGACCATCACTTAGGAAAAAAACAAACTCCTCCCTTTAGTTTAATATATATATATATATATATATATATATATATATATATATCTTAATGCCATGAGATTCGTTTGAGGAATATTAAACAACCATGTGTAATTATTTTTTTCAACATAATACACGTGTGAATATGGCCGTCACAACTAGTCTTGAACACTGACCACACACTAATAAGACACTTCAATCCAAGCACCAGTGTGCTTTTGATGCCATTTCCACGTACTTGAAGTTGGTTGGTGCTATATTCATTTAACATGTATGTACATGATGAACCAATTTCCATAAAGTAACACATGCACATTGGACTCTTTTCATTCGAAACATCAAATCAACATCTTAACTCCAGGCCATTGACACGCTCCTATAGTGGCTCGCAACTGGAAAACCACAATCTTGGTACTATGCCTTCTTACGGTTGCATCATTAATGTATCCCTAGAGTGGCCCGTACCTAAATCGACAAAGATTGCTCCGGAACCATGCCCTGTTACGGTTGCGTGTTTAACATACCCACTGCTAGAGTGGGTCATACTTGGATCGTTAACTAGATTGCCGTACATCTGGATCCATGCCTTTTAATGGTTGCATTGTTGACGTACCTCTAAAGGGCCCGTGCCCGAATCGACATCTAGATTGCCGTAACTCCTGAACCATGTCCTCTTAGGTTACGTACTCGACGTACCCCTAGAGTGACAGTACCCGGATCGACAACTAAGTAGCCGTAACTTTGGAATCATGTCCTCTTACGGTTGCGTCATTGACGTACCCTTAAAGTCGATCATACACGGATGATCAACTAGATACCACAACTTCGGTACCATGCCTTCTTACGGTTGTGTCGTTGATGTACCCACAAAGTGTCTTGTACACGAATCATCAACTAGAATACCACAACTCCTGTACCATGCCTTCTTACTATTGCGTCATTGACACACCCCTAGAGTGGCCCGTACCTAGATCGTCAACTGGAATATCACAATTCAGGTACCATGCCTTCTTACGGTGTTATTGACACATCCCATTAGAGTGGCCCATATCTGGATCATCAACTGGAATGCTGCACACCCGGGACCATGATTGAAGATCATCGGTGAACTCGCATGGCTCGTGATTAACCTTCAAACCTTGTTAATAATGATTTGGATGTGGCTCGCACAATAGCAATCTAGGTCTTGCTTATCAATGAATTGACTATTGTATGAACCCCCTAATGCCTTTTTTTTTATTTAACAGGTAAGAACATGGTTTATTTCAAGGAGACAATCATTTCCAAGAGGCCATATCTTGTGATTGTAAATAACAAGGATGACGATATTGAATGCGTAACTGGTCTCCTTACACGTTCTTTAGCATTTGATAAACTTCCCAAGAAGTTAGAAAACAAGTATGACCCCAAGAATTTGTTAGGGTAGTCAAGGAAATCTCATAGAAAAGATGACGGCTTTCTATTTTTGTTGCTATGTTTCACGCCATGCCCTTTATCTTACTTTGGGATGTCGTAATATTGCTGGTGAAGCGAGTTGGGGAACCCTAGACTTCCTTTATGGTCAATGGTGAGTTCACACACACACACCTCTTTACCGAGAATGGCTAGAACATTTATTTGGTTGAAGTTGACAAACACTCATGAAGGCACATCTTTATGACACTGTTTAATGCATCCTTATTCACATATGACCGCAATGCCAACATTTTTCAGGGCTTTTTGTCAGTGATGGTGTGCTGAGACGCATACTACTCACATTTCCCAAGGAGAGATAACTTTTTCTCTTTGGGACTTATCTACACTTGGCGGGTTGCCTTGAAGCGGCTTTTCTACGACAAGGTTGTCCTTGCGAAAAGGCTAGTTTTTGTAGTTGACAAGCAAGAGAAGAAGTCATCTCTCCCAGTTGCCAATACTTATTTGCCACTTTCTGTTATCTATGTGAGGGCACCAAGAATACCTCAAAAATAAGTGCATCTAAATGGTTTAACTTTTGGTACAGAGGAGTTCCTAAGTACCAAGTTTCAGCAAAGAGCGGTAGAAGAAAGAACGACACTTGCATACAACCGATGGTTTTTCCTTCAGGTGCCATCCTTAACCCTTCTGACTGGTTAGAAGAAAAGCATGGTGCATTCGTCGAACTTGGAGTTGGCGATGTCTATCGGGAGGAGACCTACTTGGCTGCCTTGATCTCTTGTTGGATTTGTATCTTTTCTCTTACTATTCGTGAAATAGGCCTTATTCGACTACGAACTTTTGTGATAGCAAGTTTGATTGCCGAAGGGATAAGGGTTTGTTTAGCTGTGCCCATGTTAGCTAGTATTTATCACGGCTTGAATGGGATATCAAACTCCTCCCAACCTGGCAAGGTTTGTCATACTTTTCTGGTACATTATGTTTATGTTTGGTTGGCACAGTACTTCAACACACATAATCTGAATCCACCACGCCAACTTGATTCAACAATGGCTAACTGTAAAAGAGCATATCATGCGAGGGACTAACTTTGCATGGCATTCTACTTCTTTTGCTTTGGAAAAGCAACACATCTTTACTGATGATCACAGCCTTGCGTCATCATTCAAGTTTAATTACTTCATGAATTTGCAATCGACTTACTTGTCTTTGTGATGCGAAAACTTGTATATGGCAGAGATTAAAAGTTCCCACAGATTTGCACGCCAATTTGGCTTTTGTCAAGACCTTCCAGGTGAGCATAGTGAAGAGCTTCCTGCATCAATTTTAGAGTGGATGTATCAGCTCTATCGGTCTTGCACTCGTGATGGCACAAAGTCTGAGGTATCAATTCCCGCCTTATAGTGTAATTTTGGGGATTGCTTTACTCGACGATATAGCACTTGGTGGGCACAACTTTATGATGATTATTTCATAAATGGCCCAAAAACATTAACAGAGTTATTTCTTAGCTCTGTGAATGATCCAGGCAATGCTTCTATTCTTGGATCAAAAGTGGATACGGAGGCTATCGCTATGGACGAAGGCGCTAGCTCTCAGAAAATATGCACCCGTCAAGAATTTCAAGATGAAACTCCAACTGATGATCATTCTAGTGGACATCCTTGAGTTCTAAATAGCCACAATTGGATAAAATGAGTGATGAGACTCCCCTGATTTAAAGATCAAGGCGTTTAAAGAAGAAATTTACTGATGATGAGCGATCGACTTCAGCTGGAGACCGTGATAGCAACAAATGTTGGAAACATATCCCGAGTGACAGGTCTCCATGACATGTTACCAACAAACCTGCGGAACTTGTGCTGAATATGAAAAATCTATTTACCGGTGTCTATAGTTCCAATCAAACTCTATACGCCATAGGGGATTAGGTATTATGGCCTTTTTTTTTTTTTTTTTTTTTAAGTTTACTGCAATAACTTTTTTTGTCACCTCTCCAACATGTAAAACACTTTTCTTGTTAAATGCTCTTCATTAACTTTGAAGGTTGGAAGCATTCATTTTATCGCAGAAGGCGCAATATTGGATTGGCCAGCAAGCAATGATAATACCATCTCGGGCCCCAGCCAATTTGAATTGGTTGTGCGCAACCTTGGAAAATGTTTTGATCTTACCCCATTTTTCAAATGTAGGGAAGAGACTGCCTGTGATGCCTACTATGCCTATTCTTGCTTAGCCTATTCCGTGTGCACCAATTGCGGCTTTCATATTTAGTGTTATTTCCATCGCGTCTGAACAACATCGCAAACCAGCTCTAGGTATTTGAGAAAGAATTCAGCAACAAATCTTGGGAACTTCATTTGAGCGACACTTGGAGTATTCTGAGAAGTTTGTTAAGTTATTTCAAATGATTGAACTCGATGGATTCGGCCCTTCTTCGTTGTGCACTTGAGTTGAGAACCTTATGATCTATATCAGCAAGTATCAGGAATTGCACGACAAATTTTCTAGGAAGCTTACTGAAACTACACTCTCTACGTGCCTTGTTGCCGTTCAAAGACAAGTCATGGAGACTTCTTCAGCAAGTGAGCAAAAGCTGAAGCATCTTTAGTCCGTCCAAGCTAAATGAATAAGCCTCGAGGGTAGAAAAGTTGAATTGATGAAAGAACTAGAGCAGTTAGAAGTTGAGGTACACAAGGGGTTGATACTGAGATACTCAAGGTTAATGACGAGATGTCTTGCGATTAACATTTGATGGCTCATCTTGCAACTGAGCAAACCAACCTTGAGAACACTCTGGTTGTATCTTCCAAGGATTCTGAAGATTTGGAAGCACTTCTTATTTCTCTACGGGAAAAATGAGCTGAAGTCACAAAGTGGATGGATTAAGTCTAATTGTTACTTTTTCTTTTTCTTTGTCATCAATTTTTTTTTAGTAATCTAATCTTCTTAATAAACATGTACTTTCCCGTTATTTCATGTTCAATCAAAACTTAATATTGAATGCCCTTCCAGAATGAATTTGAAATACATTTATTTCTTTTGCATTGTTTTAGCCGTTCACAGTTTATACTCATGCAGGCTAGGATTAATTTATTTACATCATTCTTGATTGATTTTTTTTTAATTAAGAAAACTAAGAGGAATAAGAAATGACTGGGCTTAGGCATACCCAAGTTGCTTATGTACCCTAGAAGGGATGGTGCAAGTCAAAAACGTAATTCAAGAAAAAAAAACTTTTTTTTGTAGCAATGAAAATAAGATGGATAGACAATTGACTGAACTTGGGCATATCCAAGCTGCCTACGTACCCTAGAAGGATCAAGTCAAAAATATAGTTCAAGAGAAATACAATGAATTTTTTTTTTTTTGTTTGTAGAGACAAAAGGTTTTTGTGAAATTCAAGTTCAAGGGAAGTACTACTTCAGAAATTTGTATAAGATGGGTCTAATGTTCACACCATCCTGATCTGTCAAAAGGTAGACTCCATTGGTGTACGCCTATTGCACCACATAAGGACCATCCCGTTTTGACATAAAATTGTTTTTCATCCGCAGCGTGATAGAGATCGACCTTCGAATAGCTAGCACAGAATCTCCAACTCGAAATGACCTTGGTTGTACTTTTTTGTTGACATTCTTAGACAAACGAGCCTGGTAAGATTCCAAATGTTGTTGCGCATTGAGCCTCTTTTCATGTAGTGCCTCTAACTCTTGTAGACCCGGGGTTGTGCATTATCATCACTAGTAAACCTTTCTTGGATGGCAATCTTGAGTGATGGTATTTGTTGCTCAAGCTTCGACCCTATAGACTAACGAGTAAGGAGTGGCTTGAGTACGCGTCCTATAAGTTGTTCGATATGCCCAAAGTGCCTCAACCATTCTTTCATGCCAGTCACGTTTGGATTTTGCCACCACCTACTTAAGCAAATTGTCTAAGGTTTTGTTGAAGGCCTCAGCAAGACCGTTTGCTGGTGCATTATACATGGAAGACTTGTGCTGTTCGAATTTGAACTTCTCACATAACCGGTCCATCAAACTGTTGACGAATGGCTTCCTGTCATTGGTGATGATGTATCAAGGCACCCATACCTGTAGATGATGTTTAATTTGATGAAATCAATAACCATTTCCTTTGTGATCTTGTTAAACGGGGCTGCTTCTGCCTACTTAGAGAAGTAGTCTGTAACAACCAGGATATAGAGGTGTCCTTTTGAGGATTTAGGTAGGAAAAGGGCCAACAGCATCTAACCCCCAACCATCAAATGGTCAAGATGACACCATCAGGCGCAAAGGCTCTGGTGGTTGATGGATAAAGTATGATTGAAACTCACAGGCTTGACATATCTGAGAATACTCCATACACACTTTGACCATCACAGGCCAGTAATAACCCATTCTTTTTATGCTAAAGTGGAGTTTGGGTCCTGACTAGTGACTCCACAAATTCCTGAATGTGCTTATTCCATAGCCTAATTTGCTTCATCCCTCTCCAAGCAACGAAGCCAAATACCATCGAATGACCGACGAAAGAGGGTGCCTTTGTGATAGACAAATCTCGATGCTCATCTTCGAACATCAGTCCTTCTTCGGGGCTTTTTTGGTGACTTACCATGTTCCAAGTAGTTGATCAAAGAATGTCTCCAATCTTCTTCCTCAACTAATTGTACTAGGATAGGGTTGCTTTCCTGAATGTGATACTCTAAAAGCTTGGGCATTACACACTCACAACACACACAGAGTTTCGTTGTCTCACCTTCGGCCAGAGGTAGTGTCGTAGCTAAGTTGGCAAGAGTATCTGTTAGACGATTTTCCCTCATTGGGATATGTTCTATCAGAATGCTGTTGAACTTTCCCATTAAGTGAGAGGCATAATTGAAGTATGGAATCAAATCATCCTTTTTGACTTTCTACTCACGCAACAACTGGTTGATGATAAGTTTTGAATCTCTATAAACTTCAAGATCCAAGATATTCATTTCAATGGCCATCTGTAGCCCAATGATCAAGGCTTGATATTCTGCTACATTGTCCGAACATTTCGGTCCCAAGACAACGGCAAATGGTAAGACATGTCTTTGTGGTGAAACAAATATTACCCTAACACCCACTCCTTTAGACCTTGCAGCTCCCTCAAAAAACATCATCCATGATGATAACGTTTCAATAAACATCATTTTTTCATCAGAAAAAATCCTCAAAAACCTCCCAATTTGGGAGAATAGGGTGGTCTGCCAAGAAGTCAGGAAGGGTTTGTGTTTTTTAATCGCCTTTCGACGGACATAAATGATCTTGAATTTATTAAATAAGATCGACCATCTAGCAATACGTCTTGAGAGTACTGGTCTTGATATCACATGTTTAAGGGGATCGACCCTTGCAACTCGATGGATCATGTAGGTCAATGAGTAATGCCTTAGCTTTTGTGAGGAAAATGCCAAAGCCAAAAAGATTTTTTCAATGGGAGTGTACCTGACCTCCAGGTCTGTTAGTCTTCGACTTAGGTAATACAATGTCTTTTCTTTACCTTCGACATTGTTTTGTGCTAACATAGCTCCCACAAACTCTTCTTGTGCATCTTTGTAGAGGATAAGTGGCTTTCCTAGCGTTGGTGGTCCCAAAATCGGAGGGTTGACCAAATATTTCTTAATTCTATCAAGAGCATTTTTGCATGATTGGTCCCATTCAAATGGTACATCTTTCTTCGCCAATCAATTAAATGGTTGGCATCGGCCTGCTAAATTGGATATGAAATAATGTAATATACGACAGAGACCCTTGAAGACTCAGAAGCTTGCAGAGATTCCTTGGTGGAGTCTTTTTTTGTATGGTATTGATCTTGGATTGATCCACCTCAATGCCTCGGTGTCGAACAATGAACCCTAAGAATTTTCCTGACAAAATCCCCAAAGCACACTTAAGTGGATTCATTTTCAACTGGAATTGCCTTAAACGGGTGAACACTGCTCGCAGATCCTGTAAGTGGCTTCTCGTCTTTTCGTCTTAACCACCAGGTCATCTACGTAGCATTCCACCCTTACGTGGGGCATATCATCAAAAATCTTTTGCATTGCACGTTGATAGGTGATTCAGGAATTCTTCAGGCCGAACGGCATCACTTTGTAGTAGAATATACCTTTTGGTATGCGAAAAGCTTTGAGCTCCTCATCTTCTAGTGCCATGTGTATATGACTATAGCCAGCCCATCCATCCATAAAACTTAGAATTTCATGCCCTGCTGTCACATCCACAATAATCTTAGTGATTAGATCCTGGTAAAGGAAAATCGTCCTTTCGACAAGCCTTATTTAAATCACGGAAGTCTACACAAATGCCAATTTTTCCATTTCGTTTCTTGAAAACTACTACCCTAGAAATCCACTGTGGATATTTCACTTCCCTTATGAAGCCGGCTTCAAGCATCTTATCTATTTCTTCATTCACTTTAGGTATAAGATCTAGACAGATAACGCACTGAGCTTGTTTGATTGGACGAGTGCCGTGTTTGACTGATAAATGATGAATTGCTACATTAGGGTCCAGTCCATGCATTTCCTTGTAGTTCCAAGAAAATACATCCCTGAATTCAGCCAACAACTCAAGATATTGCTTCTCTTCAGAAGGACTTAATTGAGCACTCATAAAAATTGGCTTTGGATCATTAGGGGTCCCCAAGTTGTGCTCCTTAAGGTCATCCACAGTGGGTTTCCCGCCATCTTCTAATTGTGGTAGAATGTCTAAGACATATTCTTCCGCAACGTCTGTTGAAGGATCTTCTTAGGTTACTGTAATGTGGCATGTGGTGACGTAGACCAACTGCTCATCATTATCATCGTCATCCAATGTGGCTTGCGAAGCTGATTTTGTATGGATAATTGTACGCCTCCTAATTTTGAGCATTCCCTCAGTTTTGATTTCCCAACAAGTCTTTCGCATCATACGAGAAGACACTGTACTATGAATTTCATTACTTTCATCTGCTTCTTTTCTTAGTCTTTTAAGCCCTTTGCCATCTACTTTAATATCTATGTCCCAAATTCTTTCAAACACAGAATTTTGTGATGACCCATCAAGTTTACTTTCATAATTTTTAGATTCTTTCCACCGATAGAATACTGAAGGACGAAGGCTTAAGTCAAACTGATCATCTTGCGGTCTTGGTAAACTTAGACGACTAGAGATAGAAGAATGCTCTTGATTGGGGAGGCCATTCCTTTGTATTCTTTGGAACACAGAGGATCTTGAAGACAAGCCATCATTTTCTTGTATTGAGTTACCTATCCTTTCTGATAAACACAGAAACTCATGCACCAAGTAGTTCAATACGTTCTAAGACTGATCTTCAAGGCGACGATTGCTTGCTTTGTTCATCACTTGTCTCTTCAATCATTATATAATAAGTGATCTTCTTCTCTTTTCTTCCTTTGAGGGTGATTCGTACTGGTTCTGGAGGTATAAAGCCTAGCCCTGGTCTTGGAGGGCTTATCTGATGCCCTTCTTTAGCCCTGGTCTTGGAGGGCTTATCCGATGCCCTTCTTTCCTCAGCTTGTTTTCTGTTTCATTTAAACCGTGCATTTTTCACCCGTAACTTCAAGATTTAGCTCTCCTAGGGATGGTGGATTTCCATAGCCATACCCAATGTTTGCCATCAACTCTTATGCCTTTGGATCGAACCCTTCTGTGGTTCATTTTTTAGGAAAGGATTCATCTCGAACCGATTTGAAAAAACCCTCTAATGGTGTCTTTTCTGTAGTATGCTATTTTGTCAATGGAAAAGTTAAATGTTTTCTAACAATCGCACATGATCCACTGCATCCAAAGCCCTCTTGTTTGCTAGTTTTGATGTTTTAGATGTCGAATCTTCAACAAAAGGTAACTCACTTTCCCTTCTTAGTGCATTGGGAACATATTTGAAGACTTGCGGGGCCATTGAATGTTTACTTCTAGGCCTTTCTTTCATCATGCTCGTCTGTTGTATTTGCTTCACATCTTCTCTTACACGTAACAATTCACATTTGTTATCTACCTATTTCTTAGATTTTCCATTAAGTGGGATTTTCACAGGTAAAACTTCTTTTGCCGTGTCACCTTCTATGTAAAATTGCGCATCCACAAAATGTGACTCTACTTCAGTGAAGGGTTAGTAATCGACGAACACCATTTTTACACCATTCTTGTAAAAAAATTGAGACATTGAATCAATGTGGAAGGCACTACACCGTTCACATGTAACCATGGTCGTTCTACTAGGAGGTTGTAGGAGGCTTTTGCTTCAATCATATGAAACAATGTATCTATCTGCAGCTGATTCTCCAATGCTTAGTTTCAAACGAATAATCCCAATGGCTCGTTGACCTTCCTGGTTAAATCCTTGAATAATTAGGCGGCTCTTAGCCAATTCTTTAGTAGGAATGCCTAGCTTCCTCATTGTGAACTTTGGCATGATATTTACAGCAGATCCTCCGTCTACTAATATTGTATCGATCTTCTGCTCTTCATACATCCAGAAACAAATAATGGTCGGCTGTGAGGCTTAAACCCTAACTGCAAATCTTCATCGGTGAAAGCGATGGCTGAACAACATGACGTGCATGGGGTGGCTTCTGCATCCATCTCTTCCAAAATGGTCTAGTACTTAGATGGGTCCTCCAATAATTTTACTAAAGCCTTCCGATCTTCTTCTGTTAATTGTATGACTTCACTTAAATTGAGCCATGTTGGTAACGCTTTTACCGTGTGCACTACTAGGCCAGTTTCTCTTGGGCAGGTAGCTCCCTATTGCAATTTCTTGATGGGATGTCGCTATGAAACTTGAAGCGACTCAATCTTGTATACTTGGCCAAAGTATCCCTTTAGGAAGAACTCAAACAACGACGTCAAGCATGGTCGGTGATGGCTATAACTTACGTCTTCTTTGAGAGACTTCTTTACTTGCTTCATTGCCCCTTACTTTCCATCAGAAATTTTTGTAGCTCTTTCATGGGTTCTCCAAGAAATCCTCCTCTTAGCCTTTTTTTTCTAGTCACAAGCTTCCATCCTTCGTCATCTTTATTCGAGCTCATGTCAGGGCTCTTGGTACGAACGACATAAACTCGTACCGGTTCCATTGTTCCAAACTGAATGATTGTGTAACTCTCTCCCTGACAATTTTTGGAGGAAGAGAGTCAAACACTATACTTGTGTGATTGGATTTTTCCACGTCTTCGATATCCAGTAAAATTCTTCCTTTTTTGGCAAGTTTCACTATTAACTCCTTCAACACAAAGCACTTCTCAATGGGGTGGTTGACAAGCCTATGATACTTGCAATATCTTGGATTATCAACAGTTGTGCACTGCATTTCTTTAGGACATTTAGACTCCGAAAGTTCTATAACTTTCTTTTCTAGAAGAAAATCCAGAATATCTCGTACATCTGATTCAGGGAATGGATAGACATTTTCTTCAATTCTTTAAGTATAGGTCGTTGTCTTTCCTGGGGTTGCTCCTTGAACACTTCTTGCTTCTTTTTGTTAGTGCTAGGGATTTTGAGAGGAGTAGCACTTACAACCATTGATTCTTTGCTCCCTTTTTGTTTCTTGTCATTTCTTCTTACCTCTTTCTGTTCCCTTTTAGGTTTGGGAATAGGGGCCCTTCCATTTGCATAATTAGCAATATTTATTTCTATGCCATGAGCACGTGTTGCTAGTTCGTCAAAGGTATGTGGCATTACCCGTTGGAGGATATAAAGTTGTTCCCAATTCATCCCTTGCATGCATATCTCAACAGTGAAAATCTCTGAGAGCCTTTCTTTGCAGTATAAATTCAAATGTACGCCAACGTTCAATGTAATCTACGGCTAACTGGTCAGTCTTTCTATTGCTTAGCGTTTTTGAGCTCTGATAGACTCACTGTACAACAGGTACTGTTAAATCGTCCCAAGAATTCTCTCTCCATCTGTTCCCACTTGTCAATTGATTTTGGTTCTAGGTCAGTGTACCAGCCCAATGCATTACCTTTTAGGGAGTGGACAAACTGCTTTCCCAAAATATCTCCTTCTATACCGACATTATTGCAAGTCTCAATTAAATGAGCCATATGTTGTTTGGCGTTTCCTTTGCCGTCGAATTGATGAAACTTGGAGGTTGATAACCAACGGGCAACTTAAGGTGATCAATTAGCTTGCTGTAAGGCTTTTGAGTACATCATAGTAGTTTGTGACGAAGCCCCATATTGTTCGCAAACTGCATTAGTGATCATTCATTGTATCTGCTGTATTGATATAGCACCTGTTACCAGAAGGTTCATGCTATCATCTACTAGACATCTGGAGGATGACCCGAATTAGACTTTAGCACTTTCATCCATTTAAGTGGATTCTAATCTGACTTGTTATTGACTTGCCTAGTCTTCCTTATATTTTGAGACTCTTAGTTACTCACTAAAGCGGCAATCTGCAGATCCTTTTCTTCAATGGTTTTAGATAACCTTTCAACAGCGCGAGCAATGGATGCCAATTGTTCTTCTACTGATGATGCATCTATCATCATAGCTTGCATATACAGATAAGAAGTGTACAATGCTTCGAACAATACGGAATCTAACTTCTTTTGCTCTTTTGCAGGAGACTTTGAAGGGGATCCCATGCTTGAATCAATATTGGAAACATATTAGGACTTGTCATGCGAGATTTCATTGGACACGGAATCCTCCAAAATGAGGCCAACTTCTTAGATTTAGAACTTTCGTCCTTCCTTGCCCCCAGGGTGATGACAGTTCGTGTCCTTGTGTGGTCATCACCAATGCGATCCACTATTGTTGCTGCTATTTTGGACTTTCTATGAATCCATGGACCGACCGAAGAGGCATCGTCACTCCTTGGTCAGTAGAAGAGCTCTTCCCAGCGACCTTGCTTGAGGCATTTTTAGAAGCCATGGATCCTCGAAAACGTGATGAATGAGATGAGAGGCAGAGAGGTCCCACTAGGCGTGCCAAAAATTTGTAAACACAAATTTCGTGCCTGAAAGTAAGACAAGAAATAAAATTCACAAATTCAAATTTTGATTAGAACAGGTGAAATTGGGTTACAACTCCATGGGATTTTGATCATCGATTGTAATGACGAAGACCGCTGATTCATTCCTTGATTTGGTGATGACGATCGAAGGACCGTGATTAGCTTGATCTTGAAACGCCAAGGTATTGATAAAAAATGCGAGAGCTGCAACAGGCTTAATCTCGAAACGTTGATCTTGTTCAATTTCTCTCAAGAGAAATCAATCGAAGATTGTGTACTGAGGGCTTTATGCTTGATCTCGGTTCAATGAATGTCAGTGAAGAATGTGATTCTTGATTGTTGTAGAAGATGCTGCACTTTGTTTTTCGTGCTGTCTTGATCCTTACACTGCTAGACCCATACTCTTCGTGTGGTTGAAGTGCTTTTCCCCTATTCCCTTTCCAATGAGAATGGCCTTGTATTTATAGGCCAAGAGTGAGGGGTTCAATTATTGGCTTAATTAAGGGCAAATTAATCCCTCAATTAGCTCTAATTGATTTTTCTTAATTTAATCAATTAGAGAGGTTTTATTTGTTTAATTAATTTTAGAATAACCTGTTGGGTTTAGAGTGCCTAATAGACTCTATTTACATGTTTGGTCCAATTCGCAAGGGATATGGATTTGACCAATCAATTTTATCGAATTTGATTTGGGATATTACGTTCAAAATCCTGATTTCAATGGACCAGGGAATAATTAAGATTAAGCATTTGTAATCTTAATTAATTGATTATTTATTTATTATTAATCTTAATTAATTGATTATTTATTTATTATTATTATTATTGTTATTATTATTTTTAAATGTCTACAAGTATCATTTATGTTATTTGGAAGTCCATGTTGCATTGAAGAGTTTCTAACTCCTTGGAGTAAGTTGTGCAGGTATCCTGACTCTAACTTGGTTTCCTAGAAAGTTTCTTTGTTGAGAGATCTAATAACAATTTTTTCGGTAGAAGGCATGAGATACTTGCATTTTTGTTGTTTGGCAATTGGCTACACTTTTACCTTATCTTGGAGTTTTTCGATTTCCTTTAGCAAGCTTGATCATGCTCCTTTCTAGATTCATTCCTTGTGCGTGAGTAAGATGGAGAGGAGACAGATGAGGAAGACTAGCCCTTGTACCCATAGGTGTGCTTAGGAGGCCTTTCATGCATTCTCGCCGATTTTTTTTTTTTCAGCCATGGACTTTTCAGTTTTTTGTGTCCTTAGACTTTTATACATAATTCCTATGATTTTTTTGGTGTTTCACGGATTTCGTGAAGAACTTGAGTGGAAATCCGAAGGCGGGGGCCTATTGATGTTGTGGACCAGCGTAGGAAAGCTTTCCATACTTGTAGAACCTAATGATGATTTTCTTGACCTTGACACTTTTTAGGTTGTAGAGTGAATGTAGTAGCATCCTTAAATGAAAACAGTAGTCTCAGGAACTGGTGGAATAAGTCATTGATTCATGACATAGATGAGTTTTATGTTTTGGGTAGCGAGGAGGTAGCCTCTCTCGATGAAGGGGTTGGTTTTCTGGTAAATGCCTTAGAATTGGTAGCCAAGGGACCAGCAGACAAACTTTCTATTTTAGATACTTCAACATCTATTAGCAATTATTATTCAAGTATAGTAAAGATTTTAATGGTTAGGCTAATAGTGCTTTATGGCTTTTAGTTGGTTTTCCATGAAGGCACCAAACTAATTTTAGGAAATTTTATTCTAGTCCCTGGTCCTCTGCTATCAACCCATACAATGCATGCAAGAAAAAGTGGAAGGCAGTGGGGGTTGCCCCTAAAAACACTTTGATACTTATGTCTATAAGAATGGTAGAAAAAAGAGAGTCGGAACTCTATAATTGACACAGCAAGCAGAGAATTTGTAGTTATTCATTTTTCCATGTGAAATTTTGTGAGAGGATACCGTTTATATCGGAGATATATTGGACTTACCTGGACTTTGGAGATAACGAGTCAAGTAAAGGGTTCATGATTGTTTAACAAATCAGGATCAATTACCTTGGATGTGTGTAGACTAAGCCATGTAGTGAAATTTTAGTGGCTACCAAATTATATCGTAGCAACGTATAAATAATAAGATGTAGAACCATGCAAAGTTATGACTGTACGCAATGCAACAGAAAACTATTTTAGTTTCAGAATATCTTCTAATCTTTTAAAGTTCTATTTCCCCTTAAAACAAGTGTAATATGGTTTTTCACATTTTTGCAAGTAACAAAGATCCCTTTGTAAGGCTAGTCCAATGATTAGCTATTTAGATAAACACATTACGAATCAAATTGAAAAAAGAATTAAAAGTTTTTTTTTATAAAAAAGTTTCATCTTTTACTTTTCATTTAACAAAATTAATTCTGAATGCCTGACTTCTACAGAATTATCTATTTATTAAGCCATTTTATATTTTTATATTCAAGGGAGACCCAACAGCTTACTAGAGGAATAGAGAAAGGGAAGTTTGAGAGTCAAATATGGCTGATGATAATGTTAGAGGTAAAATTGTTAACCACAAAATAATTTTTTAAAATTCAAAAAGGTGCCCTTTGCTAATTAGACAGAAGATTACCAAAATGAATCCAACACTTGAATCTCTATTCTACCATTTCTCATTCTCCTAACCAAGGCTATTCGGGGCTCTCTTTGGTTGACAAGGTTTATGGTTGTCATTGAGTAACTAGTGACATCCCAATAGTTACTCAATAACAAATAGGAGGAACCCATTTAGATAGGATGACCTACTTTATTAAAAATAGGGAGGCCATGTTTCTCCAAATAAGAGGCTCCTACTAGTTTTTGAGCAACTACTAAGATATCTAGTAGTTGCTCAATGACCAATATAAATTTTACCCTCTTTGACCACCTCATCATCGCTCTACCACATTCTCTCAAACGATCCCAATTCCCTAGAACCTTCATCCTCTAACGCCCCACCTTTTTCTTGTAGCCAGCATCTTCTCCTCTCTCTCTCCCACATCCTTTTCCACTCTACCCCTTTCCTAACCCACCTTGTTCCTTTTTCTTTGGCTATTTCTCTAGCCACCAAAAAACACCTCTCCACTCTTCCCTCTTTGACTCCACCGCCATCCACACTAGCTTTCTCGTCCTCCACTTCCCTCTCCCTTACTCCATTAATCAAACCCTTTCTCTCACGCTTTTCCTAATACTCGTGTCAAACGTTATATCAATAATTGGCAATAAATAATACAAACATTTATTTAGGTCTTGATGTTTTCTATTCCTTAACCCAGATTTTTTTCCCTAAATTGGATCTAATTAGTGCCTTTCTGTTTTCTTTGAGAAAACATAAAAGCTTAAATTTCATTCATGCATTAGGTCGACAGCCACCGTAAAACTTTATCAATCTTATAAGATGAATCCACCACCTACGATATTGCGCTAATGCTAGGGCATTCCCTATAAACTATGTGTCGCATTTCCTGATTGCGGTGAATAGTGGGCAAGGGTCGTTAATCTCCATGGAGTTCGGGTATAGTGAAAAATATGCAAGGGTCCTCACAAAATAGGGAAAGAGTAATGGAGAAGAAAAATGTTCAAGAGAATAGTATTAGAATAGGAACTTAGAATATTGGAACTCTTATTTGTAAATCAATAGAGGTGGTAGATATATGATTAGAAGAAGAATTAATATTTCATGTTTATAAGAGACAAAATGGATAGAAAAAAAAGCTAAACTATTAGACAATTTAGGATTTAAACTTTGGAACTCAAGATTAAACAGGACTAGTAATGGGGTAGGTTTTATTGTAGATAGATCAATGAAGAAGAAGTAATGCAGGTGACTAGGACAAGAGATAGGATTGTGTCCCTCAAACTAATTTTAGGACGTGAAACTATTAATATCTTTAGTATCTATGCGCCTCAAGTAGCTGTCTAGATGAGTCCATTAAGGTTAACTTTTGGGAGGATTTAGATAAGATGATAAGTAGTGTCCCTCTAGAAGAGCAAATTTTTATAGGAGGAAATCTAAATGGACATGTGAAAAGAGATAATGAGGATTATGAAGAAGTGCATGGTGGATATGGTAATGGGGGAAGAAACGAAGAAGGAAAATCAATCTTAGAGTTTGGAATGGCATTCGATCTTTGCATTATCAATCTTTTTATCAACAAAAATGAGAAACATTTAGTTACATTTAAAAGTAGTTCAACAAAGTCACAAATTGACTTTCTTCTCACAACAAAAAGAGATAGAAGGGTTTATAGAGATTGTAAAATCATACGTGAAGAAAGTTGAATCTTACAACATAGGCCTTGGGTGATGGACTTGAGGCTTAAACATCACATTAGGTGAAGGAACTTACCTAGATTATCTAGAATTAAGTGGAGGAATTTAAAGAAGGAAAAAAAGAAATTTTTAGGAAATATTTATTAAGAGACCATAAAAGTTTTAGGCAACGTATTTGGGACTTATAAGGAGAAACTTACACTTTATGGAATGACTTGGCAACTAGAGTTAGAATAGTGGCTAAGAAGATACTTGGAGATTCAAGAGGTTATGTCCCCATGAATAAGAAATCTTGGTGGTAGGATAATAGTGTACAAGATAAAATCAAAGTTAAGAGGGCTAATTATAAGGCTTTATATAATTGTAAAAGTGAAAAAAAATATTGAGAAATACAAGCTTGCTAAAAAGGAGGCAAAAGACTCTAGAAGTGAAGCGAGGATAGGGTATTGAAGATTTTTACCAAAAATTAGAATCTAAGGAGGAGAAGCAAGACATTTATAAAATTGCTAAAGCAAGAGCCCATAGGACAAAGGACTTAACCCAAGTCAAGTGCATCAAGGATGCAAATAATAAGGTGCTAATAAGAGATGAGGAAATTAAGGAAAGGCGGGAGAGGTACTTCAATCAACTATTCAATGAAGGCAATGGATACGATATCATTTTGGCATAGAGTTAGATAAGTTTGAAGAATATAGAAATATAATGTATTATCGAAGGATTCAAAAATTAGAGGTGGAGGAGGCTTTGAAGAAGATGAAGAAAAGAAAAGCAATTGGCCCTGATGATATTCCAGTTGAGGTATGGAAATGCATAGGAAAGATGGGCATAAGTTGATTTGCCAATCTTTTCAATAAAATATTAACGAGTAGAAAGATGCTTGACCAATGGAAGAAGAATACTCTCATACCCATAATCAAAAACAAAGGAGATATACAAAATTGTGCGAATTATAGAGGTATTAAATTAATGAGCCATACGATGAAACTTTGGAAGAGGGTGATAGAAGGAATATTAAGAAACGAGAATAAGGTGTCAGATAATCAATTTGGTTTCTTGCCAGGTAGATTGACTATTAAAGCCATATTTCTCTTTAGGAGACTTATCAAGAGATATCGTGATAAGGAATAGGATTTGCACGTGATTTTTATTGATCTTGAAAAGGCATACTGGCATAGAGTCCCTAGAGAATCTATGTGGAGAATTTTAGAAAAAAGATGAGTCAGAGTCGCATACATAAAATCAATAAAGGAGGTATATAGGGATATGGTTACAAGTGTGAGAACACCAAGAGGGTTGACAAGCAAGTTTCCTATAAACATAGGTTTACACATAGGTTCAATTCTACGTCCTTATCTATTTGCATTAGTCATAGATGAACTTACAAGGCACATACTGGAAGAAATACCATGGTGCATATTGTTTGCAATTGTTTTAGTAGATGAAATGAAAGATGGGGTTAATCTAAACTTGAAGTCTGGAGAGAGGCACTTGAGGCAAAAGGGTTTAGACTTGGTAGATGAAAAACGAAATATACAGAATTTAACTTTAGCAAAAAAGTACATAGGACTAGAATAGGAGTTAGTATCAGAGATCAAGATATACCCATAAGTGAAAATTTTAAGTATTTAGATTCACTTTTTCAAATTGATCAAAGTATAAATTGAGATGTTACACATCTGGATACAAGTGGGTTAGACTAAATGGAGAATGGTATAGGAAATATTATGCGACCATAAATTCCTTTATGACTTAAGGGCAAATTTTATAGAATGGCAATTAGGCCAGTGCTGCTTTATGGGTCTAAACGTTGGGCAATGAATTACACATATGAGCGAAAGATGAGAGTAGCAGAAATGTGAATGTTAATATAGATGTGTAGGTATACTAGGATGGACAAGATACGCAATGTGCATATTCGTAATAAGATTGGAGTAGCACCTATTGATGAGAAGATAAGATAAACATGTTTAAAGTGATTAGGTCATTTATTAAGACAGTTAGGAAAAGCGCCTGTCATGCGAGTGGAATATAGAGTGAGTAGTCAACATAAGAGGGGTATGGAAAGATCGAAAAAGACATGGTTGGTAACTTGTAAGAAAGACATAGCCGCTCCAGGAATTAAGAAGGCTATGGTCTATGATACAGTGCAATGGCATAACAGAATTTATACAGCTGACCCTATTTAGTGGCACTTATAAAGAATAAAATTTGATTCGTTGGTTTTGTTTGTTCTAAACCATACTGAGCAACTACATGTGTTGTATTTCCTTTCCTCTCAACATGGCTAATCAGTGCAACCTTAAATGAATGGAGTAATAATTTCACATTAGGGCTACTTGTTATGCAATAAATTTAAAAGATTAAAGGATAGTGCCTATTTGGTGTTAGGGAAACTGGAAATAGGAAAGGCGGAGGTGCGAGACAAAGTTAGATGGGTCCCACATAAAATTTGTAGGAGATATCATGGTTGATTGTTACTGGGTAATTCTGTTATTTATCAAAAAAAATCAGTGGTTAATAATTTTAATTCTAGCATTATCATTTGCTGTCGAATGACTCATGGTAACGAACTATTGAGTCTATTGTAACAACCTACTGATTTTATTTCGGGGGGGCATTATTTATTATTTGTTTCTTTATGCCTAGGAACCATTTATTCATTCACAATTAGAAAAAGATATTGCTTATTAAATTACTGCAAAAATGGTATTCTCCTTGGTAATAAGTAAAGAGTGAGCTCGAATTTGTTTTAGGTAAATAATTTTGTCACTTCATTAAAAGTTTTTAGCACTCCATAATTACCCTTTTTTTAAAAATTTGACAAAAATATCCTTGACATAGAATAGTTAACAATTTCAATTTTAATATTTATCACAAATATTAAATAAAGCAACTAATGACTGTAATGAAAACTCTAACTATATTTTGCTATAATATAGATGGTAAAATGTAATTTTAACCTACAAAATTTGGGTCATGGTCCATTTTGGTCCCTAAATTTTCAGACAAAACACATTTAGTCTTCAAACTTTTCAATTTCTAGCAATTTAGGACAAATTTAAAATTTCTGCAAATTACAAACAGAAAAAGTTACGTGCAAAACAAGTGACTGTTAAATCTCAAGTTTCTAGCAAAAAAAATGTAATTTTAGCCCTCAAAGTTTGCATAATGGTCAATTTTGATCCCAAAAGTTCTAAACAAAACACAGAGGTTTAATCCTTGAACTTTTTAATTTCTACCAATTTAGAAAATTTTGAAAATTTTGTCAATTACATACGAAAAAGTCATGTGTATGTCAAATTATCCTGAGATTTAACACTTCTCAGATGTGATTTCAACCCATTTAACCATATTTTCACTTTTTTCTCTGACTATCAACGCCTAACAATTCATTATTCTTGTTTATGTTATAACAATTGCCAACCAGTTTCAACCCATTTAGCAATGGCTTTAGCAACAATTTTTTGACAAAAATCTACTGCCAAATGATTTACTGACGGAATTGCAGACAGAAACCATCCATCAAAAAATGGCTCATCGGTAAAATATAGCGATGGTTTTACTAACAGAATTTTAGCGATGGATTTTTTTGTTGGCAAATTGGTTACTAAATTTGATTTTGAGACATTGTGGAAACCTTAAATTAGCGAATGATATTTTTTACTGAATTTAGCGACCAAAATTTCATTGTTAAGCATAACAGTTGCAACAAAAACATCTATCAGTGATTACATATATTTTAAAATATGTAAAAAATATTAGCTACAGAAAAATCTGTCTCTAATTTAAAAATATTACAAAAGAGGTTGCTTATGAGGGCATGAAGTACAACCTTGAACTATCATATTAATCATTTAATCTTGTTCAACATTTGCAACTAAATATTGAGTTTTCATTTACTACACCAAATTCAGGAAACATTTCATAGATTAAGCTCAATAAATGAGTCTTATTATATTGTAATAAGTGAATTATTATTGTTTTATTATACCTCAAAGATTAATTTTCAATTAAATTATTATTTTATTTTATTAGTGAATTACGATTGTATTATTATTTTCGTTTCTTTGGATATAACTTTTCCAACACCAAATTAAATGGGTTGAAATCAGTTGGAAGGTGTTATAACCAGGTTAGATTTAACAATGACAGGTATGGAAAGTGTTATAATACAGACAAAAATGGTAAATGGTTAGGCATTGATAGTAAGAGAAAAAAGTAAAAATATGGTTAAATGGGTTTGTGAAATCGGTTGGAAAGTGTTATATCCCACGATAGATTTAACAGTTACATGCAATATACGTGACTTTTTTTGTCTGTAATTGATAGAATTTTCAAATTATCCTAAATTGGTAAAAATTAAAAAGTTTGAAGATTAAATGCATTTTACTTGAAATTTTGAGAACTAAAATAGATCACGATCCAAACATTGAGAGCTAAAATTGCATTTTTCATGTTTAGAACATGAGATTGAATAGTAAAGCACGTGACTTTTTTTCGTTTGTAAATGACAGAATTTTCAAATTTTTCCTAAATTCATTGAAATTAGAAAGTTTAAGTACTAAATGTGTTTTACCTGAATTTTTGTGGACTAAAATGGGTCATGATTCAAACTTCGTACATTTTTTCCTTGCTTAGATACTCAAATTAACTTTAATATCTATGACATACAAGCTCAATTATATATAATTAAATATTTAAAAATAATTAATTCTTAACAATAAAGTACAAGACATAATTAGATTCAAATCTTATACTATTTGAATTAAAAATCCGTTCAACTTTATAGCAAACAAAATATATGATAAAGCAGTTAGAGAAGCCCTTTTCCTTTAATGTTTAAATTTCATTCCACATAATTGAAATTCATAGTAAAGTATGATATTTTTCCTCTTTTGCATGAGATATATGAGATATATTTAAATTAAAAAAAATAGTTTATTATTAGCATAGAATTTAAGCCAAAAAAAGTTAAAAGAGTTTAGAATAATTTAACATTAAAAAAAAAAGTGATTTGTATAGATAAGAAAATAATTTTGATGAGTTTTAATTTGCTAAAGTACAATAGAAAAACATTTAGTAACTAATAAACAGAGAAAGAAAAAAAATAAAATAAAAGACGACATCGAGTAAGAAATTAAAAAAAAAAAAGTTATTCTGAAATGTTATATGTAGCAATAAAGGTCAAACATTTCAAAATATAGTCCGTGAGTATTTTTGTTAAGTAAGTTAAAAGGTAATCATGGAGTGTTTAAAATTTTTAAATTGATTAGAGTGTCAAAATTATTAGTTTTTTTTTTTATTATTATTATAATTTCTATTTGAAGTGGAATTAGACTCATTCTGTAATCATAATCACTGAGGGTTAATCCCCTTTTGATAAAACATTCATTGAATGTCTTTGTTTTGGGTAGAAAAGGAAACACTGAATGTCATGGTCATGAAGATTACGACATTTTCGTAGCTTTCTTTATGTTTTTATACACTGAATGTCAAAATTAGCTAATTAAGCATCTTTCATGCCTACCATGTCTTAGTCAATGTATGTGAAATTTCCATGCATTTTAGTTTTGTCTGCTACAGATGAACTTCGGTCATTTTAAGGTACAAACCAAATAGGGTAAATTTAGATATTGACAAATGAGTATCCTAAAAATGGTTAAACTTCTGCCTAAAAATTGTACAAAATGTCTTTTACCGCATCATCTCCTACAATTATTCATCCACTCGTTCTTCGTGCTGGGATTCGGCAATCAAAATTCTCTAAGGTTGTGTATATTTGGATAGATAGATTTGAATTGTAAGAAAGATTTAAAATGAATGAATTTTAATTGAGTAAATTTAAAATTATATAAAATTTGGTTGAATTTGAAATATAATCAATTTTTCATTAAAATGTCACTCTTATTTGTTGGTAAATTTCAAATTTCTAACTGAATACATTTACTTGTTTGGATAATTTAGGATGGATTTAAATTTGAAATCCAAATCCATCCAAATTGCTCCATCCAAGCACAATATAATAGAAATAAGGCACAACAAAATTGTTGTATAGAGGTATTCATAGTTTAGTTTAATTGAATAAACTAAACAAATCAGACTAGTTTGGTTTTCAATTTTTGGATAATCAATGTTTAGATAAACAAAATAACAAAGATTGTTTATTAGTTTGGATTTAGTCATTGAAATTTAATTATTGAATAACCGAACTTTTAGTTTTATTAGTTTTAGTTGTTAGTCTTTAATAACCCAATTCTGTTTTTTATTCATTCAACACTTCGGCATATCATTTTATTTATTATTTTTTAGTTTCTAGTCTTAGTTTTAGTAATGTTAGGTTTTTTTTTTATTACTTTGATTAGTTTTGTATTTAATTCTATAATTAATTTTTAAATGAACTAGTGAACTTCGGTTAATTCGATTAACGAAAAAAGTTTTATTAACCAATCAACCAAAAAAAAATTTTGGTTCGAATTTGGTTTTGATTTTCTTGAATCGAAAACCGAAAAAATAAAAAATTCTAAACTGAATTACCAAAAAACCGACCATGAACACCCCTGTATGCATGTGGCAATACATAATCGAGTTTACATCACTTAGATTGTTTATGATGATGCTTTATATTTGTGGACACAGGGTATGAAGGTTTGGGAGGTCAAAGTATATAAGAATGGACCGCGAGTTTAAAGTGTTAGACTATTTGACTTATAAAAAATAACATAATCTTTTTTTTTATTTTTTATGAGGCAACGACTTAAACCCGAGACCTCCATGTCCCACGACCAAAAATATATTTTATTCAAAAATATCATTCTACAAAATAAAACTTAAACAGTAACATCAAGATTTTTATTATTAGCTAAAATTATGTTAATGACTTATTTTTTAAAGATAGAATAAAATGTTTTTGGGTCATTGTTAACTTAATTGAGTAATGTATAAACACGCGAACTATTAATAATATAAGTTTTTAATCATATTCTAATAACAATCAAAAAGAAAAAACTTAATTTGAAAATTATTAAGAATGAAAAGTAATTAGATAATTTACATTACGTATTACTAAAATATGTTCGACACTTGTAGTTAATAAATGAGTCAAATTAAGGACTTAAACAACTCATGGATATTAAATATTTTATAAATGAAATAAAATATAAGGGGACAACATATTAACTTATTTTAATTTAAGTGGCGCTATAGACACAAACACTTTACTATTAAAGTAATGAATTATTCAAAATAAAATAATAATTCAACATAAATAAGTTGATATTTTATGAATAAGTTAATATATACTTGATTCATGAAAAAGGATAATAATGTAAAAAAGAACTTACTTTGTACAATAATTGAGGATGATACTCTATTTAAAAATGAAATTAAAAAGAATTATAGAGATAATAAGAACATTATAGTTAAAAAAAAAATCCTGAAATGGTTAAATCATATTATTAAAATTTTGAATAAGTTAGTGTAGATATTATTTGTATAAGTTTTGCAATAAGATTACATAGACATATATTTAAGGATAATTTTGTATTGTACATATAATATTTTAGGAACCTAAAGTCTAATTTTGTAAGATTGTAACTGAAACTTTATGAACTTTAATGTGGGCAAAGTATGAAAAATGAAGGTTGGGTACAATGACAATAAAGAAAAAAGTTTGGGGAGGTGGGAAAATATTACAATTTTTAATAACTATCCCTTAAAAATACTCATAATATGCATAAGTCCTAAAAAATTTTGGGGGGCGTCCAGGTTAATAATACTTTGCCCCATGAATTAGGTAGGTAATTACACTTTGTTCTAATGACCTAAACCAAAAGAATACGTATTTTGCTCCCCTAACACGCTATTCATCCACCCAAAAATTAATGCCCACAATAAAAGTTTGATAAATGACTGAATTACCCCTTACTACTATTTTTTGTTTTCATGTATTTTATATTTTATTTTGATAGTCAAAAAAATTAATAAAATAAAATATAATAAATAATTGATATCCTTGTTTCTAGAGAGTGAAAATGTGAGAAAATATTGAATCAAATTGTATCTGACATTGTAATTTATAAATGTTTAAACAAAAATTAAAGTATATAAATACTAAGAGCATAAAAATCTATTTTTGTAGAAAATTTCCAATATAGTAAAAAGTGCACTTGGGGAAGCGTGCTATCACTATATAGCTAAATACGAAAAATTAAGATATTATAAAATGAATTCTAGATATTATAGAATTTGACCAAAAACTATATATATTGGTATGATTATATATTGAGATTTTTTATAGTTTATTTTCCTTTATTTTTAAAAATTGTTCTACTAACACACCACAATAAAAACTAAATACATGAAAATCCATAATATAATACTATAGGTACTTCGATCATTTAAGTTGATTTTTTTGATGTTATTAAAGTTGTTAACAGATGAATAGTCTATACTGGGCAAAGTGAAAATATTTTTAGTTTGAGTGGCTAATATGTAATTACCCACCTAACTTAGGGGAGCAAAGTGTTATTAACTGTATAGTTTATGAACAACTTGAAGTTGTCCTAGAGAATACAATATCTAAGTGATGAGGAACCGATTTTCATAAATAAATTTTCCTCGACAGTCGGTCTTATCGAGATGATCTATCTTGGCAATAATTCATTTTCAACACAAAAATGTTAAATTTTTTTCATTACATCATATTTATATTAATCATACAACAAACAAGTCCAACATTGGAAGTAGAAATGGTAGTGGGCAAGGTTAACTCGTAGGGCTGCCCAACTCGGCCCATTATTACCCGGCCTGGCTCGGTCTTTTGGTACTATAATGGGGTAGTCTAAACCCATAACTGTCCATAAGGGCGCGCTAGGGCCATGATTTGCCATCTTGTAATCGGGCCCGACATTTAACCGTGACAAACTCACTGGTCCTAGGTCCATTATACACATGGTTAACATGATTGGATGGATCGGTTTGGCTGTGGATGGACCGCAGCCGATTGCTAGCGGGTTTATTGTCTGGACCCCTTTGAATGGAATTTTTTTATTTTTATCCCGAACAGCTATAAAATGGCTAGTTTTTTAGGGCAATATTGGAACGAAACTCCCACACAATTTCGTTACAAATTGCACAAAAATTTCTCTACTTTTTTTTATCTCTTCTTCTTGCTATCCTACTTTCTCAAAGTACTATTTAAATTTTCATTATACTACATTTATTCTAATATCTATCTACATTTGTAAATTAATATTTACTTCAAATATTCATTAGGAGGTTTATCTTAAATTCAAGTGATGAAGTTCTTAAATGGAGTTCATGTACTCAAGTGTATAAATTGAAATTTATTAGAACATTTCAATTTCCAGGTTGGCATTTTCATAGTTTTCAATTTATTAATTGCCTACATTTACATTATTTGTTTTTTCTTTATGATTGTGTCTTAGTATTCTTTTCTTTGGAAACTTAGTAGCTTGCATTATTAGTTTGCATTGTAACACTTTATTTGTTTCTTAATTATGAAGTTTTTGCATAGAATAAAATGAAAAGATTAAACTCACAAGCACACCATATATTAGAAGGTCGCGTATAATTGTTGATTTAGATAATATAGATAACAAATACGAGGTATCTACTATAGATATTAATAAACAAGCTACTACTAAATTGAAAAGTCTCATTCAGAATTTTTTGAAAATGATGAAATAAATGAGATAGGTACTTGTAAATTATATAGTCCACGAATCTCATTTAAACACAAAAGGGTAACACTTAATAGGCACATAACTAAGGAACATAGTGAAGCTCAATAACAAGCAAAAAAGATTCAAATACAAATTCACACCGCACAAGGTACATTATTTCTCAAGAAATAGGTGATTTTAAATATTCATATGAAGCAATAGAGAGGTAATGGCTAAATACATAAATAGAGATGAATTGCCTTTTATTATAAGTGAAAGTTCTAATTTAGAATTCTACATGCGCAATGCCATGAACTCACAATTTAAAAAGAATCATAAAAGTACATTGAGAAGCAAAGTTAAAAGAATGTTTAGAAATATGAATGGACTGCTATTTGTGGATAGACTAATTGTAAAGCTGTTCTTACTTCCAATTCATGAAAATCAATTACAAATGAACATTATTTTTGTATCGTTATGCATTGAATAGATGTGGATAAGCATTTATAAAAAAATAAATTATTAATTTTCAAAGTTTTAAACATCCTCACCTGCTGCTCAAATTTCAAGGATTATTTTTAATTGTGCTCATAAATATGGCTTGTATGACAAAATTTTATCCGTTTCTTTTGATAACACTTTAAATAATACTGCAAGTGTGCCTATATTAAAAGATGCTTTTATACAGAACCTATTTTAGGTAGGGATTTATTTCATAATAGATGTATATGTCATATACTTAATATTTGTGTTCAAGATACTTTAAAAATGAATGATGATATTATTCCTTCAATTAAAAATGCCATTTACTATATACATATATCTACTTCATGTCAACAAGAGTTTAAACGGATTTAAGCGGAAAGTCGCATGAAATTTAAACAATTTAGATTATATGTGTTCTACTTTTCAAATGTTATTAAGTATGCTTAATAATTAAAAATTACTTTCTGCACTCTACAATGATAATAGTGGTTCTAATATTGATACTTATTTAGCCGAGAATGATTTCAAAAGAGCTAAAACAATGGTAAAAATTTTAAAAGCATTTGACTATGCTATCTAAATCTTATCCACTACTTATAAACCTTCCTCTCATACTGTTTTGCTTCAACTAATTGTTATTAAAGTTATTTTTCTTCCAATCATAAAGGTGATATCTATTTTGATGATATAGTTGCCGTAATGAATAAGGACAAAAATTTGACTGGTATTTTGAAAGTATTCCCTTCTTTGTATTATTTGACTTGTGTTATGGATCCACATAATAAAATTACTAAGTTGAAAGATTTCATACATTTTTTTAATAATCATTGTACCAAATGTTATATAGACAAAGATGACATCGTTGAATCAACCAAAAAAACGTTTTATGAAATATATTCAATTTATAAGAAAAATTCCCCCCCGCAACAAAGTGCATCTTCTAGTTCTTCCACACAACAATCACAATTTATTTTTCCTTACGTAAATATTAGCATACATTTTGACCCTCATTAACTTTTACCTGCAAAAAGACAAGATAGTGATGAAGTTTCTTGTTATTTGAACGATCCACCACTATATGGAAACAAAGTTCTATAAAATTTTGATATTCTTTCTTGGAAGCGAAATTATAGATGTGATTATCCTATTTTATTTAAAATTGGTTGTGAGTTGATAACCACTCCAGTTTCCACGATTGCATAAGAAAATGCTGTATAAGATTTAGTACAGGTAGAAGAGTTTTAGATAAAAGAAGGGTTCAGATGACACTTACAACTTTAGAAATGGTGGTGTGCTTAAATGATTGATTAGACGCTAAAGAAAGATAACAAGGATTAGTGACACAAGACTTTGACAACGATTAAGTTAGTTAATGTTTGCTAACTATTTGGAGTTAAGATTCTATGTACCCCTCATTATGTATAGCAAATAGTTAATTTTTTTTTTTTTCATTTCTTAGATTAGTTTTGTATCTCTTAATTGTTTGGAGGCATGGTTCAATGTCCTCCTGTTTGTACATTTTTATTAATATTAATATACATGGTAGGGGTTTATGCTAAATCTCCTTCATCTCAAGGTGGTTTTTGTCTAATTATAAACTTTTACTCTATCATTAATAAATAATATGTTATAATTATAAGTATTGACTTATACTAATAAGTAATAAATTGGTCTATTTAGTACTAATTTAGAATAATGAAGTACTAACAACTAGTAACTTGAGATTAGATTACTAATGAATAATATGTAAACAATTTAAAATAAGTAATAATTTTCAAATCAGTAAGCAACGTGAAATAATAAGTACTAATTACTTTGCATATTTAGTAATAACTTTTAATATTAAGATTTTTAAGAACTTGTCTAATAATTAAAAACTTGTTTCATTTATGTCAAGTTATCAAAAATGAACTAATAAGACTAAAACAAGTTATAAAAAACAAACTAATAAGACTAAGTGCTAATATGTAATGACTTCAATTTCTTATAATTAGTTTGGATTATTAAGTTGTAAATAGTAAGTACAATGTTTGAATAATAGTTATTAACTAAAATAATACATATTTTAGATAAGATACGATTTAGTTTTAAAATAAAATAAGATTTCATTTGTATTTATCATGGTCTAGCCCGTGGATTAACTCATCTCGACATGTGAAGAGCCTAATTAGGGGGCCAGTTGCGGGCCAAGGTATTTCACATCAAGCCCGGCCTGCATAGAAGGTGGTCTTTCTAGCCTACCCGACTCATGGAAAGAAAAAAAAACTAGCAGGCTTTCAGCCTGGCCCATTAGCATCCCTAATTGGAAGTAGGAGTCAGAAAATAATATTGAATGTAGTACATGAAACATGGGCTACTAATTAAAAGTTTGGTTTACATATTTTGATCCAAAAGTTTAGGGCTAAAAGCAATTGGTAGTCCAAGTTCGGGATAGTATATAGTGAGTATCATAGGAAATCTTGTGTGATTTATGCATTGGGTAAAACTAGCTAGATATTTAGTTGTCGTTATGCGAATATTGGATTACAACTCTATGGGGATGTAAATTTTTAAGAAAGGGTGAATGTTAGACCTTACCCTATATATTATAAGTGGGAGAAAAAATTCTATTTAATATATTGCAGTGGGTCATGAATTACTAAAAACTTAACTTAAACATTTTGATCCATCAGTTCAAGGACCAAAAGTTAATTGTAGACAAGGTCTGGAGTGTTACAATTACATTGGAATGAACATAACACTCCAGCAATTTCTACCTAGATGAGACTAGATCAAAGGTATTGGCTTATCGTACGTAGATATTGGACCCAATACGGCTTTGTAAGGACAAAAACCTTAAGAAAGGTTGAATATAAGGCCAATTGTCATATCAAAAGTGTGAAGGAAAATAGTATTAAATATTTATCGTGAATAATGGGTTGTTATTAACTTAGTTTAAATATTTTGTCCTAATAATTTAGCATCAAAAAGTAATATAGTGGTAGTTTAGACTGCGGGTCTCTCAATAAAAATAGTAGTGAGAGAAAAAAAAATAACAATGAACTAAGAATTACTTAGTATTAGTCACTTGAACTACTTACCTACTCTTGATTTGGTTCTTTTTTTTCTTTCAAATTTCCATTTTTGCAATTACAATAGGTTTTAATTTTAAGTTTTTTATAGGGACTCAACTAAGTTTTGTTCCAATTGCAGGGGCCTATTTTGAGCTTTTTAAATTAATTTTCTTAAATCTCCTAAATAATTTTATTTTATTATTTTCAATTTTCTCATTTGGTACAATAGGTGGGAAGGCATTTATCAATAAAATATATAGAAATCTTGTAAACATAAGAGATAAATATCATATAGGATTTCAATTTTGTGCATTTTATGGGACCGCAACCCATATATCTGGGGTGTTCATAGACTAAGTTTCTGGGTTAGCAGGTTTTAACATTTGAATTTTTAGATTTTTCAATTAAAAATAATAATAATAACTCAACCTAGTCCAACTAAAACCAAAATAAACCCAACTCATATATTACGCGAGTAGGTTACTCGAGTTTTCGTGTTAAAAAGCTTAACAAATAAAAATTGGAGAAAAAAAATTTACAATTGAAAAATCATTCATTACGAAATATATTTAGTAGAAAAATGAAATGGTTAAGAATGAAAAGGAAAAAATTGTATAATACGATAGATAAAATGTTATGCCAAGATTGAAAAGGAAAAAAAAATTTTATAAGTTAGATGAAATGGTTAGTAAAAGAAAGAAAAGGAAAAGAAATTGTGAGTGAATTGTATGCAGGTCAGTTGAATTGGATTTTGATTAACAACTTTTGGATATTCTAATCTAAATAACTTGAAACTTGGCAATCCAACTCATTTAGTGCTAAATTTAATTAGATTCTTTTTAGTTTTGGATTGGATTAGGTTGAACACCCCAACCATATATGGTATTTGTTGTTTGTATTAAATCTAGTTTTTTTAGGTTTGCATAATGATATTAAAACAAGGAAAATAATTTACGAAGTCAAAAAGCTAGGATTACTTGCCAAAACCACTCCACGTCACAAGATCACATTGAATGATCAATCCCCTAATTTTAGATACTCAATTGGGTTTCATTCTTTCTTTTTTTCTGATCTATTGACGTATCAGTAATTTTGTCACTTTATTACTTTATATAGATTCACTCTTAAAATTCTTTTAGAGAAGTCTACATTAGTTAAACTTTAATATGGTATTTAGAAAAGGTCAATTACACCTCTTAGACTTTAGCGTCACTAGATCATCACTTTAATCCTTAGCGTTATCTTTTCAGCACTTAACCCCTTTTCATGTCACAATTTAATGTAACCATTCTACACTTATTCTATTTTATCCTTTTTTTAGTTTGATTACATTTTACCCTTTAAACTTTAACAAGACTAACATTTTAGTCCCTAATATTTTTTGACACTAAAGTCCTCAGTTGCACTTGTTACCACTTGATAATTGTAATCCTATTCATTTTTTTTTTTTGGTTATATACTGATTTTATAAATATGTCTTTCATTAAGGGAAGATTTGAATCATGTAGAATTAGATTTGAACAAGTGCCTAGAAGCTGAATTCAATGTATTTACCAGCCTTTTTATTGGAATCAGTTGAAGAAGATGACATATCATAACAAATATTTTCTTGAGCACTAAAGCCCCTATATTGATGGTCAATTAAAATCACATCATGTTTCTCGTCTAAAATGGATTTTTATCCTAAAACTTCGACTAAATAAACTGATATACCATAAATAGGGGTGTTCATTCGACCGGTGTTCACTTTCTGACTTGTTCGACTTAATTTGTTTGACTTTCGACTTGAAAATCTCAAAGTCAAAGTCAAGTCATATAAATCCAAAGTCGATTAAAGTCGAGTCATTTAAATTTGACTTGTTCGAATGGTAAGTAGCACAAGTCATATAAATCAAACATTTAATCTTCGTCCATTCCACATTCTAATTCTAAAATTTAGCACATAAATTTCATATCATTCCACAAATTTAAAATATCACATAATAGGAATACAAGATAATACAAATTTAACAAATTCAAAATACAAGTTCATAAATAATAAAAAAAATACATAACTAAATTATAATAGAGCATCATTTAATAAAAGCAAGCTTCATGAGTGGTGTTTGGTTAATTCTTATATTATATTTATACGTATCATTATCACATATCTTATTTTTTTAATGATTCTAATTTTTACATTATCATCTTTATATAATGTGTGTACAAAAAATAATTCATAATATCTATTATATATACAAGTTTTAAATAGATTATGTGTACAAACTATATACACACACACAAAATTTACAAATTTTAAGTTATATACTTATTAGTATATAAGAATATATATGATTATATAACTCTATCTATACTAATAGCAAGTTAATATTGCATTTAATATACCTATTGATATTAAAAATGTTATCTTAATAAATTATGTAGTATAAATGTATAAGTATATAAATTAGACGTTATATAAAACATATTTTTATAACAATTATAAGTTATACAAATCTTAATATATAAACATAACAACATGCATATATATTTCAATAATTACTTAAATCTAGTATCTATATGTATTAAAAGAAAATTAATAATTCATTTAATTAGTTATCGAAATAATGGTGTTGCATTAATAAGTTGTACATTTATATTAATGTATAAGTACATAAATTGTACATAACACCAACAATTATACAAACAAAAGATATATAAGTATTAAAAAATAATATTATCAGTTATTAAACATATTTAATTATTAAGAAATAAGAATATTATGACTAAAATATTATGCACACAAATGCAATAATATATTATTATAATTGTAGATCCTCATATATATATATATATATACTTGTTCGGCTTATTTGACCAGTATTTGACTAGCAATGTCAAATGACTTGTTCGACTAGTAAACTAGTCAAACTAATCAATTTATAAATCAATATTCGACTGGTATTTCGACTTGGAAGTTGAAGTCAAAGTCGAGTCGAGAAGTAGCTAAGTTAATTTGATTTCGAATCAAATTCGAGTAAAAAGTCAAACAAGTCAAGTCAAAATTTTTTTTCGACTTGACTAACTTTTGAACATCCCTAACCATAAGTACATAATTTTGAAATAATTTTTATTATTTAAATTAATTTTTCCTATTACAAAATAAAAATTATATTTTTAAAAAGAGATATAATGGGAAAAACATTGAATTGGCATAAGGGATTGGGTTAAATGCACAAAAAATTACGTTAGAGAAATAAAGTGTTAGTGATTTTAAAGTTTAAGGGGTAAAACGAAATTAACCCATGGGCATTTTTGTCCATTTAGCCAAACTTTTACACATTGTTAGCATTGACCATTAGTCCAAGGACTTTAGTGCTCAAAAGATAATATTAGGGATTAAAGTGTAAGTGATGCTAAAGTTTAAGAGGACAAAGTGTAATTAACCCTATAAAAAAATGCCAATGATTTTGGTACATATTAAAAGTTTAAGGCACTCCAAAATGATTCCTTTTCGACTACTTTGACAAAAGCAAAGTTAGAGTATTTAATAATTTCAACATCATATTTAACCCAAGCTATATCAATTAAGTAACTAATTTCTTTTTAACGGTCAAGCCTCCACTAGATTATGTTACAACTTATATGTTCTCTAATAAACACAAACTCAAGTACATATAAATAAACAAAAAAATGTTGCTAGAATATAACATTAAAAAATAAAAGAATTTTGAACAACAAATACATGACACATTGATTCTGAGTTCATGCTTTTAAAAATCTATAAAGAAATTTAACATAAAGAAAGTACTAAAACTCATACTAAGAGAAGCTCTATTTTATAATTTTTTAAAATTTGTTTTAAATAACTAGAGATATAGTAAATTATGATTCTTCCCTTTTCCATGACATTGAAAAGATCTTCGATATTATTTTGTTTTTCAATAATAGGATAAAATTTAGGCCAAAAAGGTGAAGGACTTTATACTAATTTAACATTAAAACGGTGAGTAAAAGGAAAGTCAACTTCTAGTGAAAAGATAAACCTTGTCATTTTGATGAGTTTTGGTTATAGAATAGTTAATAGAACAAGATGTAAGTAATTGTAAATAAGGAATTAGAAAAAAAAAAAAGAAAAAAAAAATAGAATTGGTTGAGTAATCTCGACTTTGAGATAGATTGATTTCATTGTGGTTTACGAAAACCTTTTCACCACTTGGATCGCGCAATATCAACATGTCATACATGTCAGGATCAACTAGCTGATTCACTAATCTTGACCTACTGGTAGGCTGTTTCCTTCCACAGTTTCTTGACTTTTCAAAGTGCTCTTGCTCTACAAACGATCAACCAATCTGCTCCATATCGATTTAAGCTTGGATACGTGAATAATAAACTTGGACTGCTTGTTGACATATGATAAATAGAACGTAATTCCTGTACCAACGTTTTATGATTTATCCAACCAAATTGTATTTCTGATGCAAGTTGATTCCTCTAATGGGGTCATACCACAGATATTTGAATAGAATGATACGCATTATAGGACCGATGTATTCTAACCCAAGGATTTCCTCAAGCACGCCGTAGAAGTCATTAGATACATCCTCAATACAACTACTTGGTGATGTAAAGTGGAGGGGCCAAAGATCCCACATTGGTTGATAGCTAAGAAAGAGTCTAACTTATAAGGCAGGGGGTCACCCCTCCCATGAGAGGCGTCTTTTCAAGGGCAAAACCGTGAGGTTCCGGCCAAAGCGGAAAATATCTCACACTTTGGTCTGAGCGCACGACAAATTCTAGCATCAACATAATGGTGCCGTCTGTGGGACCCTTGGATTGTACACAAGCCAGACTGTTCTCTTAAAGCCTGAAGTCTCGAGGAGGTTGATAAAATGGGCCATTGAACTAAGTGAGTATGATATCCGTTTCCAACCAAGGGTGGCAATCAAAGCACAAGCTTTAGCTGACTTCATTTTGGAAGAGGAGAAGAGAAAAGAGAGTCTGCTGGTGAAAATGGGAATAAGAGAAAAGCAAATGGAAGAATTAGTGGAGCAGAACCTCCAAAGAAAGTTAGTGTAAGGGATAGGTTATTCGTAACTGTTCCTCATAGAAGGAGTCCCGATCCTCGTAAAGTTTATACACCACTTAACACACAACCTTCACGCATTTTGGTTATCATAGAGAAAGAACCCTTTATCAAGTGGCCTGGGCCTATGAGGAGTGACCCAGAGCAGCGCAACAAGAATAAATTGTGCTATTTTCACAAAGATCATAGACATGTGGGGTTTAGACCAATGATTGTATTTCCCTCAAAAATTTGATTGAAGACTTGATAAGAAGGGGTTACCTTAAGCAATTCATCCAGGGGATGGATAGAGGAAGATAACCCCTATACCAAGCACAAAACCCCGACAAAGGAGATCGAGGTCTGCCTCAAGAAGAAGAATAGCGGGGGTGGAAAACCAAGGTAGAATCATCATTCATACTATCTCTCGGGGGGCAACAAATGGTGAATCCGCATCATCATGCAAGGCCTATGCTCGCAGATCAACTTGGTCCAATCTAGCATGAAGAGACCTAAGTTGTGACAAGACATAATATTTACCACAAAGCAGCTCAAGTAATTTACCCTCATAGCGATCCTTTGGTGGTGATCTTGCCTGCTGCAAACTTTGATGTGAAGAGAACTTTGATTGACAATAAAAGTTCAACGGATATTCTTTTTTATGAAACTTTCAAACAGATAAAATTAGAAGAGAAAGACTTGAAACCAGCGACTTCGCCATTGGTTGGCAAATTACTAGTTTGCCGGAGAAGTGGTTGAACCTCTTGGATATATTATGCTCCCTGTTATGTTTGGTACACCCGCTCAAGATGTTCAACTCATGATTGATTTTGTAGTCGCCAAGGCCTTTTTGCCTTATAACATCATTATTGGCCGTCCTACTATTGGAGCACTTGGTGCTATCCCTTCCTCCCATCACATGAGGATGAAGTTCCCAACAGAGAATGGAGTGGGCAAGATAAAGGGAGATCAAGTCGTAGCAAGGCTGTGCTATATAGCTTCATTAAAGTTGAAAGGGAAGGAGGTTGTTCCTATTTGCAATATTCAACTCTTGGAAGAAAAAGAGGAACTTAACCCAAAGGGAGAGCTCGCCGAAGAACTTGAAAATGTGCTTTTAGATGAAAATGATCCTTGCAAAGTTGTGAAAGTGGTAAAGTCCTTCCCCGGGGACCTCAAGGAGAATCTCATTTCTTTGCTTAGGGAATTCAAAGACCTCTTTTGTCACGCCCCAAAAACGGGACCTGGTAACACGCCGCGCTAATGGTACACCGGACCAAAGCGCAAGGCACAAACGAACAGAGCAACAAACTTAACCGCAATGTAATAGAACCATCAAGCCATTTCTTAACTATAAAACCAAATATTTCATTTTACACAAGAATACGAATTACAAAATTTCTTCTTAGTATAAAAGATGCTACAACAAAAATAAAGTTCATCAATCCAAAACCTATCTAATAGGTATAAGAGACAGGAGCTTGAGAGCCTCATGAGAGTGTTTGTGTAAATGTCAATAAACCATAATCATAAGTAGTTTCTAAAATGTCTCATGATTTGCTAATTCCAAAACTTGGTAAAAGTGCAGTTCCAACATCATACACATTTTAAAATCCATCCAAACATATTTCAAAAATCGTTAAACAAAATACAAGTAGAAGAGAATCTATGTTACCCACCTATTAAAGTAAAATTGCACAAAGATCACGACGCGATCGCTGCTGTTTTAGGTACCACTCCACCTACCGCCTGTCTCTTATACACATCTAGATGTAGAAGTTAAAGAATGACTAGGAAGCGAAAACGGCGAATCTAGATGTGTATAAGAGACAGGGTCGCGGTAAAAAATGACCTATTCACAAAAACCACCCAACTTCGACAAGCTAAAACCTCGGTCAAAACACTTAGTTAACCCCTCAAATTCGTATTACACTAGATTAGGAGATAATAAGCTCGAGTTTTCAGAAAAACTGAAAACTTCGCCTCCCTAGGCTGTGGGCCCGTTTACAAGATAGTTGCAAAATCCAATTCCAAGGTATTCAAGGGACCTTGGTTACAACCCAACTCAAAACAAAATATTCAACCAACCAACAAAATCCAATTCCAAGGTATTCAAGGGACCTTGGTTACAACCCTAACTCAAAACAAAATATTCAACCAACCAACAAAATCCAATTCCAAGGTATTCAAGGGACCTTGGTTACAACAACTCAAAACAAAATATTCAACCAACCAACAAAATCCAATTCCAAGGTATTCAAGGGACCTTGGTTACAACCTAACTCAAAACAACATATTCAACCAACCAACAAAATCCATAAATAGAAAGATTCACCGGAGCAATAGCCGGGACTATATCAATAGCATTCCACAACAAAGGAAAACACCTAAAACCATCAAAATATCATCAAAGATCCTTCAAACATAACCAATTAACCCAAATTATCCTAGTTGCGCCAAACTTCCGCTTATCTTACAAAATGAACGGAAATCCATTCCACTTGGTTTCAAGTCTCAATTCCTATCCAAACTAACCTTAAAACACTCTTAAAACATCATTAAAAGCATAAACATAAGCATTCATAGCATAACATTCTAGGCTCATATGGAAGACAAAACCCTAACTCATAATCTTAAAATTTGTAATCTAACCATGGAAAGTTGTTAAAAATCAACCCCAATCACTTCCCAACCTCCAAAACACTAAAAACAACCCATAACATACATAAATCACAACTTATAAGGCTGCAAAGAGGGTTTTCTCAGCCATAAATAATCCTACAAAACTTGAAATTAAAGCTTAAATCATAAAGCCCATAAGCCATAAATGCTAAAATACATAAAATTTTACCTTCCAAGTGATTCCTACTTGAAATCCAAGAAAATTTTTGGGAGAAATGAATTGACACAAAGACCCTAGATGTGTATAAGAGACAGGTGGTGTGTGAGTAATGCACTAATTACACTTAATCCAAATTTTGACCCGTTTACCCATGCATCGAAATCGCGTAAATCGAAAAATTTGCGAATTGAAAACGAATAAGTTGAAGTACTTTAGGCATAAGGCTGTCTCTTATACACATCTAGATGTACTAAGAGCATAGGCTGTAATTCGTATGGCACATCTAGAATGAAATTATGCCTTTTGGTTAAGAAATGCCTTGATGCCTTTATGGAATTGAAGAAAAGGGTGTGGATAGACACGATCTCATGAGGCTCTCAAGCTCCCAGGTAGCTTCTCGCTCAGAATGATTAGACCACAAAACCTTCACGTAGGGAATAACTTTATTCCTCAATGTCTTATCTTGTCGATCCAAGATCCTCTCCGGAACCTCCTCGTATGTCGTGCCCTCCCGATCTATTAAATGTTCATGGCTCAACACATGAGAGGGATCAGGGATATACCTCCTCATACTGAGAGACATGGAAGGTATTATGAATTCTAGACAACTCCGGAGGCAAAGCCAATTGGTATGCCAAATCACCAACCTTGTTCAACACCTCATAGGGGCCTATATAGCGTGGACTCAACTTTCCACCTTTCCCAAACCTAGCTACCCCTTTAGTCGGCGATACTTTCACAAACACTTTATCCCCAAGAGCAGGGTTCCATTGGCTTTCTCTTGCGAAGGTTTTCAGGTTTTTTGTGGGTCTAGATTTGCTATTTGGCTTCGGCGATAGAGTCTGATATAGGAATCAATCTAATCATTCTGAGCTTTAGCTACTATGGATTTTGAGAATGCTCTCTGATATCGGGGTGTAGATGTGTCTAACTTACGACCCATACAGATGTAGTATAAGTGTGGTACCGATAACCGACTTTACATTCTAATTTTGGGTATGAGATTGGTTGGCTGCTTATCATCCTCTCATCCGCTTCGTGGACAGGAGCCAGCCTCCAGATCTGAGTCGGTGACTATTCAGACATTAGAGGATATGTTGAGAGCCTGTCTCTTATACACATCTAGATGTGTATAAGAGACAGCCTTTTTGATATGCCACAAGCTCTCTGGTAGGTTGTCCAGAACCTGGATACAAACCTGGGATCGCGATCAGAAATAATGCTCTTAGGCACACCGTGCAAACGGACAATCTCCTGATCATATAACTTCACTAATGATTCCAAAGTAGCGGTCACCTTCATCGGTAAGAAATCCTAGAGTCCAGGCGCGGAGCAACATTCATTTGTAGCTAAGAGACTCGCCTAGTCCGTGGTAACCCATGTACAAAATCCATAGTAATATGCTCCCATTTCCACTCTGGTATCTCCAATGATCGTAGTAAACCGCTGGGCCTTTGGTGTTCAGCCTTAACCTGCTGACACACCAAACATCTCGCCACAAACTCAGCTATCTCTCTTTTCATTCCAAGCCACCAAAATCTCATTTTCAAGTCCCTATACATCTTCGTACCCCCAGGATGAATAGATAAGCGCGAAGAATGAGCTTCCTAATGTTGTAATAGTCAGGTCATAGTCCTTCAATAGCTCAAGCCAACGCCTTTGCCTCATATTAAGCTCTTTTTGAGTGAAAAGATACTTCAGACTTTGATGATCAGTGAACACTTCACACTGCTCTCCATACAGGTAATGCCTCCAAATCTTGAGAGCAAACACTATCGCAGCTAACTCCATAGGCTCAAGATCATGAGTAGGATAATTCTGCTCGTACGGCTTAAGTTGCCTCGATGCATAAGCTATCACCTTAGATCCTTGCATCAAGAGACAGTTGTGGACACAGGTTATTCGACAGTTGCACTATAAACCACAAATCCCGAACACGAAGGTAAAGTCAACACCTTTGTCACCAACCTATGCTTAAGCTCTTGAAAGCTTGCCTCACCGATCGACCATACAAACTTGGTTCTCTCCGGGTAAGCGCGTCAAAGGGAAGCAATTCGTGAGAAATCCTCCACAAATTTCCTATAATAACCAGCTAAGCCCGAAAACTCCGCACCTCGATCATGTGGTAGGTCTGGGGTTGATTTTTAACAACTTTCCATGGTTAGATTACAAATTTTAAGATTATGAGTTAGGGTTTTGTCTTCCATATGTGGCCTAGAGTGTTATGCTACGAATGCTGTCTCTTATACACATCTAGATGTGTATAAGAGACAGGTTCAAGGACTCCTCGCTCGAGAATAAACCATGCCTGTCTCTTATACACATCTAGATGTGTATAAGAGACAGTCCTTGATACACCCTATTCATCAACTTTATTTTTGCTGCAGGGGCGTTCAATTGAGGGTGAAGGCATAACCAAAACTTATGGATTTTGTTGGTTGAATATCTTAGGAAGAGATCCTCTTCCTAAGACCCCTCAATTGATAATATCTGGACCGCAAATCAATCTTAGAGAAGTACCTCGCACCCTTAAGCTGATCAAACAAGTCATCAATCCGTGGCAAAACTATTTATGATTATGGTTTATTGACTTTTAAATGGCATGAGACATTTTAGAAACTGCTTCATGACTATGGTTCTTCGCAACAAATAAGACCGGTGCTCCCCAAGGTTCATGTTGGCAGAATGACATTACAGGTCTGTGAATTCTTAGAAGCTGGAGTTATTATGGTGTTATTGAGGAGTTAAATTTCAGTTTGGCCTTTGAAATTGGTGCCACCCAGACATTTTTCACTAAGCAAATCTCAAAATCGACAACCCGCGACGGAGGTAAACCTGGCAGCTCATTGGGAAACACGTCCGGAAACTCTCTAACCACTAGGATATCCTCAATGCCTGGCTCTACTATATCAGAGTCTATCACATAAGCCAAATAGCTCTCACAACCCCTATCTAAGGCCTTAAACGCCTTCACTGCTGATATAATCGGAATCCTACTCTTGGGCTTCTTTTCATTCCCACGAAAAATCACCGTATCTAAACCAGGTTATTGGCAAGGATCCTTATAGAGATGTGTATAAGAGACAGGTGGGCATAAGCAGTATGGAATTCACTAAGATCGTGCCTGCAACTACTGAATCGGTCTGATCGGCCTGCTGCTGACTCAACGCATGCACCCTCGCCTGAGTCCTCCGCCTCTTGTCCTCAGGCGGACCACCCTGCACTCCACTAGTCTGCCCTCGATTTGGTGCGACCTTAGGACAATCTCTGATCAAATGGCCGTGCTCGCCACATTTAAAGCAAGCTCCAGTCCTCCGATAACACTCCCCAGAGTGTAGTTGACCACAATACCGGCATGGCGGCGACAGATGTAGAGGAGTGGCGCGAGCTCGACCCTCCGAAGGTATCCCGATCTCTCCTCACGCCTCGCTCGAATCCACGGATGGCTAGATTATACATATCCTCATAAGTCCAGGGACGACCCACTATCAACTCTCTCGAAGCTCGGCTCTAAGACCCTTTCGGAAATGATACATACGCTTGCTCGTCACGCGAGACAGCGGGAACATACTCCCCAAGCCTCTCAAGCTGGAATGCATCGCACCACGGGTGATCTCGCTGCTCCGATAAAACTCATCCATCTTGAGCTCGATGGACGGGGAAAATAATGAGCTAGAAGCTGTCCCGGAATATCTCCCAAGTCACAGTGTCTCGGTGTGGGCAACGTAGCCTCAACGGTCTGCCACCACTTGGCCGCCTCAGCAACCAAGAAAGGAATAGCCAAAGATGTCCGTGACTCCACCGGAATCTGAAATAACTCAAAATCCCTCTCTATCTCGCCCATCCATGACTCCGCCTTAAGCGGATCCGGAGCCCCATTCCGACAAACGTAGGTAGCCCGGCCTTCTTGAGCGTCTTGAAACAGGGATGGAATGTCGGTACGCGGTGGTGGAGGTGGTGGAGCAACGGGAGGTCGCTCAGCGCCAGGTTGCGTCGAATAACTGTGCCACAACCGCCGCAATGGCGCCATAATCAACCACCGGGCGGTCCACGGAGGAGGAGGTGGCCTGCCTCGTCCCTAGGGTAGGCTGCAGGCCTAGTAACACTCTCTGGCGGCTCGGCTAGGATCTCTGCACGGATCCCCACCAGCGAACGCTCCCAGTGCAGGTCTGTGCCGAGCCTCTGCGCGACCTCTAGAACCACGCGTCCTAGGCGGCATACTATGATAAGAATCAAAGACGAAATCATGAGCAAAGAATAACTCTTCAAGATTCAACAAAGAGGTACAACAAAGATTGCAGGTTGGGAAGTGATTGGGGTTGATTTTTAACAACTTTCCATGGTTAGATTACAAATTTTAAGATTATGAGTTAGGGTTTTCTAGATGTGTATATGAGACAGGCGCCACGTCATGTGCTCGAATGCTTATGTCTATGCATATAATGATGTCATCGAAAACCTATTCTTGGACTTAGGATTCAAACCTATGCTCGATACCACTAAATGTCACGCCCCAAAAGCGGGACCGTAACACGCCGCGCTAATGGTACACGGACCAAAGCGCAAGGCACAAACGAACAGAGCAACAAACTTAACCGCAATGTAATAGAACCATCAAGCCATTTCTTAACTATAAAACCAAATATTTCATTTTACACAAGAATACGAATTACAAAATTTCTTCTTAGTATAAAAGATGCTACAACAAAAATAAAGTTCATCAATCCAAAACCTATCTAATACACTAAAATGTTTTTTCAAAGAGAAGCTTGGAAGATTATCCGCAGAGTCCTACCAAATATGGAGTGGAGAAAATCTACAAGCGCTAACGTGATGGGAATCCAAAACGAGCACCTAATCGAAAAATTATAAGTCACGTGGGGTGAGCATAACTAGATCTAGATGTGTATAAGAGACAGGTATATCCCTGATCCCTCTCATGTGAAAACATAAAGATAATAACCAGAAATTAAAAAAAAAAAAAAAAAAAATTATTATTTGATTGACCATGCATTCGTTGAATGCGAGGTCGTCAGTCAAAAAAATATTTTTTTTTATTTTTTTTTATTTAAACGTCGGGCATGTCCAAAACATAGCCAAAAAGATCCAATCATTTCAAAACATAGTAAGTATAGTTTCAATCCGAATTTAATAAAGCATAGCGAACAAATCCAAGTATTTCAAAAATAGCATGAGTATCTTTTAGGCTCAAAAGTATGACCTACGGTACTAGCAGATCTAGTAATCTACCACACCTACTAGTCGAGGGAGGTCAAGTTATCCCATCACAAGACCCCGTATCGAGAGGGTGCACCGATTCACAGAAGTCACCACGGCGTCCCATGGATGACTATAGAACCGGTGCACCCCAAATCAAACATTTCCAAACACATCTTTCAAAATTATATACCACGGTCATCTATGAGCCAAAACAGTCATAAAATGCTTTCATATCAAAAGAGTTTGCAAACATATCATTAGATTAACATAAGATAGCTTGGTCCCGATTTCATATATAATAATTCCAAAACTTGGTAAAAGTGCAGGTTCCAACATCATACACATTTTAAAATCCATCCAAACATATTTCAAAAATCGTTAAACAAAATACAAGTAGAAGAGAATCTATGTTACCCACCTATTAAAGCAAAAATTGCACACATGCAACGCGATCGCTGCGATGTGTATAAGAGACAGACTCTAATGGTTGCTTCGTAGATAAGACATTAGGAGATAATAAGCTCGTTTTCAGAAAAACTGAAAAACTTCGCCTCCCTAGGCTATAAGTAGGTTATCCTCCCTGCCAACAAAATCCAATTCCAAGGTATTCAAGGGACCTTGGTTACAACCCAACTCAAAACAAAATATTCAACCAACCAACAAAATCCAATTCCAAGGTATTCAAGGGACCTTGGTTACAACCCAACTCAAAACAAAATATTCAACCAACCAACAAAATCCAATTCCAAGGTATTCAAGGGACCTTGGTTACAACCCAACTCAAAACAAAATATTCAACCAACCAACAAAATCCAATTCCAAGGTATTCAAGGGACCTTGGTTACAACCTAACTCAAAACAACATATTCAACCAACCAACAAAATCCATAAATAGAAAGATAAATCAGCAATTGCCGGGATATATCAATAGCATTCCACAAGAAAGGAATACACAGACTAGATGTGTATAAGAGACATCAAAGATCCTTCAAACATAACCAATTAACCCATGTTTGAAGTTGCGCCAAACTTCCGCTTACTTACAAAATGTGGATAATCCATTTCACTTGGTTTCAAGTCTGTCTTCCTATCCAAACTAACCTTAAAACACTCTTAAAACATCATTAAAAGCATAAACATAAGCATTCATAGCATAACATTCTAGGCTCATATGGAAGACAAAACCCTAACTCATAATCTTAAAATTTGTAATCTAACCATGGAAAGTTGTTAAAAATCAACCCCAATCACTTCCCAACCTCCAAAACACTAAAAACAACCCATAACATACATAAATCACAACTTATAAGGCTGCAAAGAGGGTTTTCTCAGCCATAAATAATCCTACAAAACTTGAAATTAAAGCTTAAATCATAAAGCCCATAAGCCATAAATGCTAAAATACATAAAATTTTACCTTCCAAGTGATTCCTACTTGAAATCCAAGAAAATTTTTGGGAGAAAATGGAGGGGAGGAGTTCGGCTGCTGCTGGAAGATTATACCTGTCTCTTATACTACAGAAAGATGTGTATAAGAGACAGATGCATGGCAATGTTAGAGTCAATAGTAGGCATGTCCGAGGGATTCCAAGCAAAGATGTGAAACCCAGTATTTAATAGCTTTGATCTTTTGTTACCTAAGAGACATACACATCTAGATGTGTAAAGAGACAGGTCTACGCACAGGAATTTCCACTTATTTCACTTTCGTACCATAACTTGTGAAGCTTAGCCACATCGGGGTCTCTGGTATACACCATAACTACATGTGAATAAGTTGAAGTACTTTATGACTAAAAATAATATGAAAAAACATTTTAAACCAGTTAAAATCAAAGATCAAAGCTATTAAAATACTGGGTTTCACATCTTTGCTTGGAATCCCTCGGACATGCCTAGAATTGACTCTAACATCGCCATGCATTCCCTTGATGTAGATCCAAATTTTAAACCTGTCATCCAAAAGAAAACAAATTTTGGAAGGGAAAGAAGCCGGTAGAAGTGGAAGTAGACAAGCTCTTGGAGAAGCAATCCAATACACCCCGAATGGCTAAGCAATGTAGTTATGGTGCCGAAACCAGGGGCTAAGTGGAGGATGTGCGTAGACTTCACAAGTTTGAACAAAGTTTGCCCCAAAGATTGCTATCGTACACCCCGCATAGATACCGTGGTAGACTCCACCTCCGGTGTGAAGTGATGTCTTTTTTGGATGCATACAAAGGGCATTACCAAATCCTTTTGAATTGCAAGGATAGAGAAAAGACCGCTTTCATCATCGACTCTGGCAGTTATTATTTTCGGGTAATGCCTTTCGGCTTGAAAAATGCCGGAGCCTCTTATCAAAGGATGGTGGATAAAATGTTTTCCAATCAATTGTGCAGAAATATGGAAGCTTACATAGATGACATGCTTGTCAAAAGTAAGTTTAAAGAAGATCATGTGGATGACCTTCGGGAAACCTTCACCACCATGAGAAAGTTCAAGATAAAGCTAAATCTAGAAATATGTGCTTTTGGAGTTTTTGGTAGTAAATTTTTGGGATTCATGTGGTAACTCAAAGAGGCATTGAAGTTAACCCCAAAAAGATCAAAGCCATTCAAGATATGGAACCTCCCAAAGGAATCAAGGAAGTGCAAAGTGTACTTACTTGATCCAAGCCTTGGGAAAAATGCAATACAATCTTGAAATCTTGTATGTAGGTTTGGATTTTGGGTTTGATGAGTGAGAGTAAAATATTGAAGTTAGGGTGGAGGGTTTTTAGGTGGAATGTAAAGTGTTTAGTATGTGGGTTAGGGTAGAGTATTTTAAGGTGAAGGGTTGAGTGTTGGGTGTTGGTGTAAGGGTGGAGGGTTGAGGGTTGAGTGTTAGGTTTTGGCGTAAAGGTAAAGGGTTGAGGATTGAGTGTTAGGTGTTGGCGTGAAGGTGGCGGGTTGAGGGTTGAGTGTTGGGTGTTGGAGTAAAGGTGGAGCTTTGGATAAAAATTATTATTTTGAGATACTAAGTACAATTATCACAAAAGCTCAAAAATGAGCGAATGAGTACCACTACTCAGGTATTTATGGAGGAGGAGTGCAAGCACCAAAGGAGTTGGGGTTCAATCTTCCACCCCAAGAATAAAATCCAAATTTTTGAATTTTTGGCTCCGGCCAAAATCGTATTGACTCCGGTCAAACCCTTATTAGCTCCGGCTAAAAAATTATTTTTTCGGCTCCATTCAAGACGCAAGTCAGAGATTATCGTACTACTCTCAACCCGTACAAATTCGACTTGAGAGTGGGGGTAAGTGATGATGCCTAAAAATACTGTCCAATAGCTTGTGGACACGTGGCTAGTCTGTCAAAGCTGTCAAGACCTTCATAGGCCCAATAATTATTCCTAAGCCCATGGATCAATCAAGCCCATCCTAGAAGAAGTATAAATAGTCATATGGAAGGTAAAATAAAGAGATAGATACTTCATTTTTGTTAACTCCATACTGGTCCAATTTTCATTCTCAATTCTCTCCCTATCACCAATTCTGACTTGAACGTCAAAGTTTCCCCCGAGGGACATAGCCCCGCCGCTCTTTGTATTTGGTTGCAGGTTTCCTAAAACGTGGGTATACACACGCAATTTACCGTACAACAGAAGGATTTGGACTATAAGGACTCGAATTTTATTTTACACTTTGGTACGAATTTTTTCACGCATCAACATTCGGCGCCGTCTCTGGGAACCTCGGACTGTACACAAGACTCTTCCTTAGCTGGGGGACTTGTGGTGATGTAAAGTGGAGGGGCCAAAGATACCACATTGGTTGATAGCTAAGAAAGAGTCTAGCTTATAAGGCAGGGGCCACCCCTCCCATTTGAGGTGCCTTTTTAAGAGCAAAACTGTGAGGTTCTGGCCAAAGTGGACAATACCTCACATGAGCGCACGACAAATTCTAGCATCAACATAATGGTGCCGTCTGTGGGAACCTTAGACTATACACAAGACTCTTCCTTGGCTGGGGGGCTTGTGGTGATGTAAAGTGGAAGGGCCAAAGATCCCACATTGGTTGATAGCTAAGAAAGAGTCTAGCTTATAATGTAGGGGATCTACCCCTCCCATGTGAGGCGCCTTTTCAAGGGCCAAACCGTGAGGTTCCGGCCAAAGCGGACAATACCTCACATGAGCGCACGAGAAATTCTAGCATCAACACCACTATTCATTGTCCCTTCCTTGGAACGATTTTCTTGAGTTTGAAAATTGTACCTGTTCTTGAAACATACCTTGCAACATGCGGTCCTAGTTGTTCGACAAACAATCAATTAGACTTGCGACTTGTAAATAAACAAGTGAATTAATTAGAATATGGATTATACGGTAGTAATTTAGCACTTAATAGATGTCTGGCTCGACTTCTAGGCAATATATCAAGATATATGCTTGAGCAGAACACAGTTCATCATTTTTCCTGTATCGACAACTACCTCCACTATTGGATCTACCTAAATAATTAAAATTGAGAACAGGTGGATGTTTAGATCAATTGGTCCGTCTTTACTTCTTGCACCTCTTTTCCTCTGTGATTGGACATGTGGCTCAACATAGCAAGAAGCAGCAGTAATTAAACATTCTTACTTCCTTGACGAGATAGGCATTTTGAAATGATGCTTTGATGTATCCCTTATTCTTTACCTTCTTCTTCAAGTGAAACAAAAATCTATGGCAACAAGGTAAGCTAGCTGTCACTAAGTTTGACCTCAAATAATATCTTCTGTCAATTACTAAATTTGACAGAAGTTTAAAAGGAACAAACCTCTCGAATAGGTACATTCAACAATGTTATAGAGGACATGCTACTCTCAGCTTATAGGGCAAGTAGATTATGAGTTGATCAATTGATTCAAAGAATTCCAGAGGAAAAATTCTCTCCAAGTCCCATAATATTACAAATGTGTCATTCTCCAATTTCTCCATGTGTGGTGCCAGTAAGGACAGTGAGCAAGTGCCCTGAAAGAATAGGCTAACCTCTACAAGATTTGCCCAAATGAAAGGTGGCAGAAGTTCTTAAAGATAATTAGGATTGGGAAAATGTGGTTGTCATGACTCGTCATCCATGCAAACTTGATTTAGAAGATCATTTGTTCAAATCTACGCATTTGCCTGTACTTGATACATAGCTGTTAAGGAATTTCAATTCCTTTAACCATTTTCTCACTACACCTTCTGCTCTTTGTCAAAGTTTATACCGCTTTGGGTTTCGGGCTGTTGCTACAAGCATTATGCCTGGTGACGAACAGTCAAAAATTTCTCCAAGGTCATTCATTGCTCCGAGTTTGTTCTTTGTCTCATCGTTAACTTCCATGGCAATGTTGAGAATATTGTCAAATATATTGTTCTCTATGTGATAATATTGAGTGTGTGTGGCACAAGCTTCATCCTCCAGTATGGTAAATCCCAAAATATACTCTACTTTGTCTACTTGTGGAATTCAACATACCCACTTAATGTGCGTAGATGGTAGTCAGGTACTGGGTTTATCCCCTCTACTATCAAAAAAATTTTGGCATCCGAAAACCTCTACGTCTAAGAATCTCGTTCAACTCTAAGTCTAGTGAACTCCTTCTTCTACCTCTTATATTTGGATGATTTGTAAGCAAACAATTGCTTTTGTAAATCAAAGTACCAAGCTGTCCTACCATGCTCTAACATAAAAGTCATTGACCTCTCCATTCATTTAGGACACGCAAGAAATCTTGTTGCAGTTCACCCAGATAAAATTCCATATATAGGAAAGTCATTAACTGTTCAAAGCAGAGCAAATCGCATGTGAAACATAGCCCCATTGGTCACATCTTGTGTCGGCATACTTTGGTACCACAATTATCCCCTTTCTTTTATCAACGGTTGCATGTACACGTCAATTAGTTTTTTTAAGTTTTAGAGGCCATGATCAGTGTGAGAAACATGTAAGATATCTTCATACACATTACAAGGGGCAGGTTTTGCAGATGAGGATAACCGGCCAGCAAGAAGTCTTTCTAGATTTTAACGAATGAGGCAAATCCATTAGCATATAGTCCTAGTTAGACATCAAGTGGTTCCATGCCTCTGCATAAGAAGGGTGACACATCAGTCCTTCTTAAAGCTGATTGGTGATTTGCATGCCAAGTCACATGCGGAGCTGTCGCTTACGATGCATATTAATCGTTACAATTTTGCATCAGCACGAGTTAGAATAATTCTCTGAATGGTCTTAGCTTCATGCTACGACCAAGCTTGGAAACTTAGGAAGTTTACACCACCAGCAAGAGGTTTCCTCCTTATTGGCCTTCCAGTATAACATTCATCCATAGGGGCAGACATCTAAACTAAAGCAATTCTTGGACAATTTTTTTCTCCTCCTTAATGTTAACAATTCTCGAACTAGCTATTATCTAAAAGTAATTCTAACAACCTAACCATAGTGGTTCATCAGTTGTTTTCCAAACATTCTAGAAACAATCACATAGAGTTTCTTCATTCCTGATAGCAATAAATGGTTGTTCACAGGTCCCAACTGGCTCATATTGGCTTCTTGAACATGTGCTCATAACTAGACTTTGCTATCCCAGGGAGCGTTCTGCCAGGAAACATCAAACACCATTAGATCATGTTAGATAGGGCTTTGATAGGGATTCAAATGGTCATAATCATTAAATAGCTATGTTACCGGAACATGCATGTAACTTCGATCGTATAGTTAGAACTCAACACTGTGACAACATTAGTCATAATAATTTGCTACAAAATCGTACACATATAGCTGCTCACTCAACACCTAGAAATTTACAATTCTTACACTTGGCACATGGGCACCTAATCTGTTTCTATCCATGTACTACATCTATCCACGTACAAATGGCAAAAAACTCATCCATACCAATAAAAAACTTGTTTGTATATCCTCTATATACATTCATTTTCTACTCTCTCCATTTTTTTCGCTACACATGCACAATTGAAAAATAACCAACTTTTTTCCATAGTTAATTAAATTCATGATATAAAAGCAAAGAACTTAAAAAACAATGACCTACAACATAAATACAATAACATCGAATACTTATTATATCAAATTTTACCAAATGCATGAATACCTTCTAAATTAACCATATACTTCTTAAGTAAGATATTCAATTTCTGTACAACAAAAAAATACAAAAAAATATCAGTGGCTCATACCTTATGCCAACAACTAATTACTTGTAGCTCGTATTGGAAAATAGGGAAAAATAGGAATTGAGAAATAGAGTTGAGCTCTACAATGAACATGGTGGAGAAGATGGGTTCTTTATGCAGCACGTTTATCAACAAAATTATTGACAATTGGAAAAATCATCTCTAACTTTCAATGCCAATAGTGACGAAAAAATAATTTAACGCTATGTGCAACCCCTGGCGACTGAACAAACCAAATTTCTTACTAAGTTAACCACATAAATAGAGATGACATTTTTGTCGGCAAAGCTTAGTGGATTTGCAACAAGTTTAGCAATGAACAAGCATTCCCAAACTTATCACCGATATTAGCGACATCTTGCTTTACGTTGCTACATTAGCGACAGTCAGTCAACCCTACCTATCACGTGCATGCCAGCCATATTGTGATGATTTGTGCGACGAGTCCTTCATCAGACAAATTTTGGCTGCCAACGAGTGCTGACATCACTGAAGACAGCTTTTCCGTCTCCAAACCCATCACAAAAAATCTTCCACCGATATTTGTTGTCACTAAATGTGTGAGTGTTTTTTTTTGTAGTATATTGTGGTAGGAACGAAACACAGTTAGAAATTTTGGAGCTGTTTGGTTCATATCTAGAATCAGAATGGAAATTATAAACTCTACTATTGATATAGATTTTTCGTATCTCCCTTTTGTTTTGAAATTGTAATGAGTTTCATTATATTATTGAGTTAAACAATTTGAAACTAAGTTGCGAATGGAGCATCAAATAGAGTTTTTTCAAACATCTTCATTCTATAGTGGTCAAACAAACTACGACTAAAGGTATTGTTAACTATAATTCTTATTTCTGCCTTTTATACCTATACACCAAATATCCCTTATTTTCTCTTCAATTAAAAACTATTTTATGATATATATACTAGTAAAAGTTGGTCGTGCAATGCCTACTATTTTATACTTAATACAATATTTCGAAAATCATAATTCATTTACAAAGTAATGATATTTATACAAAAAGAAAAAGTAGGAGTATGCATAAACCATTCCTGAATCTTATCAAAAGAAAAAAAAAAAAAAAGATAATTCCTTAAAAGTAGAAGGATTTCAACGAGAAAGATAATACAAATCTACCTATCAATGAGAATCCAACCAGACTTTAACAAATAAATCGTTTTCCTGATTGTAAAATATTCAATCATACTTCCTTCCCCCAAAAAAAAAAAAAAAAAAATGTATACACAAGATCTAAAAAAAAATATAGCCAACAGTTTGCTAAAGTTATTCCTTGACAAAGTATTCAATTCCTTAGTTAATTGTTGTACAACTTCACAAGCCATTTTCCTCACTGCTCTGATATAGTTCCTCACGGCAGCACATGTAACATTTGACAGTCCATATGTTTTTTAAATTTAAAATTTGGACAATCTATTAAATCTGGCACATGATGAAATTGATCTCACCAAATGGGGAGAAATAATAGTACAAAGGAAAATACGCCAAAAGAAAATTAAATGCTAATAGAATTATAAATCAAAAAGTATCATATACAATCAACATGACATTCTTGAAAGAATAAAAAAATACATAAAAGGGAATACGCCATCCAATAACAAAAGCTGCTTCCAACTTTAAAAGGAGTACACATTTTTAAAAACCAAAAACAAAGGAATCCGCATTTTTAAAAATCATAAAAAAGGAATATACATTTTCAAGGAATACACAATCCCTAAACCTAAAGAAGCAATTAAAAACCAGAAACAAAGCAAAAAGAACATTGATAAAGTGAAAATAATAAAATAAATCAAATTTGTAAAAAGGAAACAATATTAAGGAAGTAAATATTTGATATAATTAGTTCATAAACCATATATTAAGTTCAACTCAGTCTCTAATATGCAAAGTGCAGTATCATGATATAATTAGGACACATATATGGTTAGGAGTCTCCTCCATTAAGCAACGTATAATACAATTATATGCCCTTATGCTTTCCAAGAAGTTGCGAAATTTGATTAAACTGAGTTCTGTACATCTTGTTCCGTGAAAGATAACTTCAAAAATCGCAAGTCAAAGTCCTAAGTCAGTGCACAAAATTCCTAATAGGATTTATAGTAATCTACAGGCAAATACATTGTTTAAGATGGTGAGCTGCTATTGTCACGGGGCATGAATTGCAATATGACACCAAAGACCAGCAAAATGGAAATGCAATTTTGAGTGCGAATGGAACAGAATAATATTAGAAATGCTTTATGATAGCAACCATTTGCCTATCCAGACGTACGTCCTCTTTTGGGTGTAGTTGTGCAGCGCTTCCTACTTTGTTTAAATGCTGTTCTAACTTCTATATCATGAAATCTAAATATGACACCAAACACCAGCAAAATGGAAATGCAATTTTGAGTGTGAATGGAACAACATAATATTAGAAATGCTTTATGACAGCAACCATTTGCCTATCCAGACGTACGGCCTCTTTTGGAGATGGCTTGGTGTAGTTGTGCAGGGCCTCCTACTTTGCTTAAATGCTGTTCTATCTTCTATATCACGAAATCTAAATAGTTTACCCAAAAATGATATTCTTTTCTATTTCTCTATTAGTTGTACAATTTGTCACCATAAGGAAGCACAATTTGTCACCATAAGGAAGCACAATTTGTCACCATAAGGAAGCAAGAAGCAGTGAAAATCTAAAACCATAGTCTTATATGCCTGTAAAAAAATAAGTTGCGGCAGTGGAAAAATGAGAAGGATAATAAACCTCTTATTGATAACTCTTATAAACTATAATTATTTTCCTCTAAATTGTGACATTTTGATAGTTTAAATCCAGAAATTTAGGTAGGTAATTGAAAGTTTAAATTAATTTCTTTCATATGTGTTTATATTTTTGTTCCTATTAAATATGATAAGTTTTTATTAAAATTTTAGCTTAATTAACTGCGTAATTGTGTTAATATTATACAGGTTAAAAATCTTAGGTTGGAAGTTGTGATATCATGGACAAAACTCAGAGGACCGAATTGCAATTATCAAAGAATAGAAGGATTGCTAGGAGGAGAGTCCAGATCACGATATGCACTCGGGAAAAACATTTAAATGATTAGTGAGTTGAGATCGCGATCTCGACTTGGAAAATTGCTCTAAATGTATTAGAGTCAACATCGCGATCTCAAAATCTCAAAATCTTCATATCGCAATATTGACACACTGAGGGATAAGTTGTGAGAGTAATCTTGTAATCTTCTAGCCAATAACTCCTAATTTTTTTCTTGTGTAATGCTATACTGTTTATGCTCCTTTTAAAATTTGTAATAGGCAAGTAGGATTAGAATTAGGAAGTGTTAGGATAGATTAGGATAGCTTGAACCTCAACTCTCTTCTTTAATGAAAATTTCTCTTTAATTGTCTTTTAGATCTAGTTTTCATTTCTTAGCAAGTTTAAATTTTGATTAGATAGTTGTAGTGGGTTTATCATTAGTTTCAAGTAGATATAATTTTATCTTTTACACTTGCTTTCTAGTTTAATTTAGTGAAAATCTCTTTGTTTGCAATCTAGGGTTTCTTAGTAGAATTAAGGTTCTTGTCAATTTCTTACTTTAATTTCTAGTTAATTTTTAGTGGGCTTTCTTTATTATCATCAAAAATTCAAAAATATTGAGATTTTAATTTTAACTTATTCCAATTTCTAAGTGTAGAAATGGTTTCTTTTATTCTTGAAGGTTCTTAATTGAGTAATTTGCTTGCTCTTAATTTTAGCTTTATTTCAGTCAATCTAGGGTAGAATTAAGTACTTTTAATTAATTACTTTTGTTAGAATTTAATAGCTAGTCTCTTAATTTCATAATTGTATAGTTTCCATTACTTGTTGTAGTAGATAAAGTATTTTAAATTGGTCTTGTTTATTTGATTTTAAATATGAATTTGATTAGTGTAGTTTCATCTCTCACTCATTGATTCTTGCTTAACTATATAAATACCCGTATATCTCGGTAATTGCCTTCTAACAAGTCCTAGTAGGAACGATCCCTACTCCCCATTTACTACTAGTTGACAACCGTATACTAAATATGCCATCTAGTTAGTAGTAGGAGTTAGGTGTTTTATAAATATTTTAACTAGGTGTATTGCAAAGAGAATCAAGTTTTGGGCGCCATTGCCGGGGATTGTCCTTGGTTTTTGGCAATATCAAACGCTATACAGGTCGTGTAGATTAAGCACTTAGTTTCATTTAGTTGTTAATTTTTTTCTTGGATAAGGAAAAGGAAAGAGAGCTAAGGGAAATCCAAAAATTGAGAATGGTACAACAAGGGCAAGAAAGGATAGAAATGGCAAATGCTAATGCTCATCAAAGGAATTTGAACATGAAAAAAAAAGAAGAGATTGATGGAAATAATGGAATAGGTGGCTATAGGAATGGAAATGGTATAAATGGGAATGGAAAGCCATTAAGGGAATATGCCTTGCCGAATTTTGATGGAGTGAACTCTAGTATTGCACGGATGCCTGTGCAAGCTTAACAACTTTGAAATTAAAGCCGCCTTAATCCAAATGCTCCAAGCTCATGCCATGTTTAGGGGTAGCCCCAATGAAAATCCCTATACACATCTCATGAATTTTGAAGAAGTTTTGGAGACGTTCAAGGTTAATGGAGTACATCCGGATTGTGTGCAAATGAGGGTGTTTCCGTTCTCTCTTCGGGATAGGACAAAGTCATGGTTACAATCCCATACCCAAGGAACATTTACTACTTCGAATCAACTTGCTCAAGAGTTTTTGGCAAGCATTTTCCACCCTCAAGAACCGCCAAATTGAGAAATGAAATCACCTCCTTCAAGCAAGACGTTGGTGAAAGCTTAGGAGAAGTTTGGAAGGGGTTCAAGGAGTTTCTAAGGAAATGTCCTCATCACGCGATTCCTTTGTGGCTTCAAATCCAAACTTTCTATAATGGTTTGACTCAAGAGACCGAATCCATAGTGGATGCTTCTGCCGATGGATCCATCTCATACAAGACTCCGAAACAGCTATAGAAGCTCAAGACTTGCTTAATAGGATGGCATACAATCACTATTATCATGGGTCGATGACCTCAATGGTGACTCAACACCAAGCCAATCAAGCCAATGTCAATAGTAGAGTATTGAATTTGAACATGCAAGAAACTCTTTAGGCACAACAAAGCATGCTCATGAGTGTGATGAATAATGTTGCAAAAGCGTTGGAGAATTTAGGGAAACCAAGTAGTGTAAATGCCATGTCTTCTTCTCCAACCCAACAAAGCATGGTATGTGATTTTTGTGCAGGTGATGATGCAAATAGACAATGTCAAATGTCTTATGGGTCAAATGTTCAATTGTGTGTCTAATCAATCATCATTTCCAAAGAATCCATCTGGAGCTTATGGGAACACATATAATCCTTCTTGGAGGAACCATCTTAATTTTTTATGGAGCAACTCTAACAATCAAGCCAATCCACCTTATCAACCAAATCTCCCCAAATCAAAATGTCCAATACACTCAAGTCTCAAGTGGTTCCTCACCTAGACATTATCAACCGCCACATCAAAGAAATTTCCAACCCAACTCATATCAATCTTTTCCTAATTCTTCATTTCAAAACCAACAACCAAGGCCTCAATTTCAATATGCAAACTCTCCCCAACCTATGTATCATGACCAATATGCTCCAAGAGAGAATGTGGAAGAAGATGGTTGGAAAAAAGAAGCCAAGTACTTGAGGAGAAGTTGAATAGGAAAAATGAGAAGCACAAGAGAGATTATGAGAACTTGAAGGCATCTATAGGAATTTGGAGATTCAATTGGGCCAATTGGCGAGGTTGAATAATGAGAGGTTTTTAGGGGTACTTCCAAGTGATACCGTCCCAAACCCCAAGGAACAATGCAAGGCCATCTCCCTTAGAAGTGGTAAAGAGTTGGAAGAAAGGGTTGGAAAAAATTTGTTGAAAAGTGGAGAAAAAGAAGGAGTTGAGAATGAAGAGAAAGAAAAATGGGAGTCTTCAAATGGGCAAGAAAAAATGATGTATAGAATCAGTCTAGCCTAACTCACTAAGCAAGAAGGCGAGGATCCGAAGCATCATGAGCCGAAACACGTTAATGTGCCCTTTCCTCAAAGGCTAAGGGATGAAGAAATGGTAAAGAAGTTCAAGAAGTTTCTTGAGATCTTCAAAAAGCTTGAAATCAACATTCCATTCATGGAGGCACTTGAGAACATGCCCGCCTATGCTAAATTCATGAAACAAGTCCTCACTTCAAAAAGGAAATTGCATGGGGATGAAATCTTATACTTAATGGAGAATTGTAGTGCACTCCTTACAAAAAAGGTTGCCACCAAAGCTCAAGGACCCCAGATCATTTTCTATACCTTGTGAGATTGGGGGCTTACAATTTGGAAGAGCACTATGTAACTTGGGAGCTTCAATAAATCTCATGCCTATTGCGGTATTCAAGAAGTTAAATGGAGGACAATTGAAGCTAACAAGTATCTCATTGTAACTTGTGGAACTGAGCATAAAGTTCCCAAAGGGGATCATACTAAATATGTGATTGTGAAAATTGATAAACTCTACCTTCCGCCCGATTTCATTGTGCTTGAAATGGAAGATGATGAAGAGATGCCAATCATTCTTGGGAGACCTTTCCTTGCTACTGGTCGTGCACTTATTGATGTTAAAGAAGGGAAGTTGAAATTTCGGATAAATGATGAAATTATTACATTTAATGTTTTTAGTTCAATAAAACTTCCTTCAATTTTTTGAAGATATCATGAATATAAATGTGGTAGATGCTTTAATTGATGATTGTTGTAGGAATGCAATGGAGAATTTCTCAATGGAGGGAAGAGGTCTAAGAGTCAAATATTCTAAGTCAAGATGATGAAGAAGGGATGAGGAATGTGAATCATTTGGAGGATGAGATTTTATTGCAAAAGAAAGATGAGGAGAATCAAGAAAAAGGTAAAGGGGGGTCTCCGATGATATTAAGGGAATTAGCCCTTCTATATGCATGCATAAAATCTTGTTGAATGATGGAATTAAAGACCGATAAGGAAACCTCAAAAGAGATTGAATCCTACTTAAAAAGAGGTTGTGGGCAAGGAGGTTCTCAAATTTTTTAAAGCCAGTATTATTTACCCTATTAGCGATAGTGAGTGGGTTAGTCCCACTCAAGTTGTTCCAAAGAAGGGTGGTATTGCCATAATCATAAGTCAAACCAATGAGCTCATCCCCTCTAGATTGGTTACAGGTTGGCGAATGTGCATTGATTTTTGAAAGTTGAATGAAACCACCCGAAAGGATCATTTTTCTTTTACTTTTATTGATCAAATGCTTGAGAGGTTGGCCGGTTTTGCATATTATTGTTTATTTGATAGTTGTTTCTGTTATCTCCAAATTGTCATTTGTCTGGAAGATCAAGACAAAAGAACTTTTACATGCCCATTTGGTACCTTTGCATATAGGATAATGTCCTTTGGGCTTCTCAATGCACCAAGCACATTTCAATGTTGTATGTTTTCCATTTTTCATGACATGGTTGAAAAGAGCAGCATAGAGATCTTCATGGATGATTTTAGTGTATTTGGTGTCTCATTTGATGATTGTCTTGCAAATTTTCTACTGTGTTGAAAAGGTGTGTACAACCTAATTTCGTTCTCAATTGGGAAAAGTGTCATTTCATGGTGATGGAAGAAATTGTTTTGGGTCACAAAGTTTCATCAAAAGGGATAGAAATTGATAGGGCAAAGGTGGAGGTGATTGAAAAGTTGCCTCTTCCAATTAAGGGGGTAAGAAGTGTCTTAGGTCATGCGGGCTTTTATAGAAGATTCATTAGAAATTTTTCACATATCGCTAGACCTTTGTGCTTATTACTTCAAAAAGATTGTCCTTTTCATTTTGATAATTCTTGTTTGGAAGCATTCAATGAGTTAAAACATGCTGTTGTGATTGCACCGGTCATTGTAGTACCAAATTGGTCTCTTCCGTTTGAGCTTATGTGTGATGCTAGTAACTATGCAATAGGTGCCGTTTTATGTCAAAAAGTGAATAAGATGTATATGCATGTCATTTACTATGCAAGTAGGACCTTAATGATGCACAACTTAATTGCTCTACAATGGAAAAGGAACTACTTGCTATAGTTTTTGCATTTGATAAGTTTAGATCATACTTAATTTGATCAAAGGTAATTGTTCATACCAATCACTCTGCATTAAAGTATTTATTTTCTAAACAATATGCCAAGCCAAGGTTATTGAGATGGATACTTTAATTGTAGGAGTTTGATTGGGAGGTAATGGATAAGAAGGTTGTGGAAAACATGGTAGCCGATCATTTATCAAGGTTTGAAGCATCTAGACTTGTCAATCATGAAGAAGGAGCCATCAATGAAGAATCATCAATTGAGAAATTATTTGAGGTGAAGGAAGTGAGTCCATGGTATGCGAACATTGTGAATTATCTTGTAGCAAGGATAGTACAAAGATGCTAAATGTCAATGAGAGGAGGAAATTCTTCACAGAGCTTAAACATTACTTTTGGGAAGAGCCATATTTGTTCCTCAAAGGTGCAATGATCAAGTCCTTAGGAGATGTGTCTCGGAATGTGAAATTACCGATGTGTTGAGACATTGTCATTCATCTCCGGTTGGTGGACACTATGGAGCTCAATGAATGGCTTTCAAGGTTCTTCAAAATTGTTTGTATTGGCCAACTACATTCAAGGATTCCTGGGAATTTGTGCTCAAGTGTGATGAATGTCAAAGGGTGGGAAATATTTCAAGAAAAAATGAAATGCCCCTTCATGGCATTATTGAGTTGGAGGTATTTGATGCATGGGGAATTGATTTCATAGGATCGTTCCCAGTTTCATATTCCAACATGTACATTTCGGTTGCGGTGGACTATGTGTCAAAGTGGGTTGAAGCAATCGCCACCCCAATCAATGAAGCCAAAGTGTCACCAAATTCCTTAGAAAGAACATCTTTTCTCGGTTTCAAGTGCCTCGGGCTATCATTAGTGATGGGGACTCTCACTTAAAAAATTCACATTTTGAGGCCTTGATGACAAAGTATGGTGTGAAACACAAAGTTGCTTTAGCCTATCATCCTCAAACATAGGGTCAAGATGAGGTTTCAAACCAAGAATTGAAGAGGATCTTAGAGAAGACGGTGAATAAGGTTAGGAAGGATTGGGCACTTAAGTTAGATGACACATTGTAGGTCTATCGAATGGCATTTAAAACCCCTATAGGCATGTCCCCATATCGTATTGTGTATAGAAAAGCATGTCACTTGCCGGTGGAACTTGAGCATTGAGCATATTGGGCAATCAAAAACTTGAATTTTGATTTGAAGGAAACATATGAAAAGAGGATGCTTGATTTGAATGAGTTGGATGAATTTCGGAGTTAAGCATTTTAAAATTCTTTGATCTAAAAGGAGAAAACTATGGCATGGCATGACAAGCTCATCCTAAGGAATGAATTTAAAGTTGGTAATTTGGTGCTACTTTACAATCACGGCTCAAGTTATTCCAGAGAAAATTCAAGTCAAGGTGGAGTGGCTTATCTCTTTGAAGTGGTTCAAACTTTTTCTCATGGAGCGGTGGAAATAAAAAGGAAAGAGGGAGCTTTCAAGGTTAATGATAATTGGCTCAAACCCTACCTTGGAAGAATCATTGAAAGCGGACGAGAGATCGTCCAATTTGTGCAAGAATGAAGCCGTGCCATAGTCAAGCTAGTGACTATAAAAAAGCGCTTCTTGGGAGGCAACCCAAGTCTTTAATTTAGTTATTATTGTGTTCTTTTTGGGTGAAATTTTTTTAGTTTGATTTTGTGAATTAGGTTAAAATTTTAGTTAAAAATCTAAATTTTATTTAGTTGAGTAAATGGTACTAAGGAATGAGTGGAATTGTCATCCTAACTTATTAATTTTGTGTTTGTAGGTTGTCCCTGCAAATGGAGAAAAGTGATGAAAATTTGAGCAAGTTTGGCTAAGGGTCTGTTTGATAACTTAACTTAATGCTGAAAATTAATTGATTAAGAGATTTTTGAATTCAACATGTTTGAAAATACAAATTCGAATTCTCTTATCACTTAATACATTAAGTACTAGTTAATTTGTATTCAAAATTTTAAGTGAAAACATTTTCACTTAATCTGCTGAATTTTAAATAAATGTACAAATACATAATCTAACACACACACACTCTCTCTCACACATATTCACACACACTTTCTCTCACTTGCACACACACACTCTCACACAAACATATACTCTCTCACACACAAAAACACACTTCCTCACATATATACATTGTCTTCTCTCACACACATGCACACTTAGTCTCTCACACACATTCTCTCTTGTACTTTTTCATACTTGTATTCACACACATGCATATTCTCTCTCACTCACATACACACAGTCTATCACACTCAAATATTCTCTCACACACAGACATACCCTATCACACATACATTCTTTCTCATATACATTTATATCATCCTTAATTATTCATTTTCTTTTCTACGCATATATAACAATTATTTATAATAAATTAATACATGTATGAAGTGACATATTGACTAATTCAGAAATTGAATTCAGTGGATTATCAAACGAAAATAAATTTATTAATTCAGCAATTAATACTTTCAGAACTTACAATTCAGACTTCAGAATTCAGTATCCAGCATTAACAAACACCCCCTAAGTGTTAAAATTACACTTTGTAGAAATTGAGTTTGATATTGCGATCTCAAACTCAAACTTCTGGAGGGCATTTTCATCATTGAGTTCGATATCGCGATCTCAAGATATCAAACCCAAACTTCTGCAAAGACATTTTTTTCACCGAGTCGAGATCGCGGTACCAGATTCGAGATCGTGATCTTGACATCAGGCTAGATCGCGATCTCGAAGAGCATATCGTTTTTACTTATAACTCTTCTTCTTCTTTTCCTCACAAACTTTTCATTTCTTCGTCTTCTCAACCGAAAATCCTCTCCCCTAATTCCTCAAATTCCTCCATAATCTTCACTCCAAATAATTTCAACCCATCTAATCACCACTAATATCAACTCATTTCTCTCTAGGATCACATCAAAGGAAGCATCTTTTGGAAGATTTTTTGGGAGAAATTGGAACAACAAGAAGGGTTGACATACAAGACTTTTTGGGAATTTTTCAATCCGTTTTTTTTTTCGGGTAATATCTTTCTTTAACCTTGTAGTTCCAAATGCAAATTTCTTGAAGATAGTTGTGGGTTTTTGTTGATGAATGTGTGGTGGAATTGTTGCTAGCCAATTTGTGATTTTTGGACAAAAATTTGTGCAAATTTCTTGAAGGAAAAATTTTTGATGTTGAATTGTTCAATATTCGGAATTATTGGCTTGGTAATTGAATTGGTTTGAATTGGGTTGAAAAATGTTGAAGTTTGTTGGAAATTTGTAAATTTGATTTTGTTGGCTGTGATTCTTGCATTAGGGGTAATTATCTGAATTGTTGATTGATTTGTGCTGATTAAAAATGACCGGGGAGTTTATGGTAGTGCTGAACGTAGGGGGGAAAGATGAACTGGGTCTAGGAAGAGGAAAGTCGGAGAAGGTACTAAGGCTGTCGGTGGGAAAAGGGGCTCGGAACAACAGTTAGGAGGTGGTGGACATGTAGAACCGCAGTTCTCTAGTGATAGGGCTTTTTAGTTGTATAGGAACAATGAGAAATATGAGGTCATTAAAGAGTGAAATTTCGACGTTTTAATGCATTGAAGAGCTTATGATGATGATAGAAATGCAATTGAGGATCAAATTAGGTCGAGGCATTGGGAGGGATTCAACACTCCAATTGACTCTAGGGCTTCCTAATTAGTGAAAGAGTTTCACTGTAATCTATGTGAGTTGAAGAATGGTATGGTGCAGGTACCGGGGGGAGGGGGTATTAGTGAACTTTAGCTCGAATTTGATTAATGCTTACTTTAATATACCTCCCGTATCATCCAGACAATATTTGGTATTCTTAAATGACAAGGAGAAGGACATGAATGCAATTAAGGATGCCATTTGCAATAGGCAAGTTGATTGGGTTAAGAGTGCTTCCTCGAATATTGAGCACATCAAGGACTCTCTCCTTGTGGTAGCCAAATTAAATTTTTACTTTATCGGCTGCCGAATTTGGGGGTCCAATGCCTTGAGCTATATTCAGAGGGATAAAGTACTCCTAGTTTATGCTATTATGACGGGGGTGTTAGTGAATATTGGTAGCCTTGTCAGGCAAGGGTTTTTAGACAGTGGGAGGTCCGGGCGACCTATATTTTATGCCCCTAGCTTGATTCACCATTTATCCACTTTGGAAGGTTGCCTGATTGATCCTACGGAGCCTATGACCTATTCAAGAGGCAGGATTAATCGGGAGTATGTTTATTGAACGGTGAGAGAGTACGAAAAGCACCACCAACAATAACGCCCTACCCAGCCGCCACCACCACCGCCACAAAGTACTTCTTTGATTTTGATGCCCCCAAGTTATGTGCTCAATGCTCCGGTGAATGATGAAGAGACGAATGAGTTACAAGGGTTTTGGATATACAGCCAGATGGTGATGCAGAACAACTTGACCCTGATTGGAGAAGTTTGAAGCTTGACCACTTCATTGGGCACATCTAGATGTGGAACCAATACCTCCAGTTTGGCACTTAGATGTGTATACCTCGTGGACAATACTACACACCACTTGCACTTTTAGCATATCAAGGAGGATCCAACCAAGCAGGTGCGACTGGAGGGGATCAGGATGATGACCACGAAGAAGCCAAGCCCAGTGATGCCAAGGAGGGCCAAGAGAACATGGAATTAGAAGATTGATGCCATGAACTGCACTGTACACTGATGATCTCCAACCCTTGCAATTGAAGTTATTTGTGGATGATGAACAATTTTCTTTGATTTCCATGACTTAGCACCATTACTTTTAATTACTTTGCTTTATTTTATTTCTAGTCTTTGGATTTGGGATAGTTTAATTTTCTTTTTTAGTAGTTTGGCTAATGGCCTTAAGCTGACACCAAGTAGATATCCATTTTGATGCTTTATGGATTAAATCTTTTTGGAAATTTCTTGTTGGATATTTGGTTTAGTTTTGGTCATGATTATTGCCAAATGTCCAAGAGTATAATGGCTAAGGGCCCTAAGATGATGCCATTTTTGCATTTGTTTATGAATTAAATTGGATATTGATTTTTATAGGGTTTAATTAATGAGAAGCATGGCATGGTTTAATACTCTTGGCATTTCTACTCAATTTTAAATTTTAGTTTGAAATTATGTCATAGTTTCAATAGTTTTTGTTATTTTTAGATATGTCATTATGTTGGATATTGGGTGAGCGGTAGGATGAGTTGTACTCATAATTTGAATGAATGACAAGTTTGGGGTGTTTAATTTTTCTTCTGGAATTGGTTGTTCTGTGTAAGTTGATGTCACTTGATACATAATAGATAGAAAATTGATCAATTGGTTACTCAATGATAATGAATTTCGACATTCAATACTCTGTGATTGAAATATTTGATTGAGTCATTCCAAGGATTTTCGTGTGAGTGAGTGGTTTGTTTGCAAAACAAAAATTTCATAAACTTGGCATCACTATTTTTCAAAAAGAAGTGCTAAAACCATTAGAAAAATTTATTTGAAATGTTGTTTTTGATCAAATCACTTATGTTATTCGGTTAGATGAACTGTCTTTTGGAAAGAAATGAGTTAAATGAAATAGAAGGAATTTTAGGACATTTTGTGTGTTTGCATAGGGAATGTTCTTCTAACTTGTGAATAATTGATATTCGAGATTAATTTTAGGTACATTTCACTCATTTTCCTTGGTTTAGGACCATCTTTAAAAAAAAATTGTGTTTAGGAATAAGGCAAGTACAAGATTCCGACATGTACCCATGTTGTTTCTCCGAAATAAGTCATTAGAGTAGTAATAAGGTGAGTACAGGATTCCGACATGTACCCATGTTATTTTTTCGAATTAAGTCATTAGGAATTGTGATTTAGTATACCAATAAGTTAAGGAGTAAATGTTTGTAATACTTATTATTGATCTCATATTACTTATTCCTTATTCCTTATTAGAGGTCTATTCTCAAAATGTGTGACATTTTTTATTCCTAATTGAATCTACTTCTATTTTCATGATGCCTATTCGAAATAATTGACTAACTTCATAATATTTGTGATTTGAGAAGCAATGATATTTTAAATAGAACTAAAACTTTTGGTAACTCTTTTTTAGAATAGTAATTCTTGGTGATGTGAAATCTTGTGTAGTGAATGAATGTGTGCTGTTATGTAGAACAAAATTGCAATTTTGGATTGATTCATTTAGATACTTCACATATCATATAGTATTGAATGTTTCTTGAGAGACTTCTTAATTGTTCTAAATACATCCACGATTTATCAAGTGTCATGTCAATTTTGGTGGTATTTATGTGTTTAACTGAAGTAAGTTTCTTTTAATTTTTATTTTGCTGGGGACTAGCAAAACGCTAAGTTTGGGGGTGTGATAATGCTAGTAAACGCTAAGTTTGGGGGTGTGATAATGCTAGTAAACTAGAGTTATTTTCCTCTAAATTGTGATATTTTGATAGCTTAAATCTCGAACTTTAGGTAGGTAATTGAAATTTGTTTAAGTTAATTTCTTTCATATGTGTTTATATTTTTGTTCCTACTAAATATGATAAGTTTTTATTAAAATTTTACCTTAATGAATTACTTAATTGTGTTAATATTATGCAGGTTAAAAATCAAAGGATGGAATGGGATGGACAAAACTAAGAGGACCGAATTACAATTATCAAAGAATAGAAGGATTGCTGGGAGAAGAGTCCAGATCGCAATATGGAATTCTCCATATCGCGATCTGGACTCGAAAAAATCATTTAAATGATTAGCAAGTCGAGATCGCGATCTCAAAATCCCAGATCGTGATCTCGAAAACCCAAATACCTTCTACTTCCACTTGATCAAACCTCCTGATTCATTAATCATGCTTCAATAATCCAACAAAATCATTCCCTCAAAACGAAAATTAAAAATAGGAAAAAACAAACAATAGCCAGAAAAGAGAACGTGCCAGTTCAACTGACAAAAATATAAAGGCCTAAATAGTATTAATATATTTGATCAATTTTTAAATACTTAAATGAGTATTTTAAGAAAATGTATGAGTTAAATCAATAAAAATCTTATTAAATTTGAGCAGAGTGGAAGAAAGTGAAGAAGCCTAGACATCAAACAAAATATTCATCTTTTATCATACAAAAAGTGAAAAATCAAAGCAAGGAAAATAGTAGTACGAGTAATGGGGAAAAAAATAAATGATAAAATCGAGGGAAAAAATCTTCATCTTTTAACCTACAAAAGAGAGGAAAAATTAGAATTGGAAGGGAAAAACATCTTTTATGCTCGTATCAAAAAAAAAAAAAAAAAAAAAAAAAATTCCATATTTACCTGATTTAGAAAAAAAATAAAAAAAGGAAAAATCTCACGAACAAACACATCTGCTCCATACTTTAAACACCAGAAAATAAGAAGATCATCACAACCTACATGAAATTAGAAAAAATATATATAATTTTCATTTCTCCTTGTCTTGTCAGAGAAATAGATTATATAGAAAAAAAGATTTTATAAAAAGAAAAAAGAAAAAATAGAAAAAAAAAAGAAAAAGAAAAAAAATACAGAAATAAGGGAAAAGATGGGGAATAATATGAGTAGTGGAGATAAGACTTGCGAGATTTAGGAAAAAAGAAAAAAAAGAACTATCTTCTTGAAAATCCGATGAAAATCTGGCAGCAAATATAGTAGAAATCCAATAAAGAAGGGAAGGGCGGCTTGTAATGGATTTATACGGTATTCTTTTGTTAATTTATTGTAGAATTGATCTAATGGTTGACATGAATTGTAATTAGATTATACACAAATTAAATGGCTAACAAACTTACTGGATATCAAGTCTAAAATGGGGGCTCTAGGTTAAAACATACTATTAATTGCTATGTATGATATAATTGAAGTCTAAGAATTAATGTTTCCAAGTCCTTAACAATTCAAATTTCGCATAATATCCCTCATCATTCAACAATTTTATGGTTAAAGGGTAAATCTGTAATTTCACAGGAAACTTAGCAATTCCTACTGCAATGGCATAGCAAAAAAGGTATGTGAATTGACAAATCTATTCAAAAATACTCGAAGCACTTGCAGTACATAAAGGGCATAAAAGTCATTTTCATCCCAAAAAAAAAAAAAAGAAGGAAAAAACACTCCCCTTCATGTTAGCATCCATGTGAGCCTGAAAGCGCTACATGACAATTGGAGGGATTCTTTTTATATAGGTGTTAGATATAGACTTCTCTAAAATCAACTAATCTGATGTCTAAGAAATTATAAAAGCCTTAACAACTGAGGAGAACATGGAGATCACCCCATATACATATATGTTTCACGGGCGGACTCAGAAGCCAAATTATCAGTAGGGGCAAAATATTTTTACTATATGGTAAAGGCAAAAAATATATCTTAATGACAAATACAAATATGATTAAACAAATTCGACAAGTTAGACTACAGTTAAGTTATGATAATGTAAGGTATAATAAATATTCAATTATGATACTCATGTATTATCAATATTTTCCTTTATGATCAAGTATTCTTTTCGTTTTAATTAATTTTTGTCATTTTTCAGGAATCTAATTTGTTAAGAATAGTACGTTGATTGTGATAGTTATTTAAATCTTTCTAATATTAACCTTCAAAATTCAAAATCTGAATGGTATAGTATATGTCCCCATAGAAAAATAAAGGATGAAAATAAAAAAAGAGTAATGATTATGCTTTGACGTTGATCTTTTCAACATGATAAATGTTTTGAAACAAGTAAAAATGGGTAATATGACACTTTTGATGGTATTGAGGGAATAGTACTTTTTGTATTTGAAACATTTATAAATCTTTTATGATAAAGGGATAATTAAACATATACATTTTAACTTTTATGGGGGATAATGCATAAAATTTAAGGGTGATAATTTCAAGATAACTTTTATAAAGTTAGAAAATTCTCTAAATTATTTTGCAATTTTCCCAAATTTCTTTTTTTTTGGGGATGGGGGCGGTGAGTGGAGGAGTTTGGTTTCAATTGCCAATGCTGAACAATATGTGGCTCCGGCTCTATATGCCTGGCCAATCTCTCATCGGTTTCATTATACTTTCTAAATTTTTTTTTTGTGTCCATTTTCCTTTTTTGCCTCTCTTCTTACTTATAGCTGAACTCATCATGCCGGGTGTTAAAAATGTAATACGGTTAAGTGTCTTATTGGCTTCTGCAGATTGCTTAACCTTTTTCCTCCTTGCTGCTTGATGAGGTCTAAATGTAGTGCTTCAGTGTTTCCTTGTGTAACACGTTCAAGTTAATTGTTTTGCAATAGCAGCGATGCAACATGCCATAACATATTACGCCCTTCGTCTCATATTTCTTATCGTTTTTATAAATCTAACTTTTTTATGGATAATATTCTGATATTGATAGTGCTATGTATTTAAAATTTTCCATTACCATCTGAAACTATGAAAATTTGAGTGATAAAAAAAAAAACAAAATGCACTAATGTCATTGAATTATTTATTTATTTTTTTGTAAATTTAATCACTGAATTTTCTTAAACGTGTGTCTGGAGTCAAGGCTCCGATTGCAAATTTAATTATTGAACTATCTTAAGTGTGTATCTATAGTCACATAGTCACCTTAAAAATAAATAGGAGTAACTTTAGATTTACACTTAAAATAGTTCAACAACCAAATTTGAAATAATAAAAAAAAAAAAAATTAGTTTAGTGACCTTGTATGCTACAACATAATAGTTTAGTGACCATTGGTGCATTTTGCTCCAAAAAAATAAAAGATAAAAGTAGAATGATGGTGATGGTATATTTTGACCTTTCAAAATTAAAAATATTTTTGGACATGCAAAAATACACAACAGTTTCAATGGTGCGAAATGAATATTAGTTTTGATTTCCATTATGCAAAGAGATGTAGATATTCTGTTTATAAATAATCTATAAAAAAAAATAAGAAATAAAAAAAGATAGAGTTTTATTAATATTCTGGGCCCTCTTTTTTCTCAATGCCGCTCAAGTTTTTTAAGAAAAAATTCTGAGGGGCCTCAATCAGATATTAATAAGCTCATGGGCCATTAATCCACATGATTATCAACGTTTGAGTCTTATACACATCAATCTCGATTTTCCCCCCATGGAACACATGTTTCGTCTTTTCGTAAGATTTTTCCGTTCCAATTTATATTTTTTTTTCGGGTAAATTCTAAGGAAACACTTGTGTTTTGACTTATGTTAAGATTTTTAATTGTGTTCTACAAATTTACAATTTGTGCTATTGTGGTTTGTGTTCAAGTGAAAATATTAAATATTCTATTAAAAGGCCACAATGAGACTTAAATTTTTTTTTATAAAGAATTGATTCAGTTATTTAATCCCTCTAATCAAAATAATTATGTATTTAAATATAAAATATAGCTATTCTTTTTCAGCGAAGGGGTTTCTGACAGTGGAAGGGTACTAAGTTCTTATTCCCATTTTGACTTTTTGTACAAATCCGTTAATTTTTTAACTTTAAATCTATTTTTATTACAAATTCAAAATCCGTTAGATTTTTAACTTTACATTTATTTTATTAAAAATTCAAAACTATTAAGGGATTTGATGGTATGTTTGCAAACTATAAAGAAAGAATTTATACATTAGCCAAACCATAAAGGATTCATTGTAATATACCTTCTTTTTAAGTTACGTACTTTTATATAAGTATATATATATATATATATATATATTTTTGGTGATTAATAAGAAGTTTAAGAGAAGGATAAATTACCTTTTTTTTTTCTAGAGTTAGGGTAGTAGTGAGAACATACTTCACCGATTTACGATCTTACTTATATTATTTATAAGAAATTGAAGAAAATGAAAGTGAAATTTGATACATTTTACAATATTAAGCAACCTGTCACGAGACTTCTACTTGACACAAAACCAACATGTTAAGGCAAAAGAAGAAGGCTGTGATGGTACCAAAATTCGCCCACGAACTTTGATTTGCCTTACCCGCACAGCACACGTGTTTAGTTTTCACTCGTTCTGAGCAACCTTCGCATGAAGGAGCACTCACTCAAACACAAGTACGAAGTATAAGCAACAACTAGCAAGAGTAAAACAACACCAACACGAATTGTAAATGGCACACACAAGCAATTACGGTTCAATGCCAACCTTTGTAACTCTTTATTCATTCAAAGATTACAACATGACATTTTACCAACGGGTGGTATGCAGAACACTCTTGGCCTATACCTCATCAAGAATGACCCACTAAGTTTATGATTTATAGGGGTAATGTCGTTGATAAACCCAGCCGCTTAGCTTTACTGGACAAATAAAATGCCTACAACTAGATTGGTTGGCTACCTAGCAGCACACCGGGCATGCACATGCCTAAGAAGGTGGTAATTACCAGTAACCGCCCCCTAAGCACACCAAAACGTGTTGCCAGCATTTCTAGCCATTTCCTTGCACATGATGCCAACCAGCTTGGCTAAGTAACCATTCTCAGCCCCACAAAACTAACTTCCAACTGATTGCCAACTCCAGTGCGTGTGCACTTGTCCGACGTTCATGTCGTTTTCTGTACTTGTCCAGCACGTAGGCAACAGAGGGTTGCCTACGTTCCTTGACCAACTCATTTTCCAACAAGCCTTGCCACCCACAAGGCTTTGCTTGAGCACCCAGCAATACGCAAGAATGCCACAAGCTATGCCCAACTCATGTCTATGTGTGCACGGGTCTGTTCGTGCCACTTCCTGTTTGACAACGTTCACTCGATAGTCGACACCAACATTCTTGCCAATGGCCATGCCTTGTCCCATCCATACATGAAGGAGGGTCCCAGGCAATGCCCAAGGCATGGCCAAGAGTGTCCAAAATTTGCCCTATCCGGGCTTCAGTCAGCCGTGTGAGACTATGACTCCCCCCTTATATAAGGTTTGGAAAAAAACGCCAATTAACAGTAGTAGATACTATTTTATTGAAAATTAGTAAACTCTTAGGGTGTTCCCAGGACACCTCCAGTATGCCTCACATGTGCACCAGAGCTATTTTCAACTTGTAAAAAGCCTTCATGCCCTCTTGCCCAAGCCAACACTCGGCAACCTTCCGTTCTCAAGTGCCCACATTGTCTCTACCCACCGACTGCCAATGCCAACAAGTTCCCTAGCCAATGGTAGCGTGTATACCTAGTCTGCACACACCAATCCCCGAGGTTTTCATGCCAACACCCACCATCCGGCCACACATTTGCCCCAAGACAAGCATTGCTACCTAACTATGCCGAATGACTTGCCGATACGTGCCAATTGTGCCAGCACCCTATGTGTAAGCCTGGTTGTACGTTTTGGTGTCGACCCTTGCTGAATGTACTAAACTTCTAGCCTGACTGTTGCGTGTTGGGGAATGCACACCCGTTTTTATTGATAAAATAAACTAAGGGGCTAACACAACCCATGTTGGCTTTTATTATTCTTTTGAGAAGGAAGAACAAAGGACAAAGGATGAGAGAGAATAAAACTTAGGAAAATCGAGTTTGAAATTAATAAGTTCAGAGAATGATATTCATTCATTACTCTTTTCGTGTCAAGTTTAGAACATCATCGTCAATTTTTCATTTGGTTTACAGATTTAGATATTTATATTCTTATTCAATAATTCTTATCTCTATCATCCTTCCAAATCAATTGTAATTTTTCCTCCCTCAGTTTCCAAATTTTAGGCATGAACCTACCTATAGACCCTTGTAAAATAACAACTCATCGATAGAATTTCAATTAGAATTAAAATAAATATTTGTTATTTTCATATGACAGTGCAATTTGACTGCTCTGGTCTATAAGCTGGGCTAGGGAACTGATTTCACTTGCAGCTCTGTCTGTTCTCCTCCTTTCTTTTTGGTTGATTTCCTTTTGTGAAGTGTCTAAGATTGTTATAAATATATGAAACGACCCAGCAACTCCTCTCCCATAACAAACAACAATTAAAAACAAAAAAAGTAATGCCATTTTTGTTCCTATAATTTTCAACTTGTTCTGAGGATTGACTTATACATTTATTACTGAAAAAATGCCAAAAAATAAATTAAAGGTTAAATACGCCACACATGTCATAGAAAAATAAGAGCCCCGCAGTTCCTTTGTGTACTCACCTTTTTTTTCTTTGTGGTCTAGTTCACTACCAAAGTGGGAATCACGATTACCGTCTTAATTTACTCAACAAATCACATAACATTACATACTGTATTATTCATTATCCTACACTACTTTCTGAATTGCCATAATAACAGCTTCAGTTACATCTTTCACTTCCAGAACTTGATTTTCATCTTCAACAATTGCTTGCATAACAAAGAAGTGTTTGCAAGTGGTCGTTGCTTGAAAAATACTGAGATTTAACTTTTCAAAGGCCTCCATAATTGAAACTAGCAAGTCTTTCCCCTTCTTGCAGGTCACCCTTACCAAAAACTTTGTTCCAAACTTCTCTACTTTCACTTCCTGTTCACAATAGATTAAAAGAAAAACAAGCAAAAGCATGATCCCATCAATAGAATGATAAGTTTATACATATATCAAAACCGGAAGTTCTAAAATGAATGGGTCACCGACTAGACCCGACCGACTTAAAAATTTAACCATCAATACGATCGGATAAACCCACGCAAATAAATGTTTGGTACTGTGTGCTTTATTTTTTCGTTCCTTACCTGGATTTGGTTTATGAGGTTTTGGTATTCTCTTCTGATGGCTTCTAGTTGTAGTTTCAGCTTGTAGATATAAAAGAAAGCATCCATAATGATTGAGCTCTTTTTCACCTTCACAAACGACAAGAAAGTTACTCAAAAAGTTCATTAAAATTTACATGAAAGAAATAAGGGAAAGTTGAGAGGATAAATTAAAGTAAAATTGATGCTACAGATTTGGAGTTGGTAATTGTTCGTAGAATGTGAAGCTTTCTCCTCAAGGCTATTCTTCTCTCCACCTTTGATGTCCTTGTTGATGCCATATCTCTCTCTGTCTCTCTCCCCCTCTCTCTGATTGTGTTTATGTGTGTTTGTTTTGGATACATAGAGGGCTTAGTATTGGCTTAGTATTTATAGAAGAAAGGGAAGGAATGATGATGTGCTAGGGGAGATCACGGAATGTCAAGGCAAGTTCAAACTGACACGCTATTGTCTCTTATATTCTGTAATTATCAGTGGTAAAATGTGATCATAATGAAGAAAGACGTTTTCTATTGAACTAATCCCCTTTTGCACTCTCATCTTATACCTAATTTCTGCTTTTCAACTCCACTTCAATTTTGTTTACGTCTCTGAAAATTTCTCAAATCCATCTCGTTTGAATCTATTTTTTAATACTATCTTCGAATAAACAAAATCTTTTCCTATATAAAGTAGATTAAGTGGGATATATAATAGTGTTGTCATAATATTTTGGGTACAGCACAAGCAAAGCTTTTGTTAAGTTTTGTAATGGTATTAAATACTATATTGAAATGAGTCGAGTTTAAGAATTAGACTTGCAAAGTATCTAAAATTAAAAATGAAAGTACAAAGTAAAAATTATATATAAATTGAAGGGTATAAAATGAAAATAATCCATACATATAATCGCTGTAACTAGATTATCTTCACACTAAAAGAATGTCCTTAATTAACCCTATCATGACACACCAAACGAAGAGATAAAATAAGCAAGAAGGCACATACAAACAAATTAATTAATCTAGAAAAAAGAACAAAAGAAAACACAAACAAAAAAATTAGTAGTAGTGTTCCTCTGGCCTATCCTATGCATAGAAATGATAAATTATTTGCATTCAAGACAGTCTAAAGTATATTCGACTGCTTTTATGCTCAATTTAAAGATAAGAAGACGGTTTCCAGTTCATTTGTTTAGAATCTTAAATTTTTACAGTTTTTCTAATACCAATTACAGAATTCAAAATTTGAAAAAAAAAAAATAATTATATGTAAAAATTATGAGAGGAGAAAATAATTTTACTAATGTTTCAAACAATAACATAAGAGTTGCCTCCACAAACTCTCAATAATCTCAATCATATTCTTAAAAAAATTAATCTACCATGTATCCTATATATAAACTCATAACTTGGCTAGTAAAAAATAATTAGACTAATATTTCCAAAATAACTACTGTCACACCTAGCCTCATTCTCGGCTTTTCGTAACTTCTGTGTCCTCATCTTTCTCTGTGAATGTTACTGCAAATACATTTTTTCCTTACAAATCTATAATTTCATTAATACACACAACAAAGTGACACAATTCAATAGGCATAAACATATAAATTGAGCAAATATTCCATTAACCAATTCTCAAATATCAATCATAGTAATCAATAATACTTTGTTATAGGAGATTCTAGAGATGGTTCAAAAGATTCTAGAAATGGCTCTACCCTTACATTTAATTCCGAATAGTACTTAGTTCTCACATTCCTTCAAGTAGCATCATGTCATCAATTATATTATCAGTCAAATAATCATTTTAGTCATATTATTCATTACATTTCACGAAAGGCCTGTTGTCATATATGTTTGTATAAATAAGTCTAATATAACCCATGGTCAATTTAATTTATAAACAAAATACATATTTAATAAATATTTAATTTTTTAAATATTACTTGAAAAATATCAAAAAATACTAGGACCACTTACCTCAAATAATACTAGTCACATGAATTCTAATAATTCGAAGTATTGTATCCATAATCCGTTAAAAAAAAATTAAATAAAACTTAATTCTTACAAATCTTTGCAATACCACTGATGCTCTATTGCCAAGCCGTGCATATTGATGTTAATATCCTATGAACTATAATTCTTGCCTACACTAATATGAATTAACTTAATAATACTGCTGTGCTGTCCAAATAAAATAAGTTCTTAATTTACTAAACTGCCCCTACTATTAGAATTATTATCACGTATGAGACTCCATCTGCTTCTGCCTATGCCTATATTGTTGTTGTAATCATGACATCTGTTGTTATAGGCTTGATTTGTCTGATCTTCTTACTCCTCATATTTGTGAGAAAGTAAATTATCAAATAATACAGCAAAATTTAAAATTTTTACTTCTTATCACGGATCGCCTTCGTTAATTTATGCATAGTACAAGAAAAGTATAAAGATTATGCCTCAAAATGTCTGATGAAATCTTTCAATCTATTTGGGATGTCGATCCACAAGTCACACAAATGTCCGACCTCTAAAGATATGCACACATATAATTAAATCGGGATTTTCACAAGATTGATTGACATAAACCACAGAATGCTAACTCCTCAATTATTTTCTGGCTTTTCTCACAGCTAATCTTCTTCAAATGTGACTCTTACATTTTAAGCACTAGTACCTCTTAGCCGTACTAGTTCTTATTATTATCTATTAATAATAAGAAATATATGCATAGATATACACACAAATGCAAATATAGCCCTAGAATCTTAATTATTTAGGTTAAGAGAATAGCCATAAGCATAAAATCCTTAGGAGTTCTAATATATTATTTATTAGCCCCTAAGAATTACAACTCACTATAATTGAATCTGAAAAGTTAATTTATCTCATAAATCAACCCATAAGTATCTCATATTTATCAAATAATCAATTTAATCCCAAATTAATCATCTTAAATGTGTGACGCTTTAGGTTCTCAATCACTTTGGTAATAAGTATAAATTATAATTCTAAATTAATCAGAATTAGATAAATTAAATAATTTTAATTTATCATTAATTTACTATACATTAATTAATTTATACTTATAGATCAAGATTGGCTTCTACCAAAATATCATGACTACCCAAGTGTTGAGATATGTCAAGTAGTTCGACTCACCTATCAGTGATTTAGTTTCCGTATAATTATTATCCTTTCAACACACTATATCCCTATTAGTTCAAGAGTACAGATATAATACCAACTCTTATTATACTAATCAATTTACTTTTTTTTCAAAATACAATTCACTTAAATAGAATTTTAGATACTCTCAATTCTATTTTCACTTTATACAAAGATTTCTGGATCTTATTTGAAGTGATCATACTGAGATATATTCTTCCATTAGAACGGTAAGTTTTATACTGGTCATATCTTATCTTTTCCTGATTCACACTATACCAAAATTATACAATATGTGTGACTCATTAAGATCGTAACAACTAATAAAACCAAAATATAGTAATCTACGTTCAAGATAAACTTATGATATCAAATCCAAGGATAATTACACTATTATCATAAAGAGATTAATCAACAGCCATTTGGATAATAATTTGTGTGAAATACTCTTTGCGCCTCAATCCGATGCACTTATTCTCAATAAGCATCAACATACTACTATGTGATAATCTATCCGTGTTAAATATTAAAATTATCGATATTTAAAGAAAAAAATATAACTATGTAGAGAAACACATCATCATAACTATATGATTTTTCTCATATATATATTTCATTCGAAAGATTTTATCATATCAAATAGATAAAGAATGCCATATGACAAAAATATATAAATATAAAAGTATAATTTGTCCCTAAAACAACTTGATTTTAGGGCATACTCTAACAAGATTCATCTTTTCCCCAAATTCAACTATGTTTATATTGCCTTCTCCCATGTATCCTTCTCCATATTATCCTCTACTCCCCTCCCATGGTAATTCTTTGTTCATATAGAATTAATGAACCTTGTGAATTTTCAATGCTCAAATTTGACGTATATTTAGTTGTTTAAATTACTGCTACCACACGGTCAAATTTCATCAACAATATATTTAAGACTCTTTCCACAAATAATTCGTTAGTTACTTGATGGTTGTTGAGCACCATCTCATTTTTAATCACTGTCAAACGAGAAAAATAAAATTCAACGAATTCAAAATTTTCATCGTCAAAAGTTCAAACTTCCTCTTCAATATCAATAAATTATTCTATTGGATTCAGATTACTCCTCGATACGTCTGCTATAAAATATCCGAAACCCCTTTTATTGTGTCTACAATAGCAATTTTGCAAGAATCGAAATATCATTTGCCTGATAAATATACAACAATATGGATTATCTTTTTTACGGTTATTTCATTAGCATCTCCATTGACTGTATCATGTATATAATTCTTTATATATAGACTTCTAAACTTAGCTAACAAGAAACTACTGAGAATAATAATTACCAAATAAGTAGACTTCTAAAATAATAAAACAACTAAAAACTGCTCCAATAAAAATACTAAGAAAAACTTTAAATGTCGTTTCGTTAAAACAAATACCAAACTGACTAAACTGATTCTCAACAATTTGTTCTGATTCAAAAGAAAAAAAAAAAACATAGCTGATACTGTTTAAACCTTCGACCATTTCCCCAACTTTTTTTTTATTATTCTTTTTAATTTTAAAACCAATTTTTGGCTTGCTTAGTTTGAACATTAGTCCAAAATAACCTGTAGACGGGTTGTGGATTATTTGTGGATCAGATGTCTAATATAATCCCAAATTAACAACACTGCTTGACAGAAATAGATCGATTCTTAAAAGCTGCAGTACATCCACATATGCAGTGGAGTAATACAGCATCTGCACAAAGTTTCTTGTGCTAGGAAAAAGTTTGTCCTAAAAATGCATGAAACATTTGTTTTACAAACATGTTTACGAGTTAGTTTTCAAATGTGGAAAAGATGGTAAAATCCTTCAAAACAACATTCTTGTTTTGCACACCATATATTCTATTATACTTGGTTGTAGCTAATCAAACTACTGTAGCTTTAATTTGTTTTTCTGTTTAATATCACAGATCATTTTCCTATATAAGAAAGGGGAAAAAAAAGAAAAAAAAAAGAAAACCTATTATACTATCCTGTACTTCAAAATTGCATGGACGATTTCAGAAAATTTTACTTAACACTCAGTATTCGAATTGACCTAGTAACTTTTGATCGTAAACTATAAGTTCAAAATATTTAAATCAAATTAGTATTAACTTATGAGTCAAGATATTACATACAATACTATTTTCGTTCCCACTTTTATTATTGGATGGGCATTAAATTTTATCGCTTCTTACAAAAGAACATAAAATAAAAATGGATTCCTTTATTGCGGATTGGTACAGGAAGCCCAATTATATTCCAACCGCAACAGTGCTATATCTATTATAGGCTCAGCATCAAAGGATTACCAATAACGATGACATAAGTATGCAGTCAAATTAGACACCGATCTGATTCGGGGACAGGCGCTTTTGTTATAGGGGTCTAAGCAATGAAAATTTGGAGTTTTTTGTGCATGCATGGCATGGCATGGGATGCTCTATTGGAGTGGCAATCGGAATTGAGTTGTCAGTGATGGATGTCTGGCCTGGCCTGATTCAGACTGAGACAGATTCATGAGTCAGTAGGCATTCCCAGTTATCACGAGAACCTGGTTCAGTTTCACTTTGTCTTCCAAACTTAGTAGATTTACCAATGGGGGTGGTTCACATGTTCTGACACCATTTTGCTCTCTGTCTGTTTTATTCTTTGTTCTATACACTTAGGTGCTAGACATAAGTCCCATAAAGCAGCCTCATTTTTCAGAAAGTTAACCCATGGGTTAAAGGAGTGAGGGGGCTAGTTATTTTACTGTTTCATTTTTGAATTTGGGAGGAAACTTTATATTTGTTTTCTTCCATTGCTCACACATATATGGTGATAAATCAGGGTTTCGAAAATTCTGACCCCATTGAAAAAAACCTTGAAAGAAGAATATTTGATTTAACTTATGTATCTTGTGAATTAATTTGAAGAGCAAAAGCTCTTTTATAGTAGTTTAGCGGAGTTAAAAAAAAGAAAAATATTTTACAGATAAAAAATAAATCCCATAGTTTGCTACAAAAAATATGGGATAAGTTACAAAATCTCCAAAAATATCTCATATTGTTGAGATTGTTGAGAAAATCTTGAACTCTTCAAACTTGAGATTGTTGAGAAAATCTTGAACTCTTCAAACTTTGCATGTTATTACACCCCCTCAAGTTGGAGCATGAAGGTCTCGGATGCCCAACTTGGCAATCAAAATCTAAAATTGATGAGCTCCTAAAGACTTGGTAAATACAGCAGCTAGTTGATGTTGAGAAGGAATATGATGACAAATGATAAGACCTTTTTAAATACAATCTCGCACAAAATGACAGTCCATTTCGATGTATTTGTAAGATGCGTTCGTGATAAACAGGATTATTAGCAATGTATCTTGCAGCTTGATTATCATAATAAAGTTCGATAGGAGTGTGGTGCGAGACATGCAAATCTGCGAGTAAGTGTTTCAACAAAATAAGTTCACAAGATGTAGCAGCCATGGATCTGTATTCTGCTTCCGCCGAAGAACGAGAGACAGTAACTGGTTTCTTGCTCTTCCATGAGATAGGAGACCGTCCAAGAAAAATAAAATAACCAGTAGTAAACTGACGAGTCAAAGGACAACTAGCCCAATCGGAGTAACAATAAGCTATCAAATGAAGTGAACTTGACGTAGATAAAAATAACCCTTGTCCAAGGGCAAGTCTCAAGTAGCGCAAGAAACGAAGTGTAGCAGCCCAGTGGTTCTCTCGAGCTTGGTGCACAAATTGAGAAAGAATATGAACTGAGTAACAAATATTTGGTTGAGTTATGGTAAGATAAATCAACCGCCCTACCAATCGTTGATAAGAACTAGGATCGTTGAGACTCAGAGGACTATCATCCAAGGCTAATCGTTGATGTTGTTCCGTTGGAAATTGCACAGGTTTAGCACCTAACATCCCTGTCTCTTGTAAGATATCTAAGGTGTACTTTTGTTGTGAGAGTACTATGCCTTCAGAAGGATGGACAACTTCAAGACCAAGAAAATACTTTAATGGTCCAAGATCTTTAATAGGAAATATAGTGGACAAGTATTTCTTCAACTCTGCCAACTGAGAAAAATCATTAGTAACTAAGATGACATCATCTACATATACTAGTATTGCTGCAAAAATGGAACCATGATGATAAACAAATAATGAAGTATCAACCTTAGATTGTGTAAATCCAAACTGTAGAATAGCTGCTGAAAATTTAGCAAACAATTGTCGTGAAGCTTGCTTTAGTCTATATAATGAACGTTGAAGACGACAAACGTGATTATCACCATCAGACAAATAACCTGATGGAGGTTGCCTGTATACTTCCTTACGCAAATCCCCATGGATATCAGATACAATACATTATGAACATCTAGTTGATGCAACTCCCATTTGTACACTGCAGCGACAGCTAAAAGAATGCGAACAGTAGTAAGTTTAGCAATAGGAGCAAAAGTTTCATTATAATCCAAGCCTTCAATTTGAATGTATCCTTTAGCTACCAGACAAGCTTTATATCGTTCAATTGTGCCATCAGAATTGAACTTAAATTTGTAAACCCACTTGCTTCCAATAGCTTTCTTTCCAGCTAGTAATTTTTTCAAACGCCAAGTATGATTCTATTCGAAGGCATCTAATTCTTGTTTCATTGCTTTCCTCCAATGATCTACTTGCACTGTTTGCCTGTAAGAGATGGGCTCATCATGATTAGTGATGGCCGTAAGGAAACTAGCATGGGTATTAGAAAATTTAGAATAAGAAACATGGTTAGAAATAGGATAAAGTATACTTGAGGCAGCTGAATTGGAAGAGGCAGAAGAACCTTTACTATAACCAGGTAAAGTTACCTGAAAATCTGTGAATTTGGCTGGTCTGACTTTAGTGCGTTTGGGTTTGATTGGTGGGTTAATTTACGATACGCTAGACACCTCAGTAGAAGGTGATTGTGAAATAGAAGGTTCAACAACTTCTTCTTACATATTTGATGAAGGAGGGATTTCTTTTGGCACAAGTAAATTTGGTGGGGTTTTAGGATGACATGAAAACTCAGGTAAGGTGGTTATGTGATCTTCATTATTAATGGGAATTGGCAAAGGTACAGATTGTTTTAGGGAAAAAGGCAACATTGTTTTATATGAAAAAATTTGTTCATGAAAAATCACATCACGAGAAATAAAAATGCAATGTATATTTAAATCATAAACTTTATAACCTTTTTGCCCATATGGATACCCTAAAAACACACAAGGTATGGCTCTATTATAAAATTTATCACATGAACGAGGAATGACAGAAGCATAACAAAGGCACCCAAACACATGCAAATAAGAATAAGAAGGTTCTGTAGAAAATAAAAGCTCATATGGACTTTTTCCAGAGAGAAGTGGGGTAGGTGCATAATTTATCAAATAAGCTGCAGTTAGTACACATTCACCCAAAATTTTAATTGGAAGACCTGCTTGAAATCTTAAAGCCCTTACAACCTCGAGTAAATGTCTATATTTTCGTTCAACTACACCATTTTGTTGGAGTGTTGACACACAAGAAAATTGGTTAATGATACCTTCTTGTTGGCATGTTAGTTGTAAAGATATGTTTGTGAACTCGGTGCCATTGTCACAATGAATAATTTTAACAAGATAACCAAACTGTCTGTGGAACATAGCAAGAAAAGATATTAACAAATGAGAAACTTCTGTTTTTGATTTGATCAAATAAACCCATGTGCTCCTTGTGAAATCATCGACGATGGTAAGAAAAAAATGACATTTAGACATAGATAGAGTATGGTAGGGGCCTCATAAATCACAATGTATTAAAGAAAAAAGTTCACTAGATATAATATAGCTAAGAGAAAACGGTTGACGAACTTGCTTGGCACGATGTATACAAGTATCACAACATTCATCAAATTTATTTAAACGACAAAATAAAATTTTTGAAATAGAATTTAAATGGCTAAAAGACTAGTGGCCCAAACATTCATGCCACAAAACAGCTTGATCTTTTTGAAAAGAGAAGACTGAACCAACAAGTTTGGTATGGAAATAGTAAAGTCGATTCTTTTGCTCACCCGTGCCAATCAGCTTCCTCATTACTAGGTCTTGTAGAACACAAAAAAAAGGGAAGAAATGAGCAACGCAATTTAATGCTTGGGTTATTTTGCTAATAGAGACAAGGTTACAAGCAAAAGAGGGAATATGTAGGACAGTATTTAAGGTTACTGATGAATTTAGTGCCACATCTCCATAAGTGTTAGCAGTGACAAGAGAACCATTTGGTATGCGAATACTAGAATCATACTGAAGATCCTTCTTATTATATGAAAAATTTCTTTGGTAAGTCATATGACCAGAAGCCCCAGAATCAAAAATCCATTCACTATTAGTTGGACAAAAAACTTACATAAATCAGCCTTACCAGCAAAGTTTGCTATTGGTCCCATTTCTTTAGAGCTTTTGATATTCAACAAGGATAGAAGCTGCTCATACTGCTCCTTGGTTAGGCCACCAACTGGATTAGGAATATTTTCTTTTCCAACCTTGCTATTGTTGACAAACTTCCCTTTTTCTTTTTCTATTCTTGTCCCACCAATTTGGATACCCATATAGTTCGAAACAAGTCTCCTTTGTGTGCCTTGCATGTTTGCAATACTCGCAGAACAACTTGGAAACATCACGGTTTCCTGTTATGTTCCGAGAACCAGAAGACTTGTTGACAGTTTTTGAAATGATGAATGCCACCCCCTCAGGCAAATTGTTTCCCTTTACTACTGAGACTTGTTGTTGTCTTTCTTCCTGTGAAACCAATCCATATGCATGAGCCAAAGTAAGTAAGGGATCAGTATTTAAAATCTGAGATCTCACCATATTAAACCTGTCATGGAGTCCCATTAAGAATTGATGGACTCTCTCATTTTCTCTTTCCGATAGCCAATGATTTTGCAGCTCCACAGGTACAAGCGGGTATTTGCAAATATGAGCTTTGCTCTTCCCAAAATCCCTTCAATCTAGTATAGTAGGTGGCTACAAAGAGATCCTGTTGTTGGGTATTGATGATGTCCATCTTTAACTGATAAATGCATGGTGCATTGCCTTATGAAAGACGCTCCTCCAAATCAACCCATAGCTTCCTTGCTGTATCAAAGTAAGCTACACTATCGTGAAGTGAAGGATGTAAGGAATTAAAAAGCCAAGAAATCACCATTGAAGTATTTTTGATCCATGCGGCTTCATCAAGTGAATTGGAACGTGGACGAGGTGGACTTCCGTCGACGAAACCGAACTTGGGCCAATAGAGAATTCGTTATAGCTCTACGCCATGTAGAGTAGTTATCTTCTTTCAGCGGACATGTGACCAAGGAGACTCGTAGATTGTCACTAGAAAGCAGCAAATAGGGAGATGAAGCGGCAGCAGCTCCATCAATAGCAGATGCAGTATAGATATATCATTTGAGTAGTCTGGCATTTTGCAGTATTGATATTTGAACTCCTGCTCTGATACCATGAAAAAAACTTGAAAGAAGAATATTTGATTTAATTTATGTAACTTGTGAATTAACTTGAAGAGAAAAAGCTCTTTTATGGTAGTTTACAGGAGTTAAAAAAAAGAAAAATATTTTACAGATAAAAAACAAATCACATGGTTTGCTACAAGAAATATGGGATAAGTTACAAAATCTCCAAAAATATCTCATATTGTTGAGATTGTTGAGAAAATCTTGAACTCTTCAAACTTTGCATGTTATTACCAATGTTTTTAAACAATTTACTGACTTAATAAATGATCGATTTGTAGAAGGCAAGCGTAAAATTTAAATTTAGAAAATAACTAATTCACAAAATATTTTAAGGCAAATTCCACAATACACCTATTATGTCTTGACCGTTTATTTATATGAACCCATTATGGTATAAAATCTACACCATCCCCGAGCTTTAAGTCAATGCAGTGGAAGGGGCAGGAAATTGCCCTCAATTATGGAATTTGAATGCCATGCACATAGTTTTGAAAAATTTTGCATCTTTGTCAAAAAAGTAAAAAATCCTTCCTAAATTATCCCTTTTTGGAATATTGATTAGACTACTTTGGATTGGGGTACAATAAAATTGTATAACACATTCAAAGCATTTGGATTCAATTTCGAGGATAGGATTGTAAGGGCAAGGGTGGTCGGGCTGGGATAGATGAGTGGAGGAGGAGGTGGTGGGCTAGAGAAATGAGTGAATGAGGTGGTGAGGCTGGAGATATGATGGAAGGAGGGATACGATGGGGATGGGTGTTTGGGACATGATTTGATGGGAGGGGATGGTAGTGGGTGGGATAGGATTTGAGGGCTGGGGAGAGGAGTAAGTTTGTGATACTTACATTGAAATACAGATTGTATATTAGCACTGTTGACATGCCAGAAATTAAGGGAATTCTATTACTTTTTAATCACTAATGGTTTAAACTATCATGAATATTCTACATTGTACAGTGTTAGGAAAAATTTTATAAAAAAAGAGAGGAAGGGCTTTACTTGGCAAGGCTAGAGAGGGGATGGAAATGGATGATTGTTTCTTTCTTTTCTTTTTAAAAAAAAAAAAGATTATTCTTATTTGGTTTTCTATTTGTTTTCCTTTTCAAGATAAGAAGAAGTTGACAATGAAGTGTGTATTTAATGTGGTAAGATACTTTTTTTTATGGTCTATTCGTCATATGATCGAGTTATCAAGAGATGGAAATTTATTATAAATCCTTTCAAAACAAAATTAGATTTTTTTTTCTTGACATTTGTTTTAAGGAGCATACAAAAATGAAAATGTGTGTGTGTGTGTTTTTTTTTTAAAGTTATAAATTTCTCCTTTTCTTGATTTTGTTCTAAGAAGAAATGAGTATACAAAAGGACAAAGGAAAAAAAAAATACAAATAAGCAAACGCTAAGTAGAAGAAGTTATGTATTTATATCATAATAGCTATGTTAGAGAAACTATTTTCCAATGTGCTTCCACTTTTAACAAAAGGACATCAGGATATTGAAGGGATTTACACCATAATGAGTTGTGAGGAAAATTATCAAATCGAAGAGGACTTCGACTTTTGTCTAAAACATATGAGAATATTGTATGTTTTCAAATAATAGCCCATTGGGCAACGATATTATCACAACAAATATCTTATTGACAGAGCATATTTTTATTAAATGACAAAATTACCCTTAATTGATTCTTCTCTTTTTTATGGACCCCATCACCCACAAGCTTTGCCATCCTCTTGTTCCAGCCTTTCATTGCGCCCCCTACACCACTGCTATGTCCTGCCCTCCCTACATCAAAATTTCTTCCATCTCTTCATTCTTTCATAGAACCTATATCTCACAAAAAGCTTACTATATTTACTAAAAAACATAACCCATTTGAGGATTTCCATCACTTTACATGACAATTGAAGATATGATGAATTATCTTTTAGATTTTCTCTTGTACTGAAAATCAAGATGTCTTAAATGTTGTGTTAGATCCTTAGATTACTAGATCTCCTAGATAAAATGGATGATTACATAGGGCAAAAGACAAGCAATCTATTCATTTGACTTGAAAATTTGTTGATTTTGCCAAATGTACTCAAGGTGTTTCATAAAATTTTCATACACATTTCCAATTCCAAAGGTATCTAAGCAATTGTAGATGTAAAGTGGCTAATTTTGGCTTCAAGAATGTAAAAATGAGAAACAAAGAGAGTGGGAAATGGGAGGGGGCGGTGCATTGCTGCTGGAGAGAGAACAAAAATTATTGATAAGGGGAGAAAAGGCTTGTGGTGATTAGGTTACAGAATAAGTGAAAATCATTAAGGGCAGTTTTGTCATTTAATTAAAATATAATGTGACAATAAAATATTTGTTGTGGCAATATCATTGCCCTAACCCATTATGAAGAAAATAGTCAAATTATAGGGTGTAAGTAAATTTTGAACAATACTTTATTGCTGGTAAAGTACCAACATTTAATTTAAGAACGCGACTGAATATTTACTATAAAGACATCGAAATAGTTCAATTAAGCAATGAGTATTAAATAATTAGTGGAGACTAGATCCCAGTAAGAAGATGATGCTTTAAAAAACTGATCCTTCAAGTACTAAACATTATCCAAGAATGAATGCTACTCGCTCCAACTTTCTTGCTTCTTCACTTTCTTAAATTGTCTAAATTTTTTAATAAGCTCTTATTTCTCGAATTAAGGAGGTCATATTTCTTGTTAAAGTATAAATATTTTGTATGGTTAGCCAAAACATGTTGACTAATTACTAAAATTTATAAATTACCTTACTTATTACGAATTGATTTTGACATAAAGATTCATTTTCTTTAATTTGGTATCAGAACCCCGTATTAAGGCTTGTTTCTTCTATTCTCTGGCAAAAACTTTTACTCTTGTGGACTAAATATAGGATTTGTTTTCCTTTTCCCTGGGTTCTCTCAAAACTCTGATCCAATTAAGATCATTTACACCAACTGTCCACCACCACTATACTTCAATCGTGTTATTGAATCATTGCCAGAAAACACTCTATGCCCCACCACACGCCGTTAACCTATTTCTAAACCCGACTGTAGATCGGGTTTGCATTCTGGATGTAGAAGATGACTTTCATGTACCAATTCCCCCCAAAACATTGTTTTCTAAATATGCCTTATGTTTTTCTTGATTAAGACATCATGAAGAGCGTGTCTGCCACGTTAGTATATCTAGTCACTTCTGCCACATCATTTGACCATGTGTCTACCATGTAATCATCCACGTGTTCAACACGTCATCAGCAACGTTCACTCATCAGACTAGTATTTTCATGTCATCATCATGCTGGCCTGCTTCCATGTCATCATCCACATGTCAATGAGCCTAACACTATTCTATTGTGTTCTGGTTCAATCTTTTTTCTAGTCTAGTCCATTTTACAGGACCATACATTTCTTTTCATCTGGTTCGGTCATATTTAGTCTAGTTTCTTTCCTGGGTTCAATCTAATTCTTTACTGTTTTTGACTTTTTGAATCTGTATGTGACCTTAGTTCTATTAAAATCAACTTTTAATTTGTTGTTTTCCTTTGATTTTCACTTTGTTTATATATATATATATATATATATATATATATATATATATATACACATATACATATATATATATACACACACAAACATATACATTGTCTTCCCCAATCCTTCGGGTCCGAAACCAAAAAACCCTTAAAATTCTATCTTCTCTTTGCACTATCTTTTTTTGATTTATTTTTAACTAATATTTATTTTTTATTGTTTATTTTGAAGGGAGATTTATTTTGGGAAGACATTTTGTAGTTATGAGTATAAATAACGGATCCAATTTGGGTCAACAGATTTTTTTCATTATTTTAAAGATTTTTTTACTATTTTCACTATTAACTTGATGTTATTTGTGATTTTCTTTATTTTATGTTTGATAATTTTGTAGCCAAACGGTGCATATATTTACCTCGAAAAAAATACTAGAAGAAGAAAAATTAAGCCTTCTTTGTTTGAAAGAAAACTAGAAACATATTTTAAAACAAAATTCAAGAGATATGTATGAAAATTTCATGGTTGTTTCTCTATCTGATCAATTGCAATATGATTTTTGATAAATTCACTCTAAATTTCTCTTCATTTATGTGTTGTTGTTCTGAAAGTGAAGGAATTGAAAATTATAGCCCTGGTTTCAAGAGAACTCACCGCATCTCTTTTTTCTTATTTGTACTATATGCATGCTTTCTAGATTGGTTTATTAATTATAAGTAGTTCAATGAGTAAGTTTCACGAAATATGAAACATTCTAATATTTTTGTCATTCCTCATGAAGCTAAACTGGTGGCTCTTGTCAAAAGGATGCCATTGAGAAGAATAACACAGCTCGTTGCAGCATTTAAGTCTTAAAGATGTCGAAAATCTTAATCTTGAAATCCTTTTTGCACCAAAGCACAAACTCGATGGATCTTAAACGTAATACCACCGGTGACTATTAGAGATCTTTTTTTCATGTTATATATTTTTCTATGCATCCAGATATCTATCACCCACCAAGTAACCCTTAGAGGTGTTAATATGTAGTTAGTTTTTTACATTGCCCTAAGAGTGGTAAAGTACAGTATTGAAGCTACATTTCTTTTGCAGTTTTGAGCACAATAAAATTCATTAATTCAATACAATTCATGAATATATGCATTTTTTGTTATTGATATTTCTTGCATATAAACCCAAACACATCTTTTCACTTGGAAAGTTTTTGTTCCTTTTTCATTCTTCCTTTCGTTATAATTTCTAAATTTAATATGCTAGAGAATCCCACTGAATTTTATGTGAAGATTGACTACTTTATGTGGTACATGTTGGGGGTTCCTTTATTATTTTCTGATCTTTCTCCACTTTGTGATTACTCTAGAAGGTATACCCTTATAATCTTTCTTGTTGAGTGGAATAAAATTTATTTTCTAAATACACTTGCTTGGTTTTAAAAATTTATTTACTACTTGTAACTCTTTTGCAATTAGATATCTTAGAATATGTAATCCTTGAGTTGGAGGAGTCCCTTAAGATATGTTGTGGATACCTTGAGAGGAATTGGCAATCAAAGTTTTTATAGGAGTACATTGAATTGGAGCCATTCCTTTTGATACTTGGCAACATCTCAACTTACTTCTCTGTTTTTCCTAGTTTTCAATTATTTACAATCTTATTTTTCCCTAAACTGTTAATATAGCATTGAAAAAAGTCGCTAAGATATAAGAAAGTAAAAGTAACCAAACATTCTCAACAGAAATCTTTGTTGATTGGAGTGCCACTAAAGCTTTTCTTCAGTCACTTGCAATAGGTAATGGTCGAAAAGGTGATGTTGAATATCTAATTCATGTTCTATAACTTTTAGTTGAGGATTAGATATGGAGTATAAAACTATTTTGCGTATTGTTTCACAAGATGTCTAAGTGCTTCAAGATTGGAAGTAGCAGCCCAATGGATGCAAACTTCCTAGGTAAAAAAAGTGCTTCAAGATCTTCTGAACCTCTCTTGTGTACTACTAGGTTTTTCACTCCTCAGTATCATGATATTTATTTGCGTATTTAAGTTAACAATATGAATTAACTAGTTCATAAAGAAAGTGAAACACAAAATGATAACACTAAATGGTTGGGTTATCTTTGTTGGATGGTTCAAATTATTCCTTCTTGCATTCTGGTAAACGAAGATATAACATTACTTAAAATGTGGATATATTAGGATGGTCTTATTGTTTTCATGCCCCTGGTAATGTTTTCACTGTTTGATCTTTTTTTCCCTTTTCATTTTCAGTCTCTATTGTTCAACTTGTTGGCAACTGCATTTTGTTTCTTTTCTATTAAAAGAAACATTGCTTTTTCCCTTTTTGGTTTTCCACTTTTTTGAATTCTAAGAACTGTAGTTTTAGCTTTGACGAACTACTCCACCACCACTTTTTTGGCAAATGAAAATCATTGGTCTGTCAGGATATTGTATTTAATTGGCCATCCTCTTCGGCCATTGTGTTTAATTTTGAAAATTTTCCTATGACAACGAGAGTTGAATGAGGTAGGGTTCTAAGCTTTTCCAGAACACAATCTGGATGTTCTTGATTAAGTTTACAGTACTTTGTATATTTTTACTCGTCATGTTAGCTATTTTTAAACTTTAACTTTGAGTTTTCTCTAGATTAGATCCAAAAAAATTGTAAATGTTGACAAGAATAACTTAGATAGAATAGTTAATCAGTTGTGAATAAAATTGACTTGTTAAGTCCTTTTCATATATAATTGAAGTAATTTAATATTAAAATGTGTTATTGTTTTTGAATTAAATAAAAATAAAGAGTGATAAATATTAACCAATATGAAATTGATTAAGTGCATCTTTCAAAAAATGTTTGAGAGTAAAATTATTATAAAGAAAATTTTAGAAAAGAAAAAACACTACAAAGCTGAAAATTTTAATTTTTAATAATGTAAAAGTACAATACATTTAGCCTAAAATTAATCCAGATTATAAAAAATCACCAGATTAGTAAATTAAATACAATTTGTCAAATACTAATAACATTAATTACTTTGAAATGACCAACACAAGAATACAAATAGAATCGAATAGATGAAAAAATTTATTATTGAAAATAGAGTTCAAATAATTTAGAGCATAAATATAGGAATTTCATCAATATTCTACCCAAATCACATATATACAAAGAGATTATAGGATTCTTGGTGGCGGTCGCCATACACATCTAGCCCCCAATGGTATTTAACTCATTAGTTGGGATATGTTTCGTTAATAGTGAAAAAAATGTTTTATTAATAGTGTTTCAGTTTTTTCTTTCAAGTTTTCCTCTGACCTAATTTAGGTAAAGTTTAGGGATTGTTTTATTTATGGATTAATCTATTTTGGCATGTGATTCTGTTATGCTTAGGGTTCTTGTAAACCAATAATGAAATATATATTTTATTTATGGATTTCGTAGTTGTTTAGACGTCCTTTTGATTAATTAAAAAGCAAGAGCAAATTTCTCTTAAATTCATTTGCGATTTAAATAAGAAAAGTTTTAAAAATTGATTAATTATTCTTTACAATTGTCTACGATCAACATACTACTGAATTATTTCCTTAAAAAAAAAACTGAATTACAGTCCAACAGTTTTATGAGCCATCTCCAAAATTATACTGAAGTCAATAACTCAATTTGTATTAAAAGATTGAAAGTGGGATGTGCTACAGAATATCCCGAGCACCGAAACACGCCCAAAGCAAGCCTATCTAAACTGGATCCTTCGAACCATGGTATCACTAAATAATAGTAAATGATGAAAATCATTGGTCACAGAGAGTGGTCGAATATTTGTTTTTAGGAAAATCATGTTCAGCTAACTCCGAACCTAGGGGTAAACGGCTTTTAAAGGTCTTCATCAATCGTTAAAGAAAAATTAACTTTTTATGCAATAAATAACTTGCATGCAATTACATAAATCTGATGATTGTTATCCTAACATTTATACAAATTGGTAATACAAAATAATAGAATAGACGGTTTTAGTATTGAGAAAATCATATAGTGCTGAATTTTTATACAAAATACACTAGAAAAACGAAATTAAAATCAAAGTTATATGTCTATTTTATATACCAAATTTCAAAAGTTTTAGAAATTTTTATTCTTCCAAGAGATACTTATTCTTAATTTTGAATATGCTATCTTTTTAATTGTATAATTTAAGAACTAAAAATTTTTAAGGAACATTATAAAGAAAAAGAAAAGGTAGAAAATTTTAGAGAGTGAAATTATAGGATAAAATTAATTTTTTTTAAATTTTCTTTAATTATATTATAATTTTCAAAATTGAGGGGTAATTGGCCATTCTCACCTAAAGGCCGAGTGGTCCTATCTAAATATAAATACATAACCACTCGTTAGTGCCGTATATGTGCTGGTTATCCATATTCGTATATTCATAATTCAAATAATTTAGTTTTTTTCCTCATGTGAAACTCTTGATACTATATAGGGGCGGTGTTATACACCTTTGACCAATGGAGGCACGTGCCATCACTGTCCGAAGGACGAAAAACTTTATTATACAAAGGTTTAACTAAATGGCATATCAAATAATATCTCTAAATCAATAAAATTCTAATATTTTAAATAGTGATTCACTAATTCATTTTATTTTTAATCCTACACTTTAAATAATAAAATCTCATTAGTTTAGAAATATCACATAACATGCCACTTGGTAGGATCTTGCCATAATAAAATTTCTCCCGAAGGATAATATCATATTTAGGTGTGTAACTTTTTTAAAAAAATATATATATAGTTTTTATCCTATTAATTTATAAATGTACCCCATTGATCAAAAAAATATTTATTTTAATTATTGGTTCAAAATATTTTTGATTATACTCTCATTAATTCGTATATATATTGAATAAAAGAAACAGATAACAAACATTATCCATCACTTTAATGATCATTATGTATAGGGATAATTCTTCCCCGAGATTTAAGTTAACTTCACTTAGATTGTCCGTTCCTGAATTTTAAAAATATCATTTACCTCCCTTATTTCAAAGTTTTAGTAACATCTTAAGCCCATTCTTTTTAAAAATTAATTTAAGTGGAGAGAGACTATTTTCTTTCCCAATTTTATCCCTAGTTCAAAGCTTTCGTTGATTAAAATTGTTCGAAGAAAAGGAAAAAAGGTATAAAATAATTATTAACAAATAACAATAGGTCGTAACTTTTCATATCTTTTACCAATTAATGTCAAAAATTTATATTTTAATTAATTTTATTTTACAAGTTAATGATTTCCCAAATAAAACTCGAATAACATTTTTTTTATTGTTATATGTAATGTATACTTATGTATTCTAATTTTTTTTGTTCAAAACGACACATACAAACACATTAATACGTTCCTAATTATTTGTAAATAAGTTGGCTAAAAATTTTATAAAAAAATTCATTTAATTTTTTAAGAGTTAGTGATTTCCCAAACAAATTCAATTCATATTTGTTTATCATAGTATATGACTTATATGTAATTTTTTACGCGTTTAAATTTTTGTTCAAATCAACACACACTAAAACATTACATAACCATATTTTGTTTGTAAATAAATTTATTAATTTTTTAAAAAAAATACATATTTCAATTTCATGTTTTGACTTATAAACAATATAGTACTGGTTATATTTATTTATTATATCATATTATGTGTTTTACGTATTCAAAATTTTTATTCAAATTGATGCCCAAAAATAAAATAATATGTACAATATTTTCATAAATTTCAAGACAAAAAATTTATCGCGAAAATATTTTTTTATTTACGACTTTGTGATTCCCCAAACAAAATTTAATTATGTGTTTTTATGTGGTGAGATTTTTAGTAAAACATATAGAAGTAATCAAATTAATGCACACATACACACACACATATATATATATATATATGCATATATAAATAAATAAGTGAGTGGATAAAAAATTATTAGAAACTAAAAGGGTGTCAAGTGAAAATTACCAAAAACTTCAACGGTGGTTTTTTGAAACTACCCTTTCATATTATGGCCAAGTTATATGGGGTATAAATGTTGTTTCAAGCATTTTATTACCATACTCATTGACAAGAGGAGAGGTAAGTGACATTTTTAAAAATTTAGGGGTGCTTAGTAATATTAGTATAAATCTTAGGGGAGATTTATGAAATTATCCCATACGTATAACAAGCACAATATATGAAGAACTCTAGTGGTTTTTGTTTTTAAATATATAGGAAAGAGCTTGTTTTTTAATGAGTTAAAAGACATTAGTGTGTTTTAGAATCTCTTTTGGTATTTACTAAATAATATGTTGATGTTCGTTACTAGGAGTATATTTTAAATGCATTGTTGATTGGATTGTCTATATTTGTCAATAATATTTTTCTATAATTACTTAATATATTTTTAATAAATTTTATATCTCACATACATCACTTTTCAATAAGTGACTATAATACTTATTTAAATAATATTTCCAAACAATGGTAATCCAAATGAAACATTTTAAACAGCTATTATTATTATTAACGATTTAAAAATTAAAATAATTTTTAGTTTTTGTGTATCAACTGAAAAATTATCTAGTAATCTTAATATGCACATACTGATGCACCGTTGTTTTTAGGGAAAATTACACAGTACCCCTTAATTTGGTTAACTTATATATTATTCCTTCTGGTATTGAAATATATATATTTAACCTCCTATGGTTTGGACTAAAATGAAACCCTTAGTCATTCCATCTAAGGTGATGGTCAAAGGTTAAAAAAGTTCCATTTCAAGGGTATGATTGTCTTTAATATTTATTTTTTAAAACTTTTTATCTAAAATGATATTTAAATTAAAATTTCAAGTAATAAGTTAAAAATAATATTAAAAGATAATCATACCGTTAAATTAAAATTTTTTTAACCTTTAACTTTTAGATTAGTTGAAATGACTAACGGTTTTATTTTAGATCAAATCACAAGCGGTTAAATATATATTTCAATACTCCAGGGATAATATGTAATTTGACTAAACTACAGGGTTCCATGTAATTTACCCTTCTTTTTTATCCTTCATTCCCTTTCGAAGGAAACGGCCAAATATACCGAAGTCGCGTACTTGATGCCAATGACACGACGTGTCTGATATTTTCATTCTTCACTGGCATGCAAAGAGTTCAGAATAACCCCAAAAGGCACAAAAGCATACTGGATTTTAGCAATTAGTACATACCACCTCAAATCACTCATTCTAGCGTTGCTTTTACTATATCCTACAGTCACTTTCGAGGGCTTTAGGGGTTCTCTTTTCTGTCTACTTATTTTTTGATATTTCAATGTTTTAAGCTCACATTCCGATCTGCTTCTTTTGTCTATTTCTTCCTGATATCTTTCTCTCAATCTCTCTCCTCATATTTGTGTATTTGCATACACAGTACTTTTTGTCGGAGTTGAAGCTTTCAAATTTTCTTGTTCGTACATGGAATCTATGTTCACATTAATAATCGCTTTATGTGAACGACTTTTTGAGACGTGTGTCTTAATACTCTAAGAAAATAAAATTTATAAGAATTTCAACTAATTACATCCTTAATAGAAGTGGCCAGTGGGAGGTGTGTAATTAGAATATTGATTGCTTCCATGAGATTTAGTTGTGATTGCTTCCATTTTCCTGTGCGTCAAACTTGGTATCACAGGTACAAGAAGAAAGGGACACTTCACTTGCAGGGATACTGTGGTAGTCCTACGATTTGAACTTTTTCCTCATCCCTTTCTTGTTTTATATTTTTTATAGCAGGATCACTTTCCAGTATAAACAATATGCTTCCATATCCAGGTGTTGCACGTGATGCTTTCGTTAGTTGTATAATTATTTTGGATGTATATGTAGCGAAGAAAAGCATAAATTTCTACGGACAAAATAGGATATCTACCATTTTTGCTATCTGGGGAGAAAAAAAAGGAAAGAGAGATAGGATATCCATCATACGGATTTACTAATAAAAAGTTGTGTGCTGGGGAAGAAAAATCACGGAGATCCACTAGATATTTCTAGACAGATTAAAGAGGTCAATATATAAGTTTGTACCAAATTTTGATCTAAAGTCTTAGGGTGTCTTCGTTTGGATTCCAGAAACCTTTTTTTGTGCCAAACACCGGAAAATATTTTCCAATTTTCCTTCATCTGGCTGAAAATAACTTACGAAATTTTTTAGTGAACTAATTTTCCGGATAATTCAAGATGTGTATAATCTCAGATACTTACTTTTATAATTTCGTTTGCTAAACTTATTTTCGTTTTTAATTCTTTTTCATTCGTCTTTCTCTCAATTATGGGTCCAATACTAATATAACTATCATTATGCATATTTTACTATTATATTGTACTATCATTTCATTTTGAACAAAATCAATTTTTTATTAATCACAATTACTTGTAAGGTATTTATTACCATTGTTATAAGTTTTTTTAACTTGTATCCATAAAATTAAAGATAAAACCGTTAAAAATTTTTATTTCAAAATATTTTCATTTTGTCAACCGAACACCGGAAAATTGTATAAAAAATAGACTTTCTTCATGTAAAATATTTTCCAAGGAAAACATTTTCCTCAAGAAAATATTTTCAGTCCAAACGAACACATAATCCAGTAGATTTTGGGGCTATACCTATATAAATTAGGCACTCGCTTATACGCTCTTAAACTAATATGAAACAATTTAGACCATGAAATGTAATAATAATCTCCCCCTTTTTGGTAGACCCATACATTGAAGGCCAACTGCTTAGAATATGACTGTTTTTAAAATTTATTGTGCAAATATGACTGGTTTGTGGGGTATTCTAGAATCGTGACTTCCGCACTTTAGAAGAGCGTAATCAATTGGTCAAAAGAGAACCCGAATTTTGTTGTCTTTTTTTTTTTAAAAAAAAAGAATGAAGATTTTGCACTTTACAAGTGCGAAATCATAAATTTTTTTTTTATTATTTTTTTTAAATTGAGATTTTGCTCTTCTATAATGTGTAATCTTCAAGACATTTTTATTGGGTTAACAACACTTTGCTCCCCTTGGTGGGCAATTACACTTTACCTCATGCACTAAAACAATAAAATTATACTTTGCCCCCCATTCACATTATTCATCATTTAAAAATATAAAATCAACAAGATAATCTAGTTAAATGAATTAAATACCCTTGGTTCTACATTTTGATTTTTCATGTATTTAATTGTGATGTTCGATAGTTATAAAAGAATTAGAAAAAATAAACAAATTGACATTATAATAAAAATAATAATAAAAAATTTAGGGAGTGAAAATGTGACAAAATATTGAATTATATTATATTTAACATTACAATTTGTACAGTTTAAGACAAAATACACTTATAATTTGCAACTTTTTTTTTCTAAAAAAAAAAATATGAAGATCACGCACTTTGAAAGTGCATAATCTATTTTTTTTTTAAATTTGCAAAATATTCCTCTACACATTATTTCATTATTATTTCTTTTTCCACTTTTTTAGTTTAATCAAACTTTGACCCCTAAGTAGCCTCTGTATTTACAGTTTGCCCCATTAACTAAAATAATAGTATACACTTTACCTCCAAAGGGTTATCAAATATTTTCTCCAGATTTTTTATTCAATGATGAATGTAAATTTGACGTAATGTTTAAATAGAAAAATTGTTATTAAACCCTTACTGTTAGATGTAATAGTCATGGTTATAAAAATAAAAATAGATGAATTCTATCAATGAAGGTAAAGTGTATATTATTTTAGTTAATGGGGCAAACTTTAAATATAAAGACAAATTTGGGGCAAAGTGAAAAAAAAAGGATAGATTTCACACTTTAAAAGTGGAAAATCTTCATTCTTTAAAAAAAATTCAGTGCAATTTTAACCAAGATTATGCACTTTGGAAGTGCGTAGCCAATGTGATTACGCACTTCTAAAGTGCGAAAGTCACAATTTCAGAACACTCCCAAAAACCAGTCATATTTGCGTGATAAAAAATTTAAAAATAGTCATATTCTGAGCAATTGGCCCACATTGAAGCTAAATTTCTCAATAAAGCTCATGCTAGACTCAAAGCACACTACAAAAATACATGGCTAAACCATGAAAAAATTTCGTAACTAATTACCAATGAACTTTGTCACAAAAAAGAAAGGACTTAGTTGAGCATGGAAAATTTGTATCTAATTGGGTGACGAAATTTGCCACGTAATATTCGTGGCTAAATTTGTAGCACAAAGTACCATGCACGCGTGGGCATGCACACACCAAATTTGCAATGACATGATCTTATTTTTTAATAGAAAATTTAGCAACGAAATCACTTTTTTGGCTATATTTTCTAGAGTGTGTTGTGGAAGACGGTTGTTGCCATTTTTGTGGAAAGGTTTGCAACGAGCTCTCGAAAATTGCCATTTGCGGTTGTTTTTGTAGCAAATGTAGTAAAAAATAATTTTCTTGGTTAAATATATTAAAAAAACTCGTGTACCACTTGGTTGGTGGTAGATGCAGCCAATACTGTACTTATTGTGGCAAAATTCGTGACTAAACTTGTCACTATAAAGTACCATTGAATTTAGTCATGAATTCTTTTGTGATGCACATTACGGTAAATACACATGTGTTAATCTTAGAAACGAAAAGCTACACGTTATAAATTTTGTGGCTAAATATGTATTATAACTGTTATGCATTGACTGCCTTATTAAATTCATGGCTAAATTTGTTGCTAAACTTCAATAAGTTCGTTAGTAATTATCATTTTTTGTAACTATTTTTTTGCTATTTTGAATGAGCCACGAAAATGTTTCATGGCTAATTAGGTTTCTAAATGTGTCTTATCAGATACTTCTTCTTTATTTTTTCCCATTTCCCTTCTATTCTTCCCTCTTACTTTTTCTCTTTCCACACTCCTACATCCATCACCAGAAAACCACCACCACTACCAACCACCGCCATATACACTCTTCCTTTCTCTATCTTCTCTCTTTCTCGCCCTCTCTTCATTATATCACATCTATTTTTCCTCTTCATGAGATTCCCTCTCCCCTTTACCTACCACCACCAACTACTACCACAATGGAAGGCTCCACCACCACCACCACACCACCTGAAGCCGCCAACACCATCACTATTTGAAGCCTCCGTCCATAGCTAGCAAAGTCATAGCCATCTGAAACCGTTGTTCTCCATCACCATATCACAAGAAAATGCGGTCAATTTTTTTAATAGACTAGGTATATTTTTTGATTTATTTGATTAATTAGGCATTTTTTCTCAAATACTTTAATTTATGGTTAATTGAAATAGTGAGTTATTTTATGGTTAATTATAAGTATAATTTTACTTAATTAGTTTAAATTAAGATTAGTTGACAAAAATTGCCTAGTTGATGATTAAGTTAAAAAAAAAAGGGTATTATGGGTTAGTTTTGAGTTTAGGTTTACTTATGTATTTTTTTTAATCAAAGTAGTTCATTTTTTATTTTTATTTATTATTTTTTTCTAATTTAATTCTCTATTTTTCTTTTTTGGCAATTTATTTATTTATTTAATTTTCTTGTAGTATTTTACTGCTATTTTGTTGATTTTTTTTATACTTTTCTAATAGATATTATTAGTAAATTAGGGTAATTTTTGTTTACTGTTAACTAAAATAATAATGTTGACACTAGGGTCTATTAGGTCAAATTAGTTTTTATTAACAAATTAGGTTAATGTAAGGGTAATTTAGTACATTATAAAGGTTAAATTGTGTCTATTTTAAATAAAGTATGTCTATTTTTGTGTTAGTGTAGTATAGTGGTGTTTTGAGAAGGATTGTAATGTACGAAAGTTTATTTTGTGTGAGATAAGTGCAATTTGGCTTATTTTATGCAATTTTACTATAGTTCAATACATATTTAGTGTGTTTGCAATATAATTCAGTAAATTAGTGTAGATTTATTTTATTTTTGGGTAATTTGTAATATTATTCATGTTTTAGCGTAATAATCATTTGTTAATGAACATTGCCGTGTCCTGGATATTTTGAACTTGTTATTTAAATTGTGGATTGACCTTTGCCAAGTCCTGAATATTTTGGAGTGGTTATATATTTTTGTTGTGTTTTTTTTTTGTTCAAATTGGATTATATTTAGCGTTTGATGGTTTATACAATTGCAATAATCTTAAATTTTGGAAATTGAACTTTTTATGAATATTGATGGTTGCTGGAAAATTTTGGGAATGGTCAAAATACACAGGAAATTCTACCAAAATTATAAATTTTGGTTATTTATAAACTACTTTTCTGTAAATACAAATTCAATTTATTTTGGACTTAGTAATACTATTTTTATGGTTGATTAAAAATGTACTATTTGTACTATTTAAGGGCAATTAGTATTATTTTATGCATTTTTAATTATAATTCGTAAGTATCTATTTATTTGAGGGTGAATAGTACTATTAATAGGGTTAATTGATTGTTTTAAATTTTTATTACTATTTAAAGATAATTAGTACATTTTTACATGTTTATAAATTGTTTTTCTTAAGTACCTATTTATTTTGTAGCTACTAGTACTGATGGCACAATTAAACCAAACTCTTTATCAATTACGAAATATGTTATTGTTACTAGGTTTTGGTAATTTAGTTATTTAAATAATTTAGTTTCCTAACACAATTATGTTTAGAATTATTATTTCCTATTCTAATTAGGTTTCTAGGTTTCTTGGTTGTTAAATTTGTTATCCTATAAATAGAGGGTTTGTTTAGTCGATTCAATTGAAAAGAGTTGAGTTGAGAGAGTCTAGAATAGAGAGATTCTAGCCTAATGGTAAGGCTATTATGCCGTGGGTTTATGCGGGTCTCAATATGAGAGTTCGATGTGCGTTATTTTGTAACTCCTCCTCTTCTCCCACATATTTTATATGTGTTGAATAAATTTATCTTCCGCTGCATGTTTTTTTATGCTAACAAGTGGTATCAGAGCTCTAGGTTCAAGAGTTTAATTTTGGGATATTTGTCAAAAATTGGAGAAAAAGTTTTTGTTGGAGTACTCGAACATCGGAAAATTAGACCATGTGAGGTTGGTTTTGGGGTACTCGTTTGACAATTAGGGTGTAACGAAATTGGCCCTAATTGGGTAGACAGAGATCTAAAAAGAGGGATTCTGTCGTGATTGTTTTGATTGGTATTGAGCAGTGATGGAGGAAAAAAATCGTACCAAATAGAATGTGATTGATTTATAAAAATTGAGAATTTTGATATTAGTTATCACGAAATTCATGGAGGTTGATAAATTGAAGAAAAGTGTACGACAAAAATTTATCAGTCCAGATACGTGGATCGTTTGAAAAACTTTGAAGATGAAGATTAAATCAAATTGACGATGCCAAATTGTGGTAGAAAAAAATTGCATGGAAATTTTTGATCGTCTTAAACGTGCTGGCATGGATCTACCCTCATGGAGAGTTTGGAAAGTTTGGTTTAAGGGAGGCATTGATGGCATAATTAAACCAAACTCTTTATCAATTACGAAATATGTTATTGTTAGGTTTTGGTAATTTACTTATTTAAGTAATTTAGTTTCCTAACACAATTATGTTTAGAGTTGTTATTTCCTATTCTAATTAGGTTTCTAGGTTTCTTGGTACACAGTTAAATTTGTTGTCCTATAAATAGAGTGTTTGTTTAGTTGATTCAATTGAGAAGAGTTGAGTTGAGAGAGTCTAGAATAGAGAGATTCTAGCCTAATGGTAAGGCTATTGTGCCATGGGTTTATTCGGGTCTCAATATGAGAGTCCGATGTGCGTTATTTTGTAACTCCTCCACTACTCCCAAATATTTTGTATGTGTTGAATAAATTTATCTTCCACTGCGTGTTTTTTTTATGCTAACAAGTACTATTTTTAGTGTTAATTGAAAGTTTATCATTTTTTAGTTATATTTAAAGATAATTAGTATTATTATTTTATATGCTTTTAAACTATTTTTCTATGTATCTTGATTCATTTTAGGGCTAATAGTACTATTTAGGGTTAATTGACCCTTTATATTTTTAAAATTATTTTTCCTAAGTACCTATTCATTTCAAGGTTGTCAGTCAATCCAAAATCAAACAGGTGAATTAAAGAAGAGTTGTACCGGAAAGGATGGTGAGAACTCTTGCAAGCTGCACAAGATGCTTGCATGATGTTCTTGGGGTCGTCAACATGCTACAAGATAAGGTTTTGGGCCCTGACTGTGCCAGTAGTTCAAGAGGATCCTCCACCGATCATGATCCTTCTTGATTGTCCACTAGCTAGTTTTCTTTTCTTGTTTATGGACAACAATTTTATGTAACAATAATTATTTATTGTAAAAAATATCGTATTTCGATCAATTTTGCTCCGCATTTCTCTATTTGTGTCTAGTTTTAGATTCAATAACTTGTGTGTATTTTTTTCCCAAAATTTGTTAGTAAATTTCTTGCAAAATTTAGACACAATTTATTAATTTTTAAAATTTGGACAAATGTTCATGGCTAAATTTGTTGGGAACTAGTATAAAATATTTAAATCAGGAAGATAGATTTCGCTACTATTTGTGACAACTTTCGTTGATATTTAGTCGTGAAAAATGACGTGGCTATATTTGTTGCTACTTTTTTGTCACTAAATTCGACGCAATTTATCGTGGTTAAATACATTGTAGTATTTGTTGCTATCTCCAAAATTTCACTATGAAGCTAATTTGAGGCAAATATCGACGAATCGTTGGTGACTCAATTCATTGAATAGTCCAACAAATTTAGCATCGATTTTTTTTTGTGTGAAAAATTTAGCAACGAAGTTTGGTTTTCGCGACTATTTCGGTTTTCGACAAGAAGAAATTCCACGAATGTCTATTCGTGGCTAAATTCTTGGCTACACGATTTAACCACAAATTGTAATTAATTTTTCACGGCTAAAAATATGGCTAAATGCATGTTGATTTGTAGTGGCAAGTCCACATTTTTACCACTCCACTTATAGACCCAATATTCTCAATTCAACTTCATATAAACCGGTCCCTAGCCGAACCCCTTGTACCATGGTCCAACACTAGCGGCACATATATAAACCGAATCCTTGGCCAAACCCTTAGATCATGGTCCAACACCCAGAAGAGAATAATTACCAGTACAACAGTGCCCAGAGGAAACTGGTTACTTGCAAAAGAGTAATGCAAACTCGTCGTTAGAAGGTATGATACTAATGTTGGGGAGAAGGACCCAAGAGTCTCCATTAAAATAGACCTAATATATAAGTTGCTATCCAACTTTGACCTAACAATTGAAGTCAATGGGTCTTCAACCTATTCCTATATATTAATTATTCTTGTATTCCCTCTCAAACTAATGTGAGACAACTTACTCGTAGAACCCAACAATCTTCCCCTTCATAGTAGACCCACATATTAAAACTAAACTTCTCACAAGAGATCACTTTAAAACTCAATTTAAGCCCATATCTTCATCAATCAACTTATGGAACCACTTTTTTTTTTTCAAATTCATTGCACATAAATCGAATCTCTACCCAAACCTCTTGGCTCCTAGTGTAACATTAGCTACACATAAAACCTGCCTATGGTCAAATGCTTGTTCGGGTAAACATTGATTGGGTAGTTCAATTCACAAACAAGTAATAATTAAGGGCATTAATAAACCTAATCAATACCTACACACTCGCAAGGATATGAGGTATGTTTGTAGATCGGGTGAGTAAGGATCGTTCCAATGAGGACTATTGGACAAGTACTAGGGTGGTTCACAAATTTTTATACTAGTTAGACAAATTAATTGCATGATTTTGTTCTACATAACTAAACTAATTTTAACCACTAAGAAATTAAGAATGATTACCAAAAGTAGTTAAAGCTAGAGAAAGCAATAAAGTAAAACTAGAAATAGTAATAAAATTTATTGGAAGCAAATTTAAATTAATGAACTAGAAAGTTAATGTAGGAAGATTAAATTAACACTACGGAATTGAAATAAAAACCAGAATTAAATTGAATTGAAATAACGAAAGAAAACTCAATAGTGTAGCCGGAACAAAGAATTGAAGAAACTTGAAGTCTTGACTAGAAGAGAAAATCCTAATCTAATGATTTTTATAATCTAATGTCTAATTAATGACTACTAGTTATAGGGTTTAGTCCCATTTGATGATAGAAATACAATAAAATTCGTAAAGGAGTTCAACTGGGTGGAGAAAACATCAAAAACTAGTAATTTTCATAACCTATTGCACGTCGTGCGCACATGTGCAAAAATTCCTCGCGCATGTCCACAAGAAGGGACTCCTAGAAACTTGCTCACCAAAATTTTAGCACATGTGCAGGCCTCGGGGTTTCGCATGTGCGCAACTCTGCACTCTGCTTCAATTTCAACTTCAATTTTGACCTTGATGCTTATGGAATTTGGAACAACACAAAACATGAAAGTTGTAGCTCTCTCTCTTACTTTCCAATGCATTTTGAATGACCTCAATCGGAGTTCGTACAAGAAAGTTATGATCAAAATACCGAACAGTGTCTAAATTCGCTTCTCTTGGTGTACGTTTTTCATTCTTTTGATTTTTCTCCAATGTTTTGGTTTTTTTGGCTCCTTTTTCATTACAAACCTACACAAACTAAAAATAAAGCAATTAAACTCATAATTTCGAACTCAATTATTATATGCATCACCTGATAACTAAGGTAAACGACACACGAAATATACTACATTTATGAGTTTATCAAATACCCCACACTTAGTTTTTGATCATCCTCGAGCAAAAAATAAAATCAAAATAGATAAGCTTATCACAAATACATCCAAACATCTTAAAAATTGTCTACATGAATAATAAAAAATCACACCATCATCAGAAGTAATATAAGAATTCAAGAGTTCAAACGGCAATAAAATCCTCCACATGAAGTCTCGTGTGTGAGTGTGAATATAACCATTCAATACAAACTTAGTTTTCAAGACACTACAATCATATCATGCAAACCTTTAAATTTTTTTTTGAATACCCCACAACTCACTTTTCTTACACATCTCTACTAATATAGACAACCGATTTAATTTGAATTAGGTAGGATTTTTTAGTCTGTAACAAAGGCTAAGGTATTGGCTAATCAAGAAAGGGAGAAGGATATTACAGAACCAAAGAAAGAGCTTTACAATTAATGCTGGCTACACATTAAAATAAAACTTCTTCTCCAACACATTAATAAACAATATTTCATTGAAATAACCCCACACTTAATTAACAAATACACATAAAAAATGTCATATAACAAACAAAAAGTCTTTCTTCTTAAATATCAACCCAACAGGCCAATCATTTTCGGACACTAATTTAATATATTTTTTTATGTCAGCTCCTAATACAGGTACCAGTGATAGGTACCACCCACAAACACATCAATGTAGGTACCAGTGATAGGCACTGCCTGCACATACAGGTATAAGTGATAGGCACTGTCTGTAATCACATCAATGTGAGTACCAGTGATAGGCACTACCTGCAATTTTCAAAAATTTTCTCCTTCCTCTCAGTATCTCTTGCCCCATTAACGTACACCACTCACTCACAAAATCTCTCATCCTCATTCAACTACCTTTCACCCCTTTATCCCCTTAACAATTGATGTGTGAAATAAAGCTCCTACGGGAGAATTTTGGGATAAAAAAATTAAAAAACCCGAATTTACTAGGCTTATAAAGATAGGTAAAATGAGTTTTTATAAAATGATGCGAATGGTGTTTCTCTACATTCATTATAGATTAAGACTCAAATAGGGTACTAGGGATATAATTTCCAATAAGGGTTGGGTTAAAAAACTCAAACATCCAAAGAGATACTTTGCCCTCATTTTGAAACTAAATCAAGCCGTCTATAAAATATGTTTCAAAAATGTAATAAAGCAAGTTCTGGAATACAACATAAATGAGTTTACATAATTATCTCTAAGTGTCAAAATTAAAATAATTTATGGCTACTAGTGCTAAAAAATATATCATACAAAAAAAATATTAACATCGACTACTTACTCATGATGATTCAACTCAAAAGTTATTATTTAGAAAATGAACGAGACATGTTAAGTGATTGCAAAGTTCTCAAAAAATTCAAAGATATATTCAACCAATTTGAACAAAAATTTTCAAAAGTCTTAAAAAGCTCTCAGATCAAAAGAAAAGTTAAAATATTTGTAAAAATTGAGAAAACTACACCAAGCAAATATAAATCTGGATAACTCCCCACCCCACAAAAAGAAAAAAAAAGTTGTCCCTAATGTTAAAGAAAATAAAAGCATAAAGAGGGAAAGGAAAAGCTTCTTTGGAAATGTAGAATGGTTGGCGTAGTATATCCCGGCATAAATATCCATGAAGTAAGTTGGAACACGCATTAACACTGAAACAAAAAATAAAACGTTAAACCCTTAATAAACACAACATAACATATTTAAGTCACTAAATGTAAAAAACAATAAGAAAGAAATAAAAACTTGGGTTGCCTCCCAAGAAGCATCCTTGTTTATAGTCTTAGGCTCAACTTCAACATGTTTGATCATTCCATGCACTAAAGGATGGTCAGCCATCATTTTCTTTTTGGCTTCCACAGGAAAAGTTTGACACCATTTTTTAGCACTGATTCTTGACTCTAACTTGAAATTGCCCATGTTTCCACGCATTTGCCAATGATAGTGCGCAAATCATAGTGCCTCAAGTTGCTCTTTGAAATGCTTTTTCTTCTTCTTGTTCATGGTCATTTTGTTGAAACCCTCACCTTTCTGCGGATGTGAAACCCATCTAAGAGTCCTTCTTATCTCACTTTTATCGTCTGGTGGTTTGTTCTCCAATTAAATTTTGGAGTCTTCATTTGTTTCAACAGACTTTTTGAGTGCATTACCCTGACCCACCTTGGTTACGTCATCTTCAAACCTATCACTTAATGAACCAAAGGAATAATTAGCACATTTTTCTTCCAATATTGGGACATTATCATCATAATTAAAAACATCAATTTCCACAGAAACATTATCAACTTGCAAAATCAACTTCGCTTTTTTAATGTCAATTAGAGAATGTGCAGTTGACAAAAAATAGTATCCCTATAATCAATAGAATTTCATTATCCTCGCCGATGTCCAATACCAAGAAATCAACAGGAAGCACCAACTTTTTCATTTGAACAAGCACATCCTCCAACAAACTATAAGGTTTTAAAATACTATGTCATACAAATCCACCAATTGAAGTGTAATGTTGGTTGGTTTCTCATTGGTGTTCCTTAACTTATCGTAGATGGTCTTTGACATGATATTGATGCTCGCCCCTAAATCACCACAAAGTGATCAATACAACGTGTGTTCTCCTATGTTCACCGGCATAGAGAAACTACCGGGATCCTTGAACTTAGTGTGTAATCTCTGTTGAACAATAGCACTATATTTAGCATTGAGACAAACTGTCTCATCATCATTATATCCCCACTTTCGAGCCAAGAGATCCTTCATGAACTAAGCATAACTACGCATCTTGTTGAGAATGTCAACTAAAGAAATGTTTACATTAAGCTTTCTGAGCATAGCGAGGACCTTGTAGAATTATTTTTCTTTTTCCTCCTTCCTTCAATCAACAAGTCGTTGAGAAAATGACACTTTCACTGCAGGTTCCAATTTCACAGTTTCCTCTATTTGTTTTCCTTTTGACTCCTTCATGTCATTCCCTTTTATCATGTTTGTGATTGATCTTCTCTTCCTCACGTTTAGCTTCAAGTTTATCTTTACTTAACTGGGATTTTTTCTTCTCAACTTCCTTATCTACCTTTTTCTTGTCATTTTGTACACCGAATTCCTTTCCACTCCTCAGTGAAATAGCATTGCATTGCTCCTTTGGACTCGAAATTGTAGCTTGGCAATGGTCCTATAGGTTTTTCATTATTTGGACAAGCTAGCTGTCCAAGTTGCAGTTCTATGTTCCTTGTAGAAACATGCAAATTCTTATACTCCCTTTGTAAAGATTCATAGTCCCTTCTCAAACTAACCTCAGCAGATTGATCATGATTTACATATAGAGGATAGTTGGGATTTTGAGGTGGGTGTCTTGGTGGTAAAGGTTAGTAGGAGTTATTTTGTTATGGAGGAAAGTTTTAGAAATTCCTCTGGTGCGGTGGTTGATATGGTCTAGAGAATGAAGCATGGTTGGAAGAATTTGACAGTGGCTGGTTAGTTTGGAAGGATGGATTTTTTGAACATATGTTTTGATTAGCCTATGAGAAATTTGGATGATTACGCCACAATGGGTTGTAGGTGTTACCAAAAGAATTTGGCTGATTCCTCGAGGATTTTGATTTGAAACAAAATGAACTTGCTCACTTTGTGGGATGGTTGTTCACAATGGACATTTTGATGGTTTCCTCCATAGAAGTCATAGGTTAAGATCCCAAGAGGTGCCAAATCTGTAGAGTTCACTAGACTTCTTCCCATATTTTCTAAGGCTTCATCAGGTTTGACATCATATTAAACATCATGTCCTGTTGAGAGGGCATCATTGAGATTAATCGTGCCTCCTTATTGGGCATTAACTTAGTGGACTTGTTGTTGTAGTTGTTGTCCAGTCAAAGGAATGATTGTGCCATGGTAGTAATGAGTTGATGCCATCTTCTCAATAGTTCTTGTGCCTCTTCGGGAGTTTTAAGAGAAAAAACGTCTCCTGCGCTAGCATCGATGATCAATCTTGTTTCTAGAAGTAATCCATTATTAGAATGTCTGTAACTGTAGCCATAATGGAATGGCATGATGTAGACACTTTCTAAGGAGCTCCTTGAAGCTCTCCCATGCTTTTCATAGACTTTCTCCAGTGATTTGTCGGAATGATGTAATGTCATTATGGAGCTTTGTGGTCCGGGTCTGTCAAAAATATGGTTTCAATTGTTAACAATGTATACACGTGTATTAGGTATTTTCTAAGTAATAATTTGATAAGTTACAATAAAAGTATATACTAAAAGGGTCAAAACTAAAATGCCCTTTCAAACTTTACTCGACTGGCAAAATTCCTATCTTAACAATTTTAATAGGAACTAATTCTATTTTGCACCCTCTGAAATTATACCCAATTTCAACTTTGCACTTCTAATTCTCAAAGCCGTACCACTTCAATTGAATTATTAGTATCGTCAAAAAAACTAATGAAATTTTTGCTAGTATACCTAAACTATTGTGGTACATTGTTATACATACAGTTGAATTAGTTGTATACGCGTAGGTATTTCAGAGACATTAAGTGATTTGAGTAGGCAAATAATCTAAAGACAATTTTGAACATGATACGCTAATTAGCACTAAGAGGATTACACTTGGTAAAAATCTAGCTTCTATGTTGTAGCTAAGGTATCTTTTCACTTGTGAATTTATCAGTTAAAAAATCTTAAATTTGTTTGACTAAAGCACAACAGAATCAAAGTTTTTATACAAAGCTATTAAAGTTTTAGTAGATCATGATTTTCTTTGGTGAAATTTCACTTATTTTCACCCTAGATAAATATATGATGCATATATTCCTTAAACCAAAAATATTCACTTGATGGTCATATCACAATACACTTAACAACCTTGTGGTTGGCCAACTATTGCGTAAAACTATTGCAAATACATGATTAAATGACTACATAATATCGATTCAAAGCAAAATATCATAAATAAAGTAGTAATTTTCTCTTAGTTTGCTTCTCAAGTCATCAACCAAAATTCTTTAGTTACTTTAAAGAGCACAAATGCATATAATGAATATCTTTTAAGTGTCATATATCTTTGAATTTTTGACAAAATATCAAGAAAGAAACTTCAAAATGAAGTTACATATGTCTGTTTTGGCATGTATGGGGATCACAATCATTCTTTATGATTATGATCGCTTAAGCTCCAAAAACACCGAGTAATAGTAGCGAAGAGGTATATATGAAAGGCGTGGTGCAATTATCTCATTATTCAACTCAAACCAATTTTGAACAAAATATTATGCTCTATATTTTAGAGTAAAAATCACAACCAAATTCATAAAATAAATAAGTTAAAGTTACATTCAAAATTAGACATACGCTTTCTCCTAGTTAAAGTAAAAAACAAACAAAGACGGCCAACATCATGAAGCTTGCAGTTTTCCTTCTTCTCTTTTCTACTTGAAAATCACAAACAACAATCCACCAAAATACATTAAAATAATGCTCATTGATAACTCTACATAATAGAGTTACTATCAATTCATTTTGATCAAAGATTCTGCATGCTATGATTTGAGTGTCCTTTAGTATTTTTGTTCATGTTGTCGTACTCTTTGTAGTTTAATTTTTTTATGTATTTTTGTAGCTTTTATGTGTTGTTTGTGCATTTTGTAGGTTGGTGGATAGTTTGGACCTAGAAAATGCAAAAAGAACGTGAAGCGGAGGTCAAATCAAGAAGTAATTTTGCAAGCTTTGCACCGTGATGTACGAAAATAGGCTTATTTCTAGTATTGCGTCATTCATCCTAAAAGTTTGAGGTTTTGAGAACTGAGTGATGTAGCATTCAATTGAAGGACAAACCTAGCATCATGGCGTTAAGACAATTTCTTAATGGTTCGTGATTTTTATGACTTTTAAGTCCAACTTTGGGCCTACTTAACTCAATTTAAAACCCTACCTTGACACCCAAGATACCTTGTATCATTAAGTAGGACATTTAAGGACCTGTTTTAACATGGAATGTAACCTAGAAGTAGAATTAGGAGTAGGGTACAATAGATTAAAATATAATTATCTTAACCATAGAATGGTTTGTAGAGAATTATCAAGAGGGTTTCATTCTTTATTCGGTTGGAGGCTTAAAGCAACAATTTCTTCTTCAATTCTCCATGCTTTCTAGTATTTTCTTTCTCGTTATTTTTGTGTCTTTAATTCTTATGTACTAGTTTTGTGTTCGGGGTTGATATAGCCTAACTACATAATTAATGTGTACTTTTATTTCAATAAAGATTCAATTTTTTCATGTTGTTTGTCCATAAGAGTATACGTTATTATTCTTAATGCTTCTCTATATATGAATTGGCTTCCAATCATATTTTGAAATTAATATTTGAATATTAGTCAAGAATAATGAATACCATGATTTGTTCATACTCATAATGGGAGATTGATATGAACAGATTATGTGGTCCATTTAATATCTTCAAAAGAGCACAAATAGCTGGGGCTCCAAGTATCCTGGCGTTCTAATTATGTTTGCCTAGATTAATTCTGAAAAGGCTTATTTGAAAGCTAAATATAATTGGAAAAGTTATTAGTTTGAGGAAATCTAACCCAATTTGGGAAATTTTGCCATCTTATGTACATCTAGATGATTCTTATTTGATTTAAATTTCATTGTAATGTTGGTTAGGTAAAATCAATTACTTAGAATTCTTAGTTCTTGTTTTCTTGTCCTTGTTTTAATTTCCTTGTCTTTAGTTTAGTTTAGTTAGCTAATTTTTCTACTTAATTTGATTGCTCAAATAATACTATAGTTTTATTGTGATTGTTTGTACTTCATTCACTCTTCTTTGTGGGAAACGCTACTTTATCACTTTATTGTTGTTCGACTAGTACGCTTGTTAGTGTAGTTATCACACATCACTCATGGGTAAGAAAACAATACCATACTATTCATTAACATTAGGAACATGCCTGAAGCAAAGTCAATGAAGTAAGGAACTTTGAGCCACATAGAAACATTCACCATTTTTGTTCTTTAACTCCATATTATAGACTCAAGAATTGTCATTCTAGTGCTTTTAGATGTGATTAGAATTTATAGAAGTCCAAAAATTTAGCTAAAACTATTAAGTGAGTGAATAACATCATTTGGGTGTTAATCATCGTTGGTGCATTTTATCTAGTACACATTAGAGAAGTCACCCTTTTCATGTCAATTCATACAAGTTCATGACCCAAAACTTTAAGCAACCAAACACGACTAACATTTCATAGAAATTTTCTAATGCAACCACAACCCAAAATTTTAAGGAACCAAAAATAACCAACATCTCGTACAAATGATTGAATTAGATTGATAAAACAGACAATTTCAAAGCATAATGCAATTATGGTAAAACATATAGGAGAAAGGGAAAGAGGGATTTATAGTGTTAAATGGTTCACTAATGTAAAACGTTTTTAATGAGATTAGAACTTTTGGAAATCTCAAAAGTTAGTAAAAGCTTTTTAGTTGAGTCAACCACATAATTTGGGAATATCAATTTCATTGGGGAATATTATAGAGCACATCATCCATACATAGAATTAATCCCTTATGGAAATTCATAGAAGCACAACCCAAAGGTTTAAGCAACCAAACATAAGCCAACATGTTTTACAAATTATCCAAGTCAATTCACAAAACTGGACAATTTCAAATCGTGCTACTATCATAATAATAGAAAGAAAAGATCTGTACTTAACATTGATGGGTGTACTTTTGGGAACCCAGGCTACGCTTGAGTTGGAGGGGTTATCAGGGACCAAAATAATGATTGGATCATTGGTATTAGTAGAAAGATTTCTATTGCATCCAATAATATGGTTGTAGCTTGTACCTTAAAGGGATGGTTTAAAAATTTCTAAAAAATCATAATTGACTAATTTGGTTGTCACAACTCATTCCTCGGCCATTCTAGATATTCTCATTTCAAAATCTCTAAGGCTCATCTATTCTCTTCTGTTATCTGAGACAACAAAGCATTACAGAGGTAACTACGTCAAGTGGGAAGTTCTCCATACATTAAGGGAAGCTAACCAACTTTTGTAGATACCTTGCTAAATATATGGCTATGCAGCTAGAATCTTTTGTTACTTAGCATAACGAGGCAAACAAGAAATGCAAAGAAATAATTAAGAAGATTGATGAGATGATGAGAATCAAAGATCAAGCAACCAAGTCCTTGGATAAGCTTAATTGATTTTATCTCTATCAACTTACTTGTTAGTGTAAAAGATTTTATAAGTACAATTCTTACAAAGAAATTTTTTAAGAAATCTAATTCACCCCCTATCTTAGGTTGCTTTGGGACCAACAATTGGTATCAGAGCATTGGTCTCTTTAATTCTCTTAAATTGCATTTGAGTAAAAATATACTATAGCAACGAATAATGCTTTATTTTTTGAAGATCAATCTATCACTGGGCCTCCCATGTTTAATGGGGTGAACTTTATTAGTTGAAAAGATAAAATGAAAATCTTTTTGAAATCTATTGATATTGACTTATGGTATGTTGTCAATGAAGGTCCATTTAAAATCACCATTGTTGATGATAACACAAATAGAAGAAGAGAAAAAACAAGGGATGAGCTCACTCTGCAAGACAAAGCAAACTTGACTTTAAATGCTAAAGCCATGAATGTGTTATACAATGCCTTGGATGCTAACGAATCTATTTGTGTCAAAGGATGCGTTTCGACTAAGGAAATTTGGGACAAATTGAGAGAAATTCATGAAGAGAGCGATGATATATGAGAACAAAAGAAATCCTTACTCGTTACCAAGTATGAGTCCTTCAAGATGGAACCACATGAAAATATTGATAACGTGTATTTTAGGTTCAACGATATCATCAAGGATCTTGAAACCTTGGGTAAGGAATATTCTCTATCAACTCCAATTCCTTTGAGCTAGTTAACTCCCCTATTGGGTTTCTTTAAACTAGTTATTGTCTTTCCTTTTATTACCAAGAACAAGGAAAAGAGAAGGAAAAGGATCATCCAAGCCATGGTGAAAACATTGCCTATATATTGTTGTAATAACAAAAAAAGAAAGTGATGTGGACCAAATTTTACCCACAATTAGAAAAGTTATAGAATCTTGGTAAGTTTGTTGGATGTGAAGCTAAAATTTATCACTTTCCTCAGTAAAGAAAAAGGGGCACTATTAGCTACGGAAGCTAGTGAAAAAAAGAAATTCATCACTATTTGGAAACATATTGGAAACAAAAAGGCTGTCATTGAAAATACGTAGCGGAATTCATCGAATGCTAGGAGCCAAATATTTGTGACTACATGGTCATCGAAAAAGTTGTTGGAGGATATGGCATTCATATGTGCAAAAGTTAGCTATGACGATTTTACTAATGTCGTCGCTAATTTAGTGATTGATATTGCCTTCACTAATGTCACTAATTTCTCCAAAAATAAACACTCTCTTCTCCTTCTATTCCTCTAATCGACAAAAACCCAAGAGAAAAGGAACAGTAATTCCTCTTATTTTCTTATTTTAATTTTAAGCTCTAAAATTTCTCCCTACTATTGTTTTCTCTTTAGTCTTCAAAAATTTTTCTTTTCTTTTCTCCAAAAGTTTATTCCAATAATTGATCAAATTTTCCTCCTAATTCCTCTTTTAGTTGTTTTATAAATTAATAGAAGTGCATACAAGTTGTAGAGAATCTTTAACTCAAAAGGGTGAGATACATATGCAGGAATTCAAGTAACATTGTTACTAATTTTTATGGGTAAAATTCTTGGATTGTTGGTAAGTTCTTGTGCTCATTTCTACTTGATGTGTGGGTAGAAAATTTGTGAAGTAACTTGCTTGGATTAATTGTTGGTCAAGTTGGGGGGGAAGAATTTGTTGATTAATTATTTTGCTAAGTTGATTACATTGATAAATGGGGAATAAATGAAAGCACAATGATGAACAACCTCTTAATGACTATATTTCTGTGTCCCTTGAAGCTAAGAAATTATATGACAATTAGCAAAATCGAGTGAGTCCTTTGTATGAATGAGGGATAGATTTGAGCCATGTGCAGTTTGAGGATAATTATGATGTCGATGAATTGCATTGGAAAATTTTTAGTAAAATTCTGTCAAGGGGATGGAAGGATTTTGTCAAAACCCCAATTATGATGGCTAACAAAAATTTGGTTTGATAATTGTTACAAAATATATTAGAGGTAGAAGATTATGTCGTAAAGGTTAGGAATATGTCGGTGAGTTACCCCTTAGAGGTCATAAATGAAATATACCATTTACAAACCAATCTCAACAACCAATTTACTTAGTTTCTTGAGGGAAAGGTTGATTATGATGAGGTTTGCAATCGATTGACTGATGGTTGGGGATATTAGGACATGGAGAAAAATTGGTAGAAGTGGATTAGGCTGAAATATTTAAATACAGAAGCTAGATTGTGGATGCAATCGATATATACCAGCATTTTACTTACTTCACATACCATCGATGTAAATCCTGACCGAACCTATCTTACTTTTGCTATTATGGAGAGGATGACTATTGATATAGGCAGGGAGATTTCATTGGAAATCTTGTCTGGATTTGAGTTATGGTAACAGGAAATATAAGGCTTTATTCTTTCCAAGTTCAATTACTCAATTGTGCCAGCTTGTAGGTTTGCAGATTGCCACTACAAGGAAGTAGGACGTGCCGACACTAGTTGACAATAGGTCTATTCAATCAATCGTCCAGCAATATAAGTCTGCCTTCGTCATCGTGCAAGTTGAGGCAAGGGGAACAAGAAGTTGAGGGAGACAAAGGAGATCAACGAGAACCTTAGGAACCGTTGCTTGTGCCTTCACAAAGGCTTGTTTCTGACTCTGTTTTCCATCACCCACTAAATGTTGAGACATAAAGAGAGCTCCTCGTGTATTATAGCCAATGTTTGAGGAGATGTGGTAGAAGGTGGACTTTTTAGTGTGGCAGCTAAATCATCTAGTAAATTTTGACATGTCTCACTGGCCAAGAACCACTCCACCACCGGAGTGGCATTACGAATCTCCACATTACATGGAAAGAGAGGCACCAAGAACATGGAAGGAAGGAGGAATATGTCGGTCCATCCAGAGCTGCTAGACCATGAGTGCCTATTGAATATGCACAATTTTTGTTACAGAAGTGTTGTTTTTAATTTCCTTTTAATTTTTACATAATTGTTAAGTCTTCATTATTTTCTTCACTTGCTCAGTTTAGTCATTTTGTATTGGTGTTGGCAAGTGATTTGTTTAACTAGGTTGTCCATGCTAAGTTGTTCTTATATTTGGTGTTTTTTATTTTAGATGTTAAAATTTGTTGAGTGATATGGAATGGCAAATTAATAGTAGGATTAGTTCTAATTGTCAATGATATGAAAACCTAGTGTTATAGGCTCTCATGCTTATAATGTTTAAAGATTTTGTTCTAAAAGGGGTGGAAGTTCGAACTTATGTTAGTCATGTTTTCTTGTCTATAAATGTTTGGCTTAATGCTATTAGAGAGAAGTCACATGATTTAGTTTGATGCTCATACCAATTTTTAGTTGTTAAAATTGATTCCTCCTAGTTATTGGGTATGTACAAAATAAGTAGAACATGATGTGGACCTTTGTATTTTCATTTGTGTCTTGCATGGAAAGGTATTAGGTTCTATTATGGTTGTATAATTGATTTACGTTAATATAACCCATTTTTCCATGGCTAGTTCCTTAGTCTTCTAATTGCTCCGATGAGCTAAAATTAAAGAAAAAGAAGAAAACAATAGACAGATTTATGTAAGTGCATAAGCATGGAAAGAAATGAAAATAAAGGGTAGCTTGCATGAAAATGCATCTTGTTAAGTCGAAGGAAAAATAAAATAAAGAGCTAATAAAAAGTAGTCATAAAGGAACTAGGAAAGGTTATGTTGCCATTTTGAGTAAAATAATTTTAATGGTTCTCTAATATTTTGCTATTGTGATCTATGTGCTTGCATGTTAATGTCCATTGATTCTTCTTTGTCTGTTCGATGATTATAAAGGTTCAATTATATACATCTTTTGATTGGTTGTGGGTAGGAAAAAATTCATTGTGTAATGTGGCCCATGATCATTGATAAATATAAGTTTTTGTATTTGTAGCAAGGAAAGCACGGTTAACATTTGTCTGAATACGTGTTTCGGTGTGAATAAAAATGGAACATGATTTCATGTGAATGATTAGATTCGGACTAGATTGATGAGTTAATTGGATCAATTCGTCTTTGATTCGTCTATTCCTATTTGTTTTGTATGGGTTGTGTCTAATAAGTTTTGCTCGACACTAGCAAAATGCAAGTTGGGAGGAGTTGATAACTCTAAGTTTAGAGTTATTTTTATATGTTCATGTTATTTACTTTTAGTGTTTTTAGTCCCATTTGTCGTGATTATTGATAGTTAAATTATGTTTAGGATGTACAATCGCCATGTCATTTTTAATCATTTTTATTATCAAATGTGCGTTTAATTATCGTTGTTGTCTACTTATGTGGTTTCGTGTCGTGTACAGGTGTATTAAGGAAAGAAAGGTCATTTGGTAGTGGAGTAGGAAGGTGAAATGGAGGAGCAAATGAAAAGAAAAAGAAGGAAGTCTAGAAATTATCTAGCTGCTGACATCGTCTGGACTAAAACAATTGCTCACAATAGTTAAAGCAGAACCATGTTCACTGCCAGCGGCTGATAAAGAAGGAATGTACTACTGTTAGTGGTTGGCTCACTGACAGTGCATGATTAGCACAAAGTCAACAGCTGACAACAGTTGACTCAATTTGGTCCTAGGCTTTTCAGCATTTCTTATAAAAATGGAACTTATGTAATGCTTAAGAGAGAGCAATTCTCAGACTTTAGTTATTAATTTTTGGCTAGGGTTTTTAACAGTAATTAGGGATAATATTTTTTCAATTCTTTGAATCAAAACTTTGGATTGTGGATTGTTCAAGACATTTAATTCAAGTATTTTTACGATTCTGTTAGTACTAGTATTAAGCCTTTCAATTATTTTATTTTCAGATGCACTTTTTGATTTTAGTTATTGGTTTATTATGTCTAGAATCAATTCAATTAATTTATTTTCATTCTCACACAGAATTTATGAATTGCTAGATTAGTTAGGGTTCGGGCGCGAGTAATGTAATCAATCATGGGGAATTTTAATTAAGGGTCGATCATTTTAATTATAATAATAGGCTAATAATTAATATGAATAGACAATTCTAAGGAGTAGGTAACCTTAGTTTAGGTTAAGTTGGCCGGGGAATATTGTTTTTGAGCCCTAGTCTAGACCAGTGTTAAATTATTAGGCAAATTAATCTAGTTCATGTTGACTGATTTAATTAGTTGATTCGTCGGTTCCCAGAAAGAAATTCGAATTCCAGAAGATTAATAACTCAAAATAATTGGGTAGCTTAGAAGAAAGTTTCTCAAATCCTATTTAATTAATTTGATACGATTCAATCACCTAAGGTTCCGTGGTTGAGTTGATGTATGGGTATAGAATTACCATTAATTATAATTTAATTAATTGATTGACCTGAGATTTGAAATGAGCCTAAGTAATTTCTAACCTTGCATTCGACCCATCTTTATTTATTGCTAGTAATTTTAATCTAAGTTACTCATTTTCTAGTGATTATTTTTAATTAAATTTTGCAATTTATTTTCAAAACCCAAAATCTCACATTCTGATTATCTAAATAGAAATTGAGTTAGAATTCCGGTACTTGCGTTAGTTCTCATAGGATCGACCATTGCTCATCTTCCTACATTGATAATCGTATGCTTGCCAATATTAGTAGAAGTGTGAGACAAGAAATTAAAACTTATTCGGCACATGTCAGTTATAAGAGCCAAAAAAAATAGATAAAGAGAATGAAGAGATCGAGATCAGATTAATACAAGGTCTTTCGGGCTCTGATTCTTTCTTTCCTTTTCTTTTTATTATTAAGATTTTCTTGATGTCTTCCTTCACATTGGTCCCTGTTTTCATGTAGATGCATTACAGTTGAGATTCATACTAAATGTAAAATTCTTTTTATCGAAATTTTTATTTTGTAAATCTTTCATTTTTTGTTCAGATCTGTATGTTATTTTTTTTTCCCTTCTATTTTCCAATTTTAAAAGTTTTTCCTTTCTTTTTGATGTACAAGGATTTTTCTCGATTGGTATCTACAAATAATCAATATTTTTTGAGCAAAAACAGCACTGATGCAAAGATCCATCTTCCTTGAGCTTCCATTTTCTTAGCTTTTTTATTTCATTTCTTTCAGTTATTTTGTTAAATTAGTTTTCCAGTATTGCAAGTTTATTGAATATTTTGTCTTCAATCACTTTGAGAACCACTCTGTGTGGTGGAAGAATAGTAAATTTTAGGAAACTTAAAAGTACTATATTTTGTATTTTTTTTTTGATTGATGAAGAAAATAATTAGTTGTCCTTTGTTTAGATTTGAGTGGCCTGGTAAAAAATTTTGTATTGTGGTTATAAGTATATTTGTCAAGCGTCCAACGTCATATTTTTCTACAATACAAGAAATATATATAGGGTATTTACATTAGTTTTTATGTTATTTCTATTTCTGAACATTTTTTCTTTTGAAAAGGAGTATACATAGCTTTATGTTTATGGATATCCTTTTTCTTGGGGTCAAATCCACTTCGTCCCCTTTACATTTTACAATTTACTACATCGCAATTCAAATTATTTAATGACTTTGCACTCTAAAATTTTTTATTATCACTTCAGGCTAAATTTTAACAAAAGTCAGAGAAATGATAGAATCTTAGCGAGTTTGTGCATCCATCGTTAGAAGTAAATACTTGTCATCTAACTTCCATTAAAATTTAGTCTAAAGTGGCAAGATCAAAAACTTTAGGATGTAATCTATTAAATCTTGAAAAATTAAGAAGAGCAAAGTGGATTTGATCCAAAAAACATATCGTTGAAAAGAGCTAGTTAGCCATGCATAGTTTCTTGGATCCCATAAGCTATTCTCTCTAAAAAAATTGTGGCTTTTATTGATAAGTGCGCCTTTCGATCTCCATTATTGATATATTATCTTATTAGGGTATTGTTGAACCCCAATTTTGTTAATCATGTTTTGATGATGACCAAATCGCACTAATGGTTTGAAAACAACGAACCTTTAAGTGTGCAGAAAAATATGTAGGTTCGGACGCAAATGATCATCCGAACAAAACAACCAGAAGACTCCACGGATGTAAATGACTGTCCGAAAGACAGAGCTTCAGACGATGGTAATCGTCCAAGACAAAGAATATTGAAGCAGTCTCGGACGAAGAACAGCGTCCGATCATATTTCTAGAAGACTTTGCTTCGATCGGAAGCATGTTCGGACGCATCCTCGGACGTCCGAATGAATACCCTCAGAGAACGGACGCAGCGTTGGACGCAGAAGTTAGCAGCGGCCTCCCGAAAGGTCCAACGGCTAGTTTTCCAGTAAATAGAAAATAGCCGTTGGAAGCAGATTTTGGGCAACTATAAATACCCCTAAGCCTGAATTAAATAGGTAGAGACTTCTACAATGATTACAAGTAATACTTGAGTTATTTGGGAGAAATAGTGGGTACAAGTGTTGTAATAGTGTAGGTAGTTTTGTGAAAAGAGTTTAGAAGTGTAAGAGTTCTTTAAGTGTAAGAAGAGACTCTTATGGCAGTGGAGAGATAACAATTGTAACAAAGAGAGGTTGTGAGTGTAAAACTCTTGGCTCAACTAAAGGAAATTAGTGTGAGCAAGAGTGATCCTCATTTGTGTACAAGAGGTTATTGTCTCACCTACTTTGAATAGACTTTTAGAGGCTAAACTTCAAGTTGAGAACTTGGTAGTTGCCTTGTAAGAAGCTCTTTGTGGTTGTAAGCTCCAAACTTGAGAAACTTGGGAGTTTGGTTTGATACTCTTAATCTCAATCTTCTAATTTGTTCTTTAAGCTTAAATTGTTGAATATCTATTGTATTCATTTGTGCTTAAGTTTTTATTTGGTGCTTAAAGTTTGTATTTCTTATTAAGCATTTCAAAAGGTTTGTTTTTGAAATAACCTAATTCACCCCCCTCTTAGGTTGCCCTTTGGGACCAACAGGTATCATATTGTTATGTTTTAAAAATTGTATTATATGAACATTTAAGGGAAAACAACTTTAATAGTCCCTCACGTTCCACCTGGCTTATTGTACTTTTTTAGTCCCTTACATTTAAAATGATGAATTTTAGTCCGTCACAAATTCAAAACGCACATTTTGGTCCCTCGACACAATTATGGGTATATTTTAACTTGAACTCACATACGTATTGAATGTTACATTTTCAATAGGCAAAATTGGCAACAAACAATTTTTAAATATTAAACTACACTATTTAAAACCTCTTGCACTACCACTCCAAAATTCTCATTTAACATCATTGCCCCTATTTCCTTTCCTCGCCTCTTTTCCTCTACCACCCCTACTCCAACAACCCCAATCCTCTACTTTTTTGGGACAATTTAGCATTTAAAATTATGTTATTGTTAATATTACACTCAAATATGTTGCATTCGATACGCATGTGAGTATTTCATGTCAAAATATGTACGCATTTGTTTCAAGGGACTAAAATGGTACGTCTTGCATTTGTGAGGGGCTAAAATGCATAATTTTAAATGTGAGGAACTAAAAAAGTACAAATGTAAAATGTAGATACTCTGAGGGACTATAAAGGTCATTTTCCCAACATTCAAACTATATAATATTGCATTTTATAAGCATTTAAAGTAAGTACCTAATCTAATGAAAACATAGAATTTTCCTACGTTTTACATATGTTTCTTTTAGTTATTTTTTCTCAAGTTAAGAATATGGTTATAGTGGTAAAAATGTTTAATCTAGTTTTATGTTGCCACATGCAGAAAAGGGAGTTGCATTAATCTTCTCTATTTTTTTATGCATTAATCTTCCCTATCATCCTCACTAATAAAAGTTTTTCATACTTTTCCTGATTATTTCTTTTTCTTTTTTTCTTTTTGTCTTTCGCAACTTGGGGTGTGTTCATTTGGATTGAAAATATTTTGTTGAGGAAAATATTTTCCTTGGAAAATATTTTAAATGAAAAAGTCTATTTTCTATACAATTTTTCGGTGTTCGGTTGACAAAATTAAAATATTTTAAAATAAAAAAATTTAATGATTTTATCTTTAATTTTATGAATCTACAAGTTAAAAAAACTTATAACAATGATAATAAATACCTTCCAAGTAATTGTGATTAATAAAAAATTGATTTTAATGCTCGTCAAGTAGCTAAGAATGGTCTGGTAAAAATCAAGGGCATTTATCTATCTTTTCCATGTCCAAAATAATGAAGTCTATACCATATAGCATTTTTCAGCCTTAACCAGCACATCTTCCACAATACCCTCGAGGTATTTTATGCTTCAATCTGCTAATTGGACAGATACATTCATGGGCTTCATCCCTCTACCGTTGAGCTTCTTGTAAATTAATAAAGGCATCAAATTTATAGATGCCCTGAGGTCACACAAACCTCTCTCAAATTTAACTCCTCTAACAATACATGGGATTGAGAACGAATCAGGATCCTTAACCTTTGAAGGCAACTTCTTTTGAATGATCGCACTACATCCTTCAGTTAGACACAAAATTTCATCTCCAAGCAGCTTCTTCTTGTTAGTCAACATTTGCTTCATGAATTTGGCATTTAGTAGATTTAGGCATGTTCTTCAATGCTTGCACGAAAGGAATGTTGATTTCCACCCTCTTGAAGATCTCAACTAACCTTTTAACTTTTGAAATTTTTCTGGTCCTGTTCACATTTGAGTCTGCATGGAAATGGAATTCGAGCTAATGGATGGGTAATTTGAACTTCAGACTCCTTAGGATAAATTTTATACTTCGGTGCTCCGTTGTCCTTTACCTTGGTATCTTCATTTTTATCCTCTTTTTCTCTTTCTGCTCATTCTCTGATTCAATCTCTTCCTCAATCTCTTTTCCTGCTCCCACAACTTTACTACTCCTTAATGTGATTGCTTTTGCATGCTCTCTAGGATTGGCTACCATGTCATTTGTCATTGCTCCAGGTGGTCTCTCGGCCATACTCCTTGCCATTTTCCCCATTTGATTCTCCATTTTTTTAATTACTACTATTAGATTTTTGACTGCATTATCGTATTCCCTTCGTTTTCCCATCATTAGATCTCATATACTGGGCAGGACAGAAGTATTCTCCACATTGTTTGGTTCTTGAAATAGAGTTGCATACGCTTGCTATTATGGCTAGTAATACTACTGTAATGGAGGTCGAGCATTTGAGTTTTGGTTTCGTTGATTACCTTATTGTTGGTCCCAAAGCAACCTAAGAGGGGGATGAATTAGGTTTCTAAAAATTAACTTGTAAATAATGCTCAATTCAAATTTCTTGCACTTGACAAGTAAGATGATAAAAATATAAGCAATTAAGTATAAAATTAATAGAATGAATTAAGAGAGAGATTAAACAAACAATACATCCAAGCTAGCTAGCTTGGAGTAGTAATCCACTCAGATGCTCTTTCAAATTTGGTGAGCCGATAAACTCAAATGTACACAAAGTAGGATCACCCTTGCTCACACTACTTCTCTTTAGATGAGCCAAGGATTTTACACTAAACCTCACTCAATATTTTTGAATAGCACTCTTAAGTACACACAATATCACTAGAGAGCTAATTTGCACTCAAATTTTGCCTTTCTATTTGCTTGTATTCAATGTGTAAGATAGGATACATAATACATATGGATTAGTATTTATAGGTGTAATAAATCAGCTCCCAACCATCTCCTAACAACTAGATAATAAATGTTGAAAAACTAGCTATTATGAGTTTCGAACGTCCGAGAATATAATTGAGCGTCCAAATAAGCGTCATATTTGTAATATCAAGGAGTTACGGATGGCCGAGATTGCATTTGTTCATTTGTCCGAGCCAAGTATATTGATGAGTTCAGTCATCAAACAGTGTGGTGTGTCTGAAAGGTATAGTGCTTATCCAGGGTTGCTTTTCCTCCAGATAGTTAGCCACGTCCGATAAGATTTTCTTCGGACAGTTAGACTCGTCTGTTATAGGTGCCTCAAAATCTTGCCCTCAGCCTGACCTTTCGTACGGTGTATCGCGTCCGAGGAAAATTCATTCGGACGAACTTGTGCATCCATTGTAGGTGCTCCAAAATCTTGTCCTCTGCCTGAACTATTCGGATGGTGCATTGCGTTCGAGGTAAATTTGTTCGGACGAGCTTGTGTGTCTGAGAAACATAATGCTGTTCAGACAATGTACTTCATCTGAAAACTCTGCAAAGAACAAATAAACTAGAATTCCTGCACAGCTTAAATTAAGATTGTTAGATTACATTTGTCGTCATCAAAACCAAAGTTATAGCTCATCAATCTCTCCCTTTTTTATGATGAAAAATCACAAGTCAAATTAACTCAAATCAAGTTAAGAAAAATCAACTCAATCAAGTAAAATCCAACAACCCTAATTACACAATTAGTTATAAACCCTAAAATAGCTATATTTCCCTCTATTTTGGCCTCATCATAGCAAAATATGCTCTCCCTTATGCAAGCCACAAGATAAATAAAAGTAAAAATAGTCATAAAACAGAAAACAAGAATAGTGAACAGTCAAATTCAACTACAACCAAGTGCAACAAAGATCTAAGTACAGTAGTCACAAGGAACTAAGTAGAAACTCCAATTCTAACGGGGTGGAATCTAAATGAATCATCTTCTTGGAGCGTTCCTCATGTTTGCGCTTTTTGGCTGGTGCATCATCATCCGTAGCCTCATTGTCTGGTTCACTCAAGTCTTGAGGATCACGGCGTTGCATGATGTAATTGAATGTGTCATCAACGTCTTCATCATCATCAACATCAACAATAGGAGTGGTGAATTTATCAAGATTGGTTGCACCAATTGGATCCTCACGGTCTTCGAGCTTAGAATTGGAATGATCACCATTTCAATGTCGTTGCCATCGCTATTAGAGGAGGACTCGAGAATGTATTGGGACTGGATATTGGCAAATTGAGCTTGAGCTGAGGCCAGCATTCCTAGACTTAACGCTTCTTGAAGGATAGTTTGTTTAGTTTCTAGTCTCTTTAACTTCTGAAGGGTGCAGCGTTGAAATGAACTCATTTGATTGCTCAAAGAGGTAACAAGTGTGCATAGATGGGAAAGTGAGAGTTCCAAAGAATGAATGTATTGACGGAATGGGATAGTGGAGGTGTGGAAGAGGAGGGTTGAGGAGGAAGAGAGTGAGGTAATGCAAGACCTGGAGTGGAAGCATGTGTTTTAGACTTTTCAAACTTATATGCAGCCTTTGTAAACCATTGGTCTTTAAAAAAGCGTAAACCCTTTCGTTCAATATAAGCTTTGTTGAAATAAGGAGGGCATTATTTTTTTGCCAGAAAATGGAATGTCAGAGTGATCAAATACTTTGGTTAGGAATTTTCCAAAAGGAATGTTCCTACAAGTATCAGTCAAAAAGAGCTCCCATAAGGAGCAGAATAGATAACCAAAATCAAGTTTGATTCCTTTATAAACACAGTAAATTAAGTACAGTTGCATTTTTCTTGGCTCAGTGCGATGCCCATCAGTAGGCAATGGCAAATTAGTAACCAAACTGTATAAAATATTGAGTTCAGGACTAAGCAGAGAAGTTTTGGCTTCTGAATCCTGCTTAAAATTGACATGAAAAATTTGTTTGACCTCCTTTATTGTCAAAACAAGTATCTATAGCAGGGCATTCGTACAATGAGAAAAAATAACAAATTTGATCAGGAGAAAGAACTTCACACTCAAAAATTGTATTAATGACATTGGAAGAAATTTCAATGTTGATGTTATTTACAAGTGAAACTAAAGTTTGAATAGTTGGACCTTTCCGTAGATTAGCTGTGAATTGCAATACCATATGATGATAGATAGGTAAATCTCGGTCAATTAAATTTCCCCAATTTTGTTTTTCAAAGCATTCCTTGAGAAGAGGTAAGTTCAATTCATCACTAGGCATTGAGAAATAGGATGTTGTATGGATTTTCTAAGCAGGGAAGTGTACCTATTTGATGCCTTGGCATCAATGATTTTGGCGAAGAAGGATTGGAGGTGGGTTGAGGATTTGATGATGTTTGACCATGTGATAACTCTAATAAACAAGAGTTATTTTCCTTTAAATTATAGCATTTTGATAGTTTAAATCCCGAACTTTGGGTAAGTAATTGAAGATTTTAGTTAATTTCTTTCATATGTGTTTGAATTTTCGTTCTTGATTAAATATAATAAGTTTTTATTAAATTTCTAGCTTAATTAATTGCTTAATGGTGTTAATATTATGCAGGTCAAAAATTAGAGGTCGGAAGCTGGAATGAACAAAGCTCAAAGGACCAAATTGCAATAATGGAAGAAATGAAGAATGTTGGGAAGAGAGTCGAGATCGTGATCTCAAAATTTCCATATCGCGAACTCGACTCTCAAAATGTCAATGTATTAGAGTCGAGATCGCGATCTCAAATTTTTCATATCGCGATCTCGACTCGCTGAGGGTTAAGTTGTAAGGGCAATTTTGTAAACTTTCAGCTAACAACTCCTGATTTTTGCCTTGTGTAACAATTAAATAAGAAGCCTAGAAAGTAGGAATAGTAGTAGATAGTTAGTAGATTTTAGGATAGTTTAGGATATCTTGAACCCCAAGTTTTCTTCTTTAATAGAATTTTCTCTATAATTGTCTTAAAAGAGATCTTCTTTTAATTTCTCGTCAAGTTCGAATTTTGATTAGATAATCGTAGTAGGTTAATCGCAAGCTTCGCATAGATATAATTTTTACTTGCTTTCTAGTCTAATTTAGTAAGAATTTCTTTGCTTGCAATCTAGGATTTCTCAGGAAAATTAGGGTTCTTGATAATTTCTTGCTTTTTATTTAAGAATTCTCAATTTCTTGCATTAATTTCTAGTTAATTCCTAGTGGGCTTTCTCCATTTTTATCAAAAATCCAAAAAATACTTAGATTTCAAGTTTAACTCTTTCCAATTTCTAGTTTAGAAATGGTTGCTTTTAGTCTTCAAGGTTTCTTATTTGTAGTCCTTTTAATTGGGTAATTTGCTTGCTTTTAATTTTAGTCTTAATTTGGTTAATTTAGGTTAGAATTAAGTGCTTTCCTTTACTTGCTTTTGCTAGAATAGATTAACTAGTTTCTTAATATGGAATTGGTTATTTGCACTTACTTGCTTTTTAGTCAATGACTAGCTTAAAATTAAGTTTTCATCACTTTTATTTAATTATGGTTTTTATTAAGTTTCATCATCCATTGTTTGATTTTGCTTAACTACACAAATATCCGTAAATCTTGTAATTGCCTTTCAACAATCCTTGTGGAACGATACCCACTCATCCTATACGACTATCAACTCAGTATACTTGTGGAGGTTAGGTAGAGTATAGTGAATTAGTGTGGTTAATTATTGCTTGTTTGTCCTTTCAAAGTTGAATTCTACGTAACGAAGCAATCACCATGCACCGAAGCTTTTCCCTTTGATTTCTTCCTTTAGGTGGCTGTTGAAGTTCTTCCACGTGAACGAACCATCTTGATTTGAAGAGGAAGTTGGAGAAGGAAAATAGTGAGAGTAAATGATTTTTATGAAATTCTAAAGAAGATGACGTTAAAATGGTGAACAGAGGTTTGAGGTGGGTGAGGATTTGGGTAAAGAAATTTCTTGAGCAATTTCAAAGGAAAGATGATGATTATTGAAGGAATTAGAAAAGGGACTCTTAAGTCGCCAGAGATAGGGTTCGGTGGGGTTGGGGTGTTCGATAAGGGGAAAATGAAAGGTTTTAAACAACTAGAACAGTCGTTCGGACGTCCTAAGGATTGGTATACGTCCGATCGTGCGTCTGATCACAGATGAACTTATGGCCGATACGCTATGCTGTGCGTCCGAAAAAATGTCGGACGATGATAATTGTCTGCAAGAATTTCTAGAGAGTTCGAAGAGCTCGAAGAGACATTTGGATGATTGGAAGCGTCCGAGGAAAAATAGAGGAGTTTGGACATTCATTTTTGTTCGAGAGAACATCTAACTTAGGACCCATATTTGCGTCCGCAAGCATAATTCATACAATTTTTGAAATCAATAATGCTCAAGCGAGTTCTGAAAAATTCAAATGATCTAAAGGCAAAGGTTTAGTAAAAATATCAGCCAATTGATCCTTTGTACATAGAAATTCAACACAAATTTCCTTTTTCCACAATCAAGGTTTCTTTTAAAGTGATGCTTGACATCAATGTGTTTGGTTCTAGAATGCAATACAGGATTTTTAGTGAGATTAATTGCACTAGTATTATCGCATCTTATTGGCACACAATCAAAAATAGCACCAAAATCTTTTAAGGTACACTTCTTCCAAAGAAGTCGAACACAACAATTTCCAACAGCAATATATTCGACTTTCGCCGTAGATAGAGAAATAGAATTTTGTCTCTTACTAAACCAAAACACCAAGAAATTACCCAAAAATGACACATACAACTAGTACTTTTCCTATAAATTTTACAACAAGCTGAGTCATCATCGAAATAACTAATTAAATCAAAACTAGTGGATTTATGATACCAGAGGCCATTTAATTTGTTTCTAAAAGCCCATTTTGTTCCTATCACGGGATGAATTGAGGGTCTTTCAACCAATATCCACACATTTCTTTTCTCGAGTTGACTAAGTTCTTCTTGCATAGCAAAAACCCAAGATTCGTCATATTCAATGCATCATCCACTCATTTAGGTTCAATGTGAGAAAGTAAGGTACAATTATCATTCAAAAGTTTATGAGAACGAGTTTTTATCCCATCGGACGGATCACCTATGATTAATTCTTGAGGGTGACTTGAGACATATCTCCATGCTTTTGGAAGATATTTTAGAGAATCTTCGTTCTTTTCTCCTTCTTCATCCAAGTGATGAGTGTCATCCTCATTGCTTGTCTTGGTCTCTTGATGTTCTTCATGTATAGTGAGGTTCTCAAATTCCTTTTGTATACTTACATCTTCATCTTCACAAACATTCTTTGACATAATATCATTAGTCTCATCAAACGTAACATGCACAACTTCTTCCATTAAAAAAGTTCTTCTATTGTACACTCGGTATGCTTTCTTGTCACTAGAATATCCTAAGAAAATTCCTTCATTAGATTTCTTGTCAAATTTTCCAAGATTTTCTTCGATTTTTAAAATAAATCATTTACACCAAAACCTTTGAACAAATTTAAATAGCTTACAATGGGTTTTTTGCAAAACAAGAGTTCATAAGATGTTTTGTTTAAAATAGGTCTCAAAAGAATTCGATTCATAACATAAAAAACTGTGTTAATGGCTTCAGCCCAAAAATATTTTGGTAAATCACACTCACTAATCATGGTTCTTGCAGCCTCTTGAAGTGTTCTATTTTTTCTTTCAACAATACAATTTTGTTGAGGTACTCTAACAACCGAAAATTCATGCGAAATACCGTTGTGATCATAAAATTTGGGAAAACCTCCAAATTTAAATTCAGCTCCATTATCACTTCTCAAACGAGCAATTTTCAAATTTAGCAAATTTTTTATTTTGGAAAACAATTTTATGAAATTTTCAAGGGCTTCATTTTTGTGAACAAGAAATAGTACCCATGTATACATAGAATAGTCATCAACAATTACAAAAGCATATTTACTATCACTAAGACTAGCATGTTGAGTTGGACCAAACTAGTCCATATGCAATAATTCTAAATGGTTTAGAAGTAGACACACAATTTTTTTGTTTAAATGAAACCTTGACTTGTTTACCAAATTGCCATGCATCACAAATTTTGTTTTTAGCGAACTTTAGTTTTGGCTAACCTCTTACCAACTCCTTTTAGCAAGATTTTCAATTAAATCCATGTTGAAATGACAATGCCTTCTTGCCAGAGACAATGATCATTTATGGAGGCGGTTAGACAATTTACATTGCTATTACCAAAGTTATCAAGATAAATCACATAAACATCATTGTGCCTAAAGCCTTTTAATAAAATAGAAAAATTCTTATAAAAAATTAAACATTCATGCTTGGTGAAGCATACATATAGATTTTTATCACATAGTTGGCTCACACTTAAGAGACTGTAATTCAAATTGTCATCTAGGAGCACATTTTTAATTAAAGTCTCACCATATTTACCTACATCACCAATGCCAATTGATTTTGCTTTTATGTTATCCTCAAAAGTCACCTTTCCATTGTTTTTGGATATTGAGTTTGGTAAAGAGAGATGCATTACCGGTCATATGCCTTGAGTAGCCACTATCTATGAACCATTTGGCATTTTTGGTGATGTTCATTACCTACACAAGAAATTAAGTGATAACTTTTAGTACCCACATTTTCTTGTGTCCATAAGAGTTAGTAAAATGACTACAAATCCATACGGTATTCATTCAAAGTTTTTCATTTCTCTTGACATAGCAATTATTTTTCACATGTCCATGTTGTTGGCAATAGTTGCAAATAATATTCTTATTTCCATATAAAGAAGATTTCGACTTTACAAAACAAAAAATCATCCCTTCTAAAAGTGACAAAGCTCTTGTTGATCAATACATTTCTATTCTTTTTCATATCAACAATATTTTTCCTTTTTCTATGCAAGAGAACACTCAAATCATCCAATCTTTTCTGCAAGGAGGCTTGTTGTCCTTGATCCATTGTTTTTATATGCATTCTTTTCTTCAACTCAACGTTTTCTTGTGATAGCCTGATTGTTTTCATTCACAAGTTTAGAGTCAGCATTCAATAAAGCATTTAATTTTTTGACTAACTCTTTATTTCTAGCATATGTTTCCTTTAAGCTGTCATGCAATTTTAAAATGAAGGCTTCAAGATTGTTATCATCATTTTCATCATTAGAACCATAAGTAGAAGTTACCACCTCATCATCAATGGCCATAAAGGCCATTTGTGCTGATTGCATCTCTTCTTCAACTTTTCCTTCGGAATTGCAATCATCCCAAGTGATTTGAAAGTTATTGAAGTGAGCCTTCATTTCTTTCTTCTTCTTCTTGGAGGGACACTCATTTGCGAAGTGGTTGGGTTGAATACATTCAAAGCATTTTTCATTTTGCTTCTTAATTTCTAGCTTGGTCTTCCCTTTGAAATTATTTGAATTGCTTGCTCCTCCTTTGCTCATTCTCCGTTTGTTGATGTAGTGTTTGAGGAATCCTTTAGTAATGAGTGCAAGAACACCTTCATCAAGATCTTCAGTGTCCTCTTCTAAATTGATGGAGCAACTTTCATTTTCTTCTTGAGAGGTCTTCAAGGCTATGCTTCTCTTTGGTTTTGCTTCCTTATCGTCCACCACTTTGGCTTTGAGCTTCAATTCATATGAAGTGAGAGAATTTATCAATGACTCAATAGGTATGGAATTTAAGTTCTTTGGTTCCCTTATAGAAATAGTCTCTGTCTCCTATTCTTTGGAGAGAATTTTTCTTTTCTTCTCACCCAAAGAATATTCCTTCCCTAAGGTTTCAAGATCCTTAATGATATCATTGAATCTACAATAAATTTTATCAATGTTTTCATGTGGTTCCCTCTCGAAGGACTCATACTTAGCAACAAGTAGAGATTTCTTTTGTTCTCTAACATCATCGTTTCCTTCATGAATTTCTTTCAATTTATCCCAGATTTCTTTGGCCGAAACACATCATTTGACACGAGTTGATTTGTTAGCATCCAAGTCATTGTATAGTACATTCATGACTTTGGCATTTATAAGGTCAAATTTTTCTTGTCTTGTGGAGTGAGCTCATTCCTTGTTTTTTCTTTTCTTCTATTTGTATGATCATCAATGATGGTGGCTTCGAAACGACCTTCATTTACCACATAACACAAGTCAATATCAATAGATTGCAAAAAGATTTTCATTCTATCTTTCCAACTAATAAAGTTCATCCCATTAAATTTAGGGGGTCTAGTGATAGATTGACCTTGAAAGAATAAAACATTATTGGTTGCAATAAAATATCTTTACTCAAATGCAATTTAAGTAAAATAAAGAGACCAATGCTCTGATACCAATTGTTGGTCCCAAAGCAACCTAAGAGGGAGATGAATTAGGTTTGTAAAAATTAACCTGCAAATAGTGCTCAATTCAAATTTCTTGCACTTGACAACTAAGATGATAAAAATATAAGCAATTACGTATAGAATGAATAAATGAATTAAGAGAAAGATTAAACAAACAACACATCCAAGCTAGCTAGCTTGGAGTAGTAATCCAGAACTAAGATGCTTCTTCAAATTTGGTGAGCCGATATTCTCAAATGTACACAAAGTAGGATCACCCTTGCTCACACTACTTCTCTTTATTTGAGCCAAGGATTTTACAATAAACCTCACTTTTGTAAAAGATTATCACTCCACTCTTAAGTACACACTAAGACAATATCACTAAAGAGCTAATTTGCACTCAAATTGCCTTTCTATTTGCTTGTATTCAATGTGTAAGATAGGATACATAATACAGATGGATTAGTATTTATAGGTGTAATAAATTAGCTACCAACCATCTCCTAATAGCTAGATAATAAATGCTGAAAAACTAGCCATTATGAGTTTCGGACATCCAAGAATATTATTGAGCGTTCTAACAAGCGTCCGATTTGTAATATCAAGGAGTTGAGGACGGCCGAGATTGTGTTCATTCCTTTGTCTGAACCAGGTATGCTGATGAGTTCAATGATCGGATGGTGTGGCGTGTTCGAAAAGTTTAGTGATTATCCAGGTATAAGGTTGCTTTTCCTCTGGATAGTTAGCCACGTCCGGTAAGATTTTCTTTGGACAGTTAAACACGTTCGTTTTAGGTGCCTCAAAATCTTGCCCTCTGCCTGACCTTTAGAATGGTGCATTGCATTCGAGGTAAATTTTTTCGGATGTGCTTGTGTGTCCGAGAAACATAGTGCTTTGGGACAATGTATTTTGTCCGAAAACTCTACTAAGAACAAATAAACTAGAACTCCTGCACAGCTTAAGTTAAGATTGTTAGATTACATTTGTCATCATCAAAACCAAGGTTGTAGGTCATCACTTATGACAAATTTGAGTGATTTCTTCATCAAGAATTATATGTGTTGCAGAAGGCATTGTTTTGGTTTTTGAACTATTTTTTATTTTGGCCACCATGCCTCTCCTTGTAATTCATATGCTCTTGACTTACAAAAGTAGAATTAGATGATGTCAGTGTGCTACATTGGCCATTAGGGTGGCTAGCTGAACAAAAATCACAGACAAGCAGCAACTGCGTTGTGGTCACTGCTTTAACTCGCATTTCTTACCAATTCTTAGTCAACATCTCAACTTGCTTAGTTGTAGCCTTCTTCTAGCCACCATCACATCACAATCATTCAGTTCATGCACTCCCCTTCTTTGCTTTCGGCTATGGGCTGCTGAAGATTTAAAATAGTTATAGGACATTTCATCCAATAGCTCTTGACTTTTTTCCGAAGTCTTATTCAATATCAGGAATCCATTCACTAAAGTGTCTACTAACTCACGGGTTTCTTGAAGCATCCCCTGTAGAATATCTCTATCTACATCCGTAAGGGTAATCCATGATGTGGACACTTATTAAGAAGATCATTATACCTCTCCCAAACCTCGCTAAGGTTTTCTCCAAAGTGTTGAGTAAAAGATGTTATACCATTCCTGAACTTGGCTATCTTAGATAAGGAGAAATATTTCGACATAAAAGCTTGCGTAAATCTATCCCATGTTGTGAAAGTCACTTGCATATACCCCAGTAACTCACAATTTTGCCTTATCCCGCAAAGGAAATAGGAATAAGCGCAATTTAAAAGCATGTCGTGGCTCGCCATTCTACTTAAAGGTATCACAGATCTCTTCAAAGTTGATTAAATAGCAGTTCGGATCCTCACTATACAAACATAAAAACATTGCATATTACTGAAGCATGGACATCAGACCTGGTTTGATTTTGAAATTGTTTGCCTAGATAGGTGGTGGTACGATACTAGATTGTGATCCTCCAAAAGTCGATTGGGTGTAATCTCCCAATGATCTATTATTCTGCGGAGGTAAGTTCTGACCATTATCCTCATGTCCTCCTTCATTTTCTAATTACTCACGGTCAATTGGTGGTACTACTTGTTGTCCCCAGGTTGATGTGCAACCCTTCCATCAGCCATATCTATCTACTAATATTGCAAGACACGTCTCTTCAGTTGCCTAAAGGTTCTGTCAAATTTCATATCAAACTTGGTTAAAGTTCAACCAGACTTGTGCATAAACTGAATATTAGGCACAAGAAAGCTATTATGGGCACGACTTTAATAAACACAGTGACCAATAGAAAATACACGGAGTAATGGCCCACGAAAAAGTAATGAAAATACAATAAACAAAAAAAATAAAATATAAATTAGGAATTGTTTTAGCATCTCAACATTGTCAATACAGCTCCCGGCAACGAAACAAAAAACTTGACGCATGCTGAACAAGTTTTAATTCCTTTTCGCATACTTCTACTAATGTCCACAAGTATATGGTTATCAATTTAGAAGGGTGATCAAGGATTGATCCCACGAGAACTGACGCAAGTACTAAGATTCTAACACAATTTCTGTTTAGATAATCAAAATGTGAGATTTTGAATTTTGAAAATAAATTACAAAACTAAATTAAAAATAATCATTAGAAAACAAGTAACTTAGATTAATATACCAGCAGTAAATAAAGATAGATCGAATGTTAGGCTAGCAATCATCTATGGTCATTTCAAATCTTGGGTCAATATATATTTTAATTAAATTATAATTAATGGTGATTCTATTCCCATATATCAACCCAACCCCGAAACCTTCGGTGATTGAATCCTATCAAATTAATTGAATGGGGTTTGAGAAACCTTCTTCTAACCTATATAATTATTTTGAATCATTAATCTTCTGGAATTTGAATCTTTTTTCGGGAAACCTACTCAATTAATTAGTCCTGTCAACCTAAACTAGATTAATTGGCCTTATAATTAAGTACAAGAAAATCAGCCTTTAGTGACAAGTACAAGTTGTCACAGAATGTTGAAAAGTTGTCATTAAAAGTCATTAATGACAACTTTGTTGTTGTCACTTAGTTCTCAAAAATTTTATGTCACAAATTAGTCCAAGTAAGAATCTTAAATTTTTGTCACAAAAGTAGATCAAATTGTGACACAACTGTTTTTATGAATTTGTGACAAGAAATCTTGTCGCTAGTCCCTTTACAATTTTGTCACACTAGGTGCTTAAGTTATCACTAAAGTGTGTCTAATATACTTTTGTGACAAGATCTTGTCACAGTAGTATGTATCGGTTGTGACAACATTTTTGGTCACTGATTGAGTTTCTACCTTGTCATAAACACATCCCTGTATCCAACTTATCAGTGGCAATTTCTTGTTACAAAGTCTAATTTTTGCTTTTCCTTTTTGTATTGATTTCTTTTCATAAAGCATAGCTGTTGTAATTACAACATTGCTTTTTTATTTTTATTTGTTGTCAAAATCTTGGTCCATAATATATTCTTTCCAATGCAATTACAAGATTTGAACATACTCATAAACAACAATAAACCATACAATGTAGATGAAAATCACAGTGCATAATATTAACAAAAACATCCAATTTTGTACATAATATTTACAAAAACTTCTAATTTAGTTAAAGTAAGAATATTCACAAGAAATATCCAAAATAGAGTCAAACCAAAATGGTAGGTTTCTAACCATACTTGTACTAATCATTAGCATCTACAATAGAGTTCTAAGTATATTTTGATCCTCATGTGAATAGACAAAAATAACATATTCTTATCTCCAAGGCATAGCTTGATGTCTATTAATCTTTTACTCCTTGATGCCTCCACATGATTGTCTGTATTGATACCAGAAAAATGATCCCATTAAGAATATGACAAAGAAATATGACAACCAGAAAATTAAAATGGCCACAGTCTAGTAAACTTTTCGAACCACCAATTGAATGAAGTTGATCAAAAAGCACATGTTAGAAAAATCTTAAACCATTTTACACAAGTCTTATGTTTCATAAACCATTACCAAAGTTCCCAAGAAAAACAAGCCCCTTAACTTTATCCAGGATAACCAAAATCAACTTCCTTTACCAAAATATCTATTCATTTCCAAAATAGAAGAGGAACTGAGCCAGCTCAGCTTTAGTCCTATGACGCTATAACAACAATGTATTAAACATATATGTGGAAAATGCTTAAGAAATAAAGAGAACAATCAAGAATGTCTCAATGCATCGCAAACATATTTTCCAATTTTGAGTCTACCTAGTATTAAAAGGTTTTGATATATGATATAAACTACAAAGTCAGCACTTTACAATTTACAATAATATACCATCCAAATTCTAGAACTAACCTTAAAGGGTGTAGTTAAGCTACACAAATATATTGGTTTCTTACTAAAAGCACTATTGGATAATATGAAACATGCATTCATAAGAGATGGCCCACAAGACTAGATGGGTAAAGCAATAACTAGATCCAAATAACAATAAATAAATAAATAATCACGAAATAGCAATACATTACACATGATAAAACAGAATAAGTTATCCAAGATCTAAATATCCTTTTATTCGAGGTGGTCTAAACATCCGACTTTATGCCATGAAATAACAAAATAATGATGTTATATCAAGAAAACTTATAGGTTTGAGCACAAAATTGAACAATTTCACTGAACAAAATGGTTAAAATTGACCATTTGAAGCCCTTGAAATCCTTTTTCAACTCTATAGAAACCCACCAAAATGCAGTCTTGTGGTTGAAATGAGCCACGATTAATGGATTGATGCTTTGGTATGATGGATTTTGGTGGGATTTGAGAGTTTGAGAGGACGATTAAGGTTTTTTTTAGAAGAGGAAAAAAGAAAGGCAAGGGTTTATGTTGAGGTTTTGATGAAATAAGTTTGAAAAAGCCATTTAAAAAGTATTCTACTCAACTTTGATACCACGGTTTGGAAGTAAAAAATAAAAAAATCTGGGCAGGGTTCGAGATTGCAGTTTGGAATTAGTATAGGAAGCTAAAACCACAATCTCCAATGGGGCTAAAAAACAGCCTCCCGGAAGTTCACCTTCATAGTGCTATCAACACCTATACTAATTCGATACTTTGGTATGGACTCGCTAGCAGGCGCTTTAGACTGTTGCCACTTGTAATCTTTTGGTTTTAGTCACCTTTTTAAAACTAATTATGGTAGGTACTACCAAAAAAAAAATAGTTTTAGGTGTAGTTAGTTTTTAGTAACAGTAGAGAAGTTTTAGCTTAGTTTTAGCTTTCATACTCTTCAACCAAACTTTAGTTTAATACAAAGTTCTTTACCACTGATCAAATTTGATACTGTAGTATGGGATTATAGCAGGGCAAAAAAGTCAATTTTGAGGCTGATTGTTACTGCAATAAACTCCTCTCAACCCTAACCCTATAGACACCCCTTTTAAGCCTCATTTAATTAGAAGTCCTATTACAAACCTAGCAGGAGTAAGTTAGAGTAGAAATTAGAATTTGTTCCTTTTTCCTTCCTATTTGGGAGGGCTTTCTATATTAGGATCTATCTTCTTGTAGGTTTAAATCCAAGTTAAAGATTGAAACTTTATAGCTATAAGTGATTTAGTTACGTTCAAACATCATTAGTTAAGCTTTGATTTCATGTTCCTTTTGTTGATTATTTTAATTGCACTCATCTAATTGCTTCCTTTACTTGATTTCGTAGTTTAATTGGTAGATTAGTTCATGGGCTTTTTATTTAATTGGTTTTTTTTGCTTGATTTCTTAGTATAATTGTTAAATTAGTTGATGGGCTTTCTTTAAAAATTCTCTCTTAGTCATATTTTGTAATTTAGATTAGTTAATTAGAGTAGTCTAGTTTATTTCTTTCCTTTAATTGCTTTCTTTACTTTCTTTCTTAGTAGTAATTGGTAGATTAGTTAATGAGTTTTCTTTAATTATTCTTTCTTAGTGGTAATTTGTACCTTAGATGGGTTAATTGCTTTTCTAAGATGCTTTCCCTTTTTCTTGCTTTCTTCAATTGTTTCTTAGAATTGCTTTCTTCAATGTGAATGTTTACTTTAATGCATTAGTTAGCCATGGGTAATTGCTTTTCTAGTCTTTAAATTTCTTTCAAGTTATTTTAAATCTAGTTTTAGTGAAAATCTCTTCTAAATCAATCTCTTCAATTAGTAATCTAACCAAATAATCAGTAATTACTAACCAATCCTTGTGGGTTCGATAACCACTTCCACTTGCTACTAACTAACAACCATATACTTGCAGAATGCCATGTAGTTATGAGTAGGATTTATGTGTTTATGAAATTTTATAACTCTATGTTTAAGGCATCAAGGTTTTGGTTTGGTTAGGCTTTGGAAATGGTTAGTATATAAGTTAAACAAACAAATAATAAAACTCCTACACACTTAACCAATACCTTTACACTCACAAAAAGACGAGGTAGATTTTTAGTTTAGTGATGAGTGCAATCATTCACATGAGGATTGCGTTGGCAAGTACTAGGTTTAGAAGGCTGTTGTGCTATTTAGAATTGATCAAGGAGATTGTCACTAACTACCAAAATTTAAAGCTAAGAAAGCAATTACAAACACTAATGCAACCAACTAAAACTAAGAAAGCAATTAGATGAACTAATCTAGGAAAGCAAGTAAAAATTACCATTAATTCATACTCTAGAAAAGCATAATTAAACCCATTAAAAAGCAAGTAAAACTAGTCTAAAAAAGCATGCAAAATTACTCTAAGAAAGAAAGTAAAGCAAATCTAAGAAAGTAAGTAAAAATTAATATGTCAATAATGCAAGTAAAAGTTACTGCTAATTAACTAATTCGTGGAAAACATAATTAAAATATAAAAGTAATAAAAGCTAATTTTAACTAAGGAAACATTAATCAAACTAGAGAATTGAGAAAACTTTATTTTTACTAAACTAGAAATTTTAAGAATTGATAAGAGAATTTGATTAAGACTAAGGATTTTTGAATTAAAAGGAATTTTTAAATAAAGCCCACTAAATTCTAATGGATTAAAAACAAGGAACTAAAGATTAAACTAAGAAATCATCAATATAGCAAGAACACAAAGAACTTTTTTAAAGAGACTACATTTTTACTTTATCTAGATTGTATGAAATCTAAACAGAAACCACGTAAATTTTATATCTACTTAAAGGTAATGGAAAGCCCACTAAAATTTACTAAGAAATTGAAACTTCAAAAAAAATTAAAGAAAAAATATAAAAAAAATAAAAGAGAACTTTATATTAAACTGAATCTTGAAGAGTAAGAAAGCCAAAACTGAACCATACCATCTAGTGTTAAAACAACTCAACCATTATTAAAAACCAACTACACCTAAAACTATATGTGTTTTGGTAGTACACATGTTTATTTTTAAAAGGATAGCTTGAGCCGAAAGATTACAAGTGGTGACATTCTAATGTGTCTGCCAACAAGTCCACACAACGGTATCAAATTAGTATAGGTTTTCATGCCGCAGTTTGGAGTAAAAAAATCTTAGTAGGGTTTGAGATCGCGATTTTGAATTAGTATAGGATTTTGAAATTGTGGTCTCACATGGGGTTGAAAAATATGCTTCCAAAAGTTTGCCTTGATACCGAGGTATCAAATATCGATACCGCAATTTTGAATTTGATACAATGGTTTGGAATGATCTTGTACCAAACCCCATTTTCAACACTTAGCCAAATTTTCTCATTTTTTCTCAACTTCAACGCAAACATCATCAAACACTTACAAACATCAAAACTCATTTTCCTTCCAAAACTTATTAGCAACATTACAACCAAACATAAAATAAGCTTAAATCAAACATAAAGTAATCTACTTAAACCTAGACATTAAGGGACATAGAAGTTAAACAAAAATATGGTTAAAAAAATAAAATAAAGCTTGGGATTCCTTTGAATAGAGCTTATTTATATTCATTAGCTTGGCTATAGCAATGTAATGATCATGTAGTGGCAAAATGAATGGTTTCCCATGCCTCTCCTTTTGGCTTCCAAGGATAAAGCTTCACTTTCTTCTCATTAACTATGAACTCGTGATCTCTATCTTTCAAGCGGATGTATCCTTTTTGTAAAATATTAGTAACAGTCAAAGGACCAAACTAGCCAACTTTATTCTTCCTTTCGTAATGTACTTTTTTCATGATTATCATCACTTCATCACCAACATCAAACTTCCTTCATTAGATGTAAACTATTTGAATTTCCTTTATGTTCATGTCAGGATTAGGTGGCTTTTCCTTCAGGCTAGCTTTACTGTCATCATCCATATTAGGTAATTTTCCTTTCTGGATTTTCTCAGTGCATTTTCATTCAACCATCCAACAAAAGGACTAAGTGAATTGATGACATAACAATCTTTCAAATTTCAAACTTTATCACGAGATTCAAACACACATTCAAAATATTCACTTTTAACTTGAAAGTTCTACTCCTCTTTGTTAACATCAATCACGGGATGAACTGTCTACAAGAATGGTCTTCCCCTATTAATGGAATATTAGTGTCATCTCCCATTTCAAGCACTAAAAAATCAACCGGAAAAATCAGCTTGTCTATTTCCACTAGCACATCCTCTAATATACCATAAGGTTTTCTCTCAGTCTTGTCCACAAATTGAAGAGTGACTTGTTTAGATTTGGTACTTTTGAATCCTAAATTATCATATGTCGCATTTGGCATTAAATTGATACTAGCCCCCAAGTCACACAAAGATTGATCTATAGTATGGTCTCCAATCATTACCGGAATTGAGAAGCTACCGGGTCCTTGAGCTTATGTGGCAACTTAAGCTCCATGATAGAGACAGCTTGCAAGTACTACATTTTGCAGACAAGTACGCGATTTCTTCATCATTCCATCTTCTCTTTTTAGCCAATATTTCTCTCATAAATCAAGTATAATGAGGTATTTTGGTTAGAGCCTCCACCAAAAGGATGTTAACTTGAACTTTTTTGGACATATCAAGAAATTTGGGGAATTGGCTTTCCTTGTCTTCTCTTGTAGGATCAACTAACCTTTGTCGAAAAGGAATTTTAATTGAAGTGTATAATTGCAAAGGTTCTTCTCCTTCTCACTATTCCTAGGAGATTTGACCTTGTTTTTTTCATTGGCAACCTTCTTATCATTTTTGGCTTCAATCTGAATGTTATCATGCTTTGGTTTTTGCTTCTTACACTGGATTTTCAATTTTTTGCTTCTTTTCTCCCACAATTAACTCCCAACCACTTCACAAGGTGATAGCATTGTAATGTTCTCTCGGGTTTGGGAGAGTATCGCATGGAAGTGCTCAATTGGTCACTCGTTGACTTGTCTTACTACTACTGTCCCAATTGATTTTTCAAATTTCTTAATGGAGCCCCTTGGTTTCTCACAAATGATTCATGATCTCTCCCAAAAGTTTCATTTTCTCTCCTCAAAAATTCTCAAATTTTCTCCTTGAACATTCCCTCTTCCTTCTTGAACTTTTTTCCCTCCTTGAGGCTTCAAGGTCTTTTCTCAATTCTACCAATTGAGCATAAACATGTTTCCCTTCCTTATGAAAATTTTGAATATTGTGATTAGGTTGGGATTGCTTATTGGATTTATAGGAAGAGATTGGTTTGATTGTTTTGGTAAGAGGTTCTAGGTTGAGAGTATAGAGAGTGTAGTTTCCAATTTAAGTGTTTTTGTATGTGTTTTCTTGAATCCTATGCTTAGTAGTATCATTAGTAGCATTAGAGTAATATTATGCTTTTGGTAGTGTTTTTATGCTATTTTTATAATTACAATAGTACTTATTAAGTTTTGGCGTTTCATTGTAGCATAAATTTGCAAGTGGGTAGTAGATTGCTTGAGAACCAAGAAGTCAAGGACCAAATTACAAATAGAGAAAATTTGAAGTCAAAGTCCAAGACTTAAGTTTTCAAGACCGTGCCAATTTCCAAGGCATAATTCTTCACAGTACAGTCTAAGAATGCCAATTGTTGTAGTCCGAGCAAGACTTGTCCTTAATTTACAGAAGAGGAAAAAGGACTGTAGTTCAAAAAAATTTTCCAGACAAAGTGAACTTGGCCAATTTTAGAAAGTTTGAGAATTTTGTAAATAACCCTATTATGTACACATAGAAACACATAGTAGTGGTGTGCCTAGCATAGAATAGATAGATAATGTTCTTAGTAGATAGGATAGAACTTTCTAAAACTATCCTTCAACTAAAATTTAGCTCTTGTCTTATATTGTTAGCATTTTAATTCTTTAATCACTCCTTGGATTTTATGCAAGTTTGAAGTTTTCTTAGATATTATTGTTGGTCTATTTACTAGCTTCATTTAGATATAAAATTCTCTTATTTCAATGTTTCTTTGTTTATTTTTCTAGAATGGCAAATAATTTGGTGCTTTTGTTGTTCTTAGTTCTTGCTTTTGTTATAGTTATTTCTTGCCTTTATTCTTCTTTGCCATTTCTTTGATTAAGCATGAGTAGCTAAGTTTCTAAGGGATTGGGTTAAGGAAATGTAAATTCTACCCATGTGTGGGTGATTCAAAGTAGATGAACTTGAAAATGTTGGACATTTGATTAGTAGTAAATGGTTGAAATGTTGGTGAGAGGAAAAAAGGCGTTTCCTTGCACAATTTAGCAGGTTTAGCACAACAAACGAACATTTATTGTTAATTTTCTAGAGTTGTTCACTATTTGGTTGGGAAGGTTCGTAGTCAGCCTAAGATGCTAGCTTCTCTAATTGATTCCTAGGACACCATGTTATACATTAGACTAGAACCATAAGCTGGGCTAAGAGATTCCTTTAAAGTTGAGAGGAAATCATTATTTGAACCTACTGATTAATTATCCACAAGAAAAAGTTCCTACTTAGTACAAGGAACATATTCGTAGCCCAATACTTCTTTATTACTTGTTGATAATTTAGTTGCTTATTTTTCGTATTTACTTGCTTGCTTTATTATGTCTAAATGTAGCCTTTAACTTGAATTATTTACCTACTTAGTACATATATATCTCGAATCCAAGAAATTGTTTTAGGCAATCCCCGTGGAAACAATCCCCATACCACTGGTTACAAATCTTCCCCATATACTTGCAAGTGTGTGGATTGTAGTATAAGTATCTTATTATTACTTCAAGTGTGCATTGATATATATTTTACAACATTTAAAAAATACCTATCAATTAATGTTTGAGTTTTTTTTTGGAGCGAGTGTTTGTATCATTTTTAGTTCTTGTTAGTTATAGTTTTGTTTATGTAGTTAGTTCATGGATGTGGTGTGTCATATTCGTGTTCTTTTTTTCTTTATTCTATTGTGTTTTTTTTGTGTTATTAGTTTTAAGATTTGGCTAGCTTTAAAACATTTGATACCGTCCTAACTTTCAAAAGGTAACCTTCAGGATTTCTGTACCATCTTTACCTAAGTATTGTAGAGGGTTATAAAAAAAATATTGGTTAGGTTTTCAGTTTTCTATGTCAACTTTTGTTTCTTTTTTTATGGCTTAATGTGGTTGGGTTACATCAGGACTTGTCTGGTATACATGTTATATTGATTTTTATATTTTGCAATAGTTTGTTTTTGTTTTGATTTTTTCTTTGTAATGAACTTAAGAATAATTAGAATGTAGAGTGATTTGGGTGTTGACCACATTTTGTTTATGATTTTGTGGTTTTTGTAAATTTTTGCAGCACTAGGGATTTATTACTAGTTTGGCAATGTCTATATTGATTTTGCTAAGTCTTAACTTGGGACAGTGTTTTGGATGGTGTGAATCTCTCAAATAGCGAAATACATATGAAAGTTAAATTTTGGAAATGAACTAGGTATTCTTTGGGCCATTTGATTCAAATTGCCTATCCTTATAAAATTTTGTCCCTTATAAATTTAAAGCTTGTCCTTGTTCGAGCTTAAAGTCTATTTACTTTTTGAGTCACTTTGTTTAACCTTTATTCCATTATTTGCCAATCTTATTTTCCACCTATTAACTTAGATATTATTGATATTTTTGGAGTTCTTCAATTCCATGATGATGAAATATTTATTTTTGAGGGAATGGTTGTTTCATTCGTTGATGAAGATATAAAAGGACTTCAAAGCTTTGTAAATATTTTTCCCTTAATTTGTGTGTGATTGTGAAGTGATCATTAATTGTCCTTAAAAGAAAATCAAAAAAGAAAAAAATAAAAATAAAAATAAAATTGATATGTGGAACAAATAAAAAGGTGTGTAATTGCCTTTAATTGTGTAAAATGGAATAAGTTGTCTTGTGAGATACTATAAGATTATGGTTAAGTATCAATTAACGTGTTTAAGGTAATTTAAATCAGTTTATATCCATATTTTGCTCTACGTTATCACCCTAACCTAATGTTACAAGCTTTACAAGTCTAAATGTTTTTTACTGTGAATTATTTGTATTAGTGAAAGGGAAGTAAAGCATCACTCTGGATTTTTCTGTTGTTTGTTAAACCTTGCTATTATTATAGTCTAGTCTAAATAAATATGAATGATTTAGTGACTATTGCTTATGTAAATATTTTTGTTATTTTCATGATGAGATAGAATGGAGGATCAAATTAGTTAATATACTTTAATATTTTTTGTTCAATACTTGGCCATAGATTGCTATGACCAGTGATAAATTATGTGGAGGTGATGTATTTATATGTGGTGGTTTATTTTCATGTTTTTATTTTGTTTTTCTTGAAACTAGTAAAAGTATAGGTTGGGAGTGTGATAACTCTATAAATAGAGTTATTTTCTATTCATTTTGGGCTAGGTTTTGGTTTGATATCAATTACTTAGGGTTTAGTACGTGTGTAGTACTTTTAGGTCTTTATGTTTTGTGTATTTTTGTTATGTTTATGTGTATTTTATATGTTTTGTAGGTTGGTTATGAATGGTGTAATGCTAAAAAGTGAGAAGAAAAAGTACTTGTGTTAGCGGTTGATGTAACCCAACTATATAACTCATGAGTATTTGTTCTGAATAATTATTTAATCCTTTTGGTTTATTTGTTGTAAGAATATGCTTTATTGTTTTTAATATTTTTCTCTATATGACTTGATATTCCAACATGTATAGATATTGATATTTGAATATTAATCATAAGTACTGCAATTCGTTTATGTTCAAATCAGAAGGTTCATCATAAATGAATTGCATGACCGTTTAGTTGGTCAAAAGAGTACTACTAGTTCACTATTCTAAATATCTGATGATTCTAGTTTTATTTTCCTTGACAAACCTAAAAACATTTTCTCAAAAGTGAATAGAATTGGAATAATTATTATTATCAGAAAGACTAATACAAATAGGAAACTTTGTCATCTTATGCGGATCTCAATTGGATCTTATTTGATTCAAGTCTTATAGTATATTAGTTAGGTGAAATCAAAAGTTCTCTAACATTCTTTTGTTATTGTTTCTATTAATGCTTTTGTCTATTTAATTTCTTTAGCCTTAGTTTAGATTAGTTAGTTAAACATCATTTTCTTTGCTTTTTGTGTATAATGCTTATAGTCTAGTTATAATTAAATCTGAATTAATCATTATTACTCATGGTAAACTACACTTGATATTGTTATTACTTTATTACTTATTTGAATAGTGCACCTACTAGTGTCTAACATGTATCATATATATCTTTATGAATTTTCCTTTTAAAAAGCAAGAATTTCTACTATTGATATTAAATAAAATTTTTCGATAATATTACATGTAACCTACAATAGTGGAATCAATATCAACATATTATGATCTAACAATAACTAAGCCACAAATAATAATGGGAAAAATAGTAACATAAATTTAGACTAAACTCACACTTGTGAGACTAACCGAACTCTATTATTCCTACGGCTCAAATTATCTATATTACAAGGATGCTGAGTGCAATTACCCTGTTTCTTCTAATTAGGGTATTAGATGTTACTCGGAGCATTTAATTACTAATCTATTCTTTGGAGATTTACTATGAATCTAGATTTTGAAATCAATTGAAATTCCATACGCTGTAATTTTGCAACCCCGATTTAGCTTAAAAATTCCATATGTATTCAGCACATAAGCTCGTTTTATCCTTCTATTTTTGGCCTTTTCAATTTAAATTTCTTAAAACATCTACGTACCTCGCATATAGGCTAAGAAGGAGGAGCAACCATGCATAGTCTATGAGATTGGTGTATTTTTTTATTTTTTTTTCAGGTTTTCTCTTCCTGTTTGAAACTATGAATTAACCTTTTTTGTGGGTTGTTTGGGCAAACAGTAGTAAAAACAACTCTATCAATCATTTTCCAGCCACTCCTATGGACATTAATGGAAATGTTACGTCCGAGAATAGTCGGGATATTAGACATGATAGAATCTTTACTTTAAATTTATATATCATTGAATATGGAATTGGGCATATCCATCTTACATCGATGAATGTAACTGTACACTCATGATGAGTGAATCTATAGAAGACAATCAATTGATACTCCAAAATTATTTGATCAATTAATCAAACGACATAATTGATCGTTCCTATGCTAACTCTATGTAATATTTGTAATGAGTGTTGAGTAAATATACAAATGTAAATTAGAGTGGATAGAGAGATTAAGAGTCATATTTGTATGGAGTCTTCATTGGCTCCTTCTGATCATAGGGTCTTCTCCTACCCATGAATCTGGTATTTGATAATTGTTAAAAGTATAGAATAAATCTCTATCTTCTTGTACTATTATCTTAAATCCCTTAATTACTCAAATATATTTATATAGTAATTTATTTTTATTTAATGCGAGATATTATATTAATTAGTATTTAGAATACTTATGTGGTCATGAATTCCATCAATTAAAATATTTTAACACGGAATACCCGATGGCTAGTGCTCCCACAGAATCATAATTTTTGACGTTTTTGGAAATTCATTTTAAAATTTTCAAATATGCATACTAATAGGGGTAGTTCTTTTTTTTTTTTTTTAAATTACTAAAAAAATTAATAATTTGAACAGTTTTTGATAATTTTCTATACAAAAAAATAAATAAATGATAAAAGTGGAAAAGATAATGATTATTGTTTAACATTTTGAATATGAGAAATATTTTGAGATAAACAAAAAAATACAAAATAGGATAGTTTCAATAGTTCAGAGGGAGTATTTTTTATTCAATAGCTTTCAGGAGAGGTAGTTTTCTAGCATGCATGTGTAATTTATAGTGGTAAATTTTTATACGGATTCAGACCCAGAACTTCATTTGTGGTCTTTGTGATTAAAATATTACATCAACATGCATCGTTTATTACTTGTGACTCTTGTTTATTATGCACGAGAATAATTAACAACAAAACATATAAATAACCACATGCATGGTAATACAGGTGGATAGAGTAATACTGTGAAACGAATTAAAAGAAGAATGGAGTAGTGCATAAGATCCATTTTATAGTATGAGTGTGTGTATTTGTTACCAGAAGTAATGTAGCACTTTGAACCAAGTAGAGTTATTGAATGGCAGGGCAAATCTCCTTTGGCAAAAAAAAGAAATCGGCATTTTCTTCGTGCTAAAGATTTTCTGCCAAAGGAGAAACTACCCTGTGATTCATCTCTACGTTCTGAATAATTTTGCAGTTTGCATGGCCTCTTCATTGTGCTAAGTTTACTGTTGGTCGAAGACCAATTCGCCATTTTATTTTGAACTATTCGCGCATTTGAATGGATATTCTTTGAAAAGAATAGGTATATGCTATGAACAATGCCACGAGAAATTTCTGTAACTTCTTTACTGTTCCACTCATGGTCCCCGACCCTTTTATTATATTTTATTTTTGTGTAATGTATTTTAGGTAATAAGATATTTCTTCTATCACTTCATATGAAGATCATCGGCTGGGAGGGGAGGATGGGCAAGGAGGGGCAAACGTCCATCTTCAAAATTATGTTTGTAGACGAGCTTCTCCCTTAAAATTATTTAAAGTATCATTAATTACACTATTATGAACATTAGACTTTGCCCCCCAAAATTTTATAATATAAAAATTGTTCCTTATGCATATATATTTCTATAATTTTATTCTCCAAGAGTTCTGAGAATCTATTATTTTTCTTGATTTTTTAAAAAAAGTTTTAATAACACCCATAAAAATTGGACTTTGCCATATAAAATCTTGCAAAAATCCTAAAACTATCTCCCCAAGGATATGTATACACAGTTTTATCCCACCAAAGTTCAAATCCTGCCCCTTTATGACCTATTGGTCATGGCAAAGTAGACTTAGGAGTTGAACTTTGGAGGCAAAAACTATATATACATATTTTAGGGAGACAAATTTATGATATTTGTAAAATTTTAGAGGGTAAAGTCCAATTTTTTAAGAGTGTTATTGAAATTTTGTCAAAAATATATATATCAAGACAAATAATACATTTTTGAAATTTTTAGGGAATAAGACTATTTAAATACCCATAAATTTCCTATACATAGGGAACAATTTTTTGTATTCTCTAAAATTTTTAGGAAGGTAGAAAAGTCTAATTTTTATAATAATAATTTAAAAAATTTTAAGGAGAAAAACACAATTTTAAAAATCTTAGGAGGGGCGACTGCCCCTCCCCTTCTGCCTTCATCCCGGCGCTTGATGATCTGCCCCTAGGTCATGTGTTGAATTGACTAGAAGATTGGGGAAGGATGGGTTACATCATTGTCTTTAAATTTACAATATCATGTATGTTAAAAAACAAATGGAAAAAATTTTAGTCCATTAAAAATAACAATTGAGTTTATGATCATAATATAAATATTTTAAACGTACATTTAACACCTATGAAATAATTTTTTTGTTAGGAAAAATAAATACAAACTAATTATGAACTCTAACAAGTAATTTTAGTTTTTATATTGTCAGCTCATATATATCCGCAAAAATGTTTTAAATTGCCACCATTTAGTTAAATATTAAATGGTGACAATAATATGCCACGGCATAACTTGATAATAATTGCAAAAACTTGGCTAATAGCGCCATATCCTTTTTCCTTTGTCTATGTTAGATACTTCACTTCTAAAATAAGAAAAGATCATACAATTTTAGAAATTTAACCCACTCAAACTTATTAAATTTATCATATTTTTAATCATTCTCAAAATGGTTGGATGACATGATAATTATATACATTCCAGTTAAATACCTCATAATTTTATAAGAATTTCGATCACCCTCAAGACCTCTAATACGCTATAGTATTTTTACTCTTCCTTCTGATGTATGTATCTTTTTCACTTCTACTACCTTTGCATTATTGTAAATTTTGAGAATTTGAATATTTTTTTAGTTATTGTTGCTTATTTTAGATTAAATTTTGATAACAAATTACAATTTAGATGGGACCTATTAGTCCGGGGTTCAAGTCATTAAAGAGCAAGGGAGAGGTGAGTTAAAAAAATGTTCAAAAATATTCGTCTGAAGTTTCTTTTCCTTTTCTATAAAAGTCTTTAAAATGATTTAAAATGGATAGTGATGTAGCAAGTTAGTTGTTTGTTGATTTTTCTTTATGATACTTTATGACAAAATTTCAGGATACCTGGATATTTTTTTGAGCAAAATTTTAAGATACCTAAAATTATGTTTTCAAATGTATTATTTTGGTATTATCTATCTCCCTACACCCCGTACTTTTAAACCTTCCTTTGTTGATATTAAAATTTGATCATTGTTGAATATGATAGGTTGGCATCCTAAATTAGGAAAAATAAGATGTTCTTTTTTTCATTCACAATGAATTCTAATTTTGTATTTTCTTGCATAATTTGTGTTTTAATAATTCATGTTCTATTAACATGTCCATTTCTATAGGTTATTCAACTATTTTCTTAATTTGGAATTCAATTCACTAAAAGTTACCAAAGGCAATTAGGTTATAAAACTGCAAGAATATAAGAAAATAAAAATTAACGTAGAAGAACGGAAAGAAAATCATGCCACAAACTTGAACTATTATTATAAATACTAACAAAAATATAACATAATTAGTATATTATTTTTATTTTCCTTTTTTCGTGATTTGACCTCATGCACATTTTCAGTAATATATACATTTCATTTTATATTTATTCCTAGAAACTTGCATTTAAAAAAAATGGATTAACAATTGATATTCATCTACTTCTTTGGTGACTTGAACCTATGACTTAGGTCAGAGGGGAAGTATAGACTTGCCAATTAAACTACACTTCGTTGTCATTCTAGAAAATTACATTATATTTAAAGAAGATGTAACACATCTCAAGGTATAATCTTACTAATATACTAACAAACGAAATTTGAATTACACCATGGTATGTCTATATAACAATATTTATTCTACTTATTAAAGTAATAAATTTATATGACTAATATTCTTTTAGTTTTAGTTAATGAACTTCGTTTTCTATTTTACTTAATCTTACTTTTAATATACAAATATAAAAATTCCATCATTAAATCTTATTTCTCTTATTGTTATCGCTGATGAAATTTCTTATCAAACATGTTGGTTAACTAAAAAATTACATTTTTAAAGGTCAAGTAAAACAAATTTAAAAGACTTTGTAATAGTAATATAACCAATGCAAACGTTCAACATGTTCAATCTTTTTTAGTTTCTTTTCAATGATGGAATGTGCTACTAATCATGGTATACTCTTAACTACTTTTATTCTTTTTTTTTTCCCTTATAAAAATTATATAATGTTAACTTTCTTAATTTTCTTTCTTATAAAAATTGAATAATGTTACAAGATGTTACATATGATACACTCGAATAATATGAGAAATAAATATTTGAAAAGTAAGCTTCATTCTTTCAAACTTTTCATTACAAAATTATGTGTAATTTTTTTGAGTACATCTGTCAAAACTGTTTTGTATGTATAATTAGTAATTATACATACAATTAGTATCTTATTATATATAAAAGTTCAGACTTATTTTTGGTGTTCGTTATTATATTAATTTTCCGTTATACCCCTAATTCTTAAACAAAATTTAAAAAAGTAATCGTAACATGCAAATAGGGCAGTGATGAGTTTCAAATTAGATATAACTTTCATCCAAATCGAAACACTGCTAAGTGAAAAAATGGGGTAGTTAAAATTATCACACAAATCCATGACAAAAAACTTCTTCATAATTTTTTTCTATTTTTATTCATTAATTTTTTAAAATAGCACACACATAGGTGCGTGCCTCACCCACTAGTGTAGTTTAATTTTAAGGGTCATTAATAAGGGTAAAGTCATATCAAAAGTATACTCTTAATTGTCACCATTTGATAAAATATTAGATGACTTGTACTATCAATTCACTTGCATTATTTGAGTTTAAAATGTCAAAATATTTTTATACCCGTGTTTGGGCTAGTTAGTCAGTATGAAATTGTCATACTTCCCACGTTATGTGCAATAATTATTACTGATCACAAGATTTTATTGTGAAAAGGATCTTGGAAGATATGCAAGCAGCAGTAGAAGTTGGACATACGAAACTTAACACCAAAGAGAATTCCGATAGCTTAGCATACTATGGAATTCGAATCAAAAAACTTTTTCTCAAAAAAGTGTAGCTGATGTTCATTGTTCTTGGTGGTTTTTGTGGCTGTCTCATTCTTATACGGTTTGTGTAATCTGCTTCATTTATCAATAAAAACAAGCCAATGTTCATCTAAAAAATTCATTATTAGTGACCAATAAAAATCCACGAAGAATATTTAATACTGCTTAATGTCACATGCATTAGTTGCTGACCAATTTAACTGAAATCGATAATAACTGAGCAATTTAGGGACAGTATGCCACTTTAAGTTGTAGGTATTCAAAATTTTTAGGGAGTAAAATGGAAATAACAGATACTTTAGGGATGCTAAAAAGCGAATTTTTCGCTGGCACCGGGTTACAGATATTTTTAGCTCATTTGGGCATTAACGTATATCCGGATCATGCGAACACAGCTTTTTTTGGGATGCGTCCACGTATTCCATGTTAGTGTATGACTTAAAGTCAATTTATTTTAGAGACAAATTATACTTTTATATTTATATATATTTTGTAATATGATATTTTTTATCTATTTGATACGAGAAAGATTCTCAAATAAAATATAATGAGGAAAAATCATAAATAGTTATATTAATGTAATTCTCTATGTAGTTATTTTTTATTTATAAATATCCCTAATCGTAGTGTTTGACATAGGTAAATTAGCACATAATTGTATATTGTTTCTTATTGAGAATAAATGGATTTGATTGACTCATTAAGAGTTTTTCACACAGATTATTATTCGAATGCCAGTGAAATAATCTCTTTGTGATAGTAGTGTAATAATCCTTGGACTTGAGATTATGAGTTTATCTTAACTATGGATTAATATACTTTGCTACTATTAGTTGTTATTCTTAATGAGCCGCACATATTGCAAAGTTCAGGTATAGTGTGAATTATGAAAAGATAAAATATGACCAATATAAGATTCAACATTCCTTATAATAAAAGATGTATATCCTCTTGAAATATGATTCAAAAATCTTTCAGCAAAGTAGAAATAAAATTAAGAGTGTTTTAACTTATATTTCAAGTGAGATGTATTTTGGAAAGAAATAATTGATTAGTTCAATAAGAGATGGTATTATATCTGTATTCTTGAATTAATCGAGATATAGTGTGGTGAAAGGATAATAATTACACGGGAACTAAATCACGGTGAAGCTGAATAACTTGATATATCTCAACACTTAGGTAGTCTTGATGCTTTGCAAGAAACCAATCTTGATCTCTACGGATAAATTAAATAATTAGTGAATTAATGATAAATTAAAATTGTTTAATTTATCTAATTACAATTAGTTTAGGTTAAAATTTATCCTTAGATACTTATGGTTAATTTATGAGATAAATTAACTTATTGGGCTCAATTATAATAAGTTATAAATCTTTGGGACTAATATGTAATATAATTAGAACTCTTAAGGGTTTATATATATAGATACGCTCTTAACTCCAAACTGATTAGTATTACTAGGATTTTAGGCTTATAGCAGTTCTCCAAACCCAAATATATTAGGATAATATATATATAAAGACACACACACATACTAGTACGGCTTATACAATAATGTGAAAGTCACGTTTGAGAAAGAAAAGCTGTGAAAGAAAAAAAAAGAGAAAAATAATTGAAGAGCCAGCACTTCGTGGTTTGAATCAATCAATCTTGTGAAAATTACTAAATTAATTATTTGTATAGATATCATTAGAGGTCGGGCGTTTGTGCGACTTGTGGATTGACATCCCAAACATATTAGAAATTTTACCGCGATTCTAAGGTATAATCTCTATACTTTTCTTATAGTACGTATAAATTAATCAAGGTGATTCATGATAGAAAAGTAAAATTTTAAATTCTGCTGCATGTTGTATAATTTACTTTCTAATAGTAGTATCAAGGCCAATCATACATGTTGTACAATTTACTTTCTAATAGTGGCATTAAGGCCACTCTTCTTACATTAATTTATGATGTAAATGTATTTAATTGTCATGGATATTAATTATTCAAGTTATATGAATTTTTTAATTTTATTTTTGAAAATATTAGAGAAATTAAAAAAAAGGATTTTTTCTATGACAGCGATGATGACGTCATCAGATGACATCATCGATGACGTCAACAGTGATGTCAATGGATGACGTCACCCGAAAATAAAAAATAAAGAAATGTGGTAGTAGGTATTTTAGTCAATTTTAGTGACACTTCGGTTTTTGTCACTAAAAGTACACAAATAAGTTAAGTTACTTTTAGTGACACTTATTTTATATTTTCATTTAAAAGGTTTTTCTAAAATTATTTTTTAAAACCACCAAATAATTATTTACAATTGTTATTAAAAATTAATTGTTAATATTTAGAAATTCTCTTTATCTTAATTTGACTAAAAATTAGAAAGTATAAATCCCTTTGAGTGGCAATTCGAATGCTATCTCTAGAGAGACGATGCAGGAAGCCCATAAAGTGATTACATTCAACTATTCAAACAAAATGAGAGAACATAAGGATATGTCAAGCAAAGAAGGAGATATTGTGATTGAAAGGCTTATAGCTTGAAGCTAATTGGTGTACTTCTTTATCAGTTGCTCGTTGGTCAGTTTCTTGGAAGCCTTTCGGGCAATACTGTACAACCATTTACTTGATTCCCCTAGAGATCTCAATTTGTTAATTATTTCCTTCTCGGAAGGGGAATTAGTGTTCAGATTGGGGAAGGATCATCGATTCTTTGAACTTCAAGCTTCTTAGAAGAAAGAGGAAGATAGCGAATTTCCAAAGCTTTCATCCTCTTCCTATCTAATGGAGCAAGAAGTTTAGAAGCTTTCCTCTCTGCTGAGAAGGTACCTTCCAAAAGTATGGCTTGGAGAGGAACTGCCTTAATAGTCTCTGACATTATTTTCTAAGCCTTCATCATCATTTCAAACTCAATAAGGGCTACAAAATAGAGAATGGGATTATAATCACTACGAAGATTGTTCAAAGGCTCAGCCCTGGTGCAAGTTTTCCCAAATCATCAAGCCTTGCTCTATTTTGCTGTGACTCCCATGAAAGTCAAACACGATTTGGAATTTCTCAATTCTCCCACAGATGAGTCAAGGGAAGGTATTGTACCTTAAGGATACAAATTCAAGTCCTTCAAATCATTGGGAAACCTCTACTTTGTTTGAACTCCAGCCATGTTCTTAAATTTGGCAAAGAAGTAGGAATCCTTCAATCCATTAATGGAAAAAAGATACAGTTAACAAAAGATACAAATTGCTGAAGCATCAAGAAGTAAAAAGCACTCGACCCTCCACTACAAGGAGTTAGCTTATAAAAAGCCCTAAAAGCATCAACTGCAGGCTCCATGTTTAGATGTTTGCACAACAGGTATAAACAAACCACAAATCTAATTGTGTTAGGAGCCATTTGGGATATGGTAATCCTGAAGTGTAGACAAATTGAAAACAAAATGAATGAATGAGAAGACGCAGCCCAGACCGTAACTGATCTTCAAATATAATCACAAAGCCTTTGGGTGGAGCGTCAACATGATTACTTCTAGAGGGAATCTGAAAGATAATCTCAAGATTAATGGAACAAGCTTCTAGAAGATGTCAAATGCGATCTTTAGAAGATAGACCTCTAAATTCCCAACAATCTCTGTAGAAGAAGACACTTTTACAGGTTCTGAACCGTCAAGAGTATGTTCAAAGCTAGCAACCTAGGATTTCAAATCTTTGGTAGTAGACATAAAAGCCATTGGAAAAGAGATAACAAAAAATAGCAAAAGAAAAGAAAAATTGATCCCTTAGAAATTAAGTCATTGCCACTAAAGAGAAATGATGGATAAACAATAGAAAGCATGAACGAAAGGGCAAATCCCTAAATTAGGCCAGTACAACCCTTATATCTCATTTGTCTTAGGCAGGAAAACCAAAGTGTGAAATAGTAACTGCCAGAAAAAATGTGAAAAGTTATGGCTTTAAATGTGCATGACTACCAAAGGCACGACTAATTTATCTTCCTTGCCTAATCATGATAACTTCCAGATCAGCTTATAAGTTGTTCAAAGAATATGTCCTAGCTAGAAAAGATGGTTTTGGAATCACTATGATCAAATTAGGAGTGAATTTGATGATGAACCAAAAAGATTGTCCCGATTGGCAGACCATAGTTTAGATGATGGCTCTAGCTAAGCTGAAAATAGGTTAGATGATGCTCCTTCTATTCATCCACAACAAAATACAATTGCTTGGTTGGAACTCACCCAAGTGCCTGTTGAACCCCAGTTATGATAATCATGTTTTGATGATGACCAAATCGCACTAATGGTTTGAAAAGTGTGCAGAAAAACAAAACAACCAGAAGACTCCACGGACGCAAATGACGACAGAGCTTCGGACGATGGTAATCGTCCGACACAAAGAAATTGAAGCAAGTCTCGGACGAAGAACAGCGTCCGATCATATTTCCAGAAGACTTTACTTCGATCGGATGCATGTTCGGACGCATCCTCGGACGTCTGAACAAATACCCTCAAAGAACGGACGTAGTGTCGGACGCAAGGTTTAGCAGCGTCCGTCCGAACGGTCCAACGGCTAGTTTGTTCGGACGCACTCTTGCTGCATCGGCCGTCCGAAAGGTCCAACGGCTAGTTTTCCAGTAAACAGAAAATAGCCGTTGGGAAGTTGTTGGAAGCAGATATTTGGCAACTATAAATACCCCTAGGTCTGAATTAAGCAACAAGGGACTTCTACATTGATTACAAATAACTCTTGAGCTATTTGAGAGAAATAGTGGGAACAAGTGTTGTAATAGTGTAGGTAGTTTTGTGAAAAGAGCTTAGAAGTGTAAGAGTTCTTCAAGTGTAAAAGTGGAGAGATAACGATTGTAACAAAGGGAGGTTGTGAGTGTAAAACTCTTGGCTCAACTAAAGGTAATTAGTGTGAGCAAGAGTGATCCTCATTTGTGTACAAGAGGTTATTGTCTCACCTACTTTGAAGAGACTTTTAGTGGCTAAACTTCAATTGATGTAAAACTTGGTAGTTGCCTTGTAAGAAGCTCTTTGTAGTTGAAAGCTCCAAGCTTGAGAAGCTTGGGAGTTTGATTTTATTTTCTTAATCTCAATATTCTTATTTGTTCTTTAAGCTTAAATTGTTGAATATCTATTGTATTCATTTGTGCTTAAGTTTTCATTTGGTGCATAAAGTTTGAATTTCCATTAAGCACTTAAAAAGGTTTGTTTTAGATACAACCTAATTCACCCCCCTTTTGGGGCCAACAGTGCCCTAAGAGGTTCCAGAAACCAAACGGAGAAAATACAAAGAACTGGTTGGAACTCACTAAAGTGCCCTAAAAGGTTCCCAAAAACCAAACAGAAAAAATACAAAGATTTAGTTGGAACTCACTTGATAAGTTCATAATTGTGCTATATTTTATGTGTCAATTACCATGTTTTTATGTGTTGTAAGCAATATTTGAATTATTATTGAGTGTAATTTGGTTATTCTTAGTTTTTGTAGGGTTAAAGTGAAAAAGAGCTAGAAAAAGACGGAAAAGATGAAAGAGAATGTTAAGGGCGGAACATGCACTAGTATGAAGCCATTTTGGATGTTGTTTCATATTTCAAGAATAACTTTCGAGTCCAAGCTCCAATTGAGATGATTTTGGATGATTTGGAAAGTTATTGAAGAGTTATACAACTTTTGATGTTTTGAGTTTTCCAGGATTCTATAGGCATGTTGTTCAAAATTGCTAAGTTGGAAAATGTGTATCGGTGAGGAGCGATTCTAACACAGTTTGGTAGATGAGCATAACATTCTTATATGAGCTCCAATTGAGGTGATTTAAGATTTTTTGGAAAGCTTTGACATAGAGCTACAACATTCATGTTTTATGTTTTCCAAAATTCCAAGTACATCAGGGTCAAAATTGAAGCCGAAAGTGAAGCCCAGCGCACATGCGCTGGGTTTGAGCAATGCATGTGCACTGGGAACTTTTCAGCACTGCCTAGGGAGCACATGTGCCCAAAATTGGCAACGCATGAGTGGCCCGAAACAGTAATATTGCGTATTTTTGAGTTTTTGATAGATTTTTTCGCCCGGTTGGACTCTTTTTCAACCGATTTCACGTTCTTATCTGTAGACCTTAATTGTAACCCTAAGTACTCATTATAAATATCCCATTTAGGGTGAGAGAAAAGGAGATCGACAATTTTATTTTCTTTTGGCCAGGGTTTCAGCAATAGAAAATTCTTCTTTATTCTTTTATGGCACTTTGTGCCTAAACTCTTTTCTTGGTTGAGGGATTTGAAGCCATGGTCAATTCTACAAAGTTGTGAGACTTCTTCTGCTTGAATTTATTCAATTTTAGATCAAGTATTTATTATTTTTCTGCAATTAAATTCAAGATTATTATTTTTTAACTTATTATTGTTGTAAAATACTAAGTTATTATTGTTTTAACCGCATGTGTTTAATTCAATCTATGAACCAGCTGAATTTGATAATTACTCGATTAGTGTTATTGAATTTAGGAAAATTAATCATCTAAATGGGAAGCATAACCGCATGTGTTTATATTTAATTAGTCTAATTGTTCATGTTGATTTTAATGCTTCTAATAATTAATCTTTGGTGCGTGTCCGGATTAAATTAATAGTTAGGGTTAATTGGGTCGTGTGTTGAAAATTACCCTACTTTAGAAAGAAATAAGAATCAACTTTGAATTGGTATTCGTTCGGGTTAATTCTTCAATTAGTGCTTGATATAGAGTTGAATTATCTTGTGTGTCAAGGATCGACTAGTGAAATTGCCATGGTGGATATGACCAAAACTAAGATCTTTCTTAATTGAATTCTCTTTAGTATTTTATTGTTTTGATTTTGAGTTCAAAAACATTCAAAAGACCCCATTTTTCATTTAGCACAAGAATAACTCCGTTTTCTGTGGGACGACCTATACTCACTGCTACTACATATTGAGAGTTATTAATTTTGGGTGCCTACGACAGGATTGCGACTCTGCATCTTATTATTTTCGCACCAAAAATTTTGGCGCCGTTGCCGAGCAGTAGAAAGTTTGTTTTATTTTTGTGCTTGAATTTTTTTTTTTTAATTTAGTAGTGTAGACTTATTACTTGATTTCTTTTTGATCTCTATCATGGTTACCGATTCACATGAGGTTTATTGTTCCGATTTCATTGTCGATTAATTACCACCACAACCTTGGTCTGACCCGTACACGTATAAGTACAATCAATGATGGATAGATTATCCTGAGTTGGGTTATCCATCACCAGATCTTCCGTGTATACATCCAGTTTTGCCACAACAACCTTTTACCCAAACTGGTAAGTCTTTGGAAGAATTAATTTGTTCTTTAGGTGCTAATACTTTGTAATTTAAACAGGAAACAAGAGCCAGTCTGCAAAGTTTGGAGCATCAACTAATTCAACTAAATTCTTCCATAAGTAGATTAGAATCTCAAGTGATTGAGGATGAAGAAGATGCAGAAAAAGAGCAAGAACTAGTGATAGGATTAGTAGACGACAAGCCTATTGAGGGTGACTGTAGTTCGTTGCCTCTGATTTCAATGCCTCAAGATCTTCCAGAGCAAGAGCCAATCATGGTTTTAGACATAGATATGGAGGAAGCACAAGAGATTTTAACCACTATGAAGGATCACCACTTGGCTATTAATAGGGCTTGTATTGTGGTGCCAGTATTCCCCACATTTTGTTATGGATCGACTTTAAGAATTGAAGATCAAACAGTGGCTCGTAAAAAGTTTGATATTTTTGAGTATCTTAAGGGTCATGAAGAAGAGATTACGCAAGGTTACATAGACGACAACGGGGTCAGAGTTGAGTTTTTAACTGATGGAGTCAAGAAGGAAATTAAGGATAAGTATATGGCAAGCGGTTACACAGAGTTAGCCTATGAACGACCACTAACAATTATTGACCTCTCTTTCCTCTGGTATAGAGACGGTTATTCCAACTATCTTGTTCAACGTCGAGCCAATGACAGTGAACAAAGGCACTGCTTGGGAGGCAACCCATGTTCATTTACATTTTATTTTGTTTATTGTATGCCTGTTTTTGAAGTTTTACTTTTGTTTATCTTATTTTTAGGGTTAGCTTAGTTTTATTATGTTTTTAGTGTAGGAAATCAACTTAATTGATAAGTTAAGCTGATAAAATGGTCCTTTAAAAAGGGAGCGAGAAGAGGACCCATCGACATTTCTGCTTTTTCCTCTTTTCCCGCAGGATTTGGAGCCAAATGCTCCATGAGCTTTTATATGTTTAATGTCCTATGTTTAGGGCCATTTTGTTGATCTTTTAATTTTCTAGTTGATTTCTTGAATAGTTTAGTTGTTTTCACTGGTTATATTTTTTTGGTTTCATTGTCGTTATGGTGTTTTCGTTTATTTTTATTATGTATTCCCTTAAGGGAGTAAGTTTTTTCTTGATTATTGGAGGAGTATTTCTACAATATTCTTGTTTTTCTTATTATCTCAAGGGAATTATTTGTCTTGTTCTATTTTGTTTAGTGTTAATCCAACTTTCTTTCGCAACAAGGGGATATTTATAGTGGATACACTGCTCCAAACGCGAATTAAATCCAGAAAAGCTTTTCTTTTTCCCATTTTATGCTTTTATGTTTGCATTGTGGACAATGCTTATTTTTAAGTGTGGGGTGGGGGAGTTATTTGGATTTTTTTAAAGTTGTTTGGTATATTTTACTCAATTTTGCTGCAATATTTTAACTTTTTCTTTGATCTGAGAGCTGGTCTAAATTTTTGAAATTTTGTGGATTAATTGACCATTACTTTTTTTGAAATTTTCAAAAATTTTTGCTTAACGTATTTTTTCCATTTTTCTGCATAATAAATCATTAGTTGAACCATCCATGAATAAGTAGTCAGTATTAATATTTTTCATTCATGATTTTCAAGATTTTTGAGTATTAAGCCATACTTTAATTGTTGATTAGGGATATTTAGAGAAATTTATGTAGACTCAATTATGTTACATCCCAAAAACTCACTTTATTACATTTTCGAAGCTAATTCTTAGACGACCCCATTTAGTTTACAAATGAGGGTAGAACTACCTTTTCCGTTTGTTGAGCCTTTCTAGCCAGCCATTTTTAACAATTTATTCTAAATGCCTTATTTGATCCTTATTCTTGTGAAAGGAAATATCATTCACCTTCTTTCACATAAACTCAATTTACCTACCCTTATTGAGTTTAATGTTCTTTTCATTGTTTTATCCTAAGTTTTCCCTTTTAGAGCTTATGGTGCACATTATTTGTTAAGGGGATATAAGGGTGGAAGTTTGTGAGAAGTGAGTGATGTACATTTTTGTAGCGAAATAGGGTATTGGGAAAAAAATTATTGGAGAAAAAAATGAATATGGAAGCTTTTGTATATGCAGGTAGTGCCCATCACTGGTACCTACATGTTTTTGATATTTACAGGTAGTTCCCATCGCTGGTACCTGCGTGTTTTTTATATTTACAGGCAGTGCCTATCACTGGTACCTATATTTGCATTCAGTGCCTATCTCTGGTACCTGTGTGTTTATATGTTGCGGGTAGTGCCTACCACTGGTACTCGTATAATACATACTGTGAGCGGAATAGAAAAATAAAATTATGGCGTGATGTATATATGTCCGAGAGAGGTTGGCATGTTTGGTTGTTCGGAATTCTTCATTGGTATTTGTTACTCAAGTGTGGGGTTGTGGATGTTTGATATTTCGCATGTGAAGAGAAGTTTTATTTTAATGTGTGGCCATCATTACTATAAAGATCTTGTTCTTATTTGTTATATCCTTTCCCTTCTTTGGCTAACAAATATCCTAATATGTAGTACGAACTGAAAGTCCTACCTAAATTTAAATTGAATCGGTTGTCTAGATTAGTGGAGGGATGTAAGAAGAGTGACTTATGAGGTGTTTAGAAAAAATTTTGAGGATCTTCATGATTTAATCTAGATATTTTCAAATTTAAGTTTTTGAATGGCTATACACACATACACACGAATTTCATGTTTTGGTTTTATTAGCCTTTGTTGGGTTCTTTGACTACTCTAATTGCTGGATTGATTATTGATTATTTATGTGGATATTTTAGAAGGAATATGTTGAGTAGAATGTGCTAAGCTTAAATATTTTAATTTTATATTTGATCAAGGACGATCAAAGCCTAAGTGTGAACTCACTTGATAAGTTCATAATTGTGCTATATTTTATGTGTCAATTACCACATTTTTATGTGTTGTAAGCAAGATTTGAGTTATTATTGAGCTCAATTTGGTTATTTTTAGTTTTTGTAGGGTTAAAGTGAAAAAAGAGCTGAAAAGATGGAAAAGATGAAAGAGAATGCTAATTGTTGCAACCTGAGACAAAGTAGGTTGCAAAGAAGCTAAAGCAGGAGTTGGCAGCAATGGACAAATTGCTGCATAAGAATGCTACTTATTACACGTGGGTATACTCACTTGTTTTGTGCTGGTAGAATCAGGGGTATAGGGGTTGTAGATGGAATTGCAACCCCAGGAATGCTCATTTTTCTCCTAAATCCATAAATACTACCTCCCAAGGATAAATTTCTTGGGGGCACAATTTTCGGAAGCAGCAGCACTGTCTCTTATACACATCTAGATTATTTACTAGAATTCACTTCTGGATCGGATGTCATGGGGTTGAAAATAGCAAAGAAAGGTTTATGTCACACACAAAAAAATCTCTCTCTTTTTTAGGGGAACGTAGCCTATAACTAAATTGAATGGCAAAATCTATGAAAAATACCTGGCCTAAATAGTCAAGATTATATGTTTATAACGGGTACGAACTTAAACCGATGAAAATGGGTGAAGTATTAAAAGCTCAAATTAAAGGTCGCAATGCCTTAAAGCATACTTCTGTAAGACATAAAAGTCGAGGCAATGGGAAGGATGTAGATAAAAAAAAATAGTTCTTGCTGGGGACTCGTGCAAATTTATTAATGTTCTAATAATGGAGACTTCGGAGAATAATGTTTGGATAGGGAAGCAATTGCCTCCAATGAAGATCTTTCAAAGGGTTGAACTACCCAAATCAATAACAGGACAAGGCATAGGGTTCGATTAGACCTAACCATGGTACAAATCCAGTTGAGGGCAATCTTAATGATACATGAAGAAGTGTTCATCCAATAGAATGACGACACGTGTCCTGTAACTCCTGCGAAGATAATTCTATAATATAGCTCGAGTGTTGATGTATAAGTACATATATACATGATCGGGTATACCTGATTGGCTCATCTTCTTTGTCTAACTATGTAGAGGTGAGTGCCTATAAATACATAACAATAGCATGCAAGCAACATCATATGAGAGAAGGCACAACATCACAGCCATCACTGTGTAACCAAGTAAGGCATCTAAGCCATATCAACAGTACAATCCAATGGGCCATATTCACATATCTCTCTCCATCTATTCTCACTCTTTCTCTCCCTATTGCACCGTATGCGACATCGCATATATTTACATTAGAATATAAACTATATTGGCAATTCATACAAAATATTTGTGCATACAGAAACTCACATGTATAATTTTATTATATATTAAATATTTTAATTGTATTTGAGTCCTCATCGAACCGAAACAACAAGATCCGTATTAAGTGTATTGTAGTAGATCTTAAACAGATCTAGATAGAATCCAGATAATCAAATTTACACATGGATCCAGACTAGATAAACGGGTCCAGAATGGGTAAATTCAAGGATAGACCCCATCCGCCTAGACCCGAATAGAATTGGATGAAGACCCATTTATCGAATCTGGATTCGTGTGTAATCCAATTATCCATATCCATTTAGATATTATGATACACATATTGTTTATGTATCTAGTTGTTCCAATCCAATTATGACTAGGCAATGATTAAAATATTTAATATATAATGAATAATATATATATATATATGTATATATATATTATATGTACAACTATGTTATGCAAATTGTCAATATTGTTTATACTCTAATATAAAATATATGCATAAATATTAATCTAAACTAAATCTGTTTTTTAAGTAAACGAAAGAAATTTCTACGAATACTTGAAATTTTTACATATAAATTTTCAAAAATATATAATGTTATCAAAATTATAAAATATTTTTGAACTTATATAATGTTTTCAAACTTATAAAATATTTTTGAACTTATTCTAGTATGTAAACATTAAAACTAGGGCACTTTAGTTATATAAAATGAAGTAATGTGGATGAAGGGTTTTTAGTCATTTTACTTTTTAAGAAGGGATAAGGGTGTGTAAGAGACTAAAAACAATATGTGAACATCATCTACCACATTGTATAAATGAAAACATGGGTTCATTATTTTACCAAAATATATTGTTTTCAGAGAATTTGAAGATTTTTTTGGGTAAAGACTTGTTTGATAACTATAGTTAATATTAGTCTTGAAATTTTTTTGGCATAGAGCCATTTGAATTCAACATGTTTGATAATGAAATTATATCACCACATTATGCATTCAGGCAGTCTTACACTTCACAAAATCAAGGACTTGTTGGGAACAGTTACCTTCATTAATTGGATGAATAATGATTTTTGTACTGCAACTTTTTCTATAAATCTTAATTGTTCTTGGTACTTCCTAAATTTTGCATAAACAAATATCACCTACCAAGGTTTTGATTTTCATGTGAAGACCTCTAAATGGCTACATACATTTCCCTAAAGTGTTAATGGATTTTGGATTTCAGATGGTCTTTAAGTATTAATTTTAAAGATCTATTCAAACACTAGACCATGTTTTTATGCTATGTAAGTTGGCACAAACAAGGTGTGACAAGATTTGTTGAAAAACTTGTATACTATTGATGTGTATATAAAGATACAAGATGAGCCTTTGTATATGCAAGAAAACAACATAACTGAGAAGATTAGTGTCTTGCTAATCAAGATGAAAAATTAAACAATGAAATATACACTTAACATAGTTAGACACCTAAATATATCATTTACATATATACATTAACATCTCTCCTCAAACTTTGGGTGGTTAAGTACAGACCAACTGAAGTTTGGAAACTAAATGTAACAAACATCTAGGAGGATGTGCCTTGATGAAAATATTAGAAGTCTGATCTAAAGACATGGTAGAGATAAGCTTTATAGTCTACCCTACAAAACATGATGGCGAACAAAATGACAATCAGTTTCAATATGCTAGGTTTACTCATGAAAAACATCATTGTGGGCAATCTAGATAGCACTTTGATTGTCAACATGAAGAGTAGTGGACGAGTTATGTGACACACCCATATTAGAGAGCAACCAATGGAGCTAAATAAGTCCTGAGTGGCATTAGTAATAGCATAATATTTGGCTTCTGTATTGGATCACCATATAATAGTTTACTTCTTATTGCATCACAATATAAGAGATTCATCTAAAAAGAAAAGAAACCTATGGTGGAATGCTTATCAGTAGGATCCCCTAACTAATTAACATCAGAATGGGCATGTAATATAAGAGAAGAATGAGAAAAAAATAGAAGACCATGATACAAAGTGCCCCTGATATATCCAGAATACGAAGAATAGCATAAACAATATTAGGACGAATGACAGTAAGATATATCAAACTACTGACCAACTGTTGATAAAGGATAGGATCAGGAAGAAGTATCTGGTGAACCATTGTCAGGAGTAATATAAGCATTAGTCTCAATAGGAGTAGATACAATTCGGCTATCAGTTATCCTAACACGAATAGAAAGATCGGATGCATACTTGGCTTGCGAAAAATAGTGTCAATCAAATGTTGAAGATACCTTGAGATCTAAGTAGTAACTAAGAAAACAAGGTTTTTCATCCCAAAATGAAGGTTCAAATACTTTTTTAGGTCAGTGATACCAGTGAGATAGTCCACGATGATGAACATATCATCAGAATAGAGAAGAAGGAAAATAATACCATGATTAGATTGACGAACAAAATGACCAAAACTATAGAAAATAGATTTGAAATCAAATTGTTCAACAAGGTACCTAAAGTTAGAGAACCAAGATCTTGGAGTTTGTTTGAGACCATAAAACATGAGTGAAGTTCGTACACCTTGCATAAATCTGATCCTTGTGGTGGATGCATATAAACATATTTCGAAAGATCTCCATTAAGAAAAGTTTTTTTCACATACCCATTTGAAAAATGTCCCAATGCTGCGCAGCAATAGTAACAAGTAATCTTTTAACAGAAGTAAGACAAGCAACGGGTGCAAAGGTTTCTTCATAATCAATGCCATACTCTTATGTAACCCTTGGCCAAAAGACGAGCTTTGTAACAGTCAATGCTACCATCAGGTCAAGTTTTGAATTTGTAAATCCACTTATACCCAATAAGAGATTTATTCAAGGGAGATCAACCAAATCCTAGGTGTGAGTTTTCTCAAGAACCTACAACTCGTCGGACATATCTTATTGCCATGTAGCATTAGAAAAAACTTCTTTATAGGATATAGATTCATGTTAGGAAAGAATAGTAGAAAAGCAACGAAAATCACAAGGACGAGTGAAAGGTTTTTTTACCCTAGTAGACCAACAAATAGGTAAATAGTGTGAGACAATAGAAGACTCAAGTGGAGTGGAAATGCTAGGGCCATCAACTAGATGTTGATCGTAGGATGAAATGACATCAGGGCCATCTATTCTGAGTGAGGTACTTCAGGAACAGAAAGGAAACCTGTTCAGAGAATAGTATCTGGAAAAAGATCAGGCATAGGATGAGTAAACAGGGAGTTGAGGAAGATTGAAAGAGATTAAATTTGGACATCAAGGAGAACATCCTATATTCCTAGAAGATAACATTACTGGAGACTCATAACTATTTGGATTCAAGATCTCAACAATCATATCCTTTGTGTTCAGTGTCATACACTGTGAAACAATATAATCTAGCTTGTGTGCATTCGTGGGTTTGAGAAGTACAAAACCAGTACAACCAAAGACTTTGAAGTTTTTATAGTTTGGAGAAAAGCCATATAAATGCTCATAAGAAGACTAATTGTTGTTAACTGGAGAGGGAACTCGATTGACAGTGTATACATCAGTAAGAGAAGCTTTATCCCAAAAACGCGCATGATAAAAAGAGGAAAGTAAGAGAATACGAGTCGTGTTGAGAATATGTCCGTATTTACGCACAACATAACCATTTTACTGTGTTAGAAGTGATAATTCACAAACCTTATTTTGATGATGACACATGTTTTTAATATTTTAACCTAGCTGTACAGGTCTGCTATTTTGTCTGCTGGAAACAATGCTTTTGGACGCAGTACACCGTCCGAACTATAATACATTTCTCGAATAAACAGGAGCGTTCGATAGAGATTACAACGGATGCAATTCACTAGTTGAACGGATAAACAAAGAGCAAATTTTTTGAATGCCTGCAATGGACGCATAGGCATGTCTGAAGGAATATATCTCGGACACACATTTTTGTCCGAAAGAAGTCTACCTCAGACGAACAAGATTGTCGGGAATAAATTATTCCCTGATAAAGCATAAAACCTTTCAGACGTGATATATCGTCTAAAGTATGAAGCCTTCACACACACCTAGTTCAGATGATGGAATGGACACTTGCTCAGACGTTCGAACGGCATTCACCACACATTTATCTGAGATCGGACGCTGGGTCGGATGCACAATAATAATATCGGACGTTTATAGTCGAAACCTATAACAGTTAGTTTTTGTGCATTTATTATTGAGTCGTTGGGAAGTGGTTACAACAAATTTATTGCTCCTATAAATATCAGCTCTATTGATATTGTAAAATAGACTTTACATATTGAATACAAGCAAGAAACAAAGCAATTTGAGTGCAAATTGTCTATTGACCATTATTGTATTTGTGTGTACTTTAGAGTGCTTTTCAAAAGTATTGAGTGGAGTGATAATCTTGTACAAAAGTAAAGTTGAGAGTAAAATTCTAGATGGCTCAACTAAAAAGAATTAGTGTGAGCAAGGATTGTCCTACTTTGTGTACATTAGAAGATTATTAACTCACCAAAGTTGTGAAGCATTCTAGTGAATTATTACTTCAAGCTTGGTAGCTTGAAAGTGTTATATGTTTAATCTCTTTCTTTATCCTTTTTATACTTCATAAGCTTAATTGCTTTTATCTCTATCAATTTACTTGTTAGTGCATAAAGTTTTAAAAGTGCTTACTTTTGCAAAGAAATTTTTAAGAAACCTAATTCACCCCCCCCTCTTAGGTTGCCTTGGGGCCAACAATTGGTATCAGAGCTTGGTCTCTTATCTTAAGCTTAACTAGCTTTTGAGAAAAGATCATGGAAACCAATAATGCATTATTTTTTGAGGGTCAATCTATAACAAGACCCCCTATGTTTAATGGGGTAAATTTTATTAGTTGGAAAGATAGAATGTAAATATTTTTGCAATCTATTGATATTGACTTGAGGTATGTTGTAAATGAATGTCCTTCTGAAGCTACCATCATTGATAATCACACAAATAGAAGAAGAGAAAAGAAAAGGGATGAGCTCACTCCAGAAGATAAGGCAAACTTGACCTTAAACGCGAAAGCTATGAATGTGCTATACAACACCTTGGATGTAAATGAATCAAATCATGTCAAAGGATGTGCTTTCGCTAAAGAAATTTGAGACAAATTGAAAGAGATTCATGAAGGGAGCGATGATGTTCGAGAGCATAAGAAATTTATTTCAAGCAATACCTTACTTGTTTCCAAGTATGAGTCCTTTAAGATGGAACGACATGAAAATATTGACAAAATGTATTGTAGGTTCAATGACATCATTAAGAATCTTGAAATTTTGGGTAAGGAATATTCTTTGGGAGAAAAGAATAGAAAAATCTTGAATGCTCTATCCAAAGAATGGGAGGCTAAAACTATCGCTATAGAGGAGGCCAAGAATTTAAATTCCATGCCTATTGAATCTCTAATTAACTCTCTTACATCCTATGAGTTGAAGCTAAAGGCTAAAGTGGTGGATGATGAAGAAGCAAGACCAAAAAGGAGCATTGCATTAAAGACTTCTCAAGAAGAAGATGAAAATGCTTCCACCAACATAGAAGATGAAGATCTTGCACTCATTACCAAAGGGTTTCTCAAACACTACATCAACAAACGGAGAATGAGAAGAGGTGGAGCAATCAACTCAAATAATTTCAAAGGAAAGACCAATCTTGAAATAAAAAAGCAAAATGAAAAGTTTGCTTTGAATGCGGTCAACCCGGTCACTTTGCAAATGAGTGTCCTTCTAAGAAGAAAAAGGAAGGAAGAAAGCCCCGCTTCAACAATTTCCAAATCACATGGGATGATTGCAACTCCGAAGGAGAAATTGAAGAAGAAATGGAGTCGGCACAAATGGCATTTATGGCCATTGGTGATAATGAGGTAACTTCTAATTATGATTCCAATTATTCCAATGATGATAATGATGTTGAAGGCTTCATTTTAAAATTGCACGATAGCTTAAAGGAATCATATGCTAGAAATAAGGAGTTAGTAAAGTAATCAAATGCCTTATTGAATGCTAACTCTAAACTTGTGAATGAAAATAATAGGTTATCACAAGAAAACAGTGATTTGAAGAAAAGAATACATGTGAAAACAAGGATCAAAGAAGAACAAGCCTCCTTGAAGAAAAGATTGGATGAGTTGAATATTCTTTTGCATAAAAAAAAGGGAAAATATTGTTGATTTGAAAAGGAATAGTCAAATGTATTGATCAACAAGAATTTTGCCATCTTTAGAAGGAATGGTTTATGCTTTGTAAAATCAAAATCATCCTTATATGGAAATAAATATGTTATTTGCAACTATTGTCAACAACATGGTCATGTGAAAAATAATTGCTATGTCAAGAGAAATGAAAAACTTGGTATGAATTCTATATGGATTTGTAGTCATTTTACTAACTCTTATGGACCCAAGAAAATGTGGGTGCCTAAAGTTATCAATTAATTTCTTGTGTACAAAATGAATATCACCAAGGATGCAAAATGATTCGTAGATAGTGGGTGCTCAAGACATATGACCGGTGATGCATCTGTCTTCACAAACCTCAAATCCAAAAATAGTGGAAAACTAACATTTGGGGATAACATGAAAGCAAAATCAATCAAAATTGGTGATGTAGGTAAAAATGGTGGAACCTTGATTAAAAATGTGCTTCTTGTTGATAATTTGAATTACAATCTATTAAGTGTGAGTCAACTGTATGTGATAAGAATCTATATGTGTTTTTTACCAAATATGAATGTCTAATTCTTGATAAAAATTATGTTGTCTTATTTAAAGGTACTAGACATAATGATGTTTATGTAATTTATCTTGACAATATTGGTAGTAGTAATGTAAAATCTTGCTAAGAAGGAATTGGTAAGAGGCTTACCAAAAATGAAGTTTTTGAAAAACAAAATTTATGATGGATGTCAATTTGGGAAACAAGTTAAAATGCCTTTTAAATCGAAAAATTGTCTGTCTACTTCTAAACCCCTAGAATTATTGCATTTAGACTTTTTTGGTCCAACTCGGTATGCTAGTCTCGATGGTAATAAATATGCATTTGTGATTGTTGGTGATTATTCTAGGTATACTTGGGTACTATTTCTTGTTCACAAAAATGAAACTTTTGAAAATTTTGTGAATTTTTTTTTCAAAATTCAAAATTTGTTGAATTTAAAAATCATCCGTTTGAGAAGTGATAGTGGAGCCGAATTTAGTCTAATTCGGAGGGTTTCCCAAGTTTTGTGATCACAACGGTATTTCACATGAATTTTCAGTTGTTCGAGTGCCTCAACAAAATGGTGTTGTTGAAAGAAAAAATAGAACACTTCAAGAGGCCACTACAACTATGATTAGTGAATGTGATTTACCAAAGTATTTTTGGGCCGAAGCCGTTAATACGGCTTGTTACGTTATGAATTGAGTTTTGTTAAGACCTATTTTAAATAAAACACCTTATGAACTTTTATTTTGTAAAAAACCCGTTGTGAACTATTTCAAATTTTTTGGTTGTAAATGTTTTATTTTAAAAATCAAAGAAAATCTTGGAAAATTTGACAAAAAATCGAATGAAGGAATTTTTCTTAGATATTCTAGTGACAAGAAAGCATATCGAGTATACAATAGAAGACCACTTTTATTGAAGAAGTTGTGCATGTTACATTCTATGAAACTAATGATATTATTTCAAAGAATGTGTGTGAAGATGAAGATGTAGGAATTCAATAAAAGGAGCTTGAAAAGCTCACTATTCATGAAGAACATCAAGGGATCTCTCCAAACAATGTGGACAATACAAATCACTTGGGTAAAGAAAGAGAAAAGGACGAAGACACTCCAAAAGATCTTCCTAAAGTATGGAGATTTGTTTCTAGTCACCCTCAAGATTTGATCATAGGTGATCCGTCCGATGGGGTAAAAACTTGATCTCATAAACTTTTGAATAATAATTGTGCATTACTTTCTCATATTGAACCTAAATATGTGGATGATGCATTAGATGATGAATTTTGGGTCTTTGCTATGCAAGATGAACTTAGCAAATTTGAGAAAAATAATGTACGGACTTTGGTTGAAAGACCATCAACTCAACCCGTGATCGGAACAAAATGGGTTTTAAGAAATAAATTAAATGATAAAGTCAAAATTATTAGGAACAAAGCTAGACTTGTTGCAAAAGGTTATACTCAAGAAGAAGGTATTGATTTTAATGAAACTTTTGCACCCGTTGCTCGTTTAGAATCTATTCGCATGTTTCTTGCATATGCATGTTTTAACAAATTCAAATTATCCCAAATGGATGTTAAAAGTGCATTTTTAAATGGTTTTATTGATCAAGAAGTTTTCATTGAACAACCTCCTGGTTTTGAAAACAAAAATTTTCCAAATCATGTTTTCAAACTTTCCAAAACTTTGTATGGTTTGAAACAAGCTCCTAGAGCTTGGTATGAAAGGCTAAGTGATTTTTTGATTGAAAATGGTTTCAAAAGAGGTGTTGTTGATACCACTCTCTTCACCAAAACTGATTTTAATGTTTTTCTAATTGTTAAATTTATGTTGATGATATTATCTTTGGAGCAACTAATGAAAATTTGTGCAAGGAATTCTCGTATTTGATGCCAAAAGAATTTGAAATGAGTATGATGGGAGAATTACAATTTTTTCTCGGACTGCAAGTTCACCAAACAAAGGAAGGAACATTCATCACACAAATCAAATAGACAAAGGAGCATACTCAAGCGATTTGGAATGGAAGACTGCAAACAGGTCGGGATACCAATAAGCACCTCAACTAAACTTGACAAAGATGAAGATCGTAATAGTGTTGATGAAAAACACTATAGAGGTATGATCGGAAGCCTACTTTACTTAACAGCTAGCAGACCAGATATTATGTTTATTGTTTGTCTATGTGCTGGATTTCAATCTTGTCCTAAAGAGTCATATTTAATTGCTGTAAAAAGAATTTTCAGATACCTAAAAGGTACAATGAATTGTGGTCTTTGGTATCCAAAATCCTCCACTTTTGATTTAATTAGTTATTCTGATGCTGACTTTGTTGGTTGTGAAATTGATAGAAAAAGTACTAGTGGTATGTGTCATTTCTTGGGTAACTGTCTAGTGCCTTGGTTTATCAAAAAGAAAAATTCTATTTCACTTTCTACGGCAGAAGCCGAATGCATTGCTGCTAGAAACTGTTATGCTCAATTTTTGTGGATGAAACATACTTTAAAAGTCTTCGGTCCGTAATATTTGCAAGAAGGAAATTTGTGTTGAATATGTGTGTACAAAAGATCAACTTGCTGATATTTTACTAAACCTTTGGCTTTGGATCTCTTCATATCTCTCAGAACTTGATTGGGCATCATTAATTTCACATCTATATAAATTCTATGTTCGAACACACATGATCGTCCGAACCACATACTCTGTCGGGCGCTCTTACACGTTTGAAATCTACCTCTCTGTCTCAGACGCTTTTAATCATCTGTACTCTCAACTGCTTGTTCTCAACTCTCTGAAATTCCCAACAAACGCTTATCATCGTCTGACACCTTCTCTAACGCAAAGCACAGAGCATCGGACGTCCGTTCATCAGCGTTCGGACGCACGATCGAACGTATGGCAATCGTTCAGACGTCCGAACAATTACTTATCTCGTTTAAAACTCTTCATTTTCTTCCTATTGGACATCTTACACCGTCCGAACTCTTGCTCTGGCAGAAATTTTCCCCCTTTCAAAATTCTCCAAACTTGACTTCCTTCCCTTGCAAAATTGACTGGGGAATCTTCATTCCCAAACATTTTATCACCTCTATTGCACTCAAAGACCAGTTTAACACTTCATTTCTTCGAATTTTCCCAAGTTTCTCTGAAATTACTTTTCCTTCTTTTTCGTCATTTTTTCAAAATTACAATGGTTCAATCTCGTGGCGGTTCTTCTACAGCTACCCGTGGGCAAAAATCTAAAGGAAAGGCTTCAATGCAGGGGCAATCATCTACCATTCCTCAAACTTCTACCAATCCTCATCTTTCCAAATTTATTGATGCAAGGCATCTGAAAGGTACACCTCTCTTCTTAGTAAATCCATCATTGTTCAAAGACCTGCTTCCCAAGGTCTTTTTGATGAATTTAATTTGCCCATTGTCAAATCCTCCTTTAAAAAACAAAATTGGGGTCACCTAGTACATATTGATCTGCCTGTATAACATCATACGGTTCTCCAATTCACTGCAAATATTAGGAAAGGCCCCACTATAAGAATTCGCACCTTAGTATCTCGTGTGGATCACAAAGATCTTGAAATTTCATCCAATGTCATAAATACTATTTTTGAATGTGAGGTTCCTTCACCTAATAATTTTTCCTATTTTTTCTCACTGGATAAATGGCCTGCTTTGGATACTCGTTTTGACATTGACGAGGTTCCAGCAATTTTTAATGTCAATTTCAAACAGGCTTCGGAAGCCAAAACTACTTTACTTACTCATGAATTAAACATTTTGTACTCTCTGGTCACAAATTTGTTGTTATCAACCGACGAACATCGTACTAAGCCCAGAAAAATGCAACTTTACTTGTATTTTACTGTGTTTTTAAGGGAATTTCACTGGATTGTGGTTATCTATTATGCTCTTTGTGGGAACTTTTCCTGATTGACACTTGTCAAAATATTCCATTCGACAAATTCCTCACCAAAATTTTTGATCACTTTGACATCCCATTCACTGGAAAAAAAACAATTCCTTCCCTACTTCAACAAAGCCTCTGACATTGAACAAAAGGGTTTGAGATCCTTTAATGATCTATGGTTCACTAAAGCATCTTATGAAATCCAGAGGTCCAAAACTCAAGCCTTTTCCTCAGGATTGGCACTTCCCCATTCCCCTCCTCCTCAAACACATCCACCATCCCATGATCCCCGTCCTTCTTCTTCTGAACCTTTCCTTTCGCATTTGCAGCAGTCTTACCTCTTTGAGCGATCAAATGGGCTCCTTCAACGTTACACCAATCGCAAGTTAAAATGCCTTGAAACTCATCAAACAATTCTTCAAGAAGCACTGTAGCTTGGGCATGTCTGCTTCTGCTCAAGTTAAATTTGCCAATATTCAGTCCCAGTACACTCTTGAATCATCTTCAGAAAGTGATGATGGTGGATCAATAATAATGAGGAGGATGATCGTGAGGACCCTACTGGCACTACTAATGTTGACAAAGCTACTGAAGGAGCTGATGATGATGAAGACGAGGACGTCTGACAACACATTTAATTATATCATGCAATATGCCGTGACACAGGAGACAATGATAGTGAAGCGACTGATGAAGATGTCCCCACCAAAATGCACAAATTTGAAGAACATTCAAAGAAGAAAAATGACTCTACCTAGATTTCTTGCTTAGATCTCTTGTGTTTATTGACTGAATGTAATTGGGTTGATTTGACATTTGCAACTAGTTTGTAATTGCTGCCATTGTTATTAACTTCTTTGCTCAATGAACCTATTGAAATTCTTGATGTTTATCTTGCTCTGGATTGCTTATATGAAGGGGTGCACCTTCTCAGGGGGGAACATATTTTGATGATGTCAAAAGGGGGAGTAATATGCATGCAATTAATTGTTTGTAATAGGAATTGGTTTTATTTGTTGTTTGTAATAGGAATTGGTTGTATTTGTCTATCCACAGTTTGTCTTCATAAAAAAATGGGAGATTGATGATTCACAAGCCTTATTTCGCTGATGACATATGTTTTTAATATTTTAACCTAGCTGTGCAGGTCTATTATTTTTTCTTGTGTGCTGGAAATCGAGTTTTCAGACACAGTACACCGTCCGAACTATAATATATTTCTCATACGAACATGATCGTCCGATAGAGATTATAACGGACGCAATTCACTGTCCAAACGGATAGACAGAGAGCAAATTTTTTGAATGCCTGCAACGGACACACAGACACGTCTGAAGGAATATATCTCGGACGCACATTTTCGTCCAAAAGAAGTCTACCTCTGACAAACAAGACTGTCTGAAATAAATTATTCCCTGACAAAGCATTAAATCTCTCGGACGTGATATATCGTTTGAAGTATGAAGTCTTCACACACATCCAGTTCGAACGATGGAACGGATGCTTTCTCGGACGTCCGAACGGCATTCACCACACATTTATCTGAGATTGGACGCTAGGTCGGACGCACAATAATAATATCGGACGTCCAAAACCTATAACGGCTAGTTTTTGTGCATTTATTTTTGGGCTTTAGGAAGTGGTTACAACAAATTTATTACTCCTCTAAATACCAGCTTATACACTATTAATATTGTAAAATAGACTTTACACATTCAATACAGGCAAGAAACAAAGCAATTTGAGTGTAAATTGTCTATTGAGCATTATTGTATTAGTGTGTGTTTTATGGTACTTTTCAAAAGTATTGAGTAGAGTGATAATCTCGTGAGAGTAAAATTCTTGGCTCAACTAAAAAGAATTAGTGTGAGCAAGGATTGTCTTAATTTGTGTACATTAGAAGATTATTGACTCACCAAAGTTTTGTAGCATTCTAGTGAATTATTACTTCAAGTTTGGTAGCTTGAAAGTGTTACTTGTTTAATCTCTTTCTTTATCCTTTTTATACTTCATAAGCTTAATTGCTTTTATCTCTATCAAATTACTTGTTAGTGCATAAAGTTTTAAAAGTGCTTACTTTGCAAAGAAATTTTTAAGAAATCTAATTCGCCTTCCCTCTTCGGTGGCCTTGGGGCCAACAAGAAGTACCTAGACCAAAACGGTAAACAATGGTGCCCTGTTGACGAAGATTGCAAGTTAAGAATGGATGTTTCTTTGTATTCCACAGCATTATCAGTACCAAAAACTTCGATTGCATGACAAAATTAAGTTTGGACTATAATAGCAAAATCACATTAAATTTGTGATAATTCAGACTTATTTTCATGAGATAAAGCCACGTGTACCGTGTAAAATCATCAACAAAAATAACAAAGTAGTTAGAACAACCCATAGTACGTATTGGGAAAGGATCCCAAATATTCGAGTGTATTAAGTCAAATAGTGCATTTGAAACAGAGCCAATTATAAAAAATGGTAGGGCATGATTGTTAGCAAGTTGACAAGAAACACAATCAATAGATTTATTTTGTACAAATCCTAATTAACCACTGGAGACTAATATTTTAACACGACTTAATGAGACGTGACCTGAAGGGGAGTACCAAAGATTTAAAAAGGAAAGTGAGATGTAAAAGCAACAGATTGTACCTAAAAATATGATGGAAGCTTGAGGCTTTCTAATTCAAAACCACCCCCAAATCACATCTATGACCTATTTCAAGGAGTTGTCTAGTCTAAAAGTCTTGTAAACAACAAGAAGTAATAGAGAAGAAAACATCAATCCCAAGTTCAACCAATTGACAAATGAAAACTAGATTTAAAGTCAATTTTGGAATATAAAAAGTATCTGATAAAGGAAAAGAAGATGTAGAAATAGTGCACATTTGATCAACATGTATGAGTAATCTATCTGTAGTTTACATGGAAGGTATTTGTGATTGGTGTTTTGAAGAAAAAAATGATAAAGTCAGATGTCAAGCGATTTGAACATATAGAATCAAGATACCAACTAGAATTTGGAATAACAAAATGTACATTAGAACAAATCGAAAGAGCTTAGAGAGTACCTATTTGATGATCAACTCAAGATTATTGGGAGTTATTAGAGTTTGAAGAGATTGGTAAGATAATATAGAACTATAAGAAGCCACTATAACAAGAATAAGAGATAAAACAAAGCAGAGAAGTTAATATATATATATATATATAAAGAATAGCACCTTAGAGATGGATTTTTAGAAAACTGAAGTCACAGGCAGATTCAAAATGCCAAAATTTGTGTATAGCTGGGTTGAACCGAAAACAAATTGAGCAGATTATAGGTGAATTGGACAGAAAATGCTTTTGACCAGTGAACCATGATAGACCGGGCTAGACCAAAATGAACCAGAAAGAAATAGACCAAGCCGACATGGTAGTTGACTAGATTTGATTTGGCAATTATATGGCATCAATGTAGCAAATGACGTGTTGCCTACGTAAAAGGCAAAAGATGATGTGGTAGTGATGTTGCTGATGTCGTGGCGGATGGATGACGTTCTATGCTGGCATGGCACGTTGACATGTCACAAAAGTGATAATATGTTGATTGGGTGCCACGCATTGAATGGCGTGACAGAATGTGATAATGTGGTTGCTGAAGTGTCAGCAGTGGATTTGAAGGCGTGGCTTGATATACACGCTTTTAGAGGCTAGCAGATGAAGTCATTGTGGCTTTGGATCACAGCTTCTTCTTCTTTAACCTCAGACATAGACCTGTTCTTAAGACAGGTTGGGATCTAGGTCAGAGGCATGAAGAGGAGCGTGAAAGCATTTCAGGCAATGAAAATTTACAAAATTAATGAGAAAGGCGGCAGAAGCTTTTTAAAGGTGGTAAACTACAACAAGGATGATTGGATTTGATGGATAATTCAACTAGAAACATTGACAAAATAAAATAAAGAACCGGAGGAGAATAAACCAAAGAAAACTTAGAGAATTTGGCCGCAGAAAGAGGTCAAGCTTCAATTTGGGGCTTTGATTGCACGACCAGGTTTGTAGACAGACTTGTATATTTTTTATTTGTATACAATAGTACAAGACAAGCCTTTAAATAAGTTAGAACGTAACATAACTAAGGAAATTAGTGTCTGACTAATCAAGATCAAAGATTAAGAAATAAAATATACACTTTACATTAGACATCTTATACACACATACTTGCATATATATATGTATATATAGACACACATTAACAAACTAGAATCGCTTTGAGAAGTTATTTTCAAGTCCAATTACCAAAGTTTAATATTGCCAAGCTAAATACAAACGGATAATCCCTCTATGGCTGAAATCCTTCAAGTAATGGCCCCTCTAATCTGTTGGGAAATCTTGAAGCTTGCAATGCCAAATATTATGATGGGAAGTTTTGGTACATAGCCATTACATGCAAGAAGATCAAATTTCAGTTGATGTAAATAGTATTGGCAAAGCCGTTCCGCCTTACCAGTTCGAACCACCAGGGATTTAAGCTCAAGTGAATTTTCTGGTAATTCAATCATCTTGAAGCCTCAAGTTCCAATAGCAATCCAATGATCTTCCCCAACAGGAAATGCCTACATGCTTAATGTTAATGGCCCTTCTTTCCCGGCTTTTCTGGGAGAGGAGGAGTAATATGTTATGCTGAAAACAACAAAAAAATATGTGATGGTAAAGGAGTTTCCCAAATAGGTTTTTCCATAATATTTTGGCTTTAAGAAAAACTATGAAGCTGAAACATTAGTGTTTCTTAAGGGGATCAAACTGAATATGATGGACTAACTTTTAACTCGCAAGTGTACCATGACGATCAAGTAATATCGAAATGAATTGAGTATTGTTCCCATAACATCTATTGTATATCAAGCACCAAACTTCTTACCATAGTCATGTTTGAATATTTGATTCTTGGAAAAGCAAATAATAGGTCAAATTCAAAAAAGATATATATACGAGGCCAGTCATTCACTTAAATTCAATATACATAATTCATATTTATCACTAGTTTAGTTTAATTCTATTATTCAAGGTTGAATTCCCTAAACTAGTTAATACTTGCTATTTTTCAATATCAACCATGTTTAACCTAATTGTATGTCTAATTTTTTAATACAAATAATTAAAATAAAAAGCATGATTTTAACCGTGGAATTCATGCAAAAGCACTCCACAAATTGCTATACCTTATTCTCATAGCGTTTGCTGCAAATCCTGTTATTTATTACTAGACATTACATTTTATGGATCACTTTTCGATCTCACCTCAAATTAATAAAATCAATTGAGAAGTAGCTAAAAACTCAAACGCATTAAGTTCATAATAAAAATAAATAAATATATAGAAAGAATCCTAACTTCCCGAACTAGAACATAGCAAAAGGAAAATGAAAAATAAAATGTAAGTTAAAGCGCATAATAAACAGTTAAAATAAATTTATATATAGAAGAATGCCCAAAACTTGAACCACGACCCGGAATCTCAAATCTTACCTTGAATCTTCAATAACTAGACCTAAACTATAATGTAGGAGAAAATTACCCAGTCTAAGCTAATAACCCACAATGGGGTGCTAAAAGATGATCTCAAACACTTTTGGAAACCTGTGCTAATTGTTTATATTTGGTGCAAAGTCTTGGGTCAAAATTAACTTAAAACCGAACCAAATAGGAGCCCACGATGAACGTGAAAATCCCTAAAACACATTTGTAGAAACACGTTGCTAGTGGTGCGGCAGCACAGCCACTCTAACACTTACTGCCTATGGATTCCTTTGGGTGGCGACGTGATGGACGCGCCAGCCATTATCAACTATGCCTGATTTTTCTCCATTTTTCAATCTTCTTGCTTTTCTCGACGCAAATATTACATGGACCCATTATAACCTACAAAAGATGTTCAAAACATGATAAATAACTAAAATAACAAGTTAAAATAGCAAACAAAACATGATAAACAAAACTAAAAGACATTAGGACAAAAACCCTAATTATATTCGAAATGGACATCAATTTAAATAAATAAAAAATAAAAAATAACTCTTATTGGTAGAGTTATAAGAGTTTATGAAAGCAACTTTTGCCACTCCAAGTTGAGTTGAACAAGAAGCTACTAGAGGATATTATGTAAGGTGAAGCTCAAGAGGATATTATGTAAGGAGAAGCTCAAGTGCCATGGAAATCTTAATGCATTCACAAAGAGATCATCACCATTACGGACTCAAAACAAATCGCAGCACTAGCAAGGATAGGAAGTTCTTGGAACCTTACAAAGTTATTTTCTATTAATGAGCTGCCAAATGAGATCCAATGTCTTCTAGCTTTAGATGCGAGACAAGTAACCTATATTCGAATGTGTAATGTCAGTACTTGTAATCACTTCTTGTAACTCCTTTATCCAATCAACAAAAAGAAGCTCTTTCATTAAAAAAAAAAAAAAATTCTTAATTTGTACCAAAAAAAGTTTATGTGAAAAAATTTCTCCTAATTTATTGAATTTTTAAATAAATGTAGAAAAACGCTCTTCCACGCACTATTTCATATACCATATGCACACAATCTCTCCCACACCTAGTATTTCGCACACACTGCTCTCTCTTACACATATATCTGTCACACACATTCACACACAAACTCTCTCTCACCTACACAATCGCTTTACCACATATGCACATGCACATTCTCTTTTTTCTCTCTCACAGTCTTTCAAATGCACAAAGTTACACATCTTTGAGATGAACTCTCTCATACACACTCTTTCACACACAGACTCTTTACTAGATTTATATATTCTTACACAATAGTCACACTCTCGCACACACACAAGCTCTTTCTCTAAAACACATACGCTCTCTCTTTCCCTCTAATGATTGACACACGTACAAAGACTCTCTTTCACACATACATATACTTCTACACACTTTCTAACACATGCATGCTAATTTCTCTCGAGCATACACACATTCTATATAACATCCATTTACACAATCTCTTAATAATTCTTTTAATCTTTCACACACTTATCATTAATTTATACACACTCATAAAGGCAATTTCTTTAAAATAAATTAACATATTTAGGCAATTTATTTAGAATAAGTTAACCTATTATGAAATAAGACATTTTAATTCAGTGTAGACTTCAATTGATTATTAAAAAGGTATAAATATATCAATACAATTGCTAATTCATTGAACATTTTCAGACTTTAGCATATTAAATAGGCCCATCAAGAATCTAAAAAATGGACAAGGACCGACCTCTCTATTTAGTGGGTAAATAGAGACTCCTACATTTTATCCCTTTAGATGAATGACAACTAACAATTTAATCAAATTAAAGGTTAGATGTTATCCATATTATTATCGTACTACTTTTAACACCTAAAACTACATAGTTTCAATTCCTCTCTTATTTATATAACAAATTCACATTTATGTAGAAGAAAAAAGTCAATGTTTAAAAGAAATGTAATCAAATTATAATATTATGTTACTCTAAATTAAATGACCTACTAAGGTTTTGTTACAATTGTTTATTGGTGGCTAGATGTTAACTATTATTATTTTTGAGTTAAATAGTAAGAATGTTAATAAAATAATTTGATTAATTTTCTTCAGTGATAATGACCTTTTAATTTAATTAAACATTAAAGTGAAAAAAATTAAAAGTACGTAGTTTTGTCAGAAAATTTTATAGAAGTGATTACTTGTAAAATATCTCATCTTTGATTGTGGATTTAGATGACATGTTGTTCTTTTAAAGGGCTAAATGGAAGAGTCACCATTTACCCCAAATTGAGAGGATTCTTGTGCTCTAAGCATTACCTTGAAAAGGAAAGCCTTTTGATTCCGCTAAAATATGTCATTTAAAAGAAAATAATACGGTGTTTCACATGTAAGAGTGCACATAAAACTTTTTAATTAACATGTACAATATTTTTGTTATGGAATAATTTTATTTTGCATTCCTCAATTTGCACTTAATTATCACTTTAGACCCCTAATTTTAGTTTTGGATATTTAGTACCCCAACTCTCAAATTCGATATACTTAGTCTAATTTTTAACACCATCTCCAAATTTCATGGGGTCTTTTGCATGTATAACAAATTCAGTACAATGTACAACTATCTAACATAATATTTTGGGTGCACATGCAAATATTTTGTTAATTTTCATTATTATGTTAAAACTAGATTGAAATTATCTGAATTTGAGAGTTAGGGTACCAAGTATCNTCCAATGAAATTGGGGGCACAATGTTAGAATAAGGTATGAGTTAGGATACAAAGTGGAACTAGTCCTTTTTTAATGACATTATGTGCACTTAAAAATTTCATTGTAAGAAAAAAGTTAGGTAGACTCAACTTTGGATACCACATGTCGATTTTGTAATGTAGATTAAATCTTGCATAATATTTCTTCCATTTGCTAAAGCCATTTATTTTATAAAGTTTAATTCACACCATATGATCTACAGGTAGGGTTATAGACTGGGTCTATGTCAATATTTCCCATAAGGAAAATAATTTACAAGACTACAAATCTAGGATTACTTGGCAAAGCCAATCCATGTAGAATATTTATATTAAATCAATTCCATATCGTTGGTTAGATTGCATTCATTCATTCGCAGATCAAGTAAAAATTAGTGACTTTGTCATTTTTGTCACTTTGTATAAATGTATTGTTCCTATAATTGTAACACATTCTCGTTTGGTTGATAGGGATTCTAGTTGGAAAATCCTAAAAGTATTCTTTTTACTAAAATTTATGTTTTGTTCAATTTTTGGTGATTAGGAAAGTAAAATTTTTCTCCAAACCAAGGAAACTTGCTGAAAAATTTAGAGATTCTTAATCCAAATATATTGACAGTAATCCTTTTACTTTCTCTTGTATTTAAATCGAAGAATAGATGGAAGATATTTTGATCCTCCACTATCTCCTCTCAACATCGTCTCTCTTGTGTTGGTGAATTCCAAATTAATTTTAATATCATAATTTGGATCTTTCATGTTTAATCATCAAGAACATAAATTAAATATTAGATGTAGAAGTAAAGCTGAATCCATAAGAATTGATGTGATTCTTGAATACTCGGATGTGTTTCTTCAGCCTACGAATTTGATTCTTAAATATTGTGATTATTGATCTTCCAAATTACTGCTATGTATTTTAGAGAATAGGATTCTCACTTTTCTGATAATGGGATGTTAGGAAAAGCAACATATGCAAAATTTGGAGACCATAACCTAGTTAATACATATACACACACTTTCTTTATTCCTCAACTTTGTCCATCGTAAAATAGGAAATAAGATTTTAGGGCATCTACGCATAAAATCTCATACTAATTAGATGACTTAGACCCATTTATCTTTAAACTATATTAAATTACTTTAATTGGGCTTTTTAATTATGATAGCTCATAATACATATTAATATATATGTAAATATCCAAAATCCAACATTTTCTCACTTGGACTACATATACATTTTCATTAGATAAAACCTTATGAGCTCAAAACCTTTCGCTATCATGACCAAAGTCATCCCTAAACAAACTCGTCTATTAATAATGTCAATATAGGATTAAGATGATTTTGTTACATTAATTGTAACTAAACCTATGACATAGATCAACTATGGATATATAACATAGAAATTACATGCAATGTGATCTTAAACGTGCCTATTTCCAACTAGTCAAACTTTATTCTTTATAAAGATCGAATTGAAACAATCAGAGCGCAATATAAACTGTATAAATAGAGAATACTTTATTTCTGAAACTGAATTCTTTATTTTTGCAGAAAGTATTTTTAATTATAAGATATGTCTTAAAGCATATAAATAGAGTACAAACTCTCACTAATCCTAAATATCCTCAAAAGACATAACAGCCATATGAGTAGCGTGCTCAAGAAAGACCTTGGATGGCAATCCTTTAGTAAGCGAATCTGCAATCATGGAATTTGTGCCAATATACTCTATAGATACTTGACCAATTTGAACTCTTTGTTTAACAACTAGGAACTTGATTTCTATGTGCTTACACTTTCCTGAGCTCCTATTGTCGTTGGAATACAAAATTCCTGATTTATTGTCACAAAATAATTTAAGTGGTCTTTCAATGTCATCCATAATTCGCATCCCTGTGACAAAATTTTACAATCATATTCCATCATTGGATGCCTCACAACATACTACAAATTCAGCTGACATGGTGGAAGGAGCTATGAGTATTTGTTTAACACTCTTCCATGAGATAGCTCTCTAGGTCCAACAAGTAGATGAATATAGACTGAAGTAGATTTATAACTGTCTTGGCATCCAGGAAAATCAGAGTCAGAATATTCAATGATCTCTAATTTATCCGATCTCTTATAAGTGAACATGTAATGTTTTATTCTCTGAAGATACCACATGACCCTTTTGTCTGCTATCCAATGATCCATTCTCGAATTACTTAAATATCTGCCTAACATCCCAATAATGTATGTAATATCTGGATACGTACAAACTTGAGCATACATTAGACTTCCTATTACTGAAGCATAGGAAATCGTCTGCATTTCCTTAGTTTCGAAATCATTCTTCTAGCACTAAGCGAGATAGAATTTGTCTTCCTTAGCAACAGGGGTATCTCCTAGTTTACTATCCTGTATGCCAAATCTCTTAAGTACCTTCTCGATATAGCTATTTTGTGATAATCCAAAAGTACCGCGAGAGGGATCTTGATATATCTGAAATCCTAATACAAATGAGGTGTCCCCAAGATCGTTCATCTATCAAATTTTTTTGATAGATTAGTTTCATGCAATAAGCCTATATCATTACAGGCAAGCAGTATGTAATCGACATATAGAACTAGAAAACATGCTTACTCCCACTGAACTTATAGTATACACAATCATCAACCAAATTCATCTCAAAACAAAACGATATGATAATTTGATGAAATTTGTGATACCATTGACGAGAAGCTTGCTTAAGCCCATAGATGGATTTCTTTAGTTTGCAAACCATATTCTTTGTTCACAGCAAGAACGCTAAGCCTAGGAATCCTTCTTGTTAACTGCCTACTTTCCTTGAAAAAAATGTTAAATGTTTTTGACTAACTACCTTTGTTCAGGTATATTCCCCTGATGGTTTGCTTAGTGTCCGAGATAGATTTTGTGGTTCTTATTTGAGGTTCTTTTTTGCTTTTAATTTCTCTAGGTAATTTTCTTTGCACTTTTTGGCTTTTTATCCATATCTTTTTCTTTTGATATGCACATCATCTATGTTTATTTTAGCACTAAGTAAGGCTAATCGTTTAGTGCAAGGCTAGATGTTTTTGATATTTTATTAGGCACATGGAAGGCCTATATTTTGCTAGGCAGTTGTAGGGCCTTATCTATTTGTAGAGGTACTATTTTTAATTGGCTATAGAATCCCCCTATCCTTAGTCTTTACGATATTTTCCACAATATTTGACTAAGCATATTGTCGCGTATTGGCCTAGTAGGCTTTAGTTAGCAACTTTGCTACTTAGGTTTTAGCATTTTTTATTCTACTAATTGCTTTTATAATCTGTTTAGTATAAATACAAGTACTTGGAGAAAATAAAATGTAAGGAATATCTCTATTTTATTGGAGAATAAATAACGACTCAATTTTCATCCAGAATGACTTAATTACTATGAATGAAATCCTAGAATCCACTTTTATTTAAAAACTTATAAAAGAAATAACTCAACATGCATAGGTGTTCTAAAAGTACCATTTCTTCAAATAATTAGCATTCCAGGATCTAAAATTTGGCTTTCCATCCATGTCAGCTAGCTTGTAACTGCCTGAAGTTCTAGCCTCCTTGATCAGATACAGTCCTTCATAGTTTGGGTCAAGCTTTCTGTTACCCTTAACCTATTTATCTAGTTCTACCCAAGTACCATGTCTCCTAGCTTGAAACTTCGATATTTGGCATTCGCATCGTAATACCTGGCAACTCACTGCTTCTAGTTTCTTGTCATATTAGCAACTCTTCATGCATCTCCTCCATCAAGTTCAAGTTGAAGAGCACTTTCTTATGATTTTTCTCTATTTGAAAGGACTAAGTCCTTTTGGTTGGTTCCCTAATTTTAACTAGTTCATCTATTCTGCCTTATAAGTTAGCTAAATAGGGTGAATCCAGTGGACATGTTAGGGGTTGTGCAAATGGACCAAAGTATGCTTGGAAGCTCCCTACCTAAAGGCCTCTAGCCTCATCCAATCATATTTTTTATCCTAGTAGGATGGATCTATTTGTCAATTTGTCCATCCCGTTGGCATTGAATAGATGAGCAACCGAGCTGAAAATTTTTAAATACCAAGATCGACAAAGAATTGTTGCGAAGGTCTTTCAAATTATTTCCCATTGTCAAAAAACAATGGTCGTAGTGTCCTAAACTTGCAAATAAATTTTTTTTCACAAAAACGTCCTCATAGACTTTTCTATTGTAATTGAAGCTTGTCTTCAACCTGCTTGGTGAAATAATCAACAGGTTCTACTAGGTATTCGTGCTACCGAGAACTTTGGGAAATGGGCCAAGAAGATCAATCCCCCATTAGGCAAGTGGCCAAGGGTTGCTTACTAGCTTAATTAGGCTGGCAAGTTTTCTCGATATTGTAACATGTATCTGGCATTGGGAACATTTCTTGACCAACTCCTCTGTGTCGTGAAGGGTTAACAACCAATAGTATCCAGCTAGAATGACAATTTTTACCAAGGTTCCCGAGCTATGATAACTTCCACATATAAGTTCAAGCATTTCTCAAAGGACATAGTTAGATTCAAGTGCTAATAAGACACTTCAATAGAGTTTGTAGTTGTGACCTTCTATATAGGCGTCCATCCTCCAACTAATATCAAGTTGACCGCATTTTGATTTTACAATCTTGTTTCTTTGATTTAGGTTGGATACTTTAGCTAGATAGGACATAATGGAGTCCATTCAAGTACTCTCGTGATCAATTTCCATGATTTCTAACAAATCTATGGCTCTTTTTTTTGCATCTCCACAAGAAAAAGTTTTGACAGATGATGGTAAATGGAGAAAGCCAATTTGGACAGTGCATCTATGTCGTTGTTTTAGATCTGGAAATTTTCCACTTGATAGGAATTGAAGCGCCTTGATAGACTTTGCACTTGCTCAAATACTTTTTAATCATGGCCTATTTTGCTTCATACTTACCATTTAACTAGTTAACCAACAGTTTGAAATCGTAAGGCCTACCAATCGCTTGAACCCTAGCTCGAGGGCTATAGTCATTCTAGCAATCAGACCCTTATATTTTTCTTCATTTATTAGAAGCTAAAAATTCAAACCCTGGTGCATAAGTGTAGGGGTTCTTCTTTTAGGCTAATCAGGATCAAACTTGACCTGCTTTCTTTTGTATTAGATGACCCATCAACATATAATTTCAACAAAGTATAATTTTGCTATAATTGTTGTTTTATCTTTACAGTTTCTTTAGAATTTGAGTTAACATTCTCACTAATAAAATTTGCTAGGTCTTGTCCCTTGATTGCACCTCCTGGCTAATAATGTATCTCGAACTCTCCAAGTTTGACAGATTTTTTTTTTTCATTCTTCCTGAGGCATCGAACTTTCCTAGTACATGTCTGAGAAGATAATTGGTTGAGATTATAACTTAATGAGTTGGAAAATATAGCTTTAACTTTCAAGCTGAAAGAACTAGCGCCTACCTTAGTTTTTCAATATGTGGATACTTTTTCTCCAACCTTGCTGACATATTATATGGGATATTGCACCCTCTTGATTTCTTTTACCAAAACTAAACTGACATCTCAATCACTACCTATCAATAGGTATAAGAATAACATTTCTCCAGGCTTTGGAACTATTATTTTATCCAGATTGGTTTTGATCCGTCCTTCTAAGACCATAAAGCCCTGAAACTTTCTTGACGTTACTCCAAAAGTACATTTGTTTTGATTTAACATCATTTGTGCACTCTTTAGGACTCCAAACATTTCTTTGTATTCAAATATCAAGTCTATAGCTCTTCGATTTTTACCCAATAGGTCGTCCACACAAACCTCTATGTTTCTTCCAATTTGAGCTTTAAAGAGCTTATCCACTAACTTTTGATAGGTCACTCTAACATTCTTCATACCAAAAGGCATAGTAGGTTCCTCTATCAGTGATGAAAGAGATTTTTCTCTTCGTTAAGCTGATAGAAAAAAATTTGATGCTATCCCTTGTAGCTATCTAGGAAGCAAAGTAACTCGAAGCCAAATATAGAATCCATCATAACATCAATTCTAAAAACGAATAAGAGTCCCTCAGATAAACTTCGTTGAGGCAAAGAGATTCATGAAATCAATACAGACTCAAGTTTCTCCGTGTTATTTGATTACCAGGACCGAATTGACTAAACAAATTAGATAATGGATTTCCCTAGCCAACCTTGAAAACACTAGCTTTTCAACTTGTTTGTCAATAATCTTGCTCTCTTCCAGGGCGAAAGATATCGGCTTGCATCCTGGATATACAATAATTTGATGCTTAATGATATTTCAAGGTATCCCTAGCATATCATCGATGGACCAAGCAAATATTTTTTCATTTTCCTAAGGGAGAACAATCAACTTTGTTTTTACCTTAGGAGTCATTCGGGCCCCTACTCTTGTTTTCTTCTCAGGATGCTTAGGGTCCAAGATTACTAGTTTGATTTCCTATTCAAGCTAATCTTCCTTTGATCTGATCCTGATTCTGGAGGTAGCTAGTCATGTACTATGAGCACGAAATATTATTAGCCTTCAGGAAAGCTATATAGCATGGTTTATAATTGCAATATTACATAGGCCCCTTCTCCCTGCCACGTCTCAATTGCTGATTGGCTGGTGAAAAAGTAGGTTAAGGGTACGGTAGGTCATTTTCACAGTGCCAAATGCATGGGCTTGATGTTTTGGTGGGAAAATTTATGGAATAAGGATAGAACAACTGTTGGATCAGTTTGGGGTAGTGAGATTGAGTTCATCCGTTTAAGATGGCCCCACCTTATTTTGGGTACAATAGAGATGCGTGTTGAGAAAGCTTATGGTTTTTTGGTCATTTCACACTTTTTGTGTCAGAGCATGTCGAAACTATTTAAAAGAGGAAAGACTAAAGATGAAATTTAAATGGCCAATATTTTCAGTAGGGAGCCAATATACATTAGAAAGAGAAGTCAAAGTAGAATTTTTAAAAGTTACAAGCAAACGTAAAGCATCTATAAAAAGCATTTCAGCATTTGGGTCAAGTACCTGTAGATTTGGGCTTTCTGGGTTATGGATTCTAGTAGGATGAGGTCCGGCACTTCTAGTGCCAGGAAGAGTTATTCCATGACTCCGATGAGGTGACGCTTTTTCCTCGAAAGCCGCTCTGTCTCTCCCAGCCAATTTTTAGGCGTAAGGCAATAAAACATTCATAGGGTCAAATATGACTGATTGCGGGATATTTGATGAAGTGATGGGTATTGAGAAGGACTAACAAAAACCCAATGTTTCTGAATCCAAGAAGACTTATGTACAAATGCCTTCTTTGGGCCAGGGATCTAAAGACCACCATGGTTAATTAAAATCTCATCGTACAATATGATAGGGAATTTCCAAATTGATACTGCATAATAGGAAAGTGATGCATCATTTTGTGCAATCCTAGGGGCAACAGCTCCAACAAAGTCTACAATGAAAAGGAAGACAGTAAGATCTTCCAAAACTAGACCCTAAAGAATGCCACATTTATTTTCCTTGAAGAAAGATCGACCCAAGAACACCCGATTCAGTCTCAATAAGTGTTGCTGTGCGGATCTTTTTAAAATAGATGGTTCAAGAGTCCTAAAATAAGGACTAATTTGGCCGCCTTCAGTGCTGGCAAGGCACCTGGATTTGGCAGCTGCCAAATACTATACACGTGAAGACACTCAGGGCCTTCCAGACCCAGGGGAACTAGATCATGGATATCCAATTCCTGATAAATTACAACACTCGCAAAGAGATGAGGGTGACCAGTTTCTTCTCTACTTGGCGTATATAGATCAGCCCGAGGATCCAGAACCTTTCCAAGATCCCCATGAGATACTACCATTTTGCACTCAAATTCCTAGATAACATAGGAATAATTAGTGTTGATCTATATATTAAAGCTATTAAATATGTTATTAGTAATTACCACGTTGTAATTTCTTTTCAATGTATAAGGAAATATATTAATTTTCAAAAAAAAAAATTATTATGAATAATAGTCTTTTTGTCGACTGATGAATTACAAATATTCTAACCCACCAAGGGCTACCAACGACAGAAATGCCCACTAACTATCCTAACTATACTGCTCTAAGAATTAAATCCATATCCAACCTTCTAGATATGAGTTGTAATAGAATTACATTTTGATTTCCTCAAAATCCAAAAACAAAATTATTTGATCATTATCCAGGGCTATCTAACCCCTGGGGACCCGGTGCAGCCTGAACGCGATTAACCTGCGAAGCAGCAGATAAGGGTGATCAATATCTGCCTGGCTTCTACTTGATCAAATGGAACTGCATCTTCAAATTAAAAGGTCAAGGACTCCATCCTTTTAATCTCATGTAATAAGCATTCCAGCTTGAATTAGCTGGTAGATAAGCTGTCGAACTGACTACTTGTCACTTCCAGTTGACCCCCAGCAATGACATTAATTTCACCTATTACGTTGTCTGCATCCCGATGCGGGGAGAGTACTCTCCTGGTTTTGCCTCTCGGCTTGCCTTCTAACCAATTGACGCTATTGACTATCATCATTTTCCCCTTGATTTGGTCTCTTATCCCGATCATACTGGTTATATCGGTCTTTCCTCTCTCTTTGTTTCTTTTGCTTTTATAAATTGTTCGAATTAGTTCACCCCTGCTAATCGCAGCTGCAATTTCTTTGGCCAAATCGGTATATTCCTCGGTTTCCTGCCCATGTGAACCATGGAATAAGAAAAACTCTTTTTGTCTCCCATAATTAAGGAGGTAATCATTTTGGAAGGCCTACTCAGGATCACTTTTTTTTTTTTTTTGATTTGCATCAGGATTTCAATGCAACTTGCATTTAGCAGGGTCCAATTCTTTTCTTGCAGTGTCTTTCCTTGTGGACTGCGAGATGAAAATTGTAACCTATCAATAACTGTTCTTCTCTTCTGTTTAGGTTGAGCCACGTCTACTCTTTTCTTGTTTTTTATCCAAAAGCATACTTTACGATTTCACTTTTCTTTCTATTAGACTATTCTCCTCTAATGGCATTATGAGCCCTTTGCATTGCCTCCCTCGTTGTCAAGGGATATTTTGCATTCAAGGACTAGTTGAATAGTCCATTTTTTACCTTGTTAATGAAGGCTGCGATTAACACCCCTTCATTCTGACAGCTCTAATGGCTGTTTTGCACATGTTGAATATCTTTGTTAAAATGGCTTACGTACTCTCAAAAAAGTTTTCCGTTCTTTTGTCTCATAGCCATTAGAGTGGCTGTAGATTTCTACAGCAATTTGCTACTTAGACAATTGGTCACGAACGTGAAACTGAACTCCTGATAGTGGTAAATTGAGGTAACCTCTCACGAGCTTCTCCTCGAAAAGTATTCGGTAGGATCAGGCATCTTAGGTTGTCCAATAGACTATAGATGTCTAGGAGCAAGTCAAAGTACCCCAAGTGATCATTGGGATCAGTGGTCTCATTTGTAGATTTCTAAGTGAGAGATTTTGAAATCTTTAATCGTTCCCCTCTTTTGGATATACAAGGTGAATGGATTCATTCGAACCATATCGAAGTCGTTATTCACCTTCTAATCCCCATAAGATAGGAACTTATCTAGCTGTTGGTGGAAGTCTTGGTTTCTCATAAGTTCTTATAATCCCTCATATTCTCGGGTTCATTGAGGATTGCTATCCTCCTATTTTTGCTTCTGAGGTAAATGGGATTAGATGACTCGCCAACTTTGGCTTTACCTTTGTCTGTGTTTTGCGTTCTAACAACCTTTTTGAGATATTGACAATTTTTAGTCAAAAATTTTATTAATTCCTCCTAGCTAGTTTGGTTATTCTCCATATTGGAACCTCCATCATCATACACGGGTACCATGTTGATTGCACATCTTTATTCGATTGTGAGAAACAAAATTAGTGTCAATTTTGTGTTTCCCATACACGATGCCAATTGATGATCCTGAAATCAGTACACATCTTCCAGTGACTTAGAAACCAAGAAAAACAGAATCGAAGGACTTGGGAGAATTATCCCCTTGCATCACTCCGATGCTTAAGTCAAATTATTAGAATTAAGGGTTGGTAATAATGTGTCTCAGAGTATTTATAATAGCACAAAAGCTTACCTTACAATGTGGCAATTGAATAAATGACATTTGAGAAGTAAGCTCTTATTTATACAGAGTTTATCAGTTAGGGGGGCTAAGGTTCGAGCCCCTTGGCCAGCCTGATGAGGATCGAACTGATCCTTACAGAATTACTACCTTATCAGGTATATTAATATAATTGTCTTCAATGGACCTCATGTCAAGTGTCACGTGTACAAATGTTACTGGTTAGCTATTCTATGTATCATTATTTGGCATGAAGAAGTCTGTATGTGCATCACTTTCATGCCAAAGGAAAATTACACTGTTTCTTCCAAGGGTGCTCATTTGACTGCTATTCAACTTTTTGATTTATTTGACATGATTTGTTTGACTCTCAACCTAAAAATTTCAAAATCAAAATCAAATCATATAAATCTAAAATCAATTAAAGTCAAGTCATTTAAATTCAAGTTATTCCATCGGTAAGTCGAATAAGACGAACAAAAATCCACTCTCATTGCATATTCTAATTTCAAAATTTAGTGCATCATTCTACAATTCCATATTATAATTATAAAATTTAGTACATCATTACACATCGAATTCAAATATGACATACTCCCATTCCACAAATTCAAAATATGACATACTAGAAATAGAAATTATTTTAAAAAATTACAAGATCATAGCTAATAAAAGCAAAATACATAACTAAGTTAGAAAAGTTAACAACCATAACATTATTCGATAAGTATTATAGTATATATACTTACTTATTATAGTCGCTTTATAAACATCATAACATGTATGTATAGATATATAGATATTTCAATAAATATTAAAGTATATATATATAATTATTTCTTTTAAAAAAATCCACTTTTCCTTACCCTTTAGTGACTCGAATCCATAATCAATAAGTTATTGGGGAGAGTCTTACCACCTAACCTGCACTTCATTGTCAATTACATATAATTACTTATCTCTAGTCTCTATATCCATTTAAAGAAAATTAGTAATCTATTAGTTAGTGAAATAAAAAGTTACACTAATAAGTTGTACACTTATATTTATGTATAAGTACATAAATTGTACATAATTAAAAGCCGTATGACATTAATAACTGCAATAATTATACAAAGAAAAGATATTTAAGTAATAAGAATTAAAAATATTATCAGTTAGTAAGATATTTAATTATTAAGAACTAAAAATATTATAGCTAAAATATTATGTACACAAATACATTAATATATTATTACAATACATGGCTAAAACATGAAAAATATAACTGTATGACTTATTTGACCGGCAATTTGACATAAATGTTGAAGTCAAGGTCAAGTAGAAAGTCGAACAATTCAAGTCAATTTATTTTCCACTTGATTCGACTCAATAGTTTGACTTGACTAACTTTTAAACACCCTTGCCTTGTTTTGTTGGCCAGGATTCATATCAGGAAAAGTAATCTTTTTCCTGAAATTTAAATTCTATTCTTTGGTTTAATTTTTAGCTGATTGGGTAAGTAAAATCTTTCCTCAAAACAAGGAAAGTTATTGCACAATACCTAAATTCTAAATCCTAATATCTTGTTAGTATTCCTTTTACTTTCCAGCTTTTGGATTTTAATTCTAAAATAAAGGCAGACATCCTAACCCTCTCCATTCTCCTCCCATTCTACTACAACTCAATAATATTACTCTACTGTAACTCAACATCTACTACCCTCATATTTAATATCGTCACCTTTCTCATCTTCCCTTATTCATCATTCTCTCTTCACAAATCATAATCTACTATTGAATTTCAACATATGGAGGCTTTCCAAATCTCAAGTTAGAATTTTTTTTTTTACTTTTATTATTTTATTATAATTAAAATTTTTAATTTGTAGCCCTAAATTACTGTTGTGAAAATAAATTAGCATAATATGTAATATTTTTAGTATATTGATTATTTTTTAAAGTTATGAAAAATTTTGCTTGATTTATTTGTTGAATGATTAAAAATTTAGTACTTTTAGTAGTTCGTTTAGATGTTTCAATTCGTCTTTATATTAAATCAAAACTAGTTCGTCAGTCATGGTTTCATGAATGGAGTTATTCTATATTATATCTGTACAACATACGATTTATATCTTTAGCGATGATAATTGAATTATTATTATTATTATTCTTATTATTTTACATTTGTGAATAACTTTTTTCTTACTTGTTCTCAACTATTCTATTATATACAAAAAATCAGAAGGAAAATGAAACTAAAAAAAAAAGTCAAAATATTATTAATTTGATCTTAAAGTTGATTGCATTATGATGCCCAAAAAAAAAAAAAAAAAAACACATCATATTTGTAAAGATATTTTTGGTAATCTAGTGAAATTGTGAAATGCAATCCTTACTAACCAAACACTATAACAGAAATTCATACAATTTCTTTGTCACGATTCCTGAGAATATTCAAACAGTTACAGAAATTCATACAATTTCTTTGTCACGATTCCTGAGAATATTCAAACATTAAAAAAATATATATATATTTTCGTGGAATAACATTATGAGGAATTACATTCCTTATCAACTTTACTTTCCTACCAACCAAACAAGGCCTTACTACTTATTCCTAACACCACATTTTCCCTCGGCTTCAAACAAATACACTTTGCTCCAATTGCGGCATAAATGGGATAGCGCTTTTACAAAGATCCGCACCTTAATTTTGGATATGCCGAAGAAAGACATGGCATATGCTGAGACAACTCCTATATTCATTCATGGTCCCGATTCCATTAGCAATCCCTTGTGGAAGACTTCTGGAAATCTATTCAGTATTTTCTTTTTTGGTGATTTGGATGCTTTTCATGAAGATTGAAGATTTCAACATCATGTTTTCAATATTACGGGGATTTTGTAACGTCATTCTTCCAGGAAGAATAAAAGATCCTTGTCCTTAATCAAATTGCATGCAGTTTTTTAATAGGAGTTTGTTAAATTTATGTTGCTAATACCTGGCTGTCTTTCTTTTTTTATTATATTCCAAATCCAATTAAGAATAATTCTTTCCGCACGTTATCTCACCGTCAACATGCATGCATGCATGCATATGGAATCCAGACTCCAGAATAGCACAAAAAAGAAAAAAAAAAAAAAAAAAAAAAATGCACATGAAGCTGTTGTTGAATGTCAAGTAGAAATGAATTAGAAATGAGTGGACGAAATACAAAATTCTTTTCAATCATAAGAATGGGCCCTTGCATTTTTTTTTTTTCCATTTTCCATGTATACTATTTTCTTGTCTTAAGGAGGATTTCTTCTTGTTTGTTTCATGAAATTTTTTCCTGGGCATTAAGTGTGGGATTATTTCTCTATAAGGATAAGTGATTTAATGTTTAAAGAGAAGTTTTATTTTAATGGTGAAACATTATCTTAAAGCTCTTTCTTTTGTTTTGTGATATCTTCATCCCTTCTTTGATTAGCCAATACACTAACCTAATATTACAAGCTAAAAAATCTATCTAATTTAAATTGAGTCAGTTGTCTATATTAGTGGAGAGGTGCAAGAAGAATGAGGTATGGGATATTCAAAAAAATTCTAAGAGTTTGCATGATTTAATCCAACTATCTTAAAATTATTTTCTTGAATGGTTATGCTGACACATACACCGAATTTCGTGTCTGAAATTTTACTAGCATTTGAAGTCGTGTTCTTAGACTACTCCTGATAGTGGGGTGGCTCTTGATTATTTATGTGGGTAATTATTGAGATATGTTGGGTAAATTTTGATGATCTTATTTTGTTTGAATTCTATTTTTGCTCAAGGACGATTAAAAGCTAAGTGTAGGTGATTTGATAAGCTCATAAATGTCTTGAGTTTTACGTATCATACACCTCATTTTTATATGTTGCAAGCAATATTTGAATTAATTATAGGTTTAATTGATTTATTCTTAGCTTTTGTAGGGTTGAAGTGTAAAAGGAGTTAAAAGGACGAAATAAAGTGAAGAAAAGTCAAAAGAGCGAAGGGTGCACAAGCACTGGATCAATTTGGACAGTATTTTGTATTTTGAGCATAACTTTCTCGTCCAAACTGTGATTTAATTGATTCAAGATGCCTTGGAAAGCTAAGAGGAAGAGATACAAATTTTTGTTTTATATATTCCCAAATTCTGTTGGCATCAAGGTCAAAATCGGAGTTGAACTTGAAATAGTCATTCTAGATTCAGCCCACATGCACTTAAAAATCCGGTGCATGTGCACTACTTCCAGAGAGGAAATTTCAGGAGCTTGTCCCAGTGCACGTGCACTGGGTTCTCAGCACATGTCTGCTCAAGCCTGCAAGGGTTTACAAAATTTATTATTTTTGTCAACTTTCTTTGTCCAGTTGGAATCTTTTTTGAAGGTTTTCACACATCTCTTGTGGGATAAGGAAATTTAAACCGTAGAATCCTTGTAAATGCCCCCTTGATAGTTGAGTTAAAGAGATAGGTAGCTTTTGTATCGTTCTTTGGTCATAGTTTAGCAACTTTAATTTGTGAGTTCTTCCATGGTCGTTTGTGCCTAAAAACTCAATTCTTGGTCAAGAAAACTTAAGCCATGGATTCTGTAAAGTTGTGAGACTTTTTGTGTTCAATATTTCAATTCTTATTTCAAATATTGGTTATTTTTCTACAATTGTTTTTATGATTGTTTTCTTTTGATTGCTATGTCTGTAGCGTAGTAAATTAATTGAATCAATTGATAGTTGGATTAATATTGACTGTGTTGTATGATTTAATCTATGAAGTGACTAGGTTTAATAATTACTGGATTAGGATTATTGAATCTAGGGAAAATAATCAAGTAATTGACATAACCGTGTGTGCTTATATTATGCTATTCTAATTGATCTTTCTAGTTCTCAATGCTTCTACTTGATTAATTCTTTGGTGCTTGTTAGGAATTAATGGGTAGTTAGGGTTAATTGGATCACATGTTGAAGATCAACTAAACTTAAGGAAAGATACAAGAATAAGTTTTGAATTGGAATTTGGGCTATTTTCTTCAATTAGTGTTTGATATAAAATTGCTATGCCTTCTGTGTCAATGATCAACTGTCAAATTTCCATAGTGGATGTAACCAAGACTAGGAATAATTCCTTCTGTTGATTTCCTTCAATTGTAACAATTGCTTCTAATTATATTGTATTTTAATTCAATTTTCTTCATAAACCCCCTTATTGTTATAATCGAAACATAATTAGTTACACTCTCTGTGGGAGCGATCTTGTACTTCCGCTACTATATTAATCTTTAAAGGTATAGGTATATTTTTGGGCACAGGCAACAGTACGACCACAATCCATTTTACATGATAAAATACTTTTTAGTTGTAAAAACAGTTGTAGAACATTTACAAAATAATAAAAAGAGATACGAACTACTTTGCCTAGTTCATAGTTACACTTCTCGTATCATCTTCATTACCTAGAGACATACCACAAACTGTCAATCTATAGAATACAATAATTAATGAAATATCAAGTTTTCTTCCTCCTTAAATGATCAACTCATGGTATAACAAATAAATGACAAGTTGGATGACATCTAAATCTTATTCTAAATGTCACTAACATAACAAAATGTCACAATTATACAAAACACCTCACAAATAATTCCAACATCAAAGATCCTTTAATTAAACAAAACTATTAAACACATTCCATTGTTAAAGTAAAACAATTCACATTGCAAATGCTAACAACTAGTTTTCATTGATGAGCATAAAATAAAAAATTGTACAATTCATAAGTATAGTTCGATTAAATTTCAAGATTTGACACTATTTAGTATAACAAGTATATTTTGAAATGTATCAATTGTATCAGTGTGATCTTTATATCATTAGAAAATATATTCGGAATGATAAAACTTTCATTTAGGAATTTTTCTCAAATTAATTCTTTAAAGCATCTTAATTTAGTAATAAAATTTCAAAATTACGTTTTTGATTTGCAGATAGGTAGAGTTAAGGAAAACTACTGTATTTCGTCATTTATAAATAAGAAAATATGTACTTTATACCATTAGCCTAAAGGTGATTCTTTTTCCCTTTGGTCTGACTACTGGGCCTAGCCTTTTGCTTTTTCAGACTTCATTGTCATCTTTCCTTAAGTTATTAAGTTAAGAAAGGCCCAGTAGAAAACCAGAAAATGGTGAAGGCCCCCATCTTTTGTTTTAATATTAGGTCAATCAGTCCCGCAATTCCTCAACAACAAGAGCTTTTTCTCGGCATCCTACTAATATAAGTTACGTCTTTTCATTATCTGCTACAAGAGAATTGAATTGGCTGTTTAAGAGGTTTCTTCAAGTGAATCAGAGCACAGAACAGAAAAGCTCTTTTATTCATCTACAAATTAAATCAAAAAGTTTACTTAGATTACCATTCTAAGATGTACAAAATTAGCCATGAACATATCAATCACATTAAGAAAATACTGTTTTCTAGATTGGACTAGTTTCACAAAAATTAACATATATTATGTTATAAAGATCGAACTAGTATATTGTTTATAGTTCTAGAAACAAGGTTCGAAGGACTCTAAATCTTATGAAGAAGTTAAATTTAGATTCGAAACACAATACACTCAAAACATTACAAACAAGACAAAACATATAAATTTTTATAATAGATTTTTAGTCAACCATTTTCAAGACTTATCGTTATCAATATACAAGTGCCCACAACATGATTTTTGTATAGAAATAAAGCCCAAGAATTCTAGCTTCATTTATAACAAACGGCACTATAATCTGATTTTTCTAAAATAATCTAAAACAGTTTTACTGAAAATATATTGTGTTGTCTACTGTCACTTGAGTTACGTGTTTGTCAATTTTTAATCATGAATTTCTCATATTTCAAAGATCCAATTATCATATAAATCATACACAACCATTTGTATATCATATATAATCTAAGTATATACAAATTTCTAACTTTTCTGTATTAATTAAGGGACCACAAGAAAAGAATACGAATCATACCAAACCCTAACTAGAACACTTGATAGATTTCACATAAAATACATATTTACAAACTTTCGAACAATTAAATTCTTAAAATTCATAATTCTACCCATCCAAACCCAACTAGAAATATGAAGAACAACTTACTATTTGTGATGACCCATGGAGACAATTAAATCCCACGTTTCCTATCTTCTTCTCCTTTTCTTTCTTTTTCTTCTTTTCTCTCTCTTTCTCTCTCTCTTCCTTCTTGTCATTTCTTTTATTCTCTTAGAAAGTTACGTTTCTTCCTTTCCCTTCTGTTTCCCACTTTTACGTTTCCTCTGTAACCATTCCTTTTTTTTTTCCTCTAACCAATTCCTTTTATTTTTGTCAGATAAGGCTACTTAATTTTAAATGGTGTATGCATAATATAAGAATTCACCAATGCCGGGTTGAATCCTTGTTAGTTAAGGGTTAGTTTAGGAAATAATCAAGGTTAAGGCAAAACCTCCTAGATTAGGGTTATACACTAATTTGGAAATTTTCTAAGGTGATTGGGATATTTATTCCCTTATTTTTATAATTTTACTAATTTTCCTTATAATTTCACTAATATTTTCTAAGTGCAATTAATAAATAAAATATCCAATTATATATTCCATTGACATAAATAAATAAATAATCAATTAAAAACAAATAGGTGAATTAAAATTCGGTTTTCACATTCTACCCATCGTACAAGAAGGTTCCTCCTCGAAACTTTTCTGCCATTTTAAAATGTGAAATTTAAAGTGCAATAAAAAGGAAATAAAGTCATTCGCTCAATAGTTTACCAAAGTAAAGAACAAAACAACCCCCACTTAATATGTATATACAAAAATTTACTGTCGTGTTAAAAAATGAGTTAAAATTAAGAAATTGATATTACAATTATGGCTATTGTATGAATACTTTGATACAATTAATAAAATTCTCCAATCAACAGAAATCGAACACGAAAAAGAAGCAAAAATAAATTATTATTATTATTATTATTATTATTGTTTTTGTTGTTGTTGTTATTTGACTCTTGACTATTATCGTCCATTTAGAAAACAATTCAATTAGCAATAATGGAATATAAAACTACGATAGACCCTTTATTAATGTGATCAATAATTAAGTTTGTCCAATTAATTTGTAACATAGAAACCATTTTCCCAAATTCATATCTTTTGGAACTAAAATTATACAGAAAATCTAAAATGGAAGAGACATATCTAAACATTTTGTAAAATGCATCCATCCATCAATATATACTTGGGATTCGATAAAAGATATTAAGAAACAAAAAGAATGATGACTCAATTCCATAACAGGAAATTGTTTTTTTTTCCTTTTTTATAAAAACAATCTAATTTTGTTTATAAAACATTGGAATGATAGATTATGTCAATTGTAATTTTTTTTTTTTTTTTTAAATTTATATGAAATCATTCCACATTCAAGTAATGCTACATACACATAATGAAAAATGTTAAAGAGAAAATATTTAGCAATTATCAACAAGTGACATTTCATTTAACTATACTAGCACAATAAAATTGATTCTACAATGCATATCATATTTACACTTTTATTCATTTACAATTACCTAAAATTCAAGATCATTAAATTTTATTCAGTTATCTTGGGTATATAGTAATTATTTACACATCTTTTTTTATTAAGCATGATTCTTATAATAATCAAAAGATTATTGGGCTTTATAATTAATAATTATCCACACACAATTAATGAATATTGAAAAGGTTTATTCAATTGGCCAATTAATTGATATGCATCAAAATAATTAGTCAATTATATATTCAATTATCATCAATTGAAGCAAGTAAACCATACACTAATACATTAGAGAGAATAATTGATTAAACCTTTAATCCCCAATACGTTGAAGCAAGTAATCAACAAAATGTTGTGTTATTGTAAATTCCAGTAAATAATCTATATATGAAGTCAATAAACATAAAAGCAACAAACAATTTGTCAAATAATTAACATACATCTAAGAAAATACCTATTAAATATACAATTATATAAATCTAAACCAGAAATCTATATTTAATCAATAAGCATCAAAACAAATAACTAGATATAAAATAATACATAGATAGCAGTAATCAACTAAATATGATATTCGTGAATATTATAACAAATAATATATATTTAAACATATATGTCTCATACATCCAAACTAGTGCGTAATTAATTAATTATATATCAAGGGTAAATCAAACAAACAAATCACTTGTAATTAACAAACGTCTAAAAATGATTATATATTTAAAAAAATACTTAGCATATGTCCGAACAAATAATCATACAGATAAGCAATTAGTGAAAGAAAGTCAAACGCAAATAAATCAACAATGAAAAACTGTGTTTCACATGTTACTCTTTCCTAAAAATGTTCTAACCTTAACGCTTGACTTACTAGCTTCCACTGCACACTCTCATTACTATATACAACCCAACTCTAAAATATTATCCCAATAACTAAGTAGTACAATCAACAAAGCTACAATAATCCGTTGTTTTGGATTGGGCATGTCCAAACCATGGATCAACTGAAACTCTAAATATTGAACCACGCAGTCAAGCACAAAACTTGACAGTCAAACCAAATACTCTCAAAATTTCTACGGTGAAACATTCTAGACCTAATCCAGAACACACTATAGACATCATAACCTAAGCTCTGAATACTACAAAATGTCACGCCTCAAATCCTGGGACCATAACACATCGTACCCCTGGGTAGGCCAAGGCGTTCGACGCTACAGTAACAGAACCTTCTAACTGTAATAAATGATAACATAAAAAGAACAATATGAAATATCTATATAACGTGCAGGCCACAAACCAAACCAACTACAAGTTTGGAACTATTAGAAGTTAGACATGATCTAGGTCAAAACCCTGCCCGATAGTAAACTCGAGCCCCTCACCAAAGTCATACTTGTTCTCAGAAGTTCCAAAATGTTAAATTAATGAGGTGAGCAAAACATGAGTTCAGTAAAGAGTTCATATCTCTTTTCACTGGATTGAGCAAGTTATATATGATACTAATAAAACATGCACACATTCTTCACATGCGACAGAACATACCAGAAATTATACAGAACACATCATATATCACAGATGGATAATAGAATAGATAGCTTATAGATTCGTAAGGTAGACTGGCTACTAGATTTAAGACTAACTAAATTATACATACTAATCAAGGACCATACAGAACCAGTCTGTTGAACTGCAGAAACAGAGACAGAAATGAGAACATGTTCTCACCGAGTTACCAGAGTTCACCAAAAGCTAAGTATACAGAATACAGTCATATGCCACATGCAACATAATAGATTACATGTATTCACCAGAAATACAAATAAATATACATACATATATATATATATATATATATATATATATATATATATATATATAACATATCTAGAAGGCACATGTATTATATGCTCAATCCATTTTACATAACATACTTTTTAGTTGAAAAAAAAAAAGTTGTAAAACATTTATAAAATAATGAAAAGAGACATGGACTACTTACCTCAATCCATTTCCAAACTGTGGATCAAATGAAACTCTAAATATCGAACCACTTAGTTAAACACAAAACCTGATAGTCAAACTAGATACTCTTAAAATTTCTACGGTGCAACATTCTAGACCTAATCCAAAACACACTATAGATATCATAACCTACAATTCTAATACTACTAAATGTCACACCCCAAATCCTAGGACCATGACATGCCGTACCCTTGGGTAGGCCAAGGCTTACAAGACTACAATAACAGAACCTTCTAACTGTAATAAACGGTAACAAAAAAATTTAAAATGTAGACCACAAACCCAAACCAACTACAAGTTTGGAACTATCAGAAGCTAGACACTATCTAGGTCAAAACCTGGGATACAGTGGACTGTAGCTCTTCACTAAAGTCGTACTTGTTCTCAGAAGTTCCAAAATGTTAAATTAACGGGGTGAGTAAAACATGAGGTTAGTAAACATTCCATATCTCTTTTCACTGGATTTAGCAAATTATATATGATACTAATCAAACATGCACACATTCTTCTTATGCGACAGAACGTGCCAAAAATTATACAGAACATATAATATATCACAGATGGATAACAGAACAGATAGCTCATAGATTTCTAAGATAGACTGGCTACTAGACTAAAGACTAACTATTATACCTACTAATCGGCCAAGGGCCACTTAGAAAACCAGTCTGTTAGACTGCAGAAACAGAGACAGAAATGAGAACATGTTCTCAACGAGTTACTAAAGTTTACCAAAAGCTAAGCATATAGAATATAGTCATATGCCACATGCAACATAATAGATTACATGCATTCACCACACACACACACACACACACACATACACACACATATATAACATATCTAGAAGGAACATGTATTACATGCTCAATCCATTTGACATAACAACATACTTTTTAGTTGCAAAAAAAAAAGTTGTAAAACATTTACAAAATAATGAAAAGAGTCATAAACTACTTACCTCAATCCATAGTTATACCTCTCTTATCAACTTCATTACCCTGACACATACCACACTCTCAATCTAAAGAATAAAATAATTAAGGAATATCATGTTTTTTCGATTCTAAATGACCTACTCATGGTCTAATAAATAAGTGACAAGTTGTATAACATCTAAATCTTGTTCCAAATGTCACTAACATATCAGAAATGTCACAAGTACACAAAATACCACATAAATAATTCCAATATCAAAACCCGTTAATGAAACCAAACTGTTAAACACATTCCATTGTTAAAGTAAAACAATTCACACTACAAATTCTAGCAACTAGTTTTCATTGATTAGTATAAAATAAATACTTGAATAATTCATAAACATAGTTCGAATAAATTTTTAAATTTTTCACTATTTAGTAAAACTAGTATACTTTGAGATGTACAAATTGTGTAAGTGTAAGCTTTATACTGTTAGAAAATATATTCAAAATGCTAAAACTTTCATTTAGGAATTTTTTCCAAATTAATTCTTTATAACAGCTTAATTTAGTGATAAAATTTCTAAATTATGTTTTAGATTTCCAAATAGGTAAAGCTTAAGAAAACTATTGTATTTCATCATATATAAATAAAAAAAAATGCGTACTTTATAATGTTAGAAAGCTCTTTTATTCATCTACAAATTATATCAAGAAAGTTTACTCATAGTACTATTGCGTAAGATACTCAAAATTAGCCATGAACAAATTAATTCATGTTAAACAAATATTATTTTCTAGATCAAACCAATTCCACAAAAACTAACATATATCAAGTTATATAGAATGAACATACTTAGTCTTCACGGTGACCGAAATTTGTATGGAGATTGTAGCTTGTGATGGCATAAGACTAGATTTTTTGAAGAGTTTGGTTTAAGGGAAAAATATTAACATGTAAACCAAGCCCAAGTAAAATGTTAGAAATTTTAACATAATTGGTTTTAGGATTTGTAGTAATATTAGTTTAGAAAATTAATAATTGAATCTATTAAGGATTTAGGTTAAACTGATATGATTTGTTACCCTAGCTATGATTTCTTTAAATTGTATTTTTAGGAGGTTTTGGCCTAGTCCCCCTCCTTTGTATAATTTATTTCGTTGAACAAAAGGGTATACATCCCCCACCTTAATAGGTTGTTTTAAATTAAAAAAAAGAGAGGATAAATTGATATGTATTTAAATTTGTCTCTTATACGCCTTAATAGTTAATTGTTTAGTTTATTAAATTTGCATTGAAAAGTTTATCAAATAAAATTGTTTAAGCCTTCAAAATACACTTCAAGGTGGTTGTTTTAATAGTCCATCTTCCTACTATTTGTGTGCAAATTAGTAAGCGTCCTCGTATTATATTTGTTAGTCTTTCAACTGGTTTTGGTCTTTGGTGTTAAAAGCCTGTCGACTATCCTAAGGCTTTGGTTTGTAGCTTTCTTGGCTTTGTTAAATTACATAATTATTTTAATTCCTTCAAATTGTCATCAGTTTTGTGTTCCGTTGAGTGATTTTTGTGCTATCTGTTGAATCATAATCCTGGTTTTGATGATAACCAAATCAGTCTAATGGTTGAATATAGTGTGCAAGAAATTTTCAATATATCAACGGACGTTGTTGATCATCCGAAAGTCAAATATTCAAATGTTGGGAAACGACTGAAATAAGTAGGAGTCGTGCCGTGTCGTGGGTTATCATATTGTGTCACTAATCGTGTTTGGGTCATAAAATCTCAACCCTAACCCTACCCAATTAATAATCGTGTCATGTCTGACCTATTTATTTTCGTGTCGTGTCGCGTCTAACTTTTTTAACCAGTTTACTATGATAGTACTAAATTAACCCAACCAAAAAAATTTATGATATTTAATAATGACTATCTCAAGGTTCTATACAAGTACAACTAACTTTTTTCTTTAAAATTGTAAAGTCATAGTGATCTTAAATGTCTAGAATTTTATATAATTTCACATAAAAATATAGTATTACGTTTATAATGTGCACTTTTTACGCTAAAGTCAATCTTAAAAGTCTTCCGTAATAGAGGATTTTAATGTAAATAAATAATTGAAAGAAAGTTATACATAAAGGTTAAAAAATTTATAATATAATATTAGGAATATCGTAACATATTTTCATATATATAATTGCATACAACACAGTAAACGTGTCAATCGTGTCGACCCATTTACTTTTGTGTCGACCTAATTATTCAGAGTTATTGTAAATATATTGTGTCATAATCGTGTTCATGTCATGAAACTCCAACCCTAACCCTTTAAACACCCCAAATTTAGTGTCGTGTTATCGTGTTGTGTCAAAAATTGACACCCCTAGAAACAAGACCAGTAGGCACTGGAATTGACACACCTCATTCAAACGTAGTTGACTATCCGAAAGTAGAGTTTCAAATGCAGATGATCATCCAAGTAAGAGAATTCAAAATCCAAAAGGAGGTGCTAACATCAGAGAATGGACACAAGACAACATCCGAAGGAACACAAGTATTTTTAATGGAATTTTTCTTCGAACGAAGAATAACATTCGATCAGTCATGTAGAAAAATCCAGAAGCCACTAACCTTTTATCGGATGCAGGATCGGACGAAGGGTCGGACATCTAAACGAAGACAAAGCAGAACTTCTTCGAGGGATCGGATGGACTATCGACCATAGAGGCTATGCATCGGCCAGCCAAACGGCCAACATTTAATGTGTAGCAATTGGAAGGTAGTTGGAGGCCAATTTTGAGCACCTATAAATACCCCTTGGTCCAAAATAAATGAAAATAACATCCACAATTAATACAAGTATTTACTCAAGCTATTTTAATGAAAATAGGCTCTTATTGCGTTTTATTAGTGGAAACAAAAGTGATCAAGTGAGTGATCTTCAATGTAAGAGTGGAGAGATAAAAATTGTACAAAAGTGATGTTGTGTGTAAAACTCTTGGCTCAGCTAGAGGCACTTAGTATGAGCAAGAGTGATCCTACTTGGTGTACAAGAAGGTTATTGTCTCACCTATATTGAAAAGGCACAAATTAGTGGATATACACTCCAAGCTTGTGAAGCTTGGGAGTTTGGTTTGATTTTCTCAATCCTAATCTTAACTTTCATTTAATTATCCTTGTGCATTTATTGCTTTGATCTTTAAATTGCTTCATTTATTACTTGTCTCTTATCTAATTTTTTATTGTGCAAAGTTTCAAATTGCTTTTATAGTAGAACAACCCAATTCACCACCTCTTATGTTTCTTTGGGCCAACAATTGGTATCAAAATATTAGTCTCTAATATTTAATTTAACTAGTTTAAGAGTAAAGATCATTATGGCAACTAACAATGCTTTGTTTTTAGACAATCAATCCATCACTAGACCACCTATATTTAATTGAATGAATTTTGTAAGTTGAAAAGAGAGAATGGAAATATTATTGTAATCCATAGACATTGAGTTGTAGTACATAGTTAATGAGGGTCCTTTTGAAACAACCATCATAGATTAAGAGACTCATAGACTTAGACTCAAGACTAGGAATGAGTTAACTCGTCAAGATAAGGCAAACTTGACCTTGAATGCTAAAGCTATGAATGTGTTGTGTAATGCCTTAGATGCCAATGAGTCTACTAGAGTGAAAGATTGCAAATAGGCCAAGGAAATATGGGATAAGTTGAAAGAAATTCATGAGGGTAGCGATGATGATGTGAGAGAAAAAAAAGTCCTTACTTGTAGCAAAATATGAATCGTTTAAAATGGAACCTCATGAGATCATTGATAATATGTATTGTATATTAATGACATTACAAAGGATTTGGAGGCATTAGGTAAAGAGTATTCAATGGGTGAAAAGAATAGAAAGATTTTGAATGCATTGTCCAAAGAATTGGAAGCTAAATCTATTGCTACAGAAGAAGATAAAAATTTGAATTCTATGCCTATTGAATCCTTGATTAATTCTCTTACTTCTTATGAGTTGAAGCTTAAATCCAAGATTCAAGATAAGGAAGATGCAAAAGTCAAGAAAAGCATAGCTTTGAAGACTTATCAAGAAAAAGATGAAAATGCTTTCCTCAATTTAGAGCATGAAGAATTTGATGAAGGTGACCTTGCATTCATCACCAAAGGATTCTTGAAGCACTACATAAACAAAAGAAGGATGAGGAAGAGAGGAGCAATCAATTCCAACAATTTCAAAGGGAAAACCAAATTTGAAAACAAGAAGCAAAATGACTAAATGTTTTGTATGTGGTCAACCCGGGTATTTTGCAAATGACTGTCCATCCAAGAAGAAGAAAGAAGGAAGGAAGCCCCGCTTCAACAACTTTTGAATCACACAGGATGATTGCAACTCTGATGGAGAAGTGGAAGAGGAGACTGAATCTACTCAAACGGCCTTTATGGAATTTGGAGATGATGAGGTATCTACAAGTTATAATTCTTTTGATGATTTATATGATGAACTTGATGATGCTCTTGAGGCATTTGTGATAAAATTGCATAATATTTTAAAGGAATCTTATGCTAGAAATAAGGGATTAAAATAATACTTTGTTGAATACTAACTCTAAACTTGTGAATTATACAATAAGTTGACAGAAGAGAATGATGCTTTGAAGAAAAGATTAGATGTGAATACCAAGATTGAAGAAGAACAAGCTTCGTTCTAGAAAAGATTAGATGATCTTAGTACACTCTTGCAAAAGAAAAAAAGAAAATGTTGTTGAAATGAAAAGAAAAAAGATTTACAATCATCTATTAATCACCAAGAATTTTACCACCTTTAGGAATGATGGTCTGCTATGTAAAGTCTAAATCTTCTTTATATGAAAATAAAAATATTGTGTGTAATCATTGTCATCAACATGGACATGTGAGGAATGATTGTTTTTTAAAAGAAATGAAAAATTGGGTATGAAATCTATGTGGATTTTAAGTCACTTTACTAACTTATATGGACCCAAGAAAATATGGGTATCAAAAATCATTTCTTAAATTCTTTGTATGTAGGTATGCTTGAAAAACACTACTAAGGATGTAAAGTGGTTTATCGATAGTAGATGTTCAAGGAACATGACCGGTGATCATCCCTCTTCACTAATCTAAAATCAAAGAATAGTGAAAAAGTAACATTTGGAGATAACATGAAGGCAAAATCAATAGCGATTGGTGATATAGGTAAAAATGGTGAGACTTTTATTAAAAATGTACTATTAATTGATAATTTTAATTATAATCTTCTAAGTGTGAATCAATTAGATGTAATAGAGATATATATGTCTTCTTTAATAATAGAAGAACTTTTGTGATAGAAAAGGCTATACATGTTACATTTGATAAATCTATTGATATTGTTTCATGAGACTGTTGTGAAGAAGAAGATGTAGCTATTCAAAAGGAGTTTGAAAAGCTAACAATCCAAGAGGATCAAAAAGCAACAAGTGAGAGCAAGGAGGATGATGCACAACCTTTAAATGAAGAAGGTGAAAAGGAGAAAGAGCCACCAACGAATCTTCCAAGAACTTCGAGATTTTCTTCAAGTCACCCTCAAAACGTAATTATAGGTGATCCTTCCGGGGGGTAAAAACTCTTTCCTCTAAACCTTTAAATAATAATTGTGCATTACTTTCTCAATTTGAGACTAAACATGTTGATGATGACTTGAAAGATGAATTTTGGATTTTGGCCAGCCCAAGTTTGGACATTAGTTGAAAAACCATTAAATCACCCCCGTAATTGGCACAAAAAGGGTATTTAGGTATAAGTGAGTAAAATGATAAGGGTGAAATAGTGAGAAATAAGGCTAGATTGGTAGCAAAAGGTTATGTTCAAGAAGAAGGAATTGATTTTGATGAAACATTTGCTCCCATAGCCAGATTAGAACCATTAAATTGTTTCTTGCTTTTGCATGTTACAAGAATTTCAAACTTTTTCAAATGGATGTAAAAAGTGATTTTTTAAATGGTTATATTGATCAAGAGGTTTGTGTAGAACAATCTCCGGGTTTTGAACATGAAGAGTTTCTTAACCATGTTTTTAAACTATCAAAGCTTTATGTGGTTTAAAGCAAGCTCCTAGGGCATGGTATGAAAGATTGAGTGGTTTTCTAATTGAAAATGGTTTTAAAAAAGGAAGTATTGACATTACTCTTTTTACAAAAGTTAGTTATGAAAATTTGTTAGTTGTGCAAATTTTTGTTGATGATAATATTTTTTGAGCTACTAATGAAAAGTTGTGCAAAAAGTTTTCTTGTATGATGCAAAAAGAGTCATGAGATAAGCATGATGAGAGAACTTCAATTCTTCCTTGGGCTTCAAATTCACCAAACAAAGGAAGGGACTCTTATCACTTAAGCAAAGTACACACGAGAGTTACTCAAGAGATTCGGCATGGAGGATTCCAAGCAAGTTGGAACACTAATGTGCACTTGAATCAAGTTTGATAAAGATGATGAAGGTAACAAGCTTGATGAAAAGCATTATAAAGGTATAATTAGTAGTTTACTTTATTTAATTGCTAGTACACCAAATATCATGTTTGTCATGTGCTAATGTGCTCGATTTCAATCTTGTGCTAAGGAATCTCACTTAATTACGATTAAAAGAACTTTTAAATATTTTAAAGGGACTATGGATTTAAAAGAACTTTTAAATATTTTAAAGGGACTATGGATTTAAAAGAACTTTTAAATATTTTAAAGGGACTATGGATTTAAAAGAACTTTTAAATATTTTAAAGGGACTATGGATTATAGTTTATGGTATCCTAAAAAGCAACTCACTAGATTTGAATTGATTAGGAACTTGAATGCCGACTTTGCCGGTTGTAAAGTAGATAGAAAGAGTACTAGGGGCATGTGTCATTTTTTAGGAAATTGCTTAGTATCATGGTTTAGTAAGTAAGGTTCGATTTCCTTGTCAACGGCAGAAGCGAAATACATACCCGCAGTGGATAAAACACACTTTGAAAGATTATGGTACGAATTTTGGATGTGTGCCTATTAAATGTGATAAACTAGTGCCATCAATCTCACTAAAAATCCAATTCAACATTCTAGAACTAATTTTCTAAGGGATCTTGTATCCAAAAAGGAAATTTGAATTGACTATTGTGCTTGGTTGAGGGGGAGCATAACTTTAGGGGGAGCTTTTATTTTGTTTGATGATGCTGAAAGAGGGAAAAAGTGTTGGCCCCAAAGCAACCTAAGAGGGGGGTGAATTAGGTTGTCTCAAAAAATAAACCTTTTGAAGTGCTTATGAAAATACAAACTTTGTGCAACAAATGATGAATCAAAGATAAATATTTAGCAATCAAAGCTTAAAGAACAAATAAAAGATTGAGATAAAGAATATTAAACCAAACTCCCAAGCTTCTCAAGCTTGGAGTACATCCGCTAGTAGTGCCTCTTCAAAGAAGGTGAGGCAATAACCTTCTTGTACACAAAGTAGGCTCACCCTTGCACCAACTAAGTTCCTCTAGTTGAGCCAAAGGGTTTTACACTACAACCTCACTTTTGTACACTTGTTATCCCTCCACTCTTACACTTGAAGATCACTCACTAGTCTACTCTTGCTCACACTAATTCCCACTAGTTGAGCCAAGAGAACTATACTACTCAAACCAATACAACCCACAATATTTTAGCCTATGTCTCCCCAAATTGCTCTTACAAGTGTTTGTATTGAATGTAGTAGTTCCTTACATCATTTGGAAGTCCTTGAGCTATTTATAGATGAAAGATGTGCTGAAATTTGAGCTCTAACGGTCAAAAAACTATCTGTTAAAAACTATCTTGCCGTTAGGGGTTCGGACGGTGGGTTCGGACGTCCGTTCATGCGTCCTACAGCTTGATGAACAGTGTCTCGGACGGTCATATGCGTCCTACAGCTTGATGAACAGTGTCTCGGACGGTCATATGCGTCCTACAGTTCTGACAGAAACTTACTTCATTTTGAGCTCCTTTTTTCGGACGCTCCCTTGCGTCGATCTCCTTTCTTTCGGACGCTCTTCATTGTCCGAAAGGTGTTGTTCAACTTTTGGTTGTTTTTCTTGATTGTGTTTGGATGATCATTTTCATCCGATCCTTCTGATTTTCTGCACACTTGTTTGCAAACCATTAGTATGATTTGGTCATCATCAAAACATGATTAACATAACTGGGGTTCAACAATCTCCCCCTTTTTGATGATGACAAATCAATTGGACAATTCAAAAAACTACCATAAAATATGAAGTACTATACAAGAGAATTTGTCCATTATTTCTCCCCCTTTTGGCATTATCAAAACACAAGAAAAAATAATGCAGCTTCAAGACCCCCTAAGTTTATAACCCCCTTGAAAGATGAACCTCTGTCCTTATACACGGAGAAAGAGAGAATTTATGCAAAGAATTATGATCAATTGCAAAGAATTATGATCAAAACAATTTTCGCTCATTCCTTACCGAAAAGCATCATCAAAACAATGAAGCATGTGTGATGCAATTTCTTGCAAAAATAAATCCATTTAAAAAAGAGAATGCTCCTCCTTTCTTTTGCAAGTAGTGACTTATTATAGACAAAATTTGGGGAAATAAATTTCCTAGCATTCTAAACAAATTCAAACATATAGATGAGTAATATTCAAGAGAACATAGTTCAACTTGATAAATGAAAGCACACAAAACTTTAGATGTTACCCATTTCAATATGATCTTAGCTCATATGCCTTGAGCACCCTTCGTAGATAATCTATCCTGAATTCCTTGGTGCTCTCCAAGCATACCTACATACAAAGTTAAGCAACAACTTTTGGTACCCAAACTTTCTTGGGTACTCCAATTGGATTAGTAACATACTTAATCACCCAAATAGAATTTATTCCTTTTTCATTTCTTTTAACATAACAATTTTTCTTTATATGACCATGTTGATGAGAATAATTACAAATAACGTTCTTATTGCCATAAAAAGAAGATTTAGATTTAACAAAGCACAAATCAATTTTTCTAAAGGTGATAAAACTTTTGTTCAAAAACATATTTCTAGTTCTTTTGTTTTCAAAAACATTTTCTTTCTTCTTTTTCAAACTATTATCAAGATCATCTAATCTCTTCTTTAATGAAGCTTGTTCTTCCATGATCTTGGTTTTTCCAACAAATTTTTCTTTCAAAACGTCATTTTCTTTTGTCAAAGAATTATTTTTATGCACAAGTTTTGAGTTGGCACTCAATAAAGTATTAATTTTAATTTTTAACTCTTTGTTCTTAGCATATGATTCTTTCAAACATTCATGCATTTTAAAAATAAATGATTCAACATCATCATTATCATTATCGACATGAATCATCACAAGAATCACAACTAGAGGATACCTCATTATTGCCAAGTGCCATAAAAGCCATTTGAGCCTCCTCATATTCTTCTTCAACATCTCCATCCGAATTGCAATCATCCCAAGTGATTTGGAAGTTGTTGAAGTGAGGCTTCCTTGAGTCTTTTCTCCTTTTTGATGAAGCTTTAAATGCTATGCTTCTTTTTTCCTTTGCCTCCTCATCTTGTAGCTTGTATTTCAACTTCAATTCAAATGAGGTTAGAGAATTGATCAATGAATCAATAGGCATAGAATTTAATTTTTTAGACTCTTCTATGGCAATGGATTTAGGTTCCCATTCCTTAGGTAAAGCATTCAAAAATTTTCTATTCTTTTCACCCAAGGAATATTCTTTACCCAAACCTTCCAAATCCTTTACCATATCATTGAACCTACAATACATCTTGTCAATGTTCTCAAGAGGTTCCATTTTGAAAGATTCATATTTAGCCACAAGAAGTGACTTCCTTTTGCTCTCTAATATCTTCAGTTCCTTCATGGATTTCTTTCAATTTGTCCCATATCTCCTTGGCTGATATGCAACCTTTTACTTTAGAAAACTCATTTGCATCCAAAGCATTATACAATATATTAATGGCTTTAGCATTTAAAGATAAATATATTTTATCTTGTGCATTTAACTCATATCTAGTCTTAGGCCTTAATCTACGAGTATTTTCATCAAGAATATTTGCCTCAAAAGGACCTTCATAAATAATATACCACAATTCAATATTAATAGATTGAACAAAAATTTTCATTCTATCCCTCCAATAAACAAAATTAATTCCATTAAACATGGGAGGTCTAGAAATAGAATGCCCCTATAAAAACAAAGCACCATTGGTTGCCATGATCTTTACTCTAATGCAATTTAAGCAAAATAAAGAGACCAATGCTCTGATACCAATTGTTGGCCCAAAGAAACCTAAGAGGGGAGTGAATTAGGTTGTCTCAAAAAATAAACCTTTTGGTAAGTGCTTATGAAAATACAAACTTTGTGCAACAAATGAATACTTAAGCACAAATGATCAAAGATAAATATTTAGCAATCAAAGCTTAAAGAACAAATAAAAGATTGAGATAAAGAATATTAAATGTACTCCCAAACTTCTCAAGCTTGGAGTACATCCACTAGTAGTGCCTCTTCAAAGAAGGTGAGGCAATAACCTTCTTGTACACAAAGTAGGCTCACCCTTGCACCAACTAAGTTCCTCTAGTTGAGCCAAAGGGTTTTACACTACAACCTCACTTTTGTACACTTGTTATCCCTCCACTCTTACACTTGAAGATCACTCACTAGTCTACTCTTGCTCACACTAATTCCCACTAGTTGAGCCAAGAGAACTATACTACTCAAACCAATACAACCCACAATATTTTAGCCTATGTCTTCCCAAATTGCTCTTACAAGTGTTTGTATTGAATGTAGTAGTTCCTTACATCATTTGGAAGTCCTTGAGCTATTTATAGATGAGAAAGATGTGCTGAAATTTGAGCTCTAACGGTCAAAAAGAATCTGTTATTGCCTAGCCGTTAGGGGTTCTCACTACTAGGGTTCGGACAAAAGTTCTTGCGTCCTACAGCTTGATGAACAGTGTCTCGGACGGTCATATGCGTCCTACAGCTCTGACAGAAACTTACTTCATTTTGAGCTCCTTTTTTCGGACGCTCCCTTGCGTCGATCTCCTTTCTTTCGGACGCTCTTCATTGTCCGAAAGGTGTTGTTCAACTTTTGGTTGTTTTTCTTGATTGTGTTTGGATGATCATTTTCATCCGATTCTTCCTGATTTTCTGCACACTTGTTTGCAAACCATTAGTATGATTTGGTCATCATCAAAACATGATTAACATAACTGGGGTTCAACAAAAAGAATGTACAATTGATTGAGTAAATGCAAGTGTTATCATTTTTCCTTGATTTGTCATCATCAAAAAGAGGGAGATTGTTGAATCATAATCCTGGTTTTGATGATGACCAAATCAGTTTCTGGAATGGTTGAAATCTAGTGTGCAGGAAGTCTTCAGTATATGAACGGACGTTGTTGATCATCCAAAAGTCAAACATTTAAATGTTAGGGAACGTCCGAAACAAGACCAGTAGGCGCTGAAATTGACACACCTCATTCGAACGTAGTTGATTGTCCAAAAAGTAGAGTTTCGAATGCAGATGATCATCCGAGTAAGAAAATTCAAAATCCAAAAGGAGGTGCTAGCATTAGAGAACAGATACAAGAAAATTTCCAAGGCAGCACAAGTATTTTTAATGGCATTTTTCTTCGAACGAAGAATAACGTCTGATCAGTCATATGGCAATATCTAATAGCCTCTGACCTTTTACTAGATGCAGGATCAGATGAAGGCTCGGACTTCCAAACGAAGACAAAGTAGGACTCCTTTGAGGTATTAGGCAGACTATCAGACGCAGAGGTTATGCATCGGCCGACCAACCAGTCTAAAGGCTAGTTTTAAGCAGAACTCCTTTGAGGTATCGAATGGAATAGATTGTCATACACAGAGGCTATGCATCGGCCGGCCGAACTGTCTAACGGCTAGTTTTTCAGCATTTGATACATAGCCGTTGGAGGGTAGTTAGAGGCTAATTTACCTATAAATACTTTGTAGTCTAATCTAAATGAAAATAACTTCCACAATTAATACATGCATTACTCAAGCTATTTTATTGAAAATAGGTTCTTTATTGTATTATATTAGTGGAAACAAAAGTGATCAAGCGAGTGATCTTTAGGTGTAAGAATGGAGAGATAATACTTGTACAAAAGTGAGGTTCTGTGTAAAGCTCTTGACTCAACTAAAGGTACTTAGTGTGAGTAAGAGCGATACTATTTAGTGTACAAGAAGGTTATTGTCTTGTCTACATTGAAGAGGCACAAATTAGTCAACATACACTCCAAGCTTGTGAAGTTTGGGAGTTTGGTTCGATTTTTCCAATTCTAATCTTCACTTTTACTCATTCCGTCCCATTTTATTTTTCATGGTCAAGTAATAAGAAGACTTACACATAGTTTAAGAAAAATTGATGTTTGACCCACTATAAGATGCTTTTTTCATAATTATCCTTCAATTAATATACAAATTTTGTTAGTTAATTTTAGTACTTTAAATTTTGAAATGGATTGTGAGAGCAATTAATGTTGAGACATGAATTTAATGCTATATTTTTGGGACTTGCATGAAGGGTAAAATAGGTAAAATTTGCCATTTTAAGGCGTGACAAATAATTTGGAAAAAACTAAAATAGAAAGAGTGACATATAAAATGGGACGGAGGGAGAATTTAATTATCCTTGTGCATTAATAACTTTGATTTTTAAATTGCTTCATTTATTACTTGTACCTTATCTATGTTTTTATTGTGTAAAGTTTCAAATTATTTTTATACAACTTAATTCACTCACCTCTTAGGTTATTTTGAACCAATACTATCAAATTGGTATCAGAGTTCTAAGATCAGGAGTTTGATCTTGGGACATTTGTTAAAAAATTGGAAAAAAAAGATTAGTTGTGGTAGAGTACTCGAATTTTGGAAACTAGACCATAAGAGGTTGGTCTTAGAGAACTCGTTCCACAATTAGGGTGTAACAAAATTAATCCTAGTTGGTATAGTAATCTAAAAAGAGGGATCTTGTCGTGATATTTTTATTGGTGTTGGGCAGCAGTCGAAAAAAGATTGTGTCAAATTATTGGTCTTGGACGACGATCGAAAGAAAAAATGCGTCAAATTATTAGTTGTTTGTGGAGCTTGATCAAGGCATAAGTCAGGAAGGCCAAGAAATTCAAAGATGGAGAAAAGAAATTTTTCTCAAGTTACATAAATAATGTTTTAGTTGCCATGATGAAAGAGAATTTACATCTAATGGTGAAAATTTTGAAATTGTGCTCATCTTTATCGATAGTGAAAAAAGATTTAAATGGGTCAAAAATACACAAGAATTTGAAAATATATGAGAAGTTAGGTGATGGATATAGAATTAAGAATATCCAACCTTGTGCCAAAAAAATTTCAAAAGAATGGGCAACATTATTTTTAAAAATTATGCGTAAATTGGTGGTTGAAAATTTTTATTAGAGAGTTATTGTTGATTCCCAATCATCTCAGCTTTTTTGGTAGGTTATTTTTTATGTTTTAATAGAATTTGCAAATGATGATAGCCATTGCAAATCTAAATTTAAATTGGAACGGAAAGTTGATTTTGAAGAGAATATGTATGTGGATGATGAAAGAATTTGTGAAAATTTTTATGAGTTTGAAAATTTGAATTGGATGAAAGATGAAAATTTGTGATTTCGTAGGAAAAGAATAAAAATTGTTTGAAAAAGATGTCATCGATGTTTTTGAAAATATTATTCAAAAAAATAATATGGTGGATGATATTGATTTTGTTAGTGTCAATGAAGTTGATTTTATTTGCATTGATGAATTATTTGAAGAAAATAATATTTTGATAAATTTTGTCCAAGGTCATGGTGGAGTGGATCAAATAATTCACAATTATGGAGTTAGTGCTATAGAAAATTCTTTTGGTGGTGGAAATTTACAAAAGGAAAAATATGATATTATGGTCTTTGGAAATTTTGTGGATGATCATTGTGTGAGAGAAAATTATTTTGCCATCAATAGTGAATGGATAAGTATGGATCAATTCTTTGATCAAGAGAGTTAGCCACCAAATTATATGCAAAGTACAAGATCCATTCACTACCACGTGTGAAGTTAAAAGATGAAGACCAACAATAAGTTTGGATTATACATAGTCTAAGTTTGGGTTATACACAGTCTGTATGGCAACCGAAATTTGTATGGAGACTGTAGGTGATAATACGCCGGACCTGATTTCATGAAGAGTTTAATTTAAGGGAAGCAATGTTGACAAATAAATCAAGCCCAAGTAGAATTTAGAAATTTTAACATAATTGGTTTTAGGATTTGTTAGTAATGTTAGTTTAGGAAATCAGTAATTGAATCTATTAAGGATTTAGGTTAAACTAATATGTATTTAAAGGCCTTAATAGTTAATTGATTAGATGAGCAAATTTGCATTGAAAAGTTCGTCAAATGAAATCGTTTAAGCCTCCAGAATTCTATTCAAGTTTGTTGTTTTGATAGTTCATTCTTCCTACGGTTTGTATGCAAATTAGTACGCTTCCTCATATTATATTTGTTAGTCTTCCAACTAGTTTTGATCTTTTTGTGTTCCGTTACGTGATTTTTGTGCTATCACCTGGGAACAGCTGAAGATTTTAATACTTGAAGCTTAACTTTAACCATGTATAATGACTTGTATTATACACAAGGCAGACCTCGAATTCTTTTTTTTTTTTTTTTGTGTTCTTCAACTTCGATGTAAATATCGTTAGTTAGAACCAAAAACAAATCAGAAGACGTCTGTATTTTTTGGACGAGAGATGCTTTTTCATCAGTGCTTTGGACCACCTGAAGCAGCAACTGAAGGTCATAGGAATTTAATCAACAATCAAAGAATATCCCATCTCTCGTTCTTTTCTTGGCCAACATAGATAATTCTAATATTACATGCAGCTCCCAGTTTTAAGTTTTTGCATAACTCCTCAACTTACCTTTTTTTTTGTTTTTTTCTTCTTAATTCACTACTAATTTGTTTCTTAAGGAATGGATTCAAAAAGAAAATCCCAGAATCAAATAGTCAGGATAATGTCGATATAGAAAATCAACTAGCTTTCTCTTTACAAGTTCTGGAATAACGAATTTTTTTTAGGAATGTACTATGTCATGGAACAAAAAGGCTTTTGGCCATGACCTATAAATGCGTTTTCCACCTTAAACTTGCTCAATGCAGCAACGGAGTTGAAATGTGGAGCTGCATTACTGGGCAACTACTCCTCTGGCAGAAGCTTCATATTTCATAATTTTTCTGAGCTTAAGCTAATTGTAGCTACCATACAAGCTACATAGAATGATAAGCTCTCTGCCAAAGGAGATTTGCCCGGCAATTCAGGAATACAATGATATCAACTAGAGTTACTAGACATCCATCCAAATATTAATCTAAGATGTCCTTGTAAGAATTTAGTGATTTTTAAGCATTTTCTTCAGTTATTTTATGTGATTATCACTTCATCGACTTGTGATCATGTCTTCCTTCAGAATTATTCTACCAACCTGCAACTTGCAATGTTAGCCAAATTTTTGTTTCCCACAGCATTTTCTGAGTACTTATTTGTCTTTATCCTCTTTGCTTTCCACATATATGTATTGTGCACCTAGGTTTATATAAAATAGAGTGGCGGAAATAAGGAATCAAGATTTGAGAATAGAACATGTAAATGTAATATCTTACCAGAAGGGGATTAGGTTTAATTTTCTAAAAATAAAAAGACAAAAGCTGATCAACAATATTTAACAGAATAGGCTTCTCTCCATTAATTGGAGAGAAATTCTCTCCAATGCACCTCACAAAAATATAATTTTAAATATTTTTTGAAAATCACAATTGTTCATAATATGATTTATTATATATGTTTGCTATACATAAAATTTGAAAATAAATAGATTAATTTTATATCTTTCCATTTGATTAAACATATAAATTTATCTTGATTTTGACCAATTTTACAATATCTAAATATTTTGGGCAAATTAAGTAATAAAATATTTTTTTTACATATATTTGGTTTTAAAGTATATTGAACTACTCATCAAAACAAATTATTGATAAAATCTAATAATTTTAGGAATTTTTATTGTTTAAATATAAATTATCATTGAGGAAAATTAGAAAGAAAGGTAATGGAGAGGATCTCAACTTTTATTTTTAAGTAGTTATGAAACCACTTCGAGGTTCCGCATTCTATGTACTCAATTCGTTTTTATTATTATTTTTTTAACGTTCACATCATGTTACATAGATTTGCGTTAAAACATTAAACTAAATTCAAAATGCACAATGCCAAGTTATATATCCTAAGAGAAGGGTAAAAAAGACCATTTTAGTCCCTCATTCTTAAGGTCTTGTCTAATTTGGTGTCTGATGTATAAATGGTCAATTTATCACACTTAACGGATATCCAGTATTAAATTCAACAAGATCATAACTACTTCGGTCCCTTATCTTTGGGAACTTATCTAATTTAGTCCCGCCAAGTATAATTTGCATAGATTTGATTCATAGTAAAACAAAATGTAAAAATATCTACAAACATAAAAGCCACCAAAGCATCATGACTCTATTATAATTCTTGACTTTCATTTTAAAAAACTACACTCAGAATACATTTTAGAAAATTTTCATTCAAGAAATGTTCAAAATCTTAAATATTTTGCTTATGTTAAAATTTAACTTTTTCCCAAAATAATTCCAAAATTTTAAAAAATACCTTGTATTAAGAAAAGTTATATTAGGAAATTTTCAATTTTGAAAAAAAAGAAAAGAAAAAGAAATCTCCAATAATTCAAGAAATTTGATCATTTTCAGAGTTTATTTTGTATTATTTCAAATTTTAGTTAATATTTGTCACATCAGCAGCACACTTACAAAAAGTGGTATTCTTGGTATATTTTTATAATAAATTTTATTACAGTGTACCTGTCTGAATTTATACATGACATTAGAATTTTCATTAACATTTAGTGGTTATTTTTCTTTTATAAGGAGCATTTCATATTTTTTATGACTGAGTCAAAATTTTCTAGAAGCATTATTAGAAAGATTTTAATTTTAAAAAAAGTTAAAATTTTAGAACTTCTAAAATTTATAGAAAATTTAATATTTGCAGTTCATTTGATATTTTTTCCCCCAAATTTCTATATTTTTTGCATTATCAGTGCACTTCCAAAAGTGGCATTTCAGCTAAATTTTTTAATTTAATTTTAATTGTAGATATTGTGTATGGTTATGAATTTTCCTAATAATGTGGTGATGTGTTTATATTTCCAAGTAATTTTTAAACAAAAAGGGACTAAATTGGAAAAAATTCTAAAGACAAGGGACTAAAATGATAATTTTCTTGTTCAATTTAATGATTATATGACTTTCCTGATACCTTTTTCAAATTTCAGTTATTTATCCTAATTTGGCAACTTCCTTTAAAGATGAGATACAGGCATATAAAATTGACTTGGGGCAATGGATTAAGGACTAAATTGGAAAAAAATCCAAAGAAAATGATATATTTCTTGTTCAATTTAATGATTATGTTACTTTCCAACTACCTTTTTCAAAGTTTTGGCTATTTATCTTAAATTTGCACTTCCTTTAAATATGAGATATAAAATTGACTAGGAGCAATGGAAAAGAGACCACATTAGACAAGACCTCAAAGGTAAGGACCAAAATAGTTGTTAACTCTTTAAAAGATAGTACATCTTGGGTTTTAATTGGACTCGAGGCTTTGTGTTTAGAAAGTAGGGATGTGTTAGTAATTTTAGAATTTTTTATTCTAGAAGGTTATTTTACGTAGTTTCAGCATTTAAATACATTTAATTGTGTGTATAATTATGTTTTTGTAGGTTTGGAATTACTTTGACGTCAAACGGGACTAAAATGAAGCAAAATGGAGCAAAAACGGAACACCTAAGTTGAGAGCTAGCCGCTACTGCGCCCTTGAGCTAGTAAGAAGCATGCGCAGCCACTGATGGCTAGGTGAAGTAGCACCCAGGGAATCCTACGCAATGCCCATGTTGCACCCAAAAATGTGGTTGACAGGCTTTCGCTAGTTTTAACTGTTCTGGTGGTATTTTTGGTCAACAACTTTGTGAAACCCTAATTAAGTCTACAACTATGTGTTTTAGGTCATTTGTAAAAAAAAGTAGTAGATACCTTAGACCGCCAAAACATCTAAAGAACATCGATAACCCTAGTTCTTTGTTTTTTTTGCACTATTGTGTTAGCCAAAAGAGGCGAAGATTCAAGTTTGGAAGCCTGTTTCAACACCTTGGTGACTTCTGTTTCATTTTAGTTCTCATTTAGCATTGGTCCTGTGGCATTTGCTACTACTTTTATGGATTATTTTGCTGCAATCATGTTCTAAATGTCAAGATGTCGCCAATTGTGGCTTAAACTCTCATTCTTTCGATATTCATCATAGATTTCCATTGAAGGTTGAGTATTTACTATGTTTTAATTTGTGTACTTTCAAATACTTTATCACTATTTGGAAGATTTTATAAATATGTGATGAGATGGAGCATAATTGTTTACTGCCCTTGAAACTCGATTCAACTTAATGGCTCATGTTGGATCCTTTAATATCCCATTAGTATAATTTTATTTTATATGCATGTGTGATATATATATATATATATGGTTTTAATCCTGAGATGATTAAAATTGCTGCATGTGCAAAGAGAAACCTAATTAATAACATAAATCTTCCAAACGCTACTAAAATAACACTTTTGTAACGTCAATAAAACTGTGACAAGAGAATTTTAAAACCGTTACAAAAAGTTTTTGTCACATATTTTTCACAGTTTTAGCTGTGTGGTTATTACAGACATTACAAATAAAATAGTCACGAGTCTCTGACCGTGATAATAACTTTTTGTCTCATAATTCACATATATAAGATCAATTAGTAAATACCATGAATTAAGCGAATGCCGAACCAAGGATTCACACGGTTTGTGTGGTCACATGAAGAATTCCACAATCCAAATAATTGTTCTTTTACTTCTAATTATTTTTGCTAGACCAAAAACAAATAAATTAATAAAATAGAGTTTTTATTGCATGACCATTAGATAATAACTCCATAAAGGTATTCAACCGGCAATCTTAGAAATCCAGCATGAATACAGTTGAATTAAGTTTAGGCCTAGTAATTGGTGAAGTCAAGAAACCCTAACGCTTGTCTAATTTTGAATTTTCTTTTACTTAATTAATTGCCATAGTTTTTATTTAATATTGTAGTTTAATTAATTCACATTTCTCAAGAATCAATTTTTCCAAATGGTCGCAAAACTATTAATTTTGATGCTTATTTTCCATTCCTCATGGGTATGACAACCCTACTCTTATCTATACTATTTGAAACGTGCACTTGCAAGTGTAGAAAATTATCCATTAAGATTTTGGTGCCATTGTCAAGGACTAGCGTTTAAATAACATTGACAATAACTAGTTTTGTTACTAGAATTTAGATTTAATTTTCTATTATATTGTTTGAGTTATATTTCATTGCTTCTTATTTTTACCCTTGTAATTTATGCTTTCTCCGTCTCGACTAATTCCTATAGACCTAGAAATCGAGAGGACCTTACGAAGACTCTGGAAAGAGAAACGAGAAGCTGAAGAAGGATTGAGAGGAATTATGGTCGGAAATAGTAATGGTGATGGTAAGGTGCCAGTTCGAGTTGAGCTACCACCAATTCAAGCCAAGGATAGAGCATTGAGGGATATGCAATGCCCTCATTGGATGGCAGCAATTCTTGCATTACATGGCCATCGATACAAGGTAAAAATTTTGAGATAAAGCCTGCTCTACTTTCAATGCTACAGAACTCAATGCAGTTTGTTGGAAATTCGGTTGAAGAGCCACATCAACATATTGTAAATTTTCAAGAAATTTGTGATACATTTAAGCACAATAGAGTTTGGGATGATGCAATTAGATTTCGGTTGTTTCCTTCTACGTTGAGCAGATAAAGCTAAAAGATGGCTGCATTCATTTCCTCCAAGAAATTTTACAGCATGGAATGATCTATCTCATAATTTTTTGACAAATGTTTTCCACTAGCCAAGACGGCAAAGCTCATAAATGATATTACATCCTTTGTTTAAAATGACATGAAAACACTGCATGAAGCTTGGGAGAGATACAAAGAGCTATTGAGAAAATTTCCACATGATGGATTACCTTTGTTGATACAGATTCAGACGTTTCACAATGGACTCTTTTCAATCACTTAGAATAAGTGGATGCTACAAGTGCAAGATCATTCATCTATAAAACTCTAGAATAAGCATGTGACTTGTTAGAGAAGAAGGCAAGCAATTTTTATCAGAAGTTGACTACTATTAGTAGAGGGAGAAGAGTTAATGAAGTAGGGTTAATGGATGTATTTATGGTACAAACACAGACCATGGAAAATCAACAAGTGATCCTTACAAAACAAATTGGAGGTATGAATTTGAATTTGATCATGGTATTTAGTTAATTATCCATACTAGCAGCCTCAACCACCTCATCAATCAAAGAAAAAGCCTAGTTTTAAAGACATGCTTGCTAATTTCGTAAATGAAACAAGTAGTTCTATTCGCAACTTGGAGGTTCAAATTGAGTAGATTTCTAAGCAAATTGCTAAAAGACCATAGGTTGCCTTGCCTAGTGACACAGTGACCAATCTGAAGGAACATGTGAAGCTAGTCACTTCGACGAGTGGAAAGGTATTGGGTGACAACAATAATGATGACACTGTTGAGAAGAAGGAAGAAGAGATAGTTGAGGAATCACCTAAAATTGCTAGTAATGACACAATTGCTGATGACTTTCCTTGGTATCAAATACCTAGTAGGAGAAAGACGGAGGAGGAAATTTGGGAAAAACAACCACTTACTTGTCCATCTATCAAAATCTCATATCTGCAAAGATTAAAACATCAAAATAGAAAGCATCTATGTTCTAAATTTCTTGATATTTTTAAGAAGAATTACAAATTAATATACCTGTTGCTAATGCTCTTGAACAAATGCCTATGTGAAATTTATGAAGGAGATATCTTGTCGAACAAGAAGAAATGAAACGAGGATGAGACTATAATGCTTACTAAAGAATGTAAAGTAGTTATTCTAAATAAATTGCCTATAAAACTAAAGGATCCAGGGATTTTTACTATTTCTTGTAGTTTAGGCAATTTGTCTTTTATAAAATTTTATGTGATCATTGTGCTAGTTTTAATTTAATGACTTTATCAATTTTCCAATAGGAGGTGGATACGTTACTGCACATCTTTTTATATGCAATAATCTATAGGCTAGTGTAGTTTAGTCTAAAATTGAGTCATGCGTAAGAGCCTTCAGGCAAACCCAAAAAGCCAAAGATAGGAAGTAATATTGCAGCCAAAAGTAAATTTTATAACTACATCCACTTTCAATTGGCTTTGTGATACGGGTTGATGCCCAGGGTATGTAGAACTGGATCACAAAATGCTAACCCAGTAGATCCCAACCTTATGATCGAAAAAAAAGGACGGCCTAGGATTTATATGCACAAGCGAAAGGTAGTTGTTAATAGACCTCCTTGATTAGCCACAAGGCAATCTTTTAACTATAAGCAAGGAATTGATCCAAAGCCTAATTGGTAGAAAATCAATACCTGGTGTTGGTTATTACCTCAAGTGCTCAATCTTGAAGCCCCAACTAGATTCCTAGTCTAGACAAGACTAAAGAGAAATCTAAAATTCTAATTCACTCGTATGAGAGGAAAAAGAAAAACTGAAATCTTATTGCCAAAATTCATTCCCTCAATTGTGTACAAGACCCCTCTATTTATAGTTGAGGGTGGAAGATTCTAGGACTAAATTATTCAATGTGGGATAGCTAGTTTTAATAGTTGGGCTGGATCCTGCAGTCTTTAGCCTTTAAACCCAATTCTTGTACACTTAACTAATGGCCGAAATACATGGCCCAAAAAAACAAATAATTACGTCTTGAAACCATCCCAATTATAATAAACACACTAACACTTAAAACAATTGGGCTCAAAATAAAAGACTAGAACAACTAAATAAAAGAATATTCCATGGCCGAAATAATGAGGCTAAATTTCGGCCCTTTAGCTTCTCATCCTAGGCTTGATTTTCAATGACTTGGACGTCCATTACTAAGAACATCTTAGACTCTTTAGTGGACTTCATCTCCAAAAGGTTTGTGAGCTCTTCTTGATCTTCAACAACTTCAACTAAGCCCAACATAGCTTTATTGAGGTTCCTCTTGATCTCGTAATTGGACCTTGTGGAACTTGAAGTGCGGATTCCGTGAGCCTATATCGAGCCTTTTGTGGACAATTGATCACCATCAAGTCCTTGGGATGTATCATCTCCCTCTTCCTTAGCAGGATTCGTCCACGAATCGTCACCTATATCAAAAACAAAGGGAGAAAGATCAGTGACATTAAAAGTTGCAGAAACTTGATAGCCACCAGGTAAGTCCAGCTTGTATGCGTTGTCGTTAATGTTAGCGAGCCATGACTTGGAACGGTCCATCACCACGTGAATCTAGCTTAGATTTTCTCTTGTTGGGAAATCTCTCCTTGGCCAATGAACAAAGTGGACTAAGGTGATGTGTATCAAAGACGAAAGAAGTCTTGCAATTTTTGTCTCGCGATACACATCTTAGATTGGTATAATGGAAGATGGTCTTGCGGGCCAGCTATGAAAATTTGCCAAGTTACTGTACAAATTGTCACACTCAAAGTAACTATCTACATTGTGTGAAGAAAGGTAGTGGCAGTAAATCCAAAGGAGTAGTGGGATTAAAACCATACACTAATTCAAATGGTGAAAACTTAGTGGATGAATGCATAGCACGGTTATAAGAAAATTCAACAATTGGAAAACAATCTTCCCAAGTTTTCAAATTCCTTTTCAAAACAGCACGCAATAAGGTGCCTAGTGTACGATTGACAACCTCAGTTTGACACATCTAGATGTGTATAAGAGACAGTCCTTGAAAACAATAATTTAGTACCCAATTTATTCCACAATCTCACGCCAAAAATGTGACAAGAATTTAACATCCCTATCAGAAACAATGGTATGTGGGATGCCATGCAAACGCACAATCTCCCTAAAGAACACAGATGCTATATGAGATGCATCATCAGATTTTGTGCAGGGGATAAAATGTGCCATCTTGCTAAACCTATCTACAACCACAAAAATGCTATCCTTGCCAGACTTAGATCTTGGGAGACCTAATACAAATTCCATGGAAATATCAGTCCAAGGATGACTCGGTACAGGCAGTGGCATATAAAGACCACGCGGCTTCAATTTGGACTTGGCACGTTGGCAGACAAGCATTTATTGTGGTTGTAGTTAGGTTTAGCACTGTCTCTTATACACATCTAGATGTGTATAAGAGACAGGAAAAAACTTTCCAAATTTCCCATTTAGAAATGCAGTATAAGTATCAGAAAAATCATGATCAGAAACATACAAAGATTTAATATGCTCAAATCCAAAGAAATTAGCATGCAATGTAGTGATCAAGGTGTACCTACGGGACAAAGCATCCGCTACAATGTTATCCTTCCCACTCTTATATTGAACCACATAAGAAAATGACTCAATGAACTCACTCCACCTAGCATGTCTACGACTCAATTTGTTTTGGCCCTTTAAGTGCTTTAGGGACTCATGATCAGAGTGAATAATGAATTCTCTAGAGTATAAATAATGACTCCAATTTTCCAAAGCACGTACTAAGGCATAAAGTTTTTGTCATAGGTGGAATAATTTAAAGAAGCACCACTTAATTTCTCAGAAAAATATGCAATAGGTTGCTGTCTTTTGTAACAATACATGTCTCCTATACCTATGCCAGATGCGTCACATTCAATCTCAAAAGGAGTATCAAAATCTGGCAAAAGTAAAAGACGAGGGCAGAGGTTAACTTAACTTTGAGCGTGACGAACGCCTTTTGTTGAGCTTCTCCCCATCTAAAGCCGATGTTCTTCTTGATAACCTCAGTTAGCGGGGCTGCTATGGTGCTAAAGTCCTTCACGAACCTCCGGTAGAAACTCGCAAGCCCATGGAAGCTATGCACTTCAGAAACACTCTTGGGGATCGGCCAGTCCTTGATAGCAGCAACCTTGGACTCGTCCACTTGGATACCCCTAGAGGAAACAACAAACCCAAGAAACACAACACTTTCCAAACAAAAGTGGCATTTCTTAAAGTTAGCATACAACTTTTCTTGTCTTAAAACAAGCAAAACAGCACGAACATGTTCAATATGCTCATTAAAGCTTTTACTGTAAATCAAAATATCATCAAAATAGACAACGACAAATTTACCAATAAAAGCTCTAAGAACATGATTCATAAGCCTCATGAATGTGCTCGGTGCATTAGTGAGACCAAACGGCATGACTAACCACTCATACAAACCATGTTTGGTTTTGAAAGCAGTTTTTCATTCATCACCTTCTCTCATCCTAATCTGCCAGTATCCACTTTTTAAATCTATCTTAGTGTAAATGCTGGATCCATGTAACTCATCAAGCATGTCATCAAGACGGGGAATAGGATGGCGATACTTTACCATGATTTTATTAACGGCCCATGCACATCCTCCATGAACCATCAGGTTTAGGTACTAGTATTGTAGGCACAGCATACGGGCTCATACTTTCCCTTACACGGCCTTGACTAACTAGTTCTTTGACTTGCTGTTGAATCTCCTTAGTCTCCTCAGGACTAGTTCTATAAGCAGGACGATTGGGGATCACGGCTCCAGGCACTAAGTCGATTTGATGCTCTATGCCTCGAAGAGAGGCAAACCAAAGGGTATGTCTTCGGGAAAGACATCACTAAACTCCTGCAAGAGAGCTTTAAACATACTTGGCAGAGAATCATCTAGGTCAGTGGTAGAGAAATAAACAGATCCTTATACACAAGTAAGACTATAGACAAATTACACTTCTGTACTTCTTTAACTTGCAGGGTTAATTTTCCATCTTCTTTTACTTTAGACTTAGCAAACTCCCTTTCATTAGTCTTCTTTGACCTAAGTTTGGCCAAAGCCTTGTTATGCTCATCAACATTCTTTTTGTTTGATTTTACACTTGAAGACTTGTTGGGGAGAGAGGATGCAAGACAATGGTTTTACCATCCTACTGTGTATCTAATACAATCTAGTATGTGTATAAGGACTGTCTCTTATCACATCTAGATTGAGACCCTACTAAGGTGGAAAAGTAAATGACTTGCATTCATAGGGACGACATCACACAACACTTTGTCATTATATTTGCCTAGGTTAATTGAGACATGCACTTGCTTAGTTACTTTTAGTTCACCATTGTCATTTAACCATTGCAGTCTATAAGGTCTAGGGTGTTTAAACATTGGCAAATTTAGCTTATCTACCATGTATTGTGAAGCTATATTCTAAGACGCAACTCCCATTATCAACAATTAAACCACAAGTCTTACCTTGGACATGGCATTTGGTGTAGAATATGTTCTCACGTTGTACCTTAGTAGGGTCGTCAGTGGCTTGAGCCTGCAACTTTCTTAGTACGACCAGTACTTGTCCATCCATGCAAGTCTCATGGTATTCATTGTCTTCATCACTCAAATCAGGTCCTTCTAATGGTGGCATCTCATCTTCACTTTCACTCATCCAATTGCCATCAGGGTGAGTGTATAAGACTTTCTTATTCGGGCATTGGGATGAAATGTGTCCTCTTCCACCACATCTGAAACACTGAATGTCCCTTGAGCGGTTAGGGGCCGAGGTATTACCTTGGCTGATTTGGGCCTTTGGCTTTGCAAGAATGGGGTTCTCCTTGAGTTTCTCCATTCTCTTGCTCTGTTCAGGGTTAGTTCGAGGAAATCTGTAATTTGAACTGGAAGTCTCTTATAGACATGGTAATACCTCGGAGAGCCTAACCGCTCAAGGGACATTCAGTGTTTCAGATGTGGTGGAAGAGGACACATTTCATCCCAATGCCCGAATAAGAAAGTCTTATACCTGTCTCTTATACTGTCAGTACTCAAGTTAACCATCTTCTTGTGTATAAGAGAGAGCTCATTGCCATCTCCAATGAGCATAGGATATCCTCCACAGTCAGATTCCCTTGTCGGAGAGATTGGAGATTCCTTAGCTGTTCCCTGTGATAATGAGCAGGTACAAGAGACAGAACGAAGAAGGGGTTTGAGGTTAGTCCAACGAGTTATAGGGTAATCACCTATTCTACGTCTTTCTTTTATTTCAGATACCCACCAAGTCATAGCATAGTCAGAAAAGCAGGATACAACCAACTTATATTTCTTTTTGTTTGAATAGTCATAACAATCAAACAAAAAGTCTACCTTTTGTTCCCAGTTCAAGTATTCTTCAAGATCGGCTTTACCTTGGAACGTGGGCATGTTTGGTTTGAGAGAGCCAATTTGCGTGGGTCCCCTCCCCTGGGTGGTGAATCCCCTCCCTTGGTTCTCGTCGAGGGTTATGCCTTGGAACTTGCTCTCTTCTTTGGATTTGTCGTGGACCACGCCTCCTATCAAAAGACAAATTGGTTAATTCATCATAATCTAAAGCATGGTTTGACTCTCCTTTGTCTTCTTGAGTATTGGTTTGGCGTGTGGTCTCTCAATTTGGAGTAGTTGAAGTAGATGCTTGTGGTTTGCCTCGAAGTTGTTGAATTTCAAGACTCATAGTGGCAAACTTCTCATCAAAGTCCTCCATCTTATTTAAGATCCTTGCCATTACACTTTGCATAGCAGTTTCTTGCATCTCCTTGTTTCTTTGTTGCACGTCCTTTTCCTGTGCCATAGTCACAAAACAAAGACTAAAGAGAAGGGGTAAAAAAAAGGTTAGTGATAATCAATAAGAGAGGGTTTCACTCTTTGGGGAGTAATGCACTCAAGTCCTCACTTTGGGTTTTATCACTCTTAATGATCTCACAATCTTACTCTTTGAAAATCTCACTTCACTCAAAGATTCTCTTATGAAGCCTTGTAAAAACTATGAAAATAGCCAAAGGGTTCCAAAAGTTGATCCTCAAAGCAACTAATCGTATTGATTGGAAATAATGTCCAAAAGGATCTCGGATCAATGTAGTTTGAAAATTTAGGCTTAACCTTTCGGATATGAGTCAAGGCAAAAATCCGAAAGCAAAAGGACACAAAGAAAAGCACAAAAAAAATAATAAGATCACAAAATTTAGTAAAGAGAGTTTACTAAATTAGAGAAGATAATTTCAAAAGAAAGAAAAGAAAGTAATTTTTTTTTTTTTTTTTGGCAGCAACAACAAAGAGAATAATGAAGACAATAACAAAGAAGCAACACTAGATCTGTTTTTTCTTTTTTCTTTTTTTTTGGTTTTTTTTTTTCAATGAACAGTACCTGTGAACATTACGATGAACTTTGTTTCAGTGACCAGTATGATGAACAGTATATGAACAGTGTGATGAACTTACAATTTGAGTTTGACCAAAATTTTAGCCAAAGCTCTGATACCACGATGATACGGGTTGATGCCCACGGTATGTAGAACTGGATCACAAAATTCTAAAGATCCCAACTTTATGATCGAAAAAAAAGGACGGCCTAGGGTTTATATGCACAAGCGAAAGGTAGTTGTTAATAGACCTCCTTGATTAGCCACAAGGCAATCTTTTAACTATAAGCAAGGAGTTGATCCAAAGCCTAATTGGCAGAAAATCAATACCTGGTGTTGGTTATAACCTCAAGTGCTCAATCTTGAAGCCCCAACTAGATTCCTAGTCTAGACAAGACTAAAGAGAAATCTAAAATTCTAATTCACTCGTATGAGAGGAAAAAGAAAAACTGAAATCTTATTCCCAAAATTCATTCCCTCAATTGTGTACAAGACCTCTCTATTTATAGTTGAGGGTGGAGGATTCTAGAACTAAAATTATTCAATGTGGGATAGCTAGTTTTAATAGTTGGGCTGGATCATACAGCCCATTAGCCTTTAAACCCAATTCTTGTACACTTAACTAATGGCCGAAATACATGGCCCAAAAAAACAAATAATTACGTCTTGAAACCAGCCCAATTAAACACACTAACACTTAAAACAATTGGGCTCAAAATAAAAGACTAGAACAACTAAATAAAAGAATATTCCATGGCCGAAATAATGAGGCTAAATTTCGGCCCTTTAGCTTCTCATCCTAGGCTTGATTTTCAATGACTTGGACGTCCATTACTAAGAACATCTTAGACTCTTTAGTGGACTTCATCTCCAAAAGGTTTGTGAGCTCTTCTTGATCTTCAACAACTTCAACTAAGCCCAACATAGCTTTATTGAGGTTCTTAGTTCTTGATCTCGTAATTGGACCTTGTGGAACTTGAAGTGCGGATTCCGTGAGCCTATATCGAGCCTTTGTGGACAATTGATCACCATCAAGTCCTTGAAAGGGGATGTATCACTTTGTCTGCATTTGTTTACTTCATTTGGAAAGCTAGAAACTGCTCATCTTTCAACATGCAATCAAATGCCTAAGCAAATTGTCCAGCAGATAGTGAGTACAATAAGAGCTAAAGCTACAAAGTTGAGGAAGGTGAAAAATTGCAGAACCCTTATATTAAGACGCCGAAATATTTTTTTACTATATTTTGTCAATATTGCACTATAAATAAAAGATTGTATATTTTTTTTATTCTATAATTTTATTTGCATACTAAAATAAAATTTTTAATTTCCTTCATGTCAAAATTTTTGTTCTTATTGGTTAATCTTATTATTAATAGTTAATCACAAACTTTATATTACAATAAGATATATTTATTATATTAAAGCATGATTAATCTATAAAGTAAATTATTTACACACATGTGAAAAGTTAGAAATTTAATTAATTAATTATTAACAGTAATGTCATTACTTAGTAGTAGTAAGAGAGAATAATGAAAAAGAAAATCGAGAAAAAGAAAAAGAAAAATATTACGATTGCGGTTTAGTATTACATTCTCTAAATGAATGTAACATTCTGTTTCCATGAATTATTTTTTCTGATGGATGTGTTGGCATTCATGTGTGCTCCCATATGAATGAAACGTTGAGATTTGAATGCTGAACAACTTAATTGGCCAAGGTTCAGTCAAAGATAAGGATTTTTTCCAAAGAAAGGATTGAGATATTGAAAATTGTTTCTTATTCTTCAGACAATCATTCAAATAAAATATCCACTCAAATATGTTAATTCCTTGCGGGTTGTTGAAGGAGGAGACGGGAAGAGTACAAATTGTGGAAGGGAAATTGAGAAGGGGGGTTGGGGAGAACGGGGAGGAAAAAAGGAGAGAGAAAGAAGGCCATGGTTATGAAAGTTGGGAGGAAGTGTGGAAGTAGCATAGCATAGGCAGTTGGTTTGGGTTTCATCCTGAATAGTTGTGAATGTAACTTCTGTCATCATCCTATGGAAAAATGCTGATAGCACATGTTAGAAAGTATCATAAAGTTATTGAACTTCGGTATTCCTACAGTTTCGCTTTAATAAACCTGATATTGCTCAGCTTCAGTTTTCTTACTTCCTGGCATAATTATGGCTCCAGCAATTTTTCTCTGTCCTACTTTGCTAATCTTCGTTGGTGTTGGAGAAAAACTGCATCCATCTTATTGTGGAATTAGATTCTCAAACCATCATTATCTTGGTTAGTAACACTAACAACCATAATCATTTACTTTCTCCAGTTATTCATGGCTACGGAGTATTAATGCAACAGATCCAGCATGTGAAATTCAACACATCTTTAGAGAGGCAAATAGCAATTTAACCTACATTTTTGGGAATCTTCTTCTTTTATTAGATCTTTGCGTTTAGATGATGTTAGGGGGATTAGATTCCCTCACATGATTGCTAAGAACTTTTGAACGTGTTGGTTATATTATGATGGTACTTCAGTCATGCAAGGAGCTGTACTATCCTAAAAATCCTATTTCAAGCTTGGTGAATTGAAATGTTTCCACATGATTAAACAAGTCTTCCTCCTTAAAGCAGAGGGAGAAGGAATAGCAGAATTAAAGAACCAGCAATTAGCAGAGAAAGGGAGGAAGAATTGAATGTTTTTCGTATGCACTGAAGGGCTGTATTTATAGGATAACTTTTAGAACGTAGAGATAAGATTTTTTGGTGAACGTTGAGGGGAACATTGAGAATTTTTAGCATGAGACATAGTAATTAGGCTAAACAAAAAATTTACAAGACCAGGTAAAATTCTATCCAAACAGGTAAAATGTGGGTAAACTAAGTAAAATTCCGGTACACAAGTATGGTAGTTTAGTAAAACTTCAATACGACTTTAGTAAGGCCAAATAACAAATGTAAAATTGGACTGGGAGTATCTAACCCATGAGTAGGGGGTAAATCTGCTAGTTTGAACTGAGATTGGCCCAACCTGGCCCTCCTCCATGCACGTGAGCTCACCACTAGTTTTCTAGTCATCACAAGCCCACAGGGATACAAAATAAGATGTCAATTAATATAAGGTGATGTAAGGCTCAATGATTTTCTATTATGGGATAGAAAGTCTTTTGAAATACTCATTATATTCAAACAATCCCTCACATATTTCAAAAGACTTTGAATAAAAGGAGTAAAGATTTGCTGGATTTGTATGGGTACACAGGCAATCAATTTGGTGTCTTTGGACTATGAACCAAACTTAGATTGATTAAACATGGCTTACATAATTATTGGTGAAATATAACATTTCTATGAACCAATAATTCTTCTTGTACGTCAGAGATTTCATCAATCACATTGCTAACCCACAATTTTGTTGTTCAACGCGTTTTTGCACAAATAGGCCATGCACATGCCTATTTGTCTATGAGAGTTCTAAAATTTTGGCCAAAATCTTATAGGAGCAGCCCCACTCCACTCTCATATAAATGAATTCATCAAGTATATAGTGCTTTAAATACACAATCTCTAACGAATATGAATTCATTAATATAATCATTTTCTGACCGTGCTAAGGCTTCGTTTGGTTGGAAGGAAAGTACTATATTATTATTTTTGAACCAAATATTAAAATATGAATCCATATAATTTCCCTGTCAATACTCCTAAGAGTATCAAAACATAATAAAGGAATTTTTCTGCAAAATGATAATCCGAGTAATCAGAATCCTGATTAATTTTACTTTCTTGCTAGCCAAACGAGGCGTAAGGTCTCGTTTGGTTGGCAGGAAAGTAAAGTTAATCAGGAATCTGATTACTTGGATTATGATTCTGTGGAAAAATATTTCTTTAATATGTTAGAATACTCTCAGGAATATTGACAGGAAAGTTGTACAAATTCATATTCCAATGTTTGGATCATAACAAAATATACGGAATGTATTCAAGATTTTCACTAGATTGCCAAAAATATCCTTACATATTCCTACAAGCATAATATGTAGTTATTAAATTATTTTGCATTATAATACAAATGAAAATATAGATTAAAAATAAATATTCCTTTTTTCCCTCTTTATTTCTTATGTTACAAAAAAAAAATTATTTATCTTGTTGATTAAATCACGAGCAAGTAATAATATTTTTTATATCTATAAGAGGCAAACTTAAAATTTCATGTTAAAATTCTAATAGACATTTTTATGACTAATCTACTATAAGATTCAGGTTTACCGTCATTATTGTTAACAAACATATGGCAACAATATAGTACAAAAAATAAATAAAATATATTCAAGACAGTATCAAAATAAATAACCAAATACATTTTGACTTACAACCAATCCTAGTACAATAAATCAAATTTCAGATAAAACACAAATAAATTTTAAAATAAGAAACCAATCTCATTCTTAACACATTTAAGTATCGAAACTAATTGTTCTGTAGAAGTTGAACAATTTTATTACAAGCTAAATAATAAAAATATTAAAATGAAGTTATGTTATAAACTAAAAAGCTGTGCATTTTTCTATCCATTATTACTATTTTGCATCCATGGTTGAAACATTTGATTAGCTAACTAGTTAGTCTCCAATTTGTTCATTCATCAGATGGTTCAACTGAAGTGATTGGTTTACCATCTAACTCAACAGGCACTTCTTCTTCATTTTCTCAGTCTTCATGTAAATCAATTTCTGTTGGATGAACAGGCATATTTCTTCTTATATGACTGTGGAGAGACAACAAGCTGTTATAATTTTACTTTGTACCTTAATTGGGTACCAATTTGGATTACTAATGATTTCCCAACGTATTTTCAACAATCCAATACACCTTTCAATAACATTTCTAGTCGATGAATGCTGCACATTAAAAGAGTACTTGGTTGATATCCGGAGTCCATTCATTAAGATGATATTTTTTACCTCTAAATGGTGCAAGAAATCCTTTACCGTTTGTATATCCAGCATCCACTAGATAGTAATATCCTAGAATAGGAAAATAAGTTTTAAAACTATTCCAATGATAAATAAAAATAAGAAGCTAAAGGTTATATTTAATATTAATTTTTTGCTTTTTTTACATACCAGAATCATTTATTGGTAGTCCATTTCTTGTATTCAATGCATCCCGAAGAACTCTTTCTTCTACCGCTGATCCTTCCCATCTTGGGAGAACATAAATGAATTGCATGTCTTGTGAACTTACTCCTAAAACTTTTATTACAAGGTCATCTTTTCTGTTTCGATATCTGGGTTTATCAACTTTAGCTACTTTTACTTTTATATAAGTACCATCTAGAGCTCCTAAACAGTTCTACCAAATAAAATATAATCAATATTTATATCATGTAAGAAGAAATTTAATAAATGTATTGATTGCTTACCTTAAACCATTTCCATCTCTCATTAGTGGAATCTTGAGGTACTGGCTCAGGAACTTTAAGCAATTCCTCTTGAAACTTGAGAACTGCATTCAATACCCTATGAAAATGCCTACTAATTGCTTCCCCTGACTTGAAGAAATCAGTTTTCATGGTATGATTCTTTTCATGATGTGCAAGTATACTACTTGTTCATCTACAGTTGTATTTTTTGTTCTGTATCTGTTAGTCATCCAATAGTTTGAAGCATACATATTAATCTTCTAAATGTGAATCTATCCATGTGTAACTCGGAATGGCAGGTCGAATCGCTAGAATATATTAACCAATGAATGAATCGGGATCGATCATACTCATTAACAAAATATGGAGCTTTCAAACAATATTTTCAATGATAATGTATTATAGTTATGGAAACAATATAAATATGACCGTTAATATGTCTAATTGCTCCATTTTCATTTTCATTAATAAAAAATGTAATTTCCTCTTTGTTGCCAAATCCAATCGAGCCATTTGTAGATCAATCACCTATCAATTAATTAAAATACTTGTAAACAATAAAATACTATAGTAACATAATATTGTAAATAACAAGACAGTAATATAAATTAAAACTAACCCATCCTCAAACGACTATACAGAAACCAAGTAAGCATGTAGAATACCAAAAGTAAATTAAAAATGTTGTAGAAATGATTCACTAACTTAACTGAGGTTAAACTAAATTTTGGTGTAAGAATGTAAGAAGCTTCCAAAGTTAACTGCTAACAAGTTCAAAAGTACACTTACTACGTACAGTTCCAACTGAAATATATGGATGGATGAGATATTGAACATGCATAATACATTAAGATCCTAACCAATAGGTAAAGCTAAGACATAATTAGTTGGCCAAATTTAAATCTGCATGATATATTGATTAGAAATAAACCAACAAGTCAAGACAAAATCCATTCTTGCAGAGAATAAGCAATAAGATTTTGAACGAAGAGGAACAAAATAGAAAAGAATTGATTACTTAATTGATTAGAGCAAAACTCCTAGAAATATATTCTAAAAATACCATTAATTTTCCAAATAGTAGTATTATGAGAATTCATATTAACGACTAGAAAAAGTCGTTAATTTGTTTATTAACTAGATAACATACGTGGTATTTAAAGATTAAATTCAACAATCATGATCTAATTTCAAAAATAGCCGTAGTCACTTCTCAACTTCTGATACACAAATTAATCATCAAAATACCTTGCTGTGTCATTGTACTTATCCCTAATTTTTAATAAAATTCAACTTTCTCTTTTCTTTATTGTACATAGTTTTCTGCCTTCGTCATTGTTATTCATCCATAAAGGTTTATTATTTATTTCATTATACTTTCACACCATTAAATAATAAGGGACAATCCTTAAATTTATAAATCTATGAGCAACCATCAACTCATACAAGAGCATTATAAATAATTATATAAAACTAATTCATCCAAAAAAATAAAAATAAAAACACTAAAATGAGATATGAAAAGTTAATCATAAACCTGAAAGTTGCCCTAATAAATTAAAAGGTCACCAAGATTTAAAACAAATTCATCCGAAAAAATAATAGAAAAAAACACTAAAATCAGATATGAAAAGTTAATCACAAACCTGAAAGTTGCCATACTAGAATTAAAAGGTCACCAAGATTTAAAACTAATTCATCCAAAAAAATAAAAAAACAATCAAATCAAATATGTTGAAAAGTTAATCACAAACCTAAAAATTGACTTGCCAAAATTAAAAGGCCACCCAAATTATTTAGACAGACATAACAATCAGGTAGTGAATGAGAAGGGAAAGAAAGGGTATCATATATTATCCCGTAGGAGTTTTAGGAGAGATGAGGTTTTAACTGTCCAGCGCTTGTTATTGGTTTAAATTCCCTGGGAAAGTAATCACAATACCAACAAAAAGTTAGGATTTACATTCCTGATATTATGCAACTACTTTCCTTGTTTTGAGGGAAGTTTTTATTTTCCCAATAAGTTCAAAAATAAACCAAACACTAGAATTTAATTTTAAGAAAAATATTACTTTCCCCACTCAAAATCCTTGCCAACCAAATGAGGCCTAAGAGTTTTTAACTTATCCTCACAAATTGAAGCAGTCAAAGCACTCAATTTAGAAGGGACTTAACTTGAAGTGTTTCAGTGTCAATATTAATTTGTTATTACCCATATGAACCTATTTCATGGGATGATTCTAATCACATAGGTTGGGTTACCATTTTTATTGACATCTTGTTAGCTAAGTCCCATTTCCTTTGAGGTTTGAAGAACCAATTTTCTTCCCACAGGTTTAGTCAGAGGATCGACCAAATTCACTTCTGACTTCACAGAGTCACTAGTAATTATTCCATTTCTAAGCAACTGCTTTACAATATCATGTCTCAATTTTATATATCGACTGTTACAATTATAAGATTTATTCTTGGCAATAGCAATTGTCGCTTGACGATCATAGTGTATGGATGCAAGAGGCAACAAATCCTTAGTTAAACGAATATTAGCTAAGAAGTTTCTTAACCAATCCGCCTCAGAAGCAGCTAACTCTAGAGCTACAAACTCTGAATCCATAGTTGATCTAGCTATGATCATTTGTTTGGTTATTTCCATGCTATTGCACCACCACCAAGGGTGAACACATAACCACTAGTGGATTTTGTCTTATTTGAATCAGTAATCCTGTTTGCATCACTGTAACCTTTCCTAAAACAATAGGAAATCTATTATACATTATACCATAATTCATGGTACCTCTCAAATATTTCATTTGTCTAACTAATGTAGACTAATGTTCTAGACTGGGATTGTGAGTATATCTACTTAGTCTGCACATAGCATAAGCAATTTCAGGTCTTGGAAAATTTATTAAATGCATCAGACTCCTAATAATTTGAGCATATTTAGACTGAGCAATTGGGTCACCATGATTCTTTTTCAATTGAGTGTTTGCATCATAAGGAGTGCTCACAAGTTTACATCAAAATTTTCAAACTTCCTAAGAAGTCTCTCTACAAAAGGTTCCAATGACAACATAATACCATCTCTTCTCCTTATGACTTTAACACCCAATATCATATTTGCTTCACCCAATTCTTTCATACCAAAGTTAGAAGACAAAAAATGTTTAATACTTTGTGCAATATTTAAACTCTTACCAAATATAAGCATGTCATCAACATATAAGTAGATTATCACATAATCACGTTATTCACAATTTTAGTATATACACATTTATCCACTTCAACAGAAGAAAACCCGTCTCTCATTTAGATTTGATGCCACTGTTTAGGAGTTTGTTTAAGGTCATAAAGAGATTTAATTAAGTTACATACTTTATTTCCTTGTCCAGAAACAACACATCCTTCAGGTTGAAACATATAAATCTATTCTTCTAAATCATCATTAAACACGTTGTTTTGACATCCATTTGATGAACAAAAGTTTATAAATAGAAGCTAAGGCAAATAAAACCCGAATAGAAGAAATTATAATTACTGGAGCAAACGTATCAAAATAATCAATATTTTGTTTTTGAAAAAATCCGTTTGCTAGTAATCGAGCTTTATATTTATCTATGAACCCATCAGGATTAAGTTTTCTTTTCAAAATCCATTTACAATCAATAGGTTTTGTACCATGTATTAAATCAATCAAAATCCAAATTTTATTTTTCATAATAGAGTCAATTTCGATCATTATTGCTTCTTTCCACAATTTTTTTATCAGAAGAAGAGATGGCATCAAAATAAGTTAAAGGATCATTATCAACAATAAATATTTGAAAGTCATGTCCATAAGAAAAATTATTTTCTAGGCCTTTTGCTCCTTCTCAATTCCTCATCAAAGGTTACTTCTCTATTTATTTCAACAAGTGCATGAGAAATTTTGTTAGACAGTGGAAAAATATGTTCTAAGAATTCAGAATCCTTTGTCTCAATTACTGTATTGCATTCAAGTCCGTAACTTTTTAAAACAAGAAACCTATATGCAGCACTATATTCAGCAAATCCAATAAGAGTACAATCAAAAAGTTTCAAAACCTATTTTTCTCTTCTTTGGTTCAAGAAATAATAATTTGGCAAGACACCCCCCACACTTTCAAATATTTCAAGTTAGGTTTATAACGTTTCCATAATTCATAAGATGTTTTCCCAATTCTTTTATGTGGAATCCTATTTTGTATGTGACAAGCAAATAAGACAACTTCACCCCACAAATTATCAAGTGCATGAGAACTAACTAACATAAAGCTCATCATTTCTTTTAATGTTCTATTTTTCCTTTCAACTACTGCATTAGACTTAGGTGAATAAGGAGGTGTAATTTCATGAATTATTCCTTCTTTTTCACAAAAATCATTCAAAAATAAATAGTCTCCTCCTCTATCTGATCTAATTCTTTTTATTTTTCTACTAAGTTGCTTTTCTACCTTAATTGTATAGGAAATAAAAGCATTAAAATATCATCATTATTTCTATGTAAATACAACTTAATAAATCTAGAAAAACATCAATAAAAGTCGCATAATATTTTTTACCACCTCTAGACATAATTTTTTTTAAATCACCTAAATAAGTGTGAATTAAAGACAATAATTCAGTTTCTCTATTTGTAGATAAACAAGTCTTTTCGATAATTTTAGATTCTTCAAATATTTCACATTTATCAATAATAGTTTAATCTAATCCAGATATTAAGCCTAGAAATTGAATTTCTTTAAATATATATGTAGATTAACATGTCCTAGTCTAGCATGCCATAAAGAAATTGAATCAACAATATAAGTAGAAGAAGATGCATTTTCACTAGTGACAGTGGAAATGTTCAGTACAAGGAGTCCCTCATTTCAATAGCCCTTTCCTACAAATACATTGTTTTTCATCATAACAATCTTATCAGATTCAAATGACACTTTCACCCCAACTTTTCCTAATAGGGCTATAGAAATTAGATTTGCCCTAATAGTTGGAACATACAGCACATCCTTGAGGGTTAAGGCATTTCCTGATGTAAGTTTCAAGAGCACTTTGCCCTTACCCAAGACCTTGGTAGTTCTTGAGTCTCCACAGTAAACCACTTCCTCATCATCCCCTATTGGAGTATAGAAGTTAAATGCTTCTTGATTTGCACAAATGCACTGAGTAGCCCCAGTAGCCCGGAGTCTACTACCCATTCTTTCACATTTGCTGCAATGTTCACTTGAGAAATAACTGCAACAATAATTTCATCTCTTTCGGCTAGGTTAGCCTTTGCTTTGTCATTTTTCTTTCTACACCTGTAGTGAGCAACATGATGACCTGGTCTCCCACAAACAAAACAATTGCCTTTCTTTTTCTTAAAGTTGGGATAATTAGGCTTGTAGTTTTTGGGCTTATTTTCGTACTTCTTATTATTTCTTTATACCAGGTTTGCTTTGAGGGCCATCTCTTTGGCAAACTCCTTTCTATTGGTGTCTTCAATCAGAATGTGTGTCACTAGCTCCTCAACGGTAAAGGTTTTTCTGCTTGTGCTTCAAGCTATTTTCTTGGTCATTCCACGAGTCTGGCAGTTTCTCAATCAGCACCCCAGCAGCAAACTTCTCCAGTAGCAACATCTCTTTGGCTTTCATATCTTTGAGCAATTTTTGGTATTCGTTGGTCTAGACCTTCATTTCCTTCTCATCAGTCATCTACCATTGATAAAATTTTCCTACCACAAACTTTTGCTTGGTAGCATCTTCAGCAATAAATTGCTCTTTTAATTAATGCTTTCCAAATAGTTTTGCTTCCTTACAACTGTAGTACATGTCAAATAGTTCATTAGAAATAGTCTGTAAAATAGTGTGGTGACATACATTATTGGCATGTTGCCATGCTTCTTGTGTCTTGACATCATCATCTAGACTAGGCTATGGATGGAGTAGTGCATTTGCAACTCTATGGACATTAAGCAGTGAAAACACACGTTCCTACCACATTTGAAATTTTTGTTTGCGAAAGTTTCAAGTTTGGATACATCTGGAAAAGGCTTGGCAAACGAAAGGGTGATAGAAGTAGCTGCTGAAACAAGTATAACAGCAGATTGTGAAGATTGAACATTATTTGCAAAAACGGGGTTTGATGATCCACAAACCTTATTTTGATGATGACATATGCATTTACCTCTTAAACTAAGCTGTGCAAGTCTACCCAGTACAACGTCCGAACAAGTACTACATATCTCGGACGAACAGGGTCGTCCTATGGAGATTATAATGGACGCAATTAGATTCATTGTCCGAAAGGATACACAGAGAACAAGATTTTCATGCACCTATAACGAACGCACAGGCATGTCCGAAAGAACATCCCTCGGACGTATTCTTCGGTCCGAAAGAATGAAACAGAATCAAGAATCCGAACCTCTACAACGAACGCATCCAACCATCCGAAAGAAGTTTACATCGGACGAAGAAAACTGTCCGAAGAGATAAATTCCCTGATAAAGCATTAAAGCTCTCGGATGACATATACCATCCGAAGTATGATCGGACGCTGATTTGGACGCACAACAAAAACATCGGACGTCCGAAACCCATAATGGCTAGTTTTTGAGCATTTATTATTAAGCCATTGGAAGATGGTTATAACCCAATTTATTGCTCCTATAAACACCAACCCTGATGATATTGTAAAAATAATCTAACACATTGAATACAAGCAAGAAGAAAAGCAATTTGAGTGCAAATTAGTTATTGAGCAATATTGTATTAGTGTGTACTTTAGAATGCTAGTTCAAAAATATTGAGTGGAGTGATAATCTTGTACAAAAGTGAGGTTGAGAGTAAATCCTCAGCTCAACTAAAGAGAATTAGTGTGAGCAAGGATTGTGCTACTTTGTGTACATTTGAAGATTATTGGCTCACCAAATTTGAAGGAGCATTCTAGTGGATTAACACTTCAAGCTTGGTAGCTTGGAAGTGTTGTTTGTCTAATCTCTTTCTTTACCTCTTATATATTTCAAAAGCATAATTGATTTTATTTCTATCAAAACTATTTGTCAAAGCAAAATATTTTTTAAGTTCATCTTTTGCAAAGTAATTTTTTAAGAAACCTAATTCACCCCCTCTTAGGTTGCCTTGGGGCCAACAATTGGTATCAGAGCATTGGTCTCTTTATTGTGCTTAGATTGTATTTGAGTAAAGATCCATTATGGCAACCAATAATGCTTTATTCTTTGAGGGTCAATCTAGCACAAGACCCCCCCTATGTTTAATGTAGTAAATTTTACTAGTTGGAAAGATAGAATGAAAATATTTTTGCAATCCGTTGATATTGACTTGTGGTATGTTGTAAATGAAGGTCCTTTTGAAGCTATCATCATTGATCATCACACAAATAGAAGAAGAGAAAAGACAAGGGATGAGCTCACTGCACAAGACAAGGCAAACTTGACCTTAAATGCAAAAGCTATGAATGTACTATACAACGCCTTAGATGCAAACGAATCAACTCATCTCAAAGGTTACATTTCTGCTAAAGAAATTTGGGACAAGTTGAAGAAAATTCATGAAGGTAATGATGATGTTCGAGAACAAAAGAAATCCTTACTTGTTGCCAAGTATGAGTCCTTCAAGATGGAGCCACTGAAAACATTGATAAAATGTATTGTAGATTCAATGATATAATCAAGGATCTTGAAGCCTTGGGAAAGGAATACTCCTTGGGTGAGAAAAATAGAAAAAATCTTGAATGCTTTATCCAAGAGTGGGAGGCCAAAACCATCGCTATAGAGTAAGCAAAAGAAACTTAAATTCTATGCTGATTGAGTCTTTAATTAACTCCCTTACGTCATATGAATTGAAGCTAAAGGCTAAAGTAGTGAATGATGAAGAAGCAAGACCAAAAAGAAGCATTGCATTAAAGACTTCTCAAGAAGAAGATGAAAATGCTTCCATCAACCTAGAAGATGAAATCTTGATGAAGGAGATCTTGCACTCATCACCAAAGGATTTCTCAAACACTATATCAATAAAAGGAGAATGAGAAGAGGTGGAGCTATCAACTCAAATAACTTCAAAGGGAAGACCAAGCTAGAAATGAAAAAAACAAAATGAAAAGTGCTTTGAATGCAGTCAATCCAGACACTTTGCAAATGAGTGTCCTTCCAAGAAGAAAAACGAAGGAAGAAGCCCCGCTTCAACAATTTCCAAATCACATGGGATGATTGCAACTCGGAAGGAGAAGTTGAAGAAGAAGTGGAGATGGCACAAATGGCATTTATGGCCATTGGTGATGATGTGGTAACTTTAAGAAAGTTCTAATTATGATTCTAATGATGAAAATGATGACAATGATATTGACGCTTTCATTTTAAAATTGCATGATAGCTTAAAGGAATCATATGCTAGAAATAAGGAATTAGTAAAGAAATCAAATGCTTTATTGAACGCTAACTCTAAACTTGTGAATGAAAATAATAGGTTATCACAAGAAAATAGTGATTTCAAGAAAAGAATGCATGTGAAAACAAGGATCAAGGAAGAACAAGCCTCCTTGAAGAAAAGATTGAATGATTTGAATATTCTCCTACATAGAAAAAGGGAAAATATTGTTGATTTGAAAAAGAATAGAAATGTATTGATCAACAAAAATTTTGTCGCCTTTAGAAGGAATGATTTATGCTTTGTAAAATCAAAATTTTCTTTATTGGAAATAAAAATGTTATTTGCAATTATTGCCAAAAACATGGACATGTGAAAAATAATTGCTATGTTAAGAGAAATGAAAAACTTGGTATGAATACCGTATGGATTTGTAACACAGTAATTCCACTAACTCTTATGGGCCCAAGAAAATATGAGTACCAAAGTTATCACTTAAATTCTTGTGTAGGAAATGAACATTACCAAGGATGCCAAATGGTTCATAGATAGTGGGTGCTCAAGACATATGTCGGGTGATGCATCTCTCTTCACCAAACTCATATCCAAAAGTAGTGAAAAGGTGACCTTTGGGGATAACATGAAAGCAAAATCAATTGGTCTTGGTGATGTAGGTAAAAATGGTGAGACTTTGATTAAAAATGTGCTTCTTGTTGATAATTTGAAATATAATCTATTAAGTGTGAGTCAACTATGTGATAAAAATCTATATGTGTTGTTTACCAAACATGAGTGTCTAATTCTTGATAAAAATTATGTTATTTTATTTAAAGGTATTAGGCACAATGATGTTAATGTGATTTATCTTGACAATATTGGTAGTAGCAATATAAAATGTCAAACCTCTTCTATAGATGATCCTTGGCTTTGGCATAGAAGGGTCTTCTTCTTTGTCATTTCAACATGGATTTAATTGAAAAACTTGCCAAAAAGGATTTGGTAAGAGGTTTGCCCAAATTAAAGTTTTTGAAAAACAAAATTTGTGATGCATGCCAATTTGGTAAACAAGTTAAAGTGTTTTTTAAATCAAAGAATTGTGTGTCTACTTCTAAACACTTGGAACTATGCATTTGGACTTGTTTGGACCAACTCAACATGCTAGTCTCGGTTGTAGTAGATACGCGTTTGTGATTGTTGATGACTGTTCTTGGTATACTTGGGTACTATTTCTTGTTCACAAAAATGAAACTTTTGAAAATTTCATAAAATTGTTTTACAAAATTCAAAATTTGTTGAATTTGAAAATCATTCGTTTGAAGAGTGGCAATGGAGCCGAATTTAAATTTGGTGGTTTTTTCGAATTTTGTGATCACAACGGTATTTCACATGAATTTTTGGTTGTTAGAGTGCCTCAACAAAATGGTATTATTGAAAGGAAAAATAGAACACTTCAAGAGGCCGCTAGAACTATGATTAGTGAATGTGATTTACCAAAATATTTTTGGGCCGAAGCCGTTAACACGGCTTGCTATGTTATAAATCATGTTTTGTTAAGGCCCATTTTAAATAAAACACCTTATGAACTCGTGTTTTGTAAAAAATCCGTTGTGAGCTATTTCAAAGTTTTTGGTTGTGAAAGTTTTATTTTAAAAATCAAAGAAAATCTTGGAATTTTGACAAAAAATCAGATGAAAGAATTTTCTTAGGATATTCTAGTGACAAGAAAGCATACCGAGTATACAATAGAAGAACTCTCTTAATTGAAAAAGTTGTGCATGTTACGTTTGATAAGGCTAATAATATTATTTCAAAGAATGTTTGTGAAGTTGAAGATGTAAGTATACAAAAGGAACTTGAGAAGCTCACCATACATGAAGAACATCAAAAGACCTAGACAAGCAATGAGGACGACACTCATCACTTCGATGAAGAAGGAGAAAAGAACGAAAATTCTCCAGGTGTAGAAAGATCTCCCAAAAGCATGGAGATTTGTCTCAAGTCACCCTCAAGAGTTGATCATAAGTGATCAATCCGATGGGGTAAAAACTCGATCTCATAAACTTTTGAATAGTAATTGTGCATTGCTTTCTCATATTGAACCTAAACATGTGGATGATGCATTGAATGACGAATCTTGGGTCTTTACTATGCAAGATGAACTTAACCAATTTGAGAAAAATAATGTATGGACCTTAATTGAAAGACCAACAATTCATCCCGTAATCGGAACAAAATGGGTTTTTAGAAACAAATTAAATGATAAAGGTGAAATCATTAGGAACAAAGCTAGACCTTTTGCAAAGGGTTATGCTTAAGAAGAAGGCATTGATTTTGATGAAACTTTTCCACCCGTTGCTCGTTTCGAATCCATTTGCATGTTTCTTGCATATGCATGCTTTAACAATTTCAAATTATTCCAAATGGACATTAAAAGTGCAATTTTAAATGGCCTTAGTGATCAAGAAACAAGTTTTCGTTGAACAACCCCCCAAGTTTTGAAAACAAAAATTTTCCAAATCATGTTTTCAAACTTTCTAAAGCCTTGTATGGTTTGAAACAAACTCCCAAAGCTTGGTATGACAGGCTAAGTGATTTTTTGATTGAAAGTGGTTTTAAAAAGGGTATTGTTGATACCACTCTCTTCACCAAAACTAATTCTAATGATTTGTTAATTGTTTAAATTTATGTTGATGACATTCTTTTTGGAGCAACTAATGAAAGCTTGTGCAAGGAATTCTCATACTTGATGCAAAAAGAATTTGAAATGAGTATGATGGGAGAATTATAATTCTTCCTTGGACTCCAAGTTCATCAAACAAAGGAAGGAACATTCATTACACAAATCAAGTACACAAAGGAGCTACTCAAACAATTTGGAATGGAAGATTGCAAACAAGTTGGGACACTAATATGCACCTCAACCAAACTAGAAAAAAATGAAGAAGGTAATAGTGTTCATGAAAAACAGTATAGAGGTATGATTGGAAGCCTACTTTACTTAACAGCTAGCAGACCAGATATTATGTTTGCTGTTTGTTTGTGTACTAGATTTCAATCTTGTCCTAAAGAATCACACTTAATTGCTGTAAAAAGAATTTTTAGATATTTAAAGGGTACAATGAATTTTGGTCTTTGGTATTCAAAACCCTCCTCTTTTTATCCAATTAGTTACTCTGAAGCTGACTTTGTTGGTTGTAAAATTGATAGAAAAAGCACTAGTGGTATGTGTCACTTCTTGGGTAACTGTCTATTGTCTTGGTTTAGCAAGAAGCAAAACTCTATTTCACTTTCTACGGCAGAAGCTGAATACATTGCTGCTGGAAACTGTTATACTCAACTTTTATGGATGAAACATACTTTAAAAGACTTTGGTGTGATCTTTGATTGTGTGCAAATTAGATGTGACAACACTAGCGCAATTAATCTCACAAAAAATTCTGTCTTGCATTCTAAAACCAAACACATCGATGTCAAGCATCATTTTTATCAAAGATCTTGTTTCCAAAAAGGAAATTTGTGTTGAGTATGCATGTACAAAAGATCAACTTGTTGATATTTTTACTAAACCTCTGGCTTTTGATCACTTTGAATCTCTCAAAACTTTTTTGATAATCATTAATCTCACTACTATATAAACTGTGTTCGGACACACATGATCGTCCAAAACATATACTCTGTCGGATGTTCTTACACGTCCGAAACCCCTTTCTCTGTCTTGGACACTTATAATTGTCTGAATTCTCCCTCCTTTTTTATAAACTCTTTGTAATTCCTACGGACGCTTGTTATCGTCTGAAACTTTCTCGGACATACAATGCAGAGATTCCGCTGTCCGTTCATCTTCTTTCGGATGAACCATTGAACGCATACAAATTGTTCGGCCATCCCAACTATTGCTTTTCCCGTTTAAAACTCTTCATTTTCCTCCTATCGGACATTTCTCATCCTCCGAACCCTAACTCTGGCGAAATTTGTTCCCTCTCAAAATTGGATCTCCCAACCCACTCCTTCTCCTGTTTGCACATCCTCATTTCAAAACCCTCCCTCATTTCCACTAACCTTTATTTCACCTTTCTACCATCTCCATTCTTACGATTTTGTCCCAAATCTCCTCAATCCCACTTTTCCCATTTCTTCTTCTTCTTCAAAAATTACAATGGTTCAATCTCGAGGAGGTTCTTCAACAACTACTCGTGGACGTAAATCAAAGGGCAAGGCACCGATGCAGGGGCAATCATCCACAAATCCTCAAACCACAACCGATCCCTCTCTACCTAAATTCATTGATGCCAAGGCATCTAAACGGTACACTTCTCTTCTGTTACTTTGGTTTGGTTTAATGATATAGTTTGATTCTATTTTCCATTGCATACGTTAGGGGGGAGCCTATTTTGATGTTGTCAAAAGGGGGAGTAGGAACATGCGTGTATTAAATAATTGTATCTATTGTGATGGAGTTGTTTGTATTTATTGATTCATGGTTTGTCATCATCAAAAGTATAGTAGGGGAGATTGATGATCCACAAACCTTATTTTCATGATGACATATGCATTTACCTCTTAAACCAAGTTTTGCAAGTCTACTATTTTGTTTGTTGGAAACAGAGCTTTCGGACTCAGTACAATGTCTGAACAAGTACTACATGTCTCGGACGAACCATGAATCAGAACGGATAGACAGAGAACAAAATTTTCATTCACCAACAATGGACATACAGGCGAGTCCGAAAGAACATCCCTCGGACTTATTCTTCCGTCCGAAAGAATGAAGCAGAATCAAGAATCTGAAGCTCTGCAACGAAAGCATCCAACCGTCCGAAAGAAGTTTACAACAAACGAAGAAGACTGTCCAAAGAGATAAATTCCCTGATAAAGCATTAAACCTCACGGACAAGATATACCATCCGAAGTATGATCGAACGTTGGGTCGGACGCACAACAAAAACATCGAACGTCCGAAACCTATAACGGCTAGTTTTTGACCATTTATTATTGACTTGTTGGAAGGTGGTTACAACCAATGTCAATTTATTGCTCCTATAAATACCAACCCTGATGCTATTGTAAAAATAATCTAATACACTGAATACAAGCAAGAAGAAAAGCAATTTGATTGCAAATTAGCTATTGAACAATATTGTATTAGTGTGTACTTTAGAGTGCTATTCAAAAATATTGAGTGGAGTGATAATCTTGTACAAAAGTGAGGTTGAGAGTAAAATCCTTGGCTCAGGTAAAGAGAATTAGTGTGAGTAAGGATTGTCCTACTTTGTGTACATTTGAAGATTATTGGCTCACCAAATTTGAAGGAGTATTCTAGTGGATTAACAATTCAAGCTTGGTAGCTTGAAAGTGTTGTTTGTCTAATCTCTTTCTTTACCTCTTGTATACTTCATAAGCTTGATTGATTTTATTTCTATCAAAACTATTTGTTAAAGCAAAAGATTTTATGAGTGCATATTTAGCAAAGTAATTTTTAATAAACCTAATTCATCCCCTCTTAGGTTGCCTTGGTGCCAACAGGGTTAATTGTGTAGGCAATCGCAGTGTTGAAGGCCATAATTTCTTTAGATTGTTGATTAAATTATAATGGTAATGGAATACTTGAGTTGTGCAATGAGCTGCATTGCTCTAAAGAAACTATTTCAGGTGAATAGAAATGTTTACACTGGATAAAACAAGCCTTTCTCTGTAAAGCAGAGGGAGCAGGAATAGGAGAATTAATGAACCAGCAATTAGCAGAGAAAGGGATGAAGAATGGAATGTATTTCGTATGCACTAAGGAACTACTGAAGGGCTATACTTGTAGGACAACTTTTAGTACGTTGATCGGAGTGTTGAGATAGAATTTTCTAGTGAACATTGAGGGAAACGTTGATAATTTTCAGCAGAAAGATCTAGTAATTAAGGCTCACGAAGTAATCTCGAAAACCAGGTAAAATTCTATCCAAAAAGGTAAAACATGGGTAGACCAAGTAAAACTCCGATAAACAAGTATGATAATTTAGTAAAACTTCAATACCAGTTTAGTGAAGCCAATCATAAAAAATATATATAAGACTGGACTGGGCCGTATCTAACCCACACGCAGGGAGAGAGACAAATCCGGTAGTTTGAATTTGGATTGGCCCAACTCGGCCCTCCTCATATGCACGCGAGCCCACCACTAGTTATCTAGTCATCACAAGCCCACTAAGGTGTCAATTAATATAAGGTAATGTAAGGGTCAATGATTTCCAATGTGGGATAGAAAGTATTTTGAAATACTCATTATATACTAAAAAAACTAATTATCGTACTTTTTTTTTAATTATGTTGGGCGTTTGGTAACCAAAATTATCAAACAAGTATGCTAATTATCATAATTTGCAGGCAAAATTATGATTGTCAAGAACTGTTAAACTAATTATGGTATGCATCTTTATTACGCCAAAAAAAAAACTCGTTTATCCAAACTTGTCATTAGTGGTGTCTGCAACATTGGGGGTAGGGGTGTTCAAACTCAACCCAATCTAAACAAATATGGGACTAAATGGTTTGGTTATTGGGTGATTCTGGTTTATTTGGGTTGGGTTGCTCGAGCTTAGCTGGGTTGGGTTGGGTTTTGAAAAATAAAACCAAACCAAACCCAAATATAATTTGCATGTAATTTTTTTCATTATTTTCTTTATAATATCATCTAACCTATAATCTTTTTTTCTTTTTATTCTTGACATAACATTCATCTAACTTATTATCTAATTTTCTCTTCTTATTCTTGATATAACCATTTCATTTTTTGACAAAAATATATCTTGTAATGGATGCACTTACAATAATATTTTTTTTTTATGTTTTTGAGATTTTAACCCACATAAACCCGAAAACCTGAGTTACCCACCCGAGTACACTTGAGTTGTGCATATTTGGATTTTTATATTAGTTGGGTTAGGTTTTAAATTCTTAACCCAAAAATTCAAAAACCCAAACCGAAAACCTACCAACCCAATAACCCGACTTATGAACACCCCTAGTTGGGGGTGTTTGATAACCCTATTAAGTGCTTAAATTTAACTCATAAACTCATGTGTTTTTAAGTGCTTAAATTTAACTCATTAAATGTTTTTTTATATAGGTTAATAGCACTAAACCCTCTTGAACTACACCATTAGTTGCATTTTCCCCCCTCCAACTCATTTTAAAGGCACTTAACCCCTCCTTTTTATAATATTTGACCAAAACACTCTTATTAAGTAATTGTTTACATTTTTTTTCCATCTATTCTTTCCCATCTTTTTTTTCATTTTTCTTCCATTCCTTTTTCCTCATTTATTTTTATCTTTTTCTCCCTTTTCACTTGCTATTAACTACTTCCTTCGTTCTAGTATAAATATTTGTACATCTAAAATAAAAATATTATTTTCTTTAACTAATTATTTATTTTGTTGTCTTTGTTTATTTTTTAATTCTTATTAGAAGGGGATATATATTTTTTATAGTGATAAAGTATGTTTTATTTAAATTAAATTTTAAATTATATAAAAGATATATAAACAAGTTGGATTTATAATTAGTCAACTATATTGAAAACTAATAAGCATGCAATTAATCATATAGTAATATTTTTATTTGTTGTTTTTTTACATTGATAAATTATTAACCCTTATTTTTATTTTTATTTTTATTTTTATTTTTATCTATTTATTTGTATTTTTAAACTAATATTTGATTTATTGAGACTCAAATTTTTGATTTATTGAAACTCTAATTTTCTCAGATGTATTTAAATAATTTAATTAATAGTTTAAATACATTTTGATGTAACTAACATATATTCTATTATAAAGAAAATTGTAATCAATTTACAATGATAAAATTTATGAAACAAATGAGTTATTAAAAAATAGTTAGTTAAATCAAATTAAAAAAAATTTATGTCCTATTTATACAAATAATGAGAGCATAGGTAACGAACTAGCTATTGGTATGAAAAAGGGGAGAAAATTCAACTAATTCTTCTTTTTAACTCATTTGTTTATTAAATTTTATTGTTGTAAATTCATTACAATTTTCTTTATAATAGAGTATATGTTAGTTACATCAAAGTGTATTTAAAATGTTAATTAAAATATTTAAATACATATAAAGAAGTTAGAGTTTCAATAATTCAAAATTTTGAATCTCAATAAATCAAATCTTAGTTTAAAAATTCAAATATTACTAGTTGATTAATTTGCTTATTTGTTTTTACTACAATTGACTAATTATAAATCTAGCTTGTTTATATATGTTTTTATATTTTAACTTTAGATAAAAAAATACATTATTAGTATAAAAAATATTTCCTCTTATAATAAGAATTAAAAAGTAAACAAAGACAACAAAACAAATAATTAGTTAAGGGAAATTAAAAAAAAAATTATTTTAGGTATATTTATAGAAAAAGAAAAGAAGTAGCTAATGGCAAGCAAGAAGGGAGAAAAAGAAAGAAAATAAAAGAAGAAAAAGGAAGGGAGGGAAAAGGGGAAAAAATGTAGGAAAGAATAGTTGGAAAATGAAAAAGAAAAATAATTACTTAGTAAGCATATTTTTGTCCAATCATAGAAAAATGACTACCAGGGGTTAAGTCCCTACGAAAATGAGTTGAAGGGGGTAAAGTGTAACTAAAGTGTAGTTCATGGAGATTTAGTGCTATTAACCCTTTTTTATCAAGTCGGTTTGATAATGAAGTTTTCCTGCATCTAAATATATTAATTGCAATATATTAATTACCACTTAATTTGTACACAAAATTTTAAGTGAAACATTTATCATTTAATTTGCTGAATTCTTTACTCGTACAGCAACAGCAAAACTTACTCAATTTTTATTTATTTCACATTCGCACACTCTTTCATAGATACACATACAAACACATAATCTCACAGACAAAATTACATTTATCTTCTCTCACATAATTTCTGTCTCACACACACACAAACAACATGTACTTTCATCAAATATAATTGCTCTCTATCACACATACAACAAATACATAAATTTTGTGCCTCGTCCATATTTTCACACACTATATTCCTTTTTTTTCACACATAAATACACTTTCACATAGTACCTCTCCCACACTCCCTCACACATAGCATATGCGCACACGAGCACACACACACATATATATCAGTAAATTTTATTTTTATTAAAAAATACTTTAAATATTAACCTAATGTAAAAATATATAATATTATCATTGAACTATATATACATTATATAACAGATAGAACACTTCAATACAATATTCAAGTTTGGCTAATTATAAAACAGATGTAACTGTATAAATTCAACAAATTAAGATATCAGCATTTAAATTTTTAGTGATCAAATTTCATATTTCATGTTTTAGATTTATTGAACGCCCACCAAGGGATGAAAATCTTGTTGTAGTTTTTAAGTTGTCACCCTTTTAAATTCTTGAATTGGATTTGGGTATATGGTTTGTTTCTTGATTGTAATTATGTTTATATTAATATGGTATATACTTTATTTCATTTACACTATTTTTTATTTCATTTACATTATTATTTATTTATTTTGATTATATTCATTACATGAAACATTTATCTTTTATTTTTTTCATTGTTAATAATACTCTTGAAAGGTTAATAAATTGAAAAAATCATATGTTTTATATATGTAAGAGATTAACTAAACAAATGGCAAACTTGTACAATTTAACTTATTAAGCATTGAGCTATGACAACGAAGTGTAGATTAGGTGATAAGATGCTTTCCCAATAACCTATTAGTTATGGGTTTGAGTCATTAGATTTAGAGGGTAGGGGGAGAGGTAGTTTTTTTTATAAAAAAAAAAAAATGAGCTATATATGAGTATCAAACAATATTAACAAATTTTCAGTTTTTAATCTTAACCATTCAGAAGTTCATTTCAGTGCTTAAAAATCAAATTGTAATTGTTTCAATCTTTAGAGCATTCACATTTCATAATTTACAATTTAATGTTATAAAACATTTCGTACATAATAATCAAAATTTTAAATAGAACATAAAAATCTTACTATAAATTAAAATTAGTAGCCATGAAGAACATAGGACAGAAAAATTTTGAATTTGAAAAAGCAACTTTTTTCTTTTCTTTTTTTTTTTTTTTGAGATTATTTAGTTTCTAAACTAAATATACTAAAGTTGTTTGTTTTTTTGACTTTTTCCCCTCATACTAGCATATCTTCCTAATAGCAGAGTTGTTACAAAGGCCAAGTCAAGCAAATAACCACTATATGATTTGTCAGACATTGTACAAATTTGTAGGTGATCTTCAAGTAACAACTATTTGATATATAAGACAATCTGCAAATTTATAGGTGATATTAGAACTCAAATATTGTTATAACTTGAAGATCACTTAGAAATCTACATAATATCTGAGTTATTTGATTTTGCATCTTAAGGTTTTGTGCTAGCTTACCAATAAAACCTTGGGGTGAGTGTGTTTTAATTGCTTCTTATTACACACCTAGACTTTTATTTAGAAAAAGCCTGTATGAACTATTGTTTTCCTCAAAACCTTCTTATTCACTTTCACGTGTCTTTGGATGCCTGATAACTCTAGTAAACTAGAGTTATTTTCCTTTAAATTATAGCATTTTGATAGTTAAAATTCATGAAATTAGGTAAGTAATTGAAGATTTTAGTTAATTTCTTTCATATGTATTTATATTTTCGTTTTTGAATTAATGGTGATAATTTTTGTTAAATTCTTAGTTTAATTAAGTGCTTAATAGTGTTAATATTATGCAGGTTAAAAATTAAAGGTTAGAAGCTAGAAGGAACGAAGCTCAATGGACTAAATTGCAAAATGGAGGAATTGAGGATTGCTGGAAGGAGAGTCGAGATCGCGGTCTTGACTATTCCAGACCGCGATCTCGACTCGGGAATTAGTGCTACAATTTTAGAGTCGAGATCGCGGTCTCAAAACTTCCAGATCGCGATCTCGACTCGCTAAATTTTAAGTTGTAAGGGTAATTTTGTAATTTGTAGCCCAAAAACGCTGATTTTTGCCTTGTATAATGCTGCACTATTTAAGCTAAGTAGTAGAGAGAGAAAAGAGAGTAGTTAGTTTTAGATAATTCTAGATAGATTAGGATAGCTTAGACTACAAGTGTTCTACTTTTTCTAATTGAATTTTCTCTTAATCTTCATCTTAGATCTTCTTTCAATTTCTTGTCAAGTTTACATCTTTATTAGATCATCATAATTGGTTTTTCGTAAGCTTCAAGTAGATATAATTTTTAATTGCTTTCTCATCTACTTTAGTAAAAATTTCTTTGCTTTTAATTTAGGGTTTTTAGTAAAATTGGTGTTCTTATCAATTTCTTGCTTTCTATTTAAGAATTTTTAATTTCTAGCTTTAGTTTATAGTTAATTCTTAGTGGGGCTCCTTAATTTCAATTGAAAAATCCAAAAATATTTAATTTCCAAATTGATCTTTTCCTAATTTCTACTTTAGAAATGAATGCTTTAGTGATTAATTTTTACTGCTTTATGGTCTTTTTAGTTGATTTATGCACTTGTTCTAAATCTTAGACTTAGTTAGAATAAATTAAGTTAGAATTGAAGTTATAGCTTTCATTAGAATAGTTCTTCCATCCACTAATTGATTTAGCTTAATAAACTACACATTTACCTTTAAAAACCTTGGTAATTGCAATCGACAATCCTCGTGGGAACGATCCCTACTTCCCTTGCTACTAGTTGACAACCGTATACTTGCGGGATGCCACCTAATTAGTGATAAGATTTAGGTATTTTTATTGATTTAAAACTAGGGTGTTAAAAGAGGCATCAATGCCTACGTTATGCTTCAGTTATTCCATGATCTAGTGACAAATTTCATGATAAAGACAACATCTCATATTTTTTTGGGTTATCCATATGGTCAAAAGGGGTATAAGGTTTATGATATCAAAACTCATCAAGTTCTTGTATCTCGTGACGTAATTTTTGACAAAAGAATTTTTCCTTATAAACAAAATGTATTCTCTACTAATAAATCACATCCTTGAGTATCTTGGTCATTACATTTTAATGATATATCTAATTCAGATCAAATTTTACCAAGCCAAAGGCCACCAAAAACACTTTCTGACCAAAGTACAATTTCCACTTAAATGCATGCATTGGAATATTAAGATGTCACATGACACCATGTCTACCCTACAAAAACAAGATCGAATAATTGTACCACTAGCATCACCAACTATTCATACTCAACCTCAACATACCAACACTCAACCAACTTGTTTCAAGGATTTTCACTCAATCTTCCAAACATTAATAAAGACTTTTGTCAGGTTTATCCAATGTAACTTTTTCAAGTATTTGTCCTACTTATCCCTTACATAATTATTTTTTTACTCTAAATTTTCTACTTCTCATGCTTGTTTCTTTTGGTTATTGCCCACCATAATGAGCCAACATCCTACAACTAAGCAAGAAAATTGACTAGAAGTAGACCACAAAAAGAGAGTTGGAAGCTCTTTAACAAAATCATATATACATGGATCTTGGAGAATCTTCTTCCTGACAAAAGAGATATGGGATGTAAATGGTCTACAAAATAAAGTACAATTCCAATAATTAATTGAAGGTTATAAGGCCTGCCTTGTTGCTATAGGATACGCCCAAAAAAAATTGAAGGTTTGGATTATGATGAAACCTTTGCTTCAGTTGCGAAACTCACTATAGTTCGTACTCTTTTGGTTGCTATAGCTGTGCAAAATTGGGAGCATCATCAATTGGATGTATACAATGCTTTAATACATGGTGATTTGCATGATGAAGTTTACATACAACTACTACCTAGATATTTGTTTGTTGAAGATAACAGAGTTTGCCGACTTTGTTGTTCACTTTATGGTTTAAGACAGGATTCACGGTAGTGATTTGTCAAGTTTTCTATTGCTATTTTACAGTTTGGGTAGAAACAATCTCAGACTGGCACAATTAAGTTAGTGCTCTATATCGAATCCGGTTATCATTTGTACGTTTAAATTATCTTTGTAGGTGTTCATTTGACCGGTATTCGACTTTTTGACTTGTTCAACTTGACTTATTAGACTTTCGACTTGAAAATCTCAAAGTCAAAGTCAAGTCATATAAAGTCAAAGTGGATTAAAATTAAGTCGTTTAAATTTGACAAAGATGTGCTTGTTCAGTCGGTAAGTCGAATAAGTCGAACATTTAATCTTCTTCCATTCCATACTCTAATTTCAAAATTTAGTACAATCTCAAAAATTTCACATCACTCCACAAATTCAAAATATCACATATTAGAATACAAGATAATATAAGTTCTACAAATTCAAAATACAAGTTCATAGATAATAAAAATAATACATAACTAAATTATGAAATAGTTTTACTCTTCTTAAATTGTATTATGCATACTTTTTTGCAAGTATCTTATTTTTTTAATTATTCCAATTTCCACAATATCATCTCAATATAATCTTTGTACAAAAATATAATTAATAATATATCGTATATATAAGTTTCAAAAAGATTATATGTAAAAATTCACACACATATTTTTGTATGTGTGTGTGTGTGTGTGTGTGTATATATATATATGTCTCTATATACATAGATAAGTTACAATTTTTAATATATGAATTGTATTAGTGTATATATCATATATAGATATTAAAATGTAATTTACAAAGTTACAAATTCAAAACCACTTACCAAAATTAATTCATATAGAAAATCTTATTGAATCACCAAACCCTATTAAGTTATATCCTATAAGTATATAGAATATATATGATTACCTAACTCTATCTATACTAATAGTATGTTAAAAATGCATTTAATATACTTGTTGATTGTAAAAATGTTGTACTAATAAGTTATGTAGTATAACTTTATAAGTATATAAACTAGACGTTATGTAAAATATATTTTTATTACAATTATAAGCTATACAAATCTCAGTATATGAACATAAGAACATGTATGTATATGTATATTATATATAGATATTTCAATAAATACTTAAGTATATATAATTACTTAACGCTAGTATCTACATGTATTAAAAGAAAATTAGTAATTCAATTAATTAGTTATTGAATAACAAGTGTTATATTAATAAGTTGTACACTTATATTAATGTATAAGTACATAAATTGTACATAACAGTGGAACACCAGAGTACAATTATATAAAGAAAAATATTTCAGTATTAAAAAAAATAATAGTATCAGTTATTAACATATTTAATTATTATGAATTAAGACTTTTATAGCTAATATTATGTACACAAATACATTAATATATTAATATAATTGTAGATCGTCATATATATCTTATCTTGACAACTTAAAAGCATGAGTTACACATCCTAGAGTGTGTAATGTATCGTATGCTTTTTGGTCTTTATTTGCATTGTCGAGGGCAAAGTGGTCATTTGGATTGTAGGACAGGCATAGTGGCCGGAAGTTTAAAGGTTTCCTTTAGCTATCCCAATCACTACTTTCTTCTTCAGTTACTCTTCTTTCCTCTCTCTCTTCTCTACTTCTCCGCCTCCTTTTCTCCTCCTTCTCTCTTCTCCTCTTCCTCCTTCTTCACCAAAATTTTCTACTAGAATGAAAATATATTAAGCACAATTAAAAGACTAAGTCTTGAAAATATGCTATACATGTTTTTTTTTTTTTTTGCTAGTGCAGAATTTTCTTGCTTTATTTTATATTTGTAAAAAGTTGAGAGGCCAAATATTCTATTTGTTTTCGATTTAGGAAGTGACGAAGATTAGGGATATGGCTTTTTTTCCCCAATTATTGATGTAAGTTTTTATTTTGGGATTTTTTATTTTTGTTTTAAAAAAATTGATGTGTTTTTTTTTTTTTTTTTTTTTTGGCTTACAAGGATTATTTATCCAAACTACTACTTTTTTTCCCAATTTTTTCTCTCTATTTTTAGGTTATTTGAATGTGTATAATATTTTTTTTCAGTTCTAGATGTAAAAAAAAAAATTCTTGATGTTTTTTTTTTTTATTCTTGATTTAAGGTTTTTATTTTGTTCTTCTATTTTAGCTTATTTAAATAAATAATTTTTTCTAATTCTTGATCTCTATCTCTCTCTTTTTTTGGTGTTGCCTAAAAGGATCATTTGTCTAAACTAATGTTAATATGTGATTCAAGGTGATTAGTTTTTTTTTATTTATTTCTTTCAATGCTTTTCTGTAGAATCCATTTGTTTTTTTTTTTTTTTGCATTTGTAAAGATCGGGGAGGCTAAAAATATGATTTTTCTTCAAGGGAATGAAGAAGATATTAGGGTTGCATTGAGGATCCAAGAAGAGGACGAAGGGAGGAATGCTTGCATAATTTGGCTTCAAAAAGTAGGTTAAGTTTTCTTTAACTTTTATATTTTTTCTTCTTCATTTGTTTACCTAATTTTTTTTTACCTAATTTGAGATATTAGTTTTAAATTGATGATCCAAGAAGATGAGTAAGAGAGGGAGGCATGCTTAAATTTGGTTTCAACAAGAACGGCTTCATTTTTATTGGATTGTCTGTTTTTCTAGATTTTGAGATTTTTGTGGAAATTTGAGATTTTTTAGGTTCATATCTATTTAATGGTATCAAGTTTTACAAGCAGATTAATTTGATGTTCTTTTCTAGTTTATATTTATCTAATCAGATCAAGATTAACAAGAGGATTAATCTAATTTCTCAAATGATTTACTGCGTGAAGAAGATTAATATGATTATAGTTAGTTATTAGTTGATTTTAGTTATAAAGATAATTAATTATATGAATATTTGTTTATTTATTTGGAGGTTATAATTGGGATTAATTTTTTTACTTTGAATGTGGGTTTTTATTTTGTGTTAGAGATGAAGTGGAATTTTTTATAGGAATATAAAAGTTGATTCATTTTTTGGATCAATGGATAAGAAGGAGCTCAGTTACCAATATAATTTTAGTCCAGAATCATTTCATTTAAAAAATGAATCTTTTTCTTTTGTTTTTTGTTCATTTCGACTATTTCAGTTTCTACTATGAGTACACCCCATTACTAATTGGGCAGTATGGATTATCTGATGTATTTTTGCCCCCTTTTCTAATCCAAAGGCAAAGAAAAAGAAATTTGAAAAGTGAAAACTCTAAGACTTTAGTTCGATTGGCTAAATTTTTTTAGGAATCGTTGTAATTAGAATTTTCTTACTGTTCTTTAATCTATTTTTCTTTTGAGTTTCTTTGTGTTGTTTACGATGATGATTTGTCCAATCTATTTTTAACAAGTTTCTTTTAGTTTCTTTTGGTTTCTTGCTTAGAATTATAACACTACTTGAATTATTGGTGAAACTCCTTTCAATTCGTCATATATTGTCTTCAATGATGACTTGCAGAACAGATTGAATTCATCATATATGATAACTTCATCATATATTGAATTCATCAACATTTGTATTTTGACAAGTTAAGGAAATAATTGTCGTTTACTAGGCCTTTTAAATACTCAATTTATGTGGACTTATAGTAGAAAAGAAAGCATTTTTCACGAGTTATTATAGAATTTTAGGTTATTTAGGGATTCTTTTCTATTATACATATGCTTCTTATGGTTTTTTTTTTTTTTTTTTTTTTTTGGGAGGAGGGTGTACTTCTTACAGTTTTATCCCTTTAAGTGCATATAGGATTGGAGTTAAAAAAAAAATTGTATGTTAATCTGGTTTATTATCATTGCAAATCAATTAGAATTGATATTATATAGCAGACAAAACTACAATATTGGAGCTTTGGAGTCCTTTATTTCTCATTGGTAAGCTTTAACCTATGATGACCATTTAATATTCAGTTTTGGTTTTCCTATATTTACTTAAATGTTATGTTTGGCTCTTCAAATTAGAGAAATATGAGAAACATCTAGAACTAATTAAGATGAACCATTACACGTTATTAGTGCAAGTCAAACAAGCAATATTTGTATCTCTATCCTTTCATTGTCTGTCTCTCCAATAGGATTAGATTTGTCAGGCTTTGGAAAAAAGAAGCATCACGGCAGAGTATAAATATATTTTATGTTTACAGGATTGTTGAAATATTTAATAGGAGTAGATTACATATTAGTATCAAGTTCGTATAACTTTAACTTAATATACATATATTTTTTTGTTTATAGGATTGTTGAACTATTTAATAGGATTAGGTTACATATTAATACTAGACATGTAATTTTTGTGACAGTTACTCCTAACTATTTTTGTACTTATCAAAGATAAGATTAAATTTTAGTTTTGGTAGGATTGAACTTATGCATATCACATCTAGCATATGGTAGGCTTTTATGCTAAAGGTTTCTGTTGTAATTTTCTAGGTGTATAGACTCAAAAAAATGCAAGCTTAGATCTTTGCATTGAAATAAAGAGGTATAACATTATTGGGTGGGGTGGGGTAAGGCCATGACTTGAATAGTGAATGAAGTAGGTAAGGTGCATGGACCATCGAAGAAGCTTACAAGCAAATTTATACAACTAAAGAGATTTCATGATTTCATGATTTAGGGCTTAACTTTTTATCTAGATCAAATTTTTATTCACAATACAAAAAACAAAAAAAACAATACACCCGGAGCTAGGTTTCTAATCTTCTTTTTTTTTTTTAAACTTATACATGAAATTATTTAGTTTTTGCAAAATAACTATGTAGTTTTCTGTGGTTGTAGAACTACGTATTTAATTAGCTTTTAGTTTTTTTTCTTTTAATAGTCCAAATGTTTATATATTTTATGGTTAAGGATTAGTGGGTAAATTAATTGATATTTGTGTTTAGGTTTTGATTGAAAAGTTCAATAGTGGATAATATCTTGCTATCACATTCAGTAGGCTGTGAAAGAACATAGACTCTCTACATCTATTTTTGCAATTGAATTTTAACATAGATTATTCCTATTGACACGCTTATTAATCTAGCCAAGGTCTTTTTCCAACATTTTGTAAAAGAATCCAGGCACGTTCACACATTGCGTGAGCAAAAAAACTACTGTGTACGTGTGTATATATATGTGTGTGTGTGTATATATTTGTTCAACTTATTTGATCAGAATTTGACCAAAAAAGTCAAACCAATCAATCTGTAGATCAATATTTGATCGGTAGTCTGACTTAGATGTTGAAGTCAAAATCTAGTCGAGAAGTCACTTAGTTAATTCGACTTTGAGTCAAAGCAGAGTTGAAAATCAAACAAGTCAGTCAAATTTTTTTCCTACTTGACTCTACTCGATAGTTCGACTTGACTGACTTTTGAACACCTATCTTATGTAGCTTGTATTTTAGTCAATGGCAATTTTGTGTTTCGTTCATGTATTTCTAGTAGTAGAGTTATTTTTGAATGCGTCCATTGGGTACTATTAAAGATTTATTCACAAGTGTTGCGAATATGAGATACTAAATCTTTAATTATATCATTCATAAGTATTTATAGTTCTCAGTAAAAGGTACTTAATTGGGCACGACTACTCTTACAAGCTAGTATTGTGACTTTCTCTCGATGTGACATGTGTTATTCAGAAGTGAGGATGATTGAGTCTCATATCATTTCACGAGTTGTGAGGATTGACACGATAGACGATTGCTAAAATGATGCATTGAACTAGGCCATAACTCATATTGGCTCACATGGGGTTTTCACTTACTTGTCAATGATCTAATAATGTCACAATTGTGTGGATTGGTCCTTTGATTATAGTGTTATAAATTCATCATGCTTGATTATATGATGTTCATGATGTACAATATTGTATTCGTTTAGGATAAGTAAAAAAAGACTAATTGGCATCATATAGTTCAAACGCAGAGAGGTTGCTCTTAAAGTGAAAAATAAAGAGGGTGTCAATGATATGATAATGGTGAATCTTAGAAAGGAAATCTTTGGCCAAGATATTTGACTTCTAAAAGAAAGAGTTTCCTAATTACGGATACGTGATAAGATACAGACAAGTCATTTTAAAAGCTTGCAAATTAGCTTAACAAGGAAACCATGGCCTTGATCTGGATTGGATACCAAAATGGAAGGATTTTACCACATGGTAATCATGATATAAAGGTTTATGATGAATTCCTCTCATTCATATCCTATTGAGGGCCACGATATATTGCTAGATGTTACTCATAGATTTCAGGGACAATTTGGAAATTAAGAGTTAATATCTCCAGAAGATACTTTCGGGGTTTTGATGTCAGTTATGAGATAATGGACAAAACTCTTGACCTAGTTGGTCATTATCAATTTATTTGATAATCATCCCGATGTCATTAGGAATCATGAACTTAGTTAATCGCACACACAAAGGCATAATGATCAATTAATTTCAAACTAGTAGACGAAAGTGCAAGAGTTGCACAATGTGTATTGTATTATATGGTGATGCATGAGATACACTAATTAAACCTTAAAAGTGGTTCAGCCTAATTTTAGAGGCCGGACAATATGAGAGTTGATATAAAATAATTTTAAATTTAATAATATACACAAAAATGTTTTGTATATGAATTATTGAACGTATGTATTTAGTTATTGTGGATAAGCTAAGTAGATATTTGGGTTTAAAATATGATTAGGTGGGAATAAATAACTTATGTGGGCTGATTTAATTAACTTCAGAAAGTCCATGATTATTTATTAATAACCCAAAGACAGAATTAACTCGGAGAAAAAATTAGGGTTTTTGGTTCAACCGTATTGAACTAAGTTCTACTAAACCCTAATTTTCCTTAAGTGGTATATAAATATTCATTTAATCTCCCTAGGTCTGGATAGAAGATCAGCCATAAACTAAAATATGGGAAAATTTTTGTACTCCTCCTTCTCTTAGCTGCTCCTTCACTTCTCTCCCTTTTCCTTGTACTTTTAGGATTAGAGTTTTTGGCCAAAAAATGAATTCTTTCACTTGCTAGTTTATTTGTTTGGGATTTTCGCTAGCACGGGGTATTAACAACTATCCGAAAGAAGGAGTTGGCTAACCAAATGCTCGTGTAGACTATTAGAGATGTTATACATTTGGTGTTCTTTTTCTTCAACCATGGACTTGGTTAGTTTATTGCAGGAATTCAATTTTTGAGGTAAAGATCTCTTCTTGAACCTATGGTTCCCATCTTAACAATAAAGTTTCGTAGATTGATCCTTGGATGAGAGGTTTAGATTATTTATTTGATTGTTTCTTCTGCATTTAAACTTTTAAATATTTGCTTACCATAATAATCTCATCCTTCAAGTGGTATAGGAGCCATGATTACAAAACTAATTATTAGATTGTTTTCATGTATTTTTTTTGGTCCATATAATTTTTTCATCACTTCTTGGATTTATTGAGATGTCGCAATTAATCAAAAAAATTAAAAAAAGGGAAAATCGTACCTAGGGTTCTGGCCAAACTAAGGTTTCATCAAAACCCTAGGTTACAGCCAACCCATGGGGTTCAGCCTTCGGGTGTTTTCAGCCATGGAGGATGGATCCAGATCACTAAAATAGAAAATTAAAAAAATGAAAAAGAAGGAACCGTAAAGGAAGAAGAAATTGGTAAAACAAGGGTTTCAATCCAAGCTTGTACCGTGACTTTCTCATCATTGGTGCTACTTTGGCAGCCTATTACAACCCTTATAAGGTTTGTATGGTTTCTAGGATAAGCCATAGTGTATTGCTAGGTAGCCTAGATTTTACGTGTTTTTGGTGTAACCATTTTCTCGATTTTAAAGGAAAATTATTTATTTTATTTTATTTTTCATTGATTTTCATACTACATGACTAAAAAGGTATTTTTAGCATGCTAATGAACCAGAATCTGAAGATATTTACTTAATTAATTAAATTAGATTTTATCTAAAATTTTGATTTTGGGCCTAAAGTTGGCTTCCTACCGAATCATTGCATGTTTACATAATTGTTATATTTTAATTCTTGCTAATGATGCTTAATGGGCCTTAAGAGGCTATTTAAGGTAGTTTTACATTTTGATTTAATATTTTATAATGGGCCTGAATGTCTTTTATCCTATTAGCTATTGTAATTTTCCTAGTATGAGAAAATATTTGTATCCCTTAGAACATTTTGTTGTAAAATTTGGAAAGCATTACAAGATCAAGGAGTAAGAGTAAACCATGGCGAATCTAAGGTGTTGGAGTGGACCTCAAGCCCAATGTGGAGTCTAGAAGAGTTCAAGACTCCAGTGGGAGTAATAGCCTAGTTTCTTTTTGGGCCATTGTAATTGGTTATTACCCTTGACATTCAATCGAACTTAGTGGCTCAAGTTAGATCCCTTAGTGACCCATTATCATTATTTTATGTTAACCATCTGTATACATATGCGATATGTGTATGGATTTAATTATGAGGTGATTTAAATGGTTGCACGTGCAAAGAGAAACCTAACTAATAACTTAAATCTTCCAAACATTAAAATATTGGATTGTAAAGTTAGAACAGTTCTAACTTAGCTCTCCATATAGGTGAGCCCATAAAGCTCATAAGCCATGAGATGTCAATGTGTTGAGGATATATAATTATCTAAGAAACTATATTGTGAAGATAATTATATTCAAATCCAATCCAATTTACGATGGTAGGTTTTTGACCTAACTAATGAAATGAACCTAGAAACTATTACGTCAGGTTTTAAATTATTAGGAGCTAAATTAATCGATATTTGTATGAGATACATTGATTAAGAATTACTCTCTCATTAAAACTTAATAAACAAAGAAACTATTATATGAGATTTATTAGATTTATTGGGCCATTGATTTATTAAATAGAAATGCTTCCAACAAGCATTTTCGTTCTTTATTTGGAAATGTGAACTGTGTTATTTTAGAAAGTTAGTGAATAGTAATATTTGATTTAAAGACCAAAAATCAAATAGAAGAAAAAGTTAAACTAACTAATAATCTCATTCATATTTTCTACATATGTCTAATAGCACTTCAATCCCCATTTATCACATCTTTGATATCCACAGCCTTGTTGGCGACAATTACAATGATTGGCTCTATAATTTGAGAATTGTTCTCAACTTGGAAAAAATTTCTTATGTCTTGGATCAATCATTTCTGGTAGCCCTTCCTGAGAGTGCTACCCAAGAGGAAGTGGACACCTTTAACATATGGCAAGATAATGACAATAGGGCTAAGTGTTACATGCTAGCCTCTATGTTTGATGAACTATAGAGACAGCATGAAAAGATGCCAAGTTCTCATGCTGTTTTGCTACACTTGCAAGAGTTATGGGTGAGCAAAGTAGGACTGTTAGATATGAGATATCTATGGAACAGTTCCGCTTTAGGATGATTGAATGTTCGGATGTTGATAAGCTCTCACATCCTAAAGATGATTGGGCTTATAGAGAATCTAAACAGCCTTAATTTCTTTTTTGAAAGCTGATCTTCAAGAAAATTAAATCCTTCAGTCTCTCCCTAGCTCTTTTTCTCAATTTATAATGAATTATCATATGATCATGTAAGAACATGCATTAGCAGAGCTTTAGAAATGCTAACTCTCCCTAAGGAGATTAAGAGGAAAGGCTAGGAGACTGCTCTCATTGATAACACTTCTAAGGTTAAAAAGTTTAAGTCCAAAAAGAGCAACTAGAAGAAGAGAAAGACTCTTGAGACTAAGCCTAGTGGGAATGACTCCAAGAAGGATAAAAAAAAATAAGGGAGCTACGGAAGACAAGGAAAAGTGTTTCCACTATAGTAAGGAAGGCCATTGGAAAAGGAATTGTGTAGAATACCTAAAGATCTTGAAGGGCAAGGTGACTGACGGTATGCACAATTCATCAATTATTAAAACCAATCTTGCAATTGGTTCCAATACAACTTTTGGAGAGCATACATTTTAGATTCTAGAGTAAGCTCGCATGGTTATTCATTCTTTCAGGATCTAATTAGAAGTAGGGGACCTGCCAAAGGAAAGAAAATTCTTCAAGTCAATACTGGGGTAAATGTTGCTATTGTAGTCAAAGCAACTAAGATGATCATTCTTCCTTCATTTCACATTTTAATGTTAAAGAATATTGTTTTAGTACCTTTAGTTTTTAGAAACATTTCTAAAAACATTTCTTTAAAATATCTCGTATATATGTGTATGCATAATTACTGTGTATATTTTCATGTAAACCAATGTTTAACAACGAATGCCTAGATATCATTTACAAAGATATGTCAATCAGGTATTGGATCTTTTGTTACAGTTTTTTATGTTACATTTATATTACACTATGATGGGGTGACACTTATCCTTCATTTAATATTTTCTTATGTTAATTATACACATGTCAATCCATCACACGTTACAACATAAAAGTAATACCAAAAAGTGTAATAGATAATCCAAATCTATGTCAAAAAGTTATTAAGAGAAACCAGATATATCTGTAATTGTTCTAGTCAATTTTAGATTAAACTTGCACTGTAGCTGGAATTTAAATCTAATTTCTTTTTAAATAAAACCCCCAAAAAACACACACAAAAATAAGAACCACAAAGGAGAAAAAGGTGGAGAACAAATTGGGAGAATGAAGATAATTAGAGAAAATCATATCTCCTTGCATGTAACACAGTTTAGAAGGTTTTGATACAGAAAATTATAGTCTTCATAAGTTACAACAAAATCTTAATTTGCTTGAGAAGAACTCGAGTTGGTCCACTTTCATTTACTCACCAAAAAATAAAAAATAAAAAATAAATCGCTTTAAACCATATTCCAATGTGATTTCAAATTCAAGAAAGTTCTATACTCCATTATCCTATTTTGCTTTAAAGATTTGTACGATATAATATCTTGTGTCTTAAAAAATTATACTGCACAAATCTTTAAAACAAAACGAGATAATTCCCTCACGGGACTGTAAAATTTTCCTCAAATTCATAGTAGCAAATATTTGATTCATTAGACACTTATATTCAAGTGGTATTGAAAAAAAAAATTGTGGAAGCCAAACCTGCTTAAAGTAACTATTGCAAGAGAGAATATTTCACCATATATAGTTTGTGGTAGCAAATGGCAGGCAATTCTCCTTTGGCATGGACAAGTATTACACTATTCTTCAAAACCTTCATGCATGCAAAAGGAGGATTACACTGTTATTCATAACACCACATTTTCCCTCAGCTTCAAAGCTCAAACAAATACACGGGCTCAAGTTGCGACATAATTCGGACAGCACTTTTCATACAAAGAAGATCCGCACCTTATTAATGGATGTGCTGAAGAAAGATATGGCATATGCTGAGACAACTCCTATATTCACTCATGCTCCCTATTCCATCCATCACTAGCATTCCCTTGTGGTTAGAGGTGCTCATGGACCAGGTATCCAGTCTATGAGGTAAAAAAAATATCTGACCCTCACTGACCAGGTCAAGAAAATTTTGATCCTCTACCCGATTCATAAGAAGGTCAGGTTGACCGAGTACCTGACCCTCACTAGTAACAAAACATAAAAATTTAAATAATTATAGCTAGGCAAGTTAATTTCATAATTAAGTCAACAACAATTAAATCTAAGTCACAAAATACATCCCAATATTACATTCCAATAGCAACAAACAAACAAGTAGCAACAAGTCAATAGCAACAATAATTAAATCACAAAATATATCTCAACAGACAAGAGAGGGAGGAATGATGATGCGAGGAAGAGGAAGGGAAGAGATGATTAAGGAAGAGGAAGACAAGATAATGAACTGAAAAAGAAGAGGTGAGATACTGGCAATAACCCTAGTAAGTATTAATTTCTAATAGAACCTTATTAATCAAATTTACAAAATTACCCTGAAATGGACTGGATTGGGTAGCCGACAAGCCAAAAAAATGTGATTCACTACTCGACCCTCAACCTAAGTGATCCGACCCACTTTCAAAATGAACTGGTTCGGGTACCTTCCTTTTCGGTTCAAATCGGATCGGATCTGCAAATTTTTTGGGTCAATGAGTCAAGATGAACACCCTGTAGTTGTGACAGATTTTTGAAATCTGTTCACTTTTTTTTTTTTTGTGATTTAGATGCTCTTTGACGAAGATTGAAGAATTGAACATCATGTCTCTATTTTTACGGGGATTTGTTGTATGTCTTTCTCCCACCAAGGATAAATATTCTTGTCATTAATTGCCGAATCCTATTAACTATTCATTCCGTACGTTAGTAGTTAGCTCAATGTCCAAATGCATGAATGCATATGGACTTAGAGTCTTAGAAAGGGGCGAAGCTACAGCACCTCCAGGGTGGGCAATTGCACCCCCTCAACTTTTGAAATTACATAAAGTTATGAACAAATTTAATAATTTTAATTTTATCCTATAATTGTATGTTGGGTTTTGGATATTTACATATATATTAATTGTATAATATATGCTATTATAATTAATTGGCCCAATATAAAGTGATATGTCTAATATAGTTTAAGATAAATTGGTCTAAATCATCTAATTAGTAAGGGCTTTTATGTGTAGATACCCTAAAATCTTATTTCCTGTTTTATGATGGGCAAAATTTGGAAAATAATGAAAGTATCTCTATATATAGGTTATGGTCCCCAAATTCTACGTATGTTATTTTTTCTGACATCCCATCCTCAGAAAAGTAAAACCCTATTCTCTAAAATACATACATAGTAATTTGAAAGATCAATAACCACAATATTCAAGAATCAAATCTATAGCCTCAAGAATCACATCCAGGTATTCAAGAATCACATAAATTGTTATAGATTCAGGTACGCTTCTGCATCTAGTCTTTAATTTATATTCTTGATGATTAAACATGAAGGAACCTAGTTATGATAACGTTGGTTGTCAGATATTAAAGTTAATTTGGTATTCCAACAAGTGGTATCAGAGCATCTTCATGTTTAATCATTGAGATATCAATTTTTATATTTGACAAAATTTTTATGTGATTTTAATTCGTTGTATTTAAGAACAATTGTGGTTATATTACGAATTTAATGTTTTAGGTCCAATAATTTTTATATTTATTCGGATTAAATTGTTGGATTCAAAATTTTGGTTTTAAATTTTTTTCCCTTTTGAATTTGTTTGGTATTAGAATTAAAAAAAAAAATCTGCAGAACGGCCATGAACAATTCTGTTCATGACCATAAGGATGTTTAAAGTCTGCTGGTCACTAACAATTCCTTTTGGAATAAATTTGTTTAAAAAAAAAAATCAAGGACTGGTCATGAACTTATGTTCGTTCATGACCAGAAGGATTAATGATCATGAACTTAGATCATGGCCAATAAGCTATTATGGTCCTTTTTTATTTTTATTTTTTTAATTTTAATTTTAATTTTTTTAAACCTTCGGTAAAATAATTAAATTAAAATTTTGGTAAATTAATTAAGAATGTCTAATGTTGAAAAATATATTCATTGACACAACATGCTATCAAAATAGTCTCTCTTGTGTAGGTCTACTAATTTATTTTGGAATATTAAGATGATTATGTGTATGTAATTCATGCGGATATTTATCGGTCCAAAGGAAGGTTAATATTTGGCCAAATTACATATACACCTATGGTAATAAATATGTGACAATTATTTGGTATTCCATGTAGATAATAAGTCGGTCCAAAGATAGACTTATTATTTGACAAAATTTATTATCAATATTTGATTACTACACCTAGAGTACCACTTACAAGTTAATATTTCTGTCTAAAGACTTAATATTAATGTTGTGCAAGGAATCTTGTGATGGGCCTTACCATTATTTGAATTTAATTTATTATTTAAGATTTGGAACTTATGTCAATATGTTATTTTGTTCTTTTTTCAGTTAATACATCTACTTCTATGATATCTGCCAACATCAATTCCATCACTATGTTGAATGGAACCAACTTTAAGGAATGGAAAAAGAACATAATGATCGTTCTTGGTTGCATGGATCTAGGCCTAACGCTAAGGATTGAATGACGAGCAACCCACTCCTCTTACAGATAATAGTTCCACAGAGGGAAAAAAAAGTCGTTCAAATCACATGAGTCTTATGATCATGAAACATGCAATTCTAGAAGCCTTCAGGGGTGATGTGTCTGAAAAGGCAACTGCCAAGGAGTTTCTTTTGGAAATTGAAAAGCGTTTTGTGAAAAACGATAAGGCTGAAACTAGTACGATTCTATCAAACATGATTTCAATGAGGTATAAAGCAAAAGAAAATATAAGGGAGTACATCCTAGAGATGTCTCGTCTTGCTTCAAAATTTAATGCACTAAAGTTAGAGCTGTTTGAGGAATTGCTCATGTATTTAGTTTTGATCTCTCTTCCTACACAATTCAGTTAATTTAAGGTCAGTTATAACTGCCAAAAGGATAAATGGTCTCTAAATGAGCTAATTTCTCATTGTGTGCAAGAAGAGGAAAGGTTGAAGTAAGAAAAGATTGAAAGTTCTCGCTTGGTAAGTACCTTTAAGGACAATAGTAAGAAAAATGAAGGAAAAAGGATAAAGAAGCTATGGGTGGTCCACTTCAAAAGAAACAGCAAAAAAAACAAATTGAGGAATTTGGTTGTTACTTTTGTAAGAATCCTGGACACATGAAAAAGGACTGTACCAAATATCATGCTTGGCGTACAAAGAAAGGTACGCTTCTTGCTTTGGTTTGTTCTAAGGTTAATTTAGCTTCAATACCTAGACACACTTGATGGATAGACTCCGGTGTTACTACTCACATAAGTGTGTCTATATAGGGTTGCCTGAATTGCTGAAAGTCGAATGGTGCTAAAAGATTCATCTATGTGGGCGATGGAAAATCAGTTAAAGTTGAAGCAATAGGGACTTTTAGGTTATTATTAAAAACTAGTTATTATTTGGATTTGAAAGAGACATATGTTGTACCATCTTTTAGACGAAATTTGGTTTCTATTTCTATTTTGGACAAATCCGATTACTTTTGTTCATTTAGAAATAGTCAGTTTAGTTTTTTTCCGAATTCAAATACTATTGGTACTTGTTTTTTATCTTCTCATGATAATCTTTATTTACTCGAAACTATTGCTTCATTTAATGAAACCTTGCATATAAGTTTACATATTACTAAATGCAAATTAATCAATGAAAATTCTTCTTCACTATGACATAAGCGTTTAGGTCATACGTCTAAACAAAGAATTGAAAGACTTGTGTCAGATGAAATTCTTGATCCCCTTAATTTGTTAGACTTTCAAATCTGCATTGAGTGTATTAAGGGGAAACAAACAAACATAAAGAGATCAGGTGCCAATAGATCTTCGGACGTCCTAGAAGTAATACATACGGACATTTGCGGGCCATTCCCTACGGCTTCTTGGAATGGTCAACAATATTTTATTACATTCATAGACGATTTTTCTCGTTATGGCTACCTTTATCTAATTCATGAGAAGTCTCAGTCACTGGACATGTTCAAGGCTTTTAAAGCTGAAGTTGAGAACCAACTTGGTAAAAGAATTAAGGCTGTCAGATCTGCATGGTCATGGTGGTGAATCCTATAGCAGTTATGACGGATCAGGTGGACAACATCCAAGACCTTTTGCTAAATTTCTAGAGGAGTGTGGAATCATCCACAGTACACCATGCCAGGTTCTCCTAACATGAATGGTGTTGTTAAGAGATAAAACAGAACTTTAAAGGATATGGTGAGAAGTACGATTAGTCATACAACTTTACTAGATTCACTCTGGGAAGAGACATTAAAGGCTGCAGCTTATATCCTTAATAGAGTTCCAACTACGGCAACAACCAAAATCCTCTATGAACTATGGATTGGCAAAAAGCATAGTATAAAGCATTTACATATTTGGGGTTATCCAGCTGAGGCAAGGCCTTATAGGGCAAATGAAAAGAATCTAGACTCAAAAACAATCAGCACCTATTTTATTGGTTACTCTAAACGGTCTCAAGGGTACAAAGTTAGAGACTTTGTCTTTGAAGGGGAATCTATTTCTCTTCCTACGATTGTTATTGACAATGATCAGACTTGACTATTCCTTACATTGTTCAAGAAGCAACACCAGTACCACAAGACGATATTGAAAATCTTCCTCGTCAAGAACAACAGGAACAAACTCAACAACCTCAAGAACAAATGCTATTAAGGAGATTCACTAGAGTAAGGAGAAATGCGGTTCTGGATGATTACATTGTATTTCTCCAAGAACATGAGGATGGCATTGGATTGGTGGAAGATGATCCAATCAACTTTCATCAAGTAATGCATAGTGCTAATTCTCAAAAGTGGATTGATGTTATGAACGAGGAAATTAAATCCATGAAAGACAATGACGTTTGGGAACTCGTCACACTACCCGAAGGTGCGAAACCTATTGGTTGCAAATGGATATTTAAAACCAAGAGGAATTCGAAGGGTAATGTGGAGAGATATAAGGCACGTCTTGTCACAAAGGGTTTTACTCAAAAGAAAGGCATTGATTATAAAGAGACTTTCTCTCCATTATCATCGAAAGACTCTTTCAGGGTAATAATGGAGATTTAGTGGCACATTTTGACCTTGAGTAACATCAGATAAATGCAAATACTGTGTTTCTCGATGGTGACATTGATGAGACCATTTATATAGTGCAACCAGAAAACTTTGTGTCCAAAGATATAAAGAATATGATTTCTAAATTAAAGAAATCCATCTATGGGCTCAACCAAACTTCTCGTCAATGGTATCACAAATTTCATTAAATTATCATCTCGTTTGGTTTTGAGATGAATTTGGTTGATGAATGTATATACCACAAGTTTAGTGGGAGTAAGAACATTTTTCTGGTTTTATATGTCAATGACATACTGTTTGCCAGTAACGATATAGGCTTATTGCACGAAACCAAGAAATTTCTATCAAAAAAATTTGAGATGAAAGATCTTGGGGACGCCTCTTTTGTCTTCGGGATTCAAATACATCGAGATCGCTCCTGAGGTATTCTTGGATTATCACAAAAGAGCTATATCGAGAAGGCACTTAAGAGATTTGGCATGCAAGATAGCAGACAGACCAGGAGATACCCCTGTTGCTAAGGGAGACAAATTCTGTTTCGCTCAGTGCCCTAAGAATGATTTTGAAATTAAGGAAATGCAGAAAATTCCCTATGCTTCAGCAATATGAAGTCTAATGTATGCTCAAATTTGTACACGTCCACATATTGCGTATATTGTTGGGATGTTAGGCAGATATTTAAGCAATCTAGGAATAGCTCATTGGATAGCAGCCAAAAGGGTCTTTCAGTATATTCAAAGAACAAAACATTACATGCTCACATATTTGGAGATCAGATAAATTAGAGATCATTGGGTAATCAGATTTTGATTTTACTGGATGCAAAGACAGTCATAAATCCACTTCAGGCTATATTTATTTGCTTGTTGGTGGAGCTATCTCTTGAAAAAATATTAAACAAACACTCATAGCTCCTTCCACCATAGCAGCTGAATTTATAGTATGTTATGAGCATCCAATCATGGAATATGGTTGTAAAATTTTGTCACAGGGTTGCGAATTAGATAGATGGTATTGAAAGACCACTTAAGTTATTTTTTGACAATAAATTAGCAGTTTTATATTCCAATAATAATAGCAACTCAACGAAGTATAAACACATAGACATCAAGTTCCTAGTTGTTAAAGAAAGAGTTTAGAGTGGTCAGGTGTCTATAAAGTATATTGGCACGAACTCCATGATTGCGGATCCACTTACTAAAGGATTACCACCCAAGGTCTTTCACGACCACATTGCTCATATGGGTGTTATGTCTTTTGAGATATTCAGGATTAGTGGGATTTTGTATTCAGTTTATATACTTTTATTTTTAAGACACATCTTATATTTACGAATATTTTCTGCAGAAATAGAGAATTCAGTTGTAGAAATAAAGTGTTCAGTTTATGTTTCACTCTGACTTCAATTTCAGTTTGATCTTTATAAAGAATAAAGTTGGACTAGTTGGAAATAGGCATGTTTAAGATTATGTTACATGTAATTTTTATGCTACACATCCATACTTGATTTGATGTCATTTGGTTATGTTAATGTACGTGACCAAAAATGGGTTTAATTACGATTAATGTAACAAAAATTGTTTTGATCCTATATTGACATGATTAATGGACAAGATTGTTCGGGGATGACTATGGTTATGATGGCAAAAGGTTTTGAGCTCATAAGATTTTATGCAATAATATATATGTAGTCCAAATGAGAGAATATTGAGTTTTGGACATTTACATATATATTAATTATATAATATGTGCTATTATAATTAATTGACCCAATATAAAGTGATCTAATATGGTTTAAGATAAATGGACCTAAGTCATCTAATTAGTATGGACTTTTTTTTGTAGATATTCTAAAATCTTATTTCCTGTTTTATGATGGGCAAAATTTGAGAAATAAGGAAAGTATCTCTATATATAGGTTATGGTCCCCAAATTCTACGTATGTTACTTTTCATGACATCCCATCATCAGAAAAGTGAAAACCCTATTCTCTATAATACATACACAGTATTTTGGAAGATTAATAACCACAATATTCAAGAATCAAATCCGTAGGATCAAGAATCACATCCGAGTATTCAAGAATTACATAAATTTTTATGGATTTAGGTACTCTTCTGCATCTAGTCTTTAATTTATATTCTTGATAATTAAACATGAAGGATCCAGATTATGATAACGTTGGTTGTCATGATATTAAAGTTAATTTGGTATTCCAACATTGTATCCCTTAAAATTTATAAAAATTCTCTTTTTCTTTGTATTGACCCCTAAAAAGTTGAAATTAAATCGTACACTAAAAAATGATCATATTTTCAAAATTAAGAATAAGTATCATTTAAAAGCATAAATATATAGCTTATATTTTAAATTCATTTAAGGACATCCTGTAATAAAATTAAACATTGTGCAATGTTATCATTATTAATCTATCCTACTATAAATTTTTTATTTTGTAAAAAGTTTAAACAACCAGGATTTGATGGGATTTTTATATTTGTATTTGTATGTAAACTATTTTAAGTTAGTGAAAATCGCCAAAATAGTCCCTCAATTTTTTAACTTTAGCCAAAATAGTCCCTCAACCTTTTTTTTAGCCAGAATAGTCCCTCAACTTTTTTTTTAGCCAGAATAGTCCTTGAACTTTTATTTTTTAGCCAAGAAAGTCCTTTTATGGTGGAGTCACCATAAAAAAAATTCTTTTTTTTTATAAATTTCGCATAAAAGGACTATCTTGGCTAAAAAATAAAAGTTGGAGGACCATTCTGGCTACAAAAAAAGTTGAGGGACTATTTTGGGTAAAGTAAAAAAGTTGAAGGACTATTTCAGCGATTTTCCCAAACTATTTATTCTATGAAAAAAATTGTCTTTGCTTTAACGATAATTCAACACCAATCAAAGTGATTGCCCCCCTAGTCCTAACACCAAAATAACACAAAAGAAAGGAAAATGAATTGAATGTCACGAGTGGAAATGAATTAGAAATGGGTGGACGAAAATGAAAATTCCATTGAATTATTGGAATGTGCTCTTGTACTTGTTTTTACAAGTGTACTTTCCATATAAACTATTTTCTTTTCTTGTGGGTTGTCAACATTCATCAACTAGGTATAAAGTGAAATGCAGCTTTTTTTTAGATGGTCGTCTAATATTCCAGTTTCTGTAACCCTCTAACTAGTTTTTGTGCCTCTTTGAAGAGTAAAGGGCCATCAGCTTACAAACCTTCTAATTCTGTAGTTGTTTAATCGAAATTCCTTAGAAGTTATGTTGTAGTTAGATTTCTAGTAGTCTAGTCAGCTAATGTACTCCACTTTGCACTATCAATTTGTGCCGGATTCTCATGTCACACTCTAAAATTTTTTTGAATACTTTGCATCCCAAACTGTCTAAATCTTCTTACTTAAGTCTAAAATGTGATTCCGTCAAAAAATGTAACTGTTGTAAGAAGCATGTGCAACACTCTCTATTAAGTGCAAGTAACCATAAAAAGACCTAATTCCACTTTTTAGCCCAACTTGTATTGGATTCTTACTTTCCACTTTAAATTTTTTTGCACACTTTATCACCCCAAATTGTTTAAATCGACCTACTTAAATTCAAAATGTGATTCTATAAAAAAAAAATTATAACGAAATTCCTTAAAAGTTAGAAGTTTTGTTGTAGTTAGACTTTTAGTAGTCTAGTCAGATAACGTATTTAAATTTTATTTGTTAGTTTTTTTTATTACAGTAGAGAGTTCACAGAAATTTTATATTGAGGTTAAGGTAATTCTGTTGTGGGTGTATGCTGATGTCAATATGAGAGTTAGGCATACTATATTTTGTAACTCCTTTCTTTTCACATATATCTATATGTGTTAAATAATATATTCCTTTGTGTTGTTTTTTGTGCTAATAAGTGGTATCAAACCCCTTGACTTTGATTTTTTGAAGATTAGAGCAGAAGATTTTTATTAGAGTACAAGAATATCATATACTTGGACCCAAGGTTGGCCTTGTTGTACTCGATTATTGACAAAGGGTGTAAAAAATTAGCCCTACTTGGCCGAAATTAGTCCTTTTATTTTTTGAAAAATTCCTTTCCATGAATACTGGTATAACTTGATCTTTTGAGTCAATTATATAATTAAGCCCATCTTAAATCACAATCAACAAATTCAAATGGAACAAATTTTGAGGGACAGAAATCTAAATTCACTCTATCAAATTGGCCTTGACCACGGCCGCAACGATTTTAATCTTCTGTTATACTCTGAAGTAAGGTAAAATTTATTTTATTCATTAAGTAATTAATATATATTTGCTCAAGAATCAATTATGGGAGACTCTCATTTTGAGAAATATGACTCCCTATTTTTAGTAAAGTATGCCATATAATCAGTTCCTCCCATTAGTTATTAAATAACTAGTAGGAAAGGCACACCCTTTGAGCGAGTAATTTAAAAAAAAAATTGCACATTTAAAAAAAAAAATAGAATAGTGACTGGAGATTCTAATTAAAGATTAAAAGGAAAATATATAGAGTAGTGAGTAAAATGTGAGAATGGAGTTATAAAAAAGAAATTATCATTAATTAATTAATGAAAAACCATATATAAAGGAAATGGGGAGGGTAAATTTGACAACACATAAGATGACAAATACCAAAACTTTCCCTCATACATTTATATTGTATAGACAACTAGAATGCCAATAATTACTCAATGATGACCACAAAATTTATCATGCAAGCAAACCAAAGGTTCTTTAGAACAGTGTCAACTACGCACCTTCACAGCTAGACTAGGAATGACAGTGGATCGGGTCAATCTATCAACCCAACCCGCTCTGGTGAGCTAGTCTAGGCTCACCCTATATCATAGAGTCGGTCTAGGGCATGGCTTTATTAGCCTATGGCCCATCCTAGCCCACATGATGGCTCGGACTATCCTGCCAATCAACAAGTTGGCTTGTTGATCGAATCGATCAACCTATTGATTGGATCATATTTTTATTTTTAAAATTTTTTTAACATTTTAAATGACTTATTTTTTCTAAAGATATTTATATATTTTTCTTCTAGGACTAATAAATAATAATTTTCCGTAATAAAGTTGGAAAATTTTATATAAATTGAACTAATAAATAATACTTTATAATATAAGTAGTAAATTGAATTAATTTATTGTAATAAATATTGTAACATTTATGGGCTTTCCTCTTCAACTAATAAGTAACAAATTAAATAATAAGTAATAACTTTAAATAAAACAAGAAATATCTTGTACTAATAAATAAAAATTAAGAATTACTTAGTCTAATAACTTGAAATAGTAACATGTAATCACTTGTACTAATAAATATTGAAAAATGAAGTACAACTTGGTAATAACTTCAAATAATAAGTAATAATTTGAAATAATAAGTAGTAATTTGGATTATTATGTAATAACATGATTTAATAACTAAGAATTTGCTTCTCTTAGTTACAACTTATATGATAAGGATTGAAAAATGAGTATTAATTATTAATAATTTCATATAAATGGTAATAATTTGGATTATTAAGTACTATATTTAAATTATAAATAATAACTAAGACTATAAAGTACTAATTTGAAATAAAATATTATTAACAACTTAGTCTAATTTCAACCAATTAAAAGTGGAACAATTAGTGACCGACCCGCCTCGTCAGTCCGTGAGCCTAGACCATGGGCCGAGTCTAGGCTAAGTATTTCCTATTGCAGCCTGGCCCGGCCCTCTTTCCCAGCCTACCTTGTATATGCCATCTACGGGCCTAATCCGAAGGGTTTTGGGCCCAGTGTGGCCCAACTTGTCCCACTGCCATCCCTGGCTTAGTTGGACTAGTCAATTTGACTTTGTGAACAAGTTAAGGAGTTTGATGAACTGTCCTGGCTAAACCAAGCTACAGGTCTTCTTGCAAATAGAGGTGTTCATAGTTTGAATAAACCAATTAAACTAATCAAAATATTTCAATTTAGATATCAATGTTCAGTTTAATTGGATATCAATTGAACCAATTAATATTCAAATTCAAATATTAAGTAAAACGCTTTGGAATTAGATTCAGAAATTGAATAACCAAAGTATCACATAATAAACCGAAGTCTTTTATTTAGTCAATTATTTGACATTCAATCATTGGTTATGAACAGACCGAATAAGTTATACTTAATACGATGTACTTGAGTAGTAGTAAGTAGTGCTACGCTGCTACTGCAGTACTGCTAAACCAAAAGACTTATTAGTTATCTAGTTAATAGTTAAATAATTGTTACTAGGATTATTTACTACTGTTTGTAATTGCCTTTGTAAGTTAGGATCAGGGGCAAATTTAGGGGGCAAGTAGGGGATCCCCTATCCAAGATTTTAGAAATTATAAATTTTTTTCTTTAAAATTTTGAAAACTTAATTTGTATCCTTATAAAATTTATATTTCGCCTTTCTAAATTTTTGAGAGAAATATAAATTAATCTTAATAAATATGTGACTATTAAGTCTTATCCCTTCAAGATACAATTCTTGCGTCCGTCCCTGATTAGGATGTTCGATTTGAGCCAGTGGCTTCATATTTTTTGTGGTTTGATCAAATGTTTTGATCAAATTGTTTTATGTTTCTTTGTTGTGTGGAATATGGTGATTGTTAAGATTGGGTTCAGACTCTAGAGTTCTAAAAGTTGAGAAAAGTTTGAATTTGTTTTTTTTTTTTTTTTTTTTTATGAGAATGAACTTCAGAAAAATGGTTATATCCGAAATCCAAACCTACTTAAAACTTTAGTTATATAACCTATAGAGGTTAAATATGAATTGGAATTGGATATAAATTTTTTGAAAAATAACCAAACATAAACCGAACTTTTTGTACCAAACATCTGAACACCGATATATGAGCACCTTACAAACATGCTGGCATGGAATCCTATATATCAAACAGAGTTTTTGAATTTTTTTTTTCTGCCAAGTAATAGCTAAAAAAGGGCATTTATACATATCTTTGATTAAAATAGAAAATAAAAAAAATAAAAAATAAAAGTTGTTTTTATATATATATATATATATATATATATATATATATATATATATTTTTTTTTTTTTTTTTTTTGGAGAAGAAGTGCTTTTCGGTCTGTAGTAGTTACATAGGAAAAGTAGTTTTTTTTTTTTTTTTTTGGACCGCCTGATACATGGAATTGAAAGGCATAGGAATTTAGTATGCAAAGAATATCCTATCATGTTTATTTTCTTTTCTGTTTCTTTGACATCATGACCTACAAAGATAACTCTAAAATTGGTTAAAAACAATAAACCCCCGAAGGTTCTAGCTATTTTGCAGTAAATCTCCTAACTTTTTTTTTTTTTTCTCAGTTTGTCCTTCCGTTAGTACACATCAATATTTGGACTATTAAAAAGGCAAAAAAAAATATTTTTACCCCTATACTCCACAAGAAAACATAAAATAACTCCCAAAGTTTATTATATTTGAAATTTTAGTGCTTCACTCTAGTTTTGTATTAATTTACCCACTTTAGTCATAAATCAATTCAAAATATTGTGAAAACAACTCTTAGTTTTCAACATTCGGCTTTTCTTAGTTTCAACCTTCAGGTCTCCTGATTTTCAACCTTCGTGTCCTCTTGGTTTCAACCTTTGGATGTTCTTGGTTCAACCTTCGGGTTCTCTAGATTATGAACCTTTAGGTTCTCGAGTTCTTCTCGGTTTTCAACCTTTAGATTCTCTCAGTTTTGAGTTCTCGGATTTTCTCGATTTTTAACCTTCGAATTCTATCAATTTTTGGCTTTTGCGTTCTTTTGGTTTTCTTATTTTTTTAATTTATGTTTCATACTCAATTTGGCTTTCCATAGCCATATTGAGTTTGAGGAGGGATGTCAAGATATGTATATATTAATATATGGTATGTAAATATGTGATTTATGTAATTACTCTAATTACTCCCCTAGATTATGTAATTACCTTATTAGTCTGATTGTCTTGATTAGAACTATTTGCTATGTGTTTAATTGTCTTGATTAGCAAGATTTACCATGTTTATATGATTTAGAATATTTTCTTGTAAGCCTATATAAAAGCATCCTATATTCAATTAGTACATATGAAGGCAGCAAACTTCATAAAACACAATAATTTTGCAGGAAGAGTTAGGGTCACTCATTAAAGAACAAAAAGGCAAGATAGGAGATGTCGTGATGAAATTTGACCTCGAGATTGCATATAAAAGCATAATTTGACCTTTTCTTGAAGACACTTTGAAAGACGCAAGAAGTTTTCAAACAATTTGGTTAGGTTATTCATATGTTACATTTCTTCTTGTAATCTCCAAGTTTTGTGGAATGGCCCAAAGTCACAAAATTTCAAATCATCTAGGAGTTCCACGCCAAGGGGATCCACTTTCTCGGCATGTGTTTGTCTTCTGCTTGGAGAGACTATGACTGATGATAGAAACCATGGTAAATCAGGAAATTTGGAAGCCAATAGTAATAAGGAGAAGGGGCCAGAACTCTTTCACTTGTTTCTCGCTAATGACAATTTTTTTTGGAGATGAATCCACTCAACAAGATGGAGTAATACACGAAGCTTGGAGGGATTTTGTGTTTTTTCAGGTCAAAAGGTTAGAAGTCTAAATCATAGTTACCAAGTTTGCGGTACTGCTCTCCGGTACATACGTATACGGGTACGCGATACGTCACTTTATAAAAATATTGTATGTCAGGAGTAGGTTTAGTTGGTACACCACTATGATATGCTTAGTTAATTTAATTGGTACGTTCCTAATATAAATTTTTATACAAACTTAAATTTAAATAGTAGATGCAATCATTATAAATTTTATGCCAATGTAAAAAAATGGAACTAATTCAAGAAAGATTACACCCCCTTGAAAAATACAAAACAACAAAACACAAGAAACAAAATAATAAAAAAACATAAGCAAACAGTTTAAAAGAAATCATATTCCTCAAAATTTCTTCTCCTTTTATTTCTTATTGCTTCTTTTATTGTCTTCCAATACTCTTGGTATAATTTGACTAAATATAATTTTCGTATGCCTTGAATTATATTACATGATAACATGACAGTAATTAATCTTCCAAAAAGAAGACAACAATAAATATTAGTAAGTTAATTATAATTACTACTAATTGTTGGTCCCAAGAAATTATTTCAGCAACCTAAGAAGGGGTGAATTAGGTTTCTTAAAAATTAATTTGCAAATGACGCACAATTAAAATTTTTTACACAAACAAATAAATTGATAGTAATATAATCAATTAAGTACAAAATGTATAGAATGAGTAAAGAGAGAGAGATTAAACAAACAACACTTCCAAGCTTGCTGGCTTGGAGTAGTAATCCACTAAGATGCTCATTCAAATTTGGTAAGTCAATAATTCCAAATGTACACAGAGTAGGATCACCCTTGCTCACACTAATTCTCTTTAGTTGTGTCAAGGATTTTACAATCAACCTCACTTTTGTACAAGATTATCACTTCACTCAATGCTTTTGAAAAGCACTCTTAAGTACACCATAATATCAGTAAAGAGCTAATTTGCACTCAAATTGCCTTTTACTTGCTATTTAATGTGTAAGATGATTTTTTAAAATACATATGGGTTGGCATTTATAAATGCAATAAATCAGCTCCCAACCACTTCCTAACAGCTAAATAAATAACAGGGAAGTCGTCTCTTATAAATGCCAAGAAACTAGCCGTTATAGATTTCAGACGCCCGAGATAATTTTAAGCGTCTGAGCAAGCATTCGATTAGAGATACATGGAGTTGAAATCTTCATTCAAACGGCCAAGGTTGCGTCCGCTCCTACGTCCGAACCAAGTAGATTGATGAGTCAGATCCTCGGACAGAGTAGTGTATCCGGAAGGTTTTATTCTATCCAAGTGTTGCTCTTTCTTCGGACGGTCATGCGTGTCCGATAAAATTTTTATCGGACGATAATGAGCATTCGTTATCAAAACCTTAGATCCTTACTCTCTGCTTTATCTTTCGGATAGTGTATTGCATCCGAAGAAGGTTTCCTCGGACGATGATGAGCGTCCGTTGTAAGTGCCTCAAAACTTTGCAGAGCTTCCTCGGACAATAATGAGCGTCCATTGTAAGTACCTCAGAACTTTTCTCTCAGCCTGACCTTTCAGATAGTGTCTTGCGTCCAAGATAATTCTGTTCAAACAAAGTTCTGCGTTCAATTAGATGTGTATAAAGACACCAACTTAGTTCTGTTCGGAGAATGTGCGGTGTCTGAAAATCCTGTTGTGCGAAGATAAAACAAAATTCCTTCAAAACTTAGTTCAGATTGTTAGATTGCATTTGTCATCATCAAAATTAAGATTGTAGGTCAATACTAATACACATGAGAGATACATACATATATTTTGTATAAAAATTATGAAAATTTGATAAAATATTCATCTTCTTAATTGATCAAATTTTAGACGGATTGAGTTTAAAGGTGGTATGTCAAATTTGACGATCCGATATGTGATCATCACATTCCAAATTCTAAACGTACCGTGAATCAAAACGCGTGAACTGGTACGAGATTCACGGGGTTACCTAATGAATCCGGTAACATTGGTCTTAATTACATATCTGTTATAATGTGCCCAATGTAGCTGCGAGGAGATTAAGCACAAAATTCCTTTGCTCAACTTGGAAAGTACTTGGGGTACCGTGAATTAAAGTAGAGTAACCAAGGCAACATACAGGTTTTTGACTTGATAGAGTAAAAATAAATTACCAAGTTGGAAGGCAGAGCATTTATCTCTAGAAGCAAGGGCAACTTTGACTCAATATGTACCCAACGCCATTTCGTTTTACCCCATGTAGACAAAGGATGCCTCAAAGAGTTATGGATGAGATTGATAATGTAATCGAAGTTCTCTGTGTGGTGAACTCGAAGACTAGAGGAAGGTTCACAATGGGCACGTTTTGTGGTTTGCCAACCAAAAGAGAACTAGGGATTTGGTTTAAAAGCCATATCAATATTCAATAAAGCGGCATTAGCCAAACCCTTGTCTATACTCAATAAAGCGGCATTAGCCAAACTAGCACGCAATTTCCAAACTGAAGATGACTTATAGTTTGAAATGAGGTTCTAGTTTCCATGTATATTTGAGATTTCAAGTACAAGGTAGGCAGTTCTTCAGCTTTTCCTCTCTATTTGTTTGAACATCTAAAAGGGTTGATTGTTATATGCATCCCTAAACTATTACTGTTTTAAAATTTGCCCCTTAAACTATCAATTTTAGCACTTCAGCACCTTAATACCAATTTGTAAAACTTTTTTCAAATGAATTGAAAATTAGCGAATTTTGATTTTTTTTAATGAAAATAATTTAACACCAAATATGAATAAGAGCATTTCAATAATCAAATACAAATTACAACCATTAAAGTCTTTTCGCTCAAAAATAGTTAGAAAAATTCACTATTTCAAGTGATTTGAGTAATGGGTCAAAAGTTGATAGTTTAAGGTATTGAAGAGCTCAAAGGTATACGTAGGGGGCAAAGTACAAAATAGTGACAATTTGGGAGTGTATATTACAATTAACCCTACATAAAATTACCAATTTTTGACTTGTGTGGTGCGAATCTGTCTTTGCACAATTATCCTTGAACATCACCATAATTGTTATTTATGTGACTACTTTGTGTTCTTGTTCCTTCCTTCCCTGTTTTTTCTGTTTAAATGATGTTGGCTTACAAAATTTACATGTTACATTGTAACGTACTATGTCCTTTGCATCATCTTTTTGGAAAAATTTTCAAACGACATTACTTTTAATTTTAGCGTTAGATTGCATAGTTTCTAAGGTAGTATCTCGTTTAAGTTCATAGTACAATCAATATCATCTAAGTCAATAACTAAATGTGGACCCTGAGGTGTGTGGGGTGTGTGTAAGCTATCTACACTATCCATTTTATGCTAGATTAAAATTTTTATAAACAAAGAAACTAAATAAAGCGAGATAAAGAAACTGATTCTGCCAAAAAAATAATAATTAAAAAAATAAATAAACTTGCTACTGACTTGACAAATAAAGTGTACTGAAAAGACAAGTAGAGAATACTAACAAAGAATAATAAAAACACAAGTAAAGAGTACTAAAAGGCGAATTAAAAAAGAAATAAATAAACTAACTAGGGAATTAAAACAGATTAATTAAGCAAATAAAGAAAGAAATTAAACCAAACAATGACAACTAATTGAGCAAGTAAAGATTACTAAATCTCATATAAAATTAACCAACTTGCAGATTGGAATAGTGTTGAATTCAAATTAATCCACTTGAATACTTGAAATTTTCAAGAAGAATTCCACTTGAATACTTAAATTTGGAATAACCTCCAATTCTACTCTACTAGAATTCACTTGATCATTCAAGTAATGCAAATATAGAAATAATAGATAGGAAGTAGAAAGAAATTTATTTAGAGAGCATTTGAGATAATGTAAGATGATGAGATATCATATAGAGAATTTTGTGTGATTTATAATAAAATTTTAAGGGTATTTATAAGAGTTTTGTTAGCAAATTACTCTAAAAAAACTAGTTATTTCACAATTGTTGGAATCCTAAAATGACATTTAATTAGATGAAAAGTTCAAAAAATAAATAAATAAATAATAGACTTCCAACAGTCAGCTTGTGGGCTGACAGTTGGGAGCCCAGATTTGTCAACGGGCTGGTCTGGTCTAATCATTGAATAGACCAAACCGTTAACCAACGGTCCTGATCAAGGGATTTCATATGGGGCTGGCCAGATTGGTCCATATGCTCAAAAGCGAGTCTGGTGTGGTCTATTTCAACTGTCTCTTATACACATCTAGAATTTGTTTTTCTCATTTTTGACAATAATATCTCGGCATTATGCAATGCGAAATATGAAATCTTCTGATTTAAATTCACTTTTGTAATTTTTATAAAAAATAAATATGTAATTCGACGTCACAATGGTAAAATTTAAAAAATATTTTTTTAAATAAAAATTTGACCCCTGTGAAGGGCGAATTAAATTAAAGATCTAATAATTTTGCCATTATTAAGGGTGAAATTCTAAATTAATTTTTAATTGATTAAGTTAACGACTTCTATAATTAATTAATTAGACAATGAAGTGTAGTGTAGGTGATAACGCTTCCCCTATGACCTGTCGGGCATGGGTTGGAGGCACTACGGTTAGTGGAAAGGGTGATTCAAAAATAAAATTATTATTAATTAATTAATTACTAATTTTTTTTTATAAAGGTAAGGAGAAAAACTTATCATTAAGATAAAGGAGCTCTATCAGCCAAAAGGATGGGCCGAAGAGCCAATAGGGGCTCCGAGAGCCAAACTACAGGTTCAGGCGATACAAGACCTATCGATGTGCAACTGCATTATTATTCCTCCTAATCCAACTAATGTCCTTAACGAATAATTGACATAGAAGTGCTCTCAAATCTTCAACTAAAGGACCTATCCAGGATAGGGGGCATTCATCAGCTAAGATAGTATTAATTATTGATATTGCATCTCTTTCAAAAGCAAAACCTTTGAGCTAGAGTTCTACACCCAATTGCACTACCATATGAGTTTCCATCATTTCCGCATGCTCTGCAAAAGCAATATTATCAATCCTTGATGCAACTCCCGCCACAAAACTGCCATTACCGTCCCTAACAACAGCACCAACACCACAAATACTCACTTCTTTCAACCAGGTTGCATCAAAATTAATTTTAAACTACCCCCTTTACATGGCTTCCAGTTAATGGTCATTAACTAAGTACGGTTCTAGCACTAGAGAAATCCAGTAAGTATTGAGATACAAAAGAAGTAAAAGGTAACGGGTCCTTGGAGGAGCCTTCGAACGCCTTTGAATTCCTATTTCCCCATAAAGCCCAAATTACTAATGCAGCTTTATTTTTATCCTCCCCCTTCAACTTTAATAAGAGATCACAAATCCATAATATTCCATCCTCTTGAGCTAAAGCCATAACTTGCCCATGTAGAAAACTAAGTGCCCATACCTGAATCACAACAGGACAATCAAAGAACAAATGCTTTATAACTTACCTTTTAGCTTGACACAGCAGACAGCCCTGATAAAGGTTGACACACTTCTCTATTAATCGTGAGGTTGTAGGTAAAATATTTTAACAAATTCTCAACAATAAATGCTTCACCTTCAAGGGGACACTGAGCTTCCAGATAACCTTCCAAACTTCATTGGCATCACTACTACAAGAAGCTATAAAATCACTAGTTGCCGAAGAGAATCAAGTGCATTCTAAAGCCACATGGTATGCACTACGAACTGAAAATAATCCATTTTTGTTAAAATGCCAAACCCAGCGATCGTTAACTTTCAAGAAGCAATAGCATTGACTGCATTAGGCTTAAAAAGACCATTCAGCAATTGTAAATTCCATTGCGTCAACTGTTGCATCATTAGGAAGAAGCCTTGGGCAAGAGCGGGTTTTGAATGAACTGGATAGTGGAATCCGGGGATCAGACCAAAGTTTAATGGATACACCCGAACCAACCCTTTTCCTGCAGCCTAAGGATAAAACTCTTCGACACTCTAATATGTTTTTCCAAGTAAAAGAAGCCTTATAATCTTGTCTAGCTTGAAGAAAATCACAATTAGGGAATTATTTCACTTTGAGAATTTTGTCTAGGGGTGAGTCCTCAAAGCAAAGCATCCTCCATGCTTGTTTTGCAAGCATGGCAAGATTAAAGGTTTTAAAATCACGAAAACCCAAACCACCCTTGTCGTGGGCTTTAGTTTGCATATTTTCTTCCATTGAAGCAAATGAATTTTCCCAGAACCAGTAGAATTTTTCCACCAATAATTCCTCACTATTGAATCCATTTCCTTAATCACCCCGTCAGGAATCCGAAAGAAAGACATAGCATAAGTTGGGATAGATTGAAATACTGCCTTGATCAAAACCTCTTTCCCGGCAATTGAAAGTTGTTGCTCCTTCCAACCTTGGACTCTCTTCCAAACTTTCTATTTGACAGACGCAAACACCTTTGACTTTGAACGGCCTACCATTGATGGGAGTCCTAAATACTTTTGATGCGCTTGAACCTCTGGGATATTCAAGCAAGCTGAGATACTGTCTCGAGCTTCTGAATTAGTAGATTTGCCAAAAACTATTGTTGATTTCTCAAGATTGACTAGTTGACCTAAAGCTCATCCATAGAGATCAAGACCTTGCCATATTGTGATAGCTTCTTCAATCGTGGCTGCACCAAACAATAAGGTATTATTCGAACAAATAAAAGGTGAGAAATGCTAGGAGCATCCCAAGCCACCTTTATACCATGTAATTTATCACATCTTGTAGCTTCTTGCAAGAGACAAGAAAATACTTCCCTACATACTAAAAATAGATAAGGTGATAACGGTCCCCTTGATGAATTCCACGATTAGGATGGATGAGACCAAACTTAGAACCGTTAAGCAAAAAAGAGAAAGAAACAGAAGAAATACACTTGAAAATAGTTTCAACAAATGTTGAATGAAAGCCTAGAGCAGTCATAGCCCTATTTAAGAACACCCACTCAACACGATCATAAGCTTTGCTTATATCGATCTTTACTGACATGACTCCCTCTTTGCCGCATGCTTTGGACATAATAACATGATTTAACTCATAAGCATCAAGGACATTATCTGTGATAAGATGATTGGGGATAAAGGCAGATTGAAATTTAGATATGACATCAAGAAGAATTTTTTTAAACCTATTAGCTAAAACTTTAGAAGCAATCTTATAGTACACATTCCGAGTACCACGAAACATTACATAAACTAATAGGACAAATTGAGAAATGAATTTTGGATTACTACACTTCAGAATAAGGGCAATGTGTGTATAGTTAATGGAAGAACTAAAGTGATCATTATTAAGAAAAGACAGCACACATTTAGTAATATCTTTACCCACTATAGGCCATAACTTTTGATAGAAGACAGGACTAAAGCCCTCTGGACTCGAGGAAGTAAACGAATCCATACGAAGAATAGCATTACTACCCTCTTGTGTCGTGTAGGGTTGAATAAGTCTATTATTTGCTTCATCAGAGACCTTTCTCCTTACCCTTTCCATTACTACGTCCATAACCTCATTCGAAGGGTAAGATGAAGTGAAAATTTGAGAAAAATGGTCCACCACAATTCCTTCTATATTTGAATCATTCTCATACCAAGACCCCTGACTATCCCAGAGACCTTTAATGGCATTTTTCTTTTGACATGCTAAGGCTTTTGCATGGAAGAATCTAGTATTATGGTCTTTCCTTCTCTAACCAATGAATTTTCCTCCTCTGTCTCCAATGGATATCTTCTTGGTCTAGAAGTCGCTCTAGTTCCTCCTCTACAATACCTATCTCTGCTAATGTGTTATTAAATATTGGAGCGGAATATAGCTCTTGCAACTTCGAGCGCAAATTCTCTGATTTCTTATTTATGTTGCCAAATGAAGACTTACTCCATCTAAGTAGTCCTAGTCTGCAATTTTCAAATTTTTTTGAAAAAATATCCCACTGACCGGCTGCCATATCCTTGCCCCATGCTTCCTGAATCACCTCTTTGCAACCCTCACACTTAAGCCACATAGCTTCAAAACGGAATTGCCTTCGTTTCTACTTTATTTACTTCACAATCTCTGATATGTAGCAAAATGGGCATATGGTCAAATTTATGGGAAAAGAGATGTTGCACTTCAGAAAATGGGAACAAGCTACTCCATGCCCCCCATTGCACAAGCTTTATCTAACTGACCTCTCGACACAAACTGGTCTCGGAAGCGTTTCTTCCTTCCTCTACTCCAAGTAAACCAGCTTCCGGAGAAGCCAAGGTCATGCAAGTTACTGTTGAGTTTTCTTAAGTGGTAGGCCCAAACAAATTGAACAATATCACACAAAATGTATCCACAACTGACTCATTTATAACTCAAATATTATACCAAACATTACAAGCATGGGACACTAAAACAACAACCAAGTAAACACTAAATCACAACTTGGACTCAAACTATACAAGTACTTAGAAGGTAGGAGGACTTACCTTACCTTCTTTACAATCCCCTAAGCCTATTTATAGGATGACTTAGTAGCTTGTAGTAGTATCTAGAATTTTCCTAAACTAGTTAGCTAAGTTATAGAAAAGTCTAGAAGGAATGCAAGGACTTTTGGTCCATAGAATTATCTAGAGAAATCTAGTAGTGGTTGAATTCACCATCAACAGTAACTCCTCTTCAGGTTCCATCACAAAGGATTTTCTTCCTCTGCTTCTTCAGTTGTACGAAATGCTAGTCAAAATGCCACTGATCGTCACTTTGGTCATCATAATATAAAGCTGTTGATTCTTCATCCATTGTGTACCAATCTTCCTCTACCTCTTCGATTGCAGTGAATGCTTCGACATTCCATTCTTCTTCGAATATACAAGGAACTTGGAAATTTTGTTTTTCTTGAAGTGCAATTGAAACTTGAAAATCCCACTTTTCATCACTTTCATCCTTGTACTTCTTAGATGTCATTACATTGCCTTCTTCGCGCTCGTACTGGATCCCGTGCAAAGTGTTTTTCCTTCCACAATTGAAGCATCGATCACTTCATCTTGTGTTAAGTCTTCATCGTCATCGTTATCGTCTTCACTTGTATTTTGGTCTTTATTAGCTTCCCCGTGCTGGGAACTCTTCCACTGTCTCCTTCTCTACCTTGGTTGCTCATTGTTTTTCTCTCGTGTGTCTTTAAATCTCGCACTTCTTTGATTATGTACTATTTTTTTAGCAAAGAGAGCTTGATCTTCCTCTTTTCAAGAATTGTGACTATGGACATTTTATCATCCAAAGTTTCTTCATTCACCAATAAATTTTTGAACTCCTCTAGAGTTGGTTGTACAGCCCATCCGCGGGTTGCAGTAACGAGACCCTTGAACTCTAGTCTTAGGCTGTGAATGAGAATTCTTCTCATTCTTGCCTCATTAACCACATTATCTGGATCTAACTTCGAAATTTCTTCACATAAGAATTGTACTTCGGAAAAGTACTAAGTTACAGTGAGATTTTGTTGTACGATGGATAAAAGCTCATTCTCAAGCCGTTGGAGTTTTGATCATTCCTTTTGGCAAACACTGATGCCAAGGTGTCATGCTTCTTTTAGTGTCTTCACCGACTAGATCCGTTGTAGTTGCTCATTCTCCACAACAACTGTTAACACATACATTGTCTTTTCGCACTTCCAATTCCACTCCTCAAGTGCTTTAGGATCACTTGGTGACGTAGCTTTATCACCACTAACAAGGTCCCACAAACCTTGTCCAATTAGAAGAAAATAGCTGATACGGATATTCCAATTCCAGTAGTTGTTGTTGTTGAGCTTCTCAACAACACTTGCTGATGTAGCAAAATCTGCCATCTCCTCTTGGTGTGCCGCGCAATAACCAAGCAATTATGGTCCCAGACCAATAAATTTCACAATCCCAGACTGTGCCTCAACAAAATTTTTCACGTATCTCGTTTGACGGTCCCTGACTGTTTGCTCCGGCAGAGTAACAATGTATTCGGTCCCTGACCGAACCATGTGCACAAAGATCACCTCAAACGAAAAACGACGATCCCAAATCGTCCCACTCTGATACCACTTGTTGAGTTTTTGCAAGTGGTAGGCCCAAACAAATGGAACATTATCACACAGATGACTTACTTATAATTCAAATATTATACCAAACATTTCAAGCATGAGATACTAAAACAACAACCAAGTAAACACTAAATCACAATTTGGACTCAATCTATACAAGTAATTAGAAGGTAGGAAGACTTACCTTGCCTTCTTTACAATCCAATACCTAAGCCTATTTATAGGATGACTTAGTAGCTTGTTGTAGTATCTAGAATTTTCCTAAACTAGTTAGCTAAGTTATAGAAAAGTTTAGAAGGAATGCAAGGACTTTTGGTCCATAAAATTATCTAGAGAAATCTAGTAGTTGTTGAATTCAGTAGTTACAAGCTTCCACTGAAAAGGTGTATTTGCCACCGGAGATGATGACCTCTACCCGAAAATTCCATTGAACAAAGAACCTTGTTAAAATCATCTATACATACCCAAGGGTTCGCCGAAGATAGTTTAAGCTTTCGAAAACCTTCCCATCAAACATCTGTGCGTAGTCAAAGGTTCACCATAAACACAAGTCAATTGCCACTTTACAAAAGATCCAATTAGCTCAACCCATGCCCCTAAAAACCTATTTGAATAAGCAGGGATATTATGAATCACATCTTTATTCCACAATAAAGCAAGACCCCTTGACCTTCCTATTGCATATACCCCAAACCAAACATATTAAGAACTTTTTGTTTAATTCTATCAACAAGTTTTCCATTACCATAAGTTTCACAAAGAAAAATAATAGAAGGTTTGCATAAACTAACTAATCTACAAAGTTCCCGAACTATCGCAGTATTGCCCAATCCCCGACAGTTCCAGCTTAAGAGACTCATAGCTGTCGATGGGGCTGAGGCCTAGTCTCCGCCGTTGAAGTAAAAGTGTCTGCTACATCAGCTTGGCTAATCATCTATTTTCCCCTTTTGCAAAGAGGATTCAACATTTCCTCGCTATCCGAGTCCCTTTGTAAAAACCTTTTTCCATGTGACTTCCCTTCCAGAGAACTCTGCGACTGCTCCTGATTATAAAGTAAGGTTAAACGTTGCCTCCTTACCCACTTTGATTTACTTGGGATAGCCTTTGATACAGCCTCAATTGTCTTCTCCGCACCATTCTGAACACGTCCTTTCCCAGAATTAGGATCCTTCTTGATTTGGAAATCTACAAGAAATAAATCACTAGAAGAAAGCACCGTTCTTGCTCAAGTTTATCTGTTGATTCTGTTATTGCTTCAGCTAGTTCCTTTCCCACAATCTTATGGGTAGAGCTCGTCACGTTAAGACAAGTTTTTGAAGTATCAATTGAATCCTTATTCATGTAGGCTGTGGTTGAGAAGTCTAGTAGTGGTCTAGTAACTAACTGAGACGTTATTGCTTGGACTTTCTAGATTTGGGCCCCATCTGGGCTGTTCCTTGTTTCAACTATCCCTTGGTCTAGGTTGACAGTATGATGGCCCTCGTGATCTAATCCATATGCCAAAACCCTCCCGCTAGAACCTTGAACCCATGTAAAAGAGTTGATAAGTCCTTTATTATTTTCAAGATTCGAATAATTCCCCATATCCTTATCAACTTCTAAATCCCCTCCAGTTTCTCCTTGGCTTGCGGAATGAGTATCCCTATTTGTAGGAGTAGTTCGAGCAATGGGCAATCTTGAATCACCTAACTTATCTTGTTTTTCCTGCCCAAATTTTCAACCTCCGGCTATTTAGAGAATTTGCTGGACTGATAGCTTGACATCAATTCCGGCGTGAGCCAAGCCCCTTACTGGGGATTAGAGTTAACAACACTACTAGTTGATATTTTCGACAGGCAATCTCTTTCTCCATGGCCTATGATGCCACAGATGTAACAAAAAGTGGGGAGTTATTCATACTTGAAAAAAATGGAACCTTGCTTCCTTCCAAAGTCCATGTGGAGTAATCTCACCAAAGGCTTACGAATATCAGAAGCCACTCGGACACGCATGAATTCTCCCCAACATAACTCTTTCTCATCCACCTCAACAAAAACAAAATTTGCCAATCTGTTTCCTCTCAACTTTGCAGTTATCTTAGTCTTTCGATTGTAGGGAAAATCAAACACCTGGACCCAGAACTCACACCAGTGAAACTCTAGAGCTGATGGTTGAGTATCCCCATTAAGTTCACTAAGCACAACCGAATTATGGTCAAAAGCCCATGGAGCACCATATTTCAAGACCCTCATCCGATCTTCAGCCTTGTTGAATTGAAACAAAGCTGTTTTCTCCCCTACAAGAGAACTATGGACATTGACCTTGTAAATTCCATGACATACACATACTGGACATCATTGCCTTCATGTTAACCTGCTTTGGCGATATTACCTTAGCCAACAAACATAAATCTCCCCTTTGTGGACCCTTCTCTGTAATCATATCATTATCAACAAGAACAGAAGCTTTCTCCTTTGTAATCTTCAGTCTGGTGCACAGTTCAGCAAAAGCCTTAGCCATACTGGGGTAGACACAATTTGAAAGGGAAATAAAATGACCAAGAAGCAAATAATATAACCTTCAACCCTACACACAAGAAACTACACAAAAAAACTGGCACAAAACAAGGGAAAGAAATTTGCAAAGAGAACAAGAGACAATCTGCCTAAAAAAATAGAATAAGAAATTGACAACAACTGACCACAATGGAGACCCAAAAAAAAAAGACAGCAAAGAATCCCAAACACAAAGAAACAATCAGAACAGGAATTGATAAGGAATTAAAAGAACAAACGACAAACTAATCCTAATTAAAAAATGAGAAGACCTCCATTAAGGAAACCCTAGAGAATATAAGTCCTGCATGGGCAAGGAGAAAGCCCACAGAGAAAACTCATGGGAAAAATCTAATTTGACAATTAATTAATTACTAATTAGGTTACCTAATTCCCTAATGAAAACCATGGTTCAAAGTCGTGGTTGCGGTCGCGGTAGCGGACATCAAAGTTCCACATCGGTCGCGGTATATCGGTCACAAATCGAACGATACACATTTTTCACTTAGATAATGTGACAAAATTATTTAAAATATTTAAAAAATATATACCAACATTATAGATACGGTAAAAAATTTATATTTTTTTTGTCAAAATAATGAGAAAATTATGCGAGTAAAATAGCATCTTTTGAACCATCTAATTCAATTTCTCAAAAAAAAAAATAGCCATTTTTAGAATGCAAGTAAAACTTATTGAGAAGGATTACAAAGAAAGAAAGAAATAGCCATGATAAGATATTCCTATAAAAAGTAGGATTAAGGGGGAAAAAATGAAATGGTCTAGGCATAATTTTAGAAGGTGAAAGTGATGAAAAGAAAGGCCCAAGTCTCGAACTCATGGTCTTGGAGTTGGAAGTACAATGCAATAACCAGCAAAGAATAACGCATTTGTCCAAGCATTTGGCATTAAATATATAACATACTATCTTCACATAATTTACTAAACATCAAAATCTAGTTTAGAGTCAGATGGGATTTCAATTGCAGTAGCAATCTCCGTCATCAGCGAGGCAGAAGAAAGAGGAAGTGACGGAGAGTCCGTGACGGTTGAAGGACGCACATGCACACGTTCACTCTCTCTGATCTGTATTCCGGCCATTACCGACAATCTCAGAGTCTTTCCTTCTCCCTTTTTCTCTCTGATTTAAAAAGTACTAAATCAAAGTGAAACCATTTTTGAATCCTTACAAAAAAAACTCCTTTTCTCTCATATGTTTATTCTTTCCTCTTCTCCCGCTTCTCCTTCATTGCTTGGTATAATCTTGTGGTGGAAGGCAAGTGAACTCGGTGCTGACTCGGCTAATTCTCACCGAGTTTTTGATTCGGTAAGCTGAATCGCTGAGAATCGGCCGAGTTCAAGCGAGTTGACACCGATCTGCCGTCTCCGATCTATAGTGGACCAGACTCGGAACGGGAATCTTTGTTCCGGTTATGACTCTGCCGAGTTGACTCAGACTCAGCAAAGTCTTTGAACCATTGAAAACTTACCATTCATATATTAAAAGTACAAAAACAGCACGCCTTTGCAGAAATTTTCTTAAATGTAAAAGTGTAAACCTACATATCCAGGAAAAAAATAGATATAAGAAAAGGGAACGGAAAAAAGGGAAAAGCAATTTATGATAACTGGATCACTGTTGGAAATATTCATCCTCAGTTCATTCACTGGCTCTTGATGTGTCTTTAGAGAAATTTGAAACACATGTAGAACTCTAGAAATTATATTCCTGAAACAATTCCATATGCTGTACACGGTGGATCATATATAATAGATTTGATATTTTCTACAGCCAATAATTATATTGGATTAGTCCCTTTTGGTGTTTGTTATGGTAAGCCATTGCTCTTATATTCAATTAGCGTAATTTTCTATACGCACTTACGCATGTTTAGTGCATCATATTGAGGAAAAAATGGACTTTAATTTTCTTTCCCTCATTTCAATTGGTTCGAGTGTTGCATCATTCGTTTTTCTTTCCCATGGCCCTATAAGAGGTAAAGAAGAATGTTTTTAATTACTCGGGCTAATCCTTAAAATCTGTTCCTTTCAGTTTTATTTTATTTGCGTTTTGAACAATTTAGTTATATTTTACCAAATTATTTGTCGATTAACAATCCAAGGAACTATTAAATGTATTTTTTCCAATTTTATCTTTGGTGCAATATTAATGGAGGAAGAGTGGTATAATTTAGTCACTTTGAACTATATTTGTATAAAATTGATATGCAGTATACAACATTTCCATCAAACCAAAATGATAGTTAAAAGTAAAACGGATGGAGTTTATTAGATTTGACTTTCATTGTTTTGTCAACAATCATAGTTAGACAAGTCGCATTATTACATTGTTAAGTTCACAAAATTATGCTCAAAACTATAGAACGCATTTCCTCTTTGTTTAGTTCTATGTCACAGCACCACTACTATCGTGGACTTTTAGGCACATTCACCTATAGCAACTGAAAGTAAAATGTTGTCCTGATTATTATATATTAACTACTTTTTGGTAATAAATTTGCACAGAAATTATAACAGTAGTAACAATTAATTTGCAGTGCATAAGGTTGCCATTTCCATTTGCTTCAGTTTGTTCAAAATGAATGAGATAAATCAGCCTTGAAACACATCTACTGCTGTAGTACTTCCAGCAAAGAGGAAGCGGGGCCATCCACTCAAGGATGGAAATGCTTTTGAAAAGGGAGAAGAGAGCCTGCGGCCAGTTGTGTTACAACTCCTGTATCAGATGCAATGATAACACTTCAACAAATTGAAGCGAAACCAAATGATAGAAGCATGGTTGGAAGAACTGTTTCAGGTATAATTGATGGCTCATTCAATGCTGGCTATTTGCTTTTTGTTAGAATAGGCAACAATGGTACTCCCCTTCATGGTGTTATCTTGGATCCAGGTAGAATCATGCCTATTTCATCAAATAATGATGTTGCCCCGCTAGCTAAGTTGCATCAAAGAGCAATACCAGCCACCAATGTACAAGATCAAGGTAATGGAATCAGTCCCCAATTAGATATGCAACCTCTAACTACTATAGCCAAGCTATACCTTCTATGCCACAGCCCAACGCTGCATTATGTTTCAAAATCAGTCAGCCTCTGTTACTGTTACTGTGGTTAATATGCTTGGCAATCGCTCAAGTTCATCTTTGGTAGAGAAAACTGTGATGCAGCAAAATTCAGCTTTTGATTATCAAACTGAATCTCAGTCTATCCCTCTCTCCTGTGGACAATCTTACAATGGTGGAGCAGGATGAGATGATGCAGGTATATGAAATATCAATTCAATCAGAAGGACTAATGACAAATGTTGAACCGGTGAAAGATTGGATGCCAAAATCAACAATTAAGCCGAGAGGCAACAATGTCTTTCCTCATAAGGAGACTATGGATCAAATTCCTCAGTATCAGAAGCAAGATGTGGGATGTTGACCTGAGCCAAGTGGTCCAATTCATAGTGTACACAATTTTTCAGATACAGAGAATCTTTTGAATATTGAACCTCAATCTGTAGACCAAGAACCTCAAAACATCAATTCTCAAATTAAAAATAATATTTTGGCTTGCATTTTACTAAATGATCCATGTCATGATCTTCACCAGACCTCCTTAACTGCTAAAGATCAATCTTCAGCTCGAGAGCCCCACGTAGTAGATAATGGATTTCAGCCAAGAGAGTTCTCTCAGAACCAATTTGGAAATCTTGAAGTCCATGAAACTCGTGAGCTATTCTTGTGAATTCCTATTGTTGTTCAATCCTTATCTGTAACATTGGTAAATCATTGTTTGGAATCTGAGCTTCAGCAGAGTGAGTTTACTGAAACTAAAATCAGTTGTCCAAATCCTCAACCTCAGTTTCTTCTCCAAAATCACCATGCCCAGGAGTCTGAGAGTAAACCAAGTGATCCAATTGGTGATCAACAAACATTATCAACTGATGTGCTATACCAAACTCCTACAGTTGAGAAGCGGCAATCTGTTTCTACAAATTAGGAAACCAGAGAAGATGAAGTTGAACCAAGCATTTGGCACATTATCATCTAGAGAACCAGAACTTTGGAATTCTTCGAGATTTTGTGGCTGGTAGCCATCACTATCTGCCTCTTGAAATCATTTCTGGTCAACCAGGGAATTGATAGTAAAAAATCCTATTTCCTCAATGAACAACACAGCAAAAGCTACTCAGTTAAAGCCAGAAGCCACAGTTTCAGGAAACAAAGAAAGTAGGTGAGAATGGAAAGCCAACAAGTGATCCTGTTGACAATAATGATCAAGTAGAATCAAAGACAGCACGAAGGACTAGAGACGCAATACCATTTGACTTGGAACTTGCTGCTAAATAATCTGCTAGTTCTGGAAGGCCTGAAAACTAAGTTCAAGTTCTACAAGCAATCCAAGTGGCCTTTCTGAGTCCAAGCCCAGATACACTAATTCCAGAAATTACAAGTAAATGTGATTCTGGCTAGTTCTCTTATACCAATTTCATGTTACTGTATTCTCAGTCATCTTCCTTAATATGAGATTTACATCATACTTCAATTTTATTTCCACTCAATTTTTTTCTGGGACGGCATTTAGATTGTGACTTTTATTTTTTGCTGCAATATTCTTGGAGAGGCATTTCTACATAAGGATTATTTAGATTGGTCCGGTTGATCTTTTTCATCTCACATTTCCTTTCTACTTAATGCAGTTTGACTGATAAATGCTTATTGCTTGAATGTTGTTTTCTGTACAGCACATATTACTGTTCAAAACTATAACAAATTGTCTTTATGCACAAGTGTATTCCGCTGCAGTTAGAGATATCATTATCATTACAAGACAAAATGTCTTCAGATGACAACTTGTGCACATGCTATATTTAACTAAAAACTTTGGTTGGCTGAAATGATTAACTAAAGAAAAGGAATCTCCTTTAGTTGTTTGAGAGGTAAGGACCTGATAAGTCTAAAAATTTGGGATAATTTATTTACTATGAACCATAATTTGATGTTTTGTAACCCTAATTTTAGGTGTTTTGTGTGTGTTTTAGGATTATTAGTTTAGAATTAGGTTTTGTGTGATTTAATGTGTTTTAGTAATTTTAGTGTAAAAATTGTGTTAATAATGTGTGTTTATTTGTGTGTGCAGGAAAGGGTAATTCTGGAAGTTTAAGAGTGAAAACTTGCAAACTTGGATAGAGAAAAAAAAAAAAAAAAAAAAAAACAAAGCCAAAAATCTTTTGGCAGAAGACATGTTCCTGATATGGATCCGAATAGCCCAACTATGTGTCAAGATGAGGAGATGAAAGATAGAGCAAGCATGAATTCAGTCTTTCCAAGATTGGAGCACATTCGTGGTATTTCGATCAAGTTGAATTGGATTATTCTCAATTCAATAATACATGAAGTCCAATTCTTCAAAGTGAAGCACAAGTGGAGATCCTTTGAGTGCAAGAAGGCCGGACTTCCTTTCAAGTTTATTTTAGTTTGGTCTTTATTATGTAAAGCCCAATAATAATTTAAAGTGTTGTGTAAATTGGGCTGATTTTAAGTTGGGTTTAAGTCAAGTTTAGTTGTGATTTAGTTATTAGTTTTTAGGCTCATTAATTAGCCTAAATAAGACCCATTTAACCCAAATCTTGGGGCCACTTATGGCTGAACCCTAGCACTACTTTGTTAGGAGTTTTTAAGCTAGTTTTTAGGACTTTATTAAGCCTATAAATAGGCCTCATAGTATGCACGAATTTCAGCAGATTTTTATCAAATAATATTCATCTTTTTCGTGGGAAAAAAGTTCTTTCTTTTAGTTTTTGGATTAAGACTTTGTTGGGATCATCGTTTGAGCAACGGTGATTGTTCTAACCGACTTATAGATTTGGTTCTTGCCTGATTCATATAGGCAACGGGTCAATTCTTGCTTTAAATCTTGTTAAGAGTTTGGTTCTTGTCTCGTTATAGACAACGGGTTGAATTCTTGCTTGATTCTTGTGTGTTCTTTATTGTTCTTGTTTGTGTGTTTGCTGTCCAAATTCTTGTGACCAACTTTGGAGTCGATCCTTGGGGTTTTGGTGCCGTCTTGAATTGTTGGGTTTCGTGGCATTAAGTCGATTGCGCACGGGGTTCGCATCAGATTGGTATCAGAGCTGGTCCAATTCTGGTTAGTTCTGATTATTTTTTTCTTTAATGTTTCCAGATTTTCTTTCAACAAAAATCATATCTTAGTTTCTGCCAAAAAAAAAAAAAAAACCGTACTGTTCATCACTCTTCATCTTGTTCATCCGGAAAAAAAAAAATTCCAGCCACATTGTTGTTTCTTTGTTATTGTTCTTCATTGTTCTCTTGTTGTTGCTGCTATAAAAAAAAAAAAAAAAATCTTTTCTTAGCCGAATTGAAAATGAAAAAAAAAAAAAAAAAAATGTTGTTGGCCAATTTACAAAAAAAAAAGGGTAAAAATTTGTTTGGCTGAAAAGTGAAAGAAAAAAGAAAAAAGTGTTGAAAGAAAAAGAAACGTGGAAAAAAAAAAAAAAAAACCCCAATCTGATGCGAACCCCGTGCGCAATCGACTTGATGCCACGAAACTCAACAATTCAAGACGGCACCAAAACCCCAAGGATCGACTCCAAAGTTGGTCACAAGAATTTGGACAGCAAACACACAAACAAGAACAATAAAGAACACACAAGAATCAAGCAAGAATTCAACCCGTTGTCTATAACGAGACAAGAACCAAACTCTTAACAAGATTTAAAGCAAGAATTGACCCGTTGCCTATATAAATCAGGCAAGAACCAGAATCTATAAGTCGGTTAGAACAATCACCGTTGCTCAAACGATGATCCCAACAAAGTCTTAATCCAAAGACTAAAAGAAAGAACTTTTTTCCCACGAAAAAGATGAATATTATTGATAAAAATCTGCTGAAATTCGTGCATACTATGAGGCCTATTTATAGGCTTAATAAAGTCCTAAAAACTAGCTTAAAAACTCCTAACAAAGTAGTGCTAGGGTTCAGCCATAAGTGGCCCCAAGATTTGGGTTAAATGGGCCTTATTTAGGCTAATTAATGAGCCTAAAAACTAATAACTAAATCACAACTAAACTTGACTTAAACCCAACTTAAAATCAGCCCAATTTACACAACACTTTAAATTATTATTGGGCTTTACATAATAAGTCCGGCCTTCTTGCACTCAAAGGATCTCCACTTGTGCTTCACTTTGAAGAATTGGACTTCATGTATTATTGAATTGAGAACAATCCAATTCAACTTGATCGAAATACCACGAATGTACTCCATGATGGGAATCTTGGAAAGAGTGAATCCATGCTTGCTCTATCTTTCATCTCCTCATCTTGACACATATTTGGGCTATTCGGATCCATATCAAGACCTCCTTGCTGTAGCAAGAAGGTTATATGCTGCAGCAAGGGCTAAGAAGAAGGACCCAAGTGATGGCTAATAAGAGCAATCCAACGTGGGCTACAACAAAGGAATCAACAACGCAGCAAAGGATTCCAATGTAGTCAGGAGTCAAACACGTGAAGAAGAGTTCAACGGGGGCCGCAATTTACTTATTAATAAAAAGCCCATATACTTCTATAAATAACCCTTTTCCTTTATAAGTTAGTATTAGAGAATTAGGGAGAGAATTAGGTTTTAGGTATATTTTGAGAATAGCCGCTAGGGTTCTCTTTGGACAATTTCTCGCATTAATTTCTTTAGTACTTTTTAAATTTCAATTTCAAGAATTCGTTCATGAATTTATTACGATTCGCGATTTTTGGATTTGTGGATTCTCCAGAGAACCTAGTGAAAATCTTTGGAGGGTTTGAGTACGCTTTGTTATTATTAGTTAATTATTTTTATTTCAATTTAGCCGTTTAATTATTTAATTACTTTTTGCCTAATTTAGTTAATTTTAATTTTGGATTAATTCTTAGTTTAATTTCGTTATTTATTTTAAGTGCTTTCGTTAGATCTTTAATTATTTTTAGTTAGGATTTCTATCAATTAATTATTTCATAGTTAAATTAGTTTGTCCTTTACTTCACACAAATTTATTTTCTGTAATCTTCTAGGGTTAGTTTGTTAATTAATTTATTTTTATAAAAAAAATCCAAAAATAATTCTTTTTCAATTTGTGATCATCTAAATAGTGATTCATACTCAGTATTCGGTAATTGACCAATTTGATCCTCGTGGGAACGATTCTTATTACCTATATACTACTACCCGACCCGTGCACTTGCGGAAACTTGTGTTAGTACGTTGTTAATTTATGAATTTAGGATTTGACACATATCAAGTTTTTGATCGCGCCGTTGCTTGAGATCAAATATCTAGGCAATATCGAGCTACTTAGTATTACTACTAATTTAGATTTTTCTTTTCTGTTTAATTTCTTCTCACCCCCTTTATGTATTTTTGGCAATGAACATGCAAGAAATGTATTGCGGTGAATCATGCCAGGGATATTATCATTCTTATGATTATAGAGGCATGACCAATAAGCATGTTGATTGTTATTCACCCTACTCTTTAGACGATGATATGGGATGGTACAACCATCCAAATTCTTGTTATTGGAGTTATCAAAATCGAACTTGTCATTATCCACTATCTGTTCAAAGAGGAGAGGAGGTACGATTGGAAGAAATGATGAAAATGATGAATACCTTCATGGAGAATCAAGCCAAATCCATGAAGAATATAGAAGCTTATTGTGCCGACATAATGAGATATTTGGAGGTTGAAACTCAAGGACCTTCCATGGCAATTCCAACCCAACTTGAACATCAAGTTTCACCAACTTACGAAGGAAAATAAGAATGCACAATTGGAGATGATGATGATGACCGTCATGGAGCAAACCAGTAGTAGTCTTCAGTGCATTCAAGGTCAATTTGATGTGTTGGCACAAATATTGGTGGGTGAAACTCAAAATGTTCATATGGACGACCCAAATCCTAAAGAATGGTATGGTGATAACGGAATGAATACGGAACCTTTAAATCAAGAATCACCAATGCTAATAGAACAATACATGTTTGGGAGTAATGACCAACATGGAGAGCAAATGGAGTCAATGGGTTGTGGAACCACTCAAACCGAATGTAATGGGCCTCATGAACTTGAATTCTCAACAATCGGGCCATTCAACAATTGTTTAGAAGCCTCACCAACCTATCCTTTGAACAAGTGTAAGATTACCCAATTAATCAATAAAGAGGTACCCTTTGGAATATTTGTAGAAAAAGAGCCATTTAAAAGAATGGATCGTTATGGGTACATACTAGAAGGAGTTAGGGATATGATGATTAAAACATATGCCAGAGTTTCACCTATCCTTGGGAATTTTGAATGTGCTATGCAATGCAGACAACTAAGCAAGGATTTTAACATTCTTGGGAAGCCTCCTTGGCTTTACTAGGGGAGTTTTCTATTTCCTTTTTCTTTTTCTTTTTCTTTTCTATTTATTTGTGTTTCGTTCTTTTCCCTTTTCGTTCGTTTTATGTGTCGTGATATTTGGGTTAGTTTTTATTTAGATGTGTATACTTTTGTTACAATATTGGTGGCAATGTTTCACTCAAGTTGGGGGGAGAGGTTTATGCTGTAGTATGTGTGTTTTCATAGTCTAGGTTGTTTGGGTTGTTTTAGGTGTTTTGTTTTAGGTTATTTTAGGTATTTTATGTTATGTGTTTGTTTGTTAAAGTGTGTCTTAGAAAAATTTCTATACTTAATTGACTCTTTTCTGTATCAATAGTTTCTAAAGAAATATTTTTAATTGTTGAATCCACATGTATATAGGAATTTTTGTTCTTTAACCCCATTATAATGGTTCATGGAATGTACCATCACTTTTATATGATAATGTGTGACAATGCGTGAGTATGTATGGCAGTTTCGTTAATTTTTAAATGAGTGATATCCTTGACCACTTATTGCAATTTGGATTTAACTTGTGACATATTAGTCGGGGTCATTTCATATTTGCGAAATATGAATGAAATTTGGACTAAAGAGATGATTTAGGCAATTTCTTTAGACCGTTTAAGCCTAAAGAGCCTACCCTTCTTATGATTATCCCTAATGTCCCATCTGGAGCCTATAAGCCTATTCTTTGCTGGTAACCACATTATTTAGCCATTTTATCCTTTTGTTTTGTTTTCCCATTTTTTTACTCATCACCTTAGTTAGTGTTGACGACATCGATACTAATAAGTTATTTTTGGTGGAAGATTGAGATATGTTGTTTATTGGGACTGGAAATTAAAGAGAATATTTTGACTAGGGAAGTCCCTGTTTGTAAAATATTATGAATGTTAGTTGGTATTGTTATTATTGTGGAATCGAAGAAAACGAAAAAAAAATGTGAAAGCAAAAAAAAAAAAAAAAGTGTATTTAAGTTCAAGTATTGTTTTGTTTTTGTGAATAAGAGGGCATGTTGTAGCCTTCTATGTTGTTGGTTAAATGATAGAGTGGTTCGGACATGTATTTGGGATTTCGGTTCAATGTTGTCAAAGTGATGTAACTAAGGTGATTTGAGATACTTTATCTAAATTTATCCTATCCATGTCCCTTAACCTACATTACAAGCCGAAAAGTCCTATTTGATCTTTGGTCTGGATTAATTCGTATTAGTGATTATGGGATGCAAACATTCTTTTGAATGTTTGATTACATTGTCACTGGTTAAACTATAGTTAATATAAGTCTTGTCAAGATGAGTTAGGGAGTGATTCTGCTTTCCATGCTTTTTCTTTGCGAGCGGAGTGGTTGCATTGCTATGATGAATGTGGGACTATGGATCAAAATTTTCTTATCTGTGTGCGGAATTCAATTGCATTGTTCTGTTAAAAATTTTATTGTTGATACAAGGTAAGAGTTAGTTTTGTATGAATTTTCTTTTTGTTAGTGGTCATGTTAGTGTGTTACTCTTTTTTCTTTTGTTTTTGCCCGGGACATGCCAAACGTCAAGTTGGAGGGAGTTGATAAGTCTAAAAATTTGGGGATAATTTATTTACTATGAACTCTAATTTGATGTTTTGTAACCCTAATTTTAGGTGTTTTGTGTGTGTTTTAGGATTATTAGTTTAGAATTAGGTTTTGTGTGATTTAATGTGTTTTAGTAATTTTTAGTGTAAAAATTGTGTTAATAATGTGCGTTTATTCGTGTCTGTAGGAAAGGGTAATTTTCAAAGTTTAAGAGTGAAAACTTGCAAACTTGGATACAGAAAAGAATAAGAAAAATGAAAGAAAAGAAAAGACGAAGCCAAAAATCTTTTGGCGGAAGACCTCCTTGCTGCTACAGCAAGGGCTAATAAGAAGAATCCAAGTGATGGCTCATAAGAGCAATCCAATTACATGGGCCACAGCAAAGGAATCAACAACGCAACAAAGGATTCCAATGTGGCTAGGAGTCAAACACGTGAAGAAGCGTTCAACGAGGGCCGCAATTTACTTATTAATAAAAATCCCACATACTTCTATAAATAACCCTTTTCCTTTATAAGTTAGTATTAGAGAATTAGGGAGATAATTAGGTTTTAGGTATTTTTTGAGAGTAGCCACTAGGGTTCTCTCTGGACAATTTTATATTTCTCACATTAATTTCTTTAGTACTTTTTAAATTTCAATTTCAAGAATTCGTTCGTGAATTTATTACGATTCTTGATTTTTGGATTCGTGGATTCTCTAGAGAAACTGTGACAATTTTCAGATGGTTTGAGTACGCTTTATTATTCATTAGTTAATTATTTTATTTCAATTTAGCCGTTTAATTATTTAATTGCTTTTTGCCTAATTTAGTTAATTTTAATTTAGAATTAATTCTTAGTTTAATTTCGTTATTGTTTTATAACTTTTCGTTAGATCTTTAATTATTTTTAGTTAGATTTCTATCAATTAATTATTTCATAGTTAAATTAGTTTGTCCTTTAATTCACACAAATTTATTTTTCGTAATCTTCTAGGGTTAGTTTGTTAATTAATTTATTTTTATAAAAAAAATCCAAAAATAATTCTTTTCAATTTGTGATCATCTAAATAGTGACTGATACTAAGTATGCGGTAATTGACCAATTTGATCCTCGTAGGAACGATCCTTATTACCTATATACTACTACCCAATCCGTACACTTGCGAAAACGTGTGTTAGTACGTAATTAATTTGTGAATATAGGGTTTGACACGTATCAAGACCCTCCAAATCCACACATGGTTTGGGGCCTTAGGCAGTAGTAATTAATGGATTATTATTCTAATGAATTTTATTTACTAAAATTCTTTATAAACAAAGGCTTGCAAAGATTCACTAGGTATTACTCAGTTTTCCTGGGTGTGCAGCAATAATCAGTTCGAAAATGTGCTTCACAATCGGCAGTTCACCCCGGAAGTACTGGTAGCAGGTATGGTAATTTTTATGATTCCTAATATGGTGAGGTAGATTTAGTTGGCGCACAATTTTTAGTTTGTGGAACGGCGACTGTGTTGTTGTACTAGAAAATTTAGGTAATTGTTGCTAAAATTATCATGTATACAAATAAGTTGGAGCTAAAGTTATCATGTATACAAATTATTACTTAGGAGGTGTTTGGTTTATGGGTATGAGAGGGGGGAATGGGAATCAAAGTTAATAATACCCATAGATGGTGTTTGGTTGAACACTATGGGAATCATTCTATGGGAATGAAAGTGTTAGAAAATACCTACTTTCATTCCCCACTTGTGACATGGGTTTCAAGTTGACTAACTTATTAACATAATGAAACCCATTCCTATGTTAAACCAAACAAGTAAGGGGGAATGATATAAACCCATACCAATAGTGGGGTTTATGTGCGTTTTGGTATACAAACGTATTGTATTTCTATATTTGGTGCGCACCAATGCAAAATCGAAGGGGAAGGAATGTATTAGGTATATTTGTTTTAGATATTAAGGTGAAACTCCATATTATGCTACCTAAAGTATGCTTGCAGATCGTAATCGTACCAATTTAATCATCATGTACACAGATTATAGTAACATCCATGTTAGGTATCCATAAGCCTCATTTGATTATTGCAAAAGTGGACAGTGTACTTTCTTTATCAAATTAAAGGAGTTCATAATCTAATCAAGATGCAGAATTTTTTTTTATCTTGTCTTGACTAGCAGCGTACCCTGTAATCTCTATGTACGTCATGCATGTGGTTTCTTTTACCAGTTATAGTCATTGGGAATTTTCCTTTTCTGGAACATGAACTTAAGTAGACAAGCAAAATCAGTGTGAAATGACCACCATACCCTTGGAACTACACACTTCCTTCATAATAGAGAAGGGTATTTTGATCATTTCATATTAATTTTGCTGTAGAAGACCAATTACATCATCTGTCCTAATGTGTGATATCAGTAAAGTTTAACTAGTCACCATATTTTATCATTGACATGTTTCCTTGAGAAGAAATTATGGAGCCATGAATACATATCAAGATCAGATCCAACTAGCAGTAGTAACACTTAAGATGCTTTAAAACAGGTTTTAGTGCAAGTGGATTCCTGAAGTAGAAATCAGAAAAGGAAAGAAATCGAACCATTTGTAGTATGATTGCCACTTTATAAAGTTTCAATGCCAAATAATCATTTCTACCACGAACTAGGATTATGCATCATTAGCTCTAATCATTCATTCAATATTCACATGATTGTAGTTTGGTGGTTGATCTTATCCTAATCATCCTCAAAGACAAAAAGCATCATGTGGATGGATCTTAGGAGTATCTATTAGTGACATCAACTATTAAGTCATGTTTTTTACACTAACACGCAATTATTTCCTTGACCTACAAGGCCACCTTATTACATTAGTATTTTCGCACTATTGCAGACAAAAAACAACCAACTAAGTTTCTGAATCCCAAGTGCAAAACGTGTAAAACTAGCATGTTTTGAAGCTTTCTCGTAAATTTTGCTCAATTTAAGGGGTAATTTCCATAGTGCAAGTCAATATATATATAACTCTCACAAGCCTAAACCTGCACAAAATATTCAGCTTTGAAACTTCTTGAGCCGCCATTTATGGAAGCAGAAGATGCTATAGCCCTCTTCGATTTTTGCTGGTTCAGCAAAGAAATCTTCAAGAAAAGTTCAAATTATCCAACTTCATCAACTTTAAAGAAAAACCATGATCACCAATTTGAAGGAAATTCACAAAAAGCAAAGTTTTCAAGCCAATTAACAATCCATACAAGGTCAAAAAGTGAGCAGTTGATGAGCATGAATTCTGGTTCTTTGTCTCCAAATTCAGTTCTTTCTACACCTCAGCTGGAAAAAATTCTATCAGGAATTGAAGGGAATCCTGAATCTCCAAGAAAAGCTAAGGTTGATGAGCAGAAGAAGAATAAGAAGAGGAAGAAGTAAGAATATTGAAGCAAAGAAATGTTTGAGCAAGAGCTTATCAGAACTAGAATTTGAAGAGCTCAAGGGGTTTATGGACCTTGGTTTTGTGTTTTCTGAAGAAGACAAAAAGGACTCGAGTTTGGTTGAGATAATTCCTGGTTTGCAAAGGTTAGGCAAGGAAAAAGATGGTGAAGAAGAAGAAAGTAGTTTTGTTCATGATGAATCCTCAATTACAAGGCCTTACCTTTCTGAAGCATGGGATGTTTTGGACCGGAGAAAGAAAAAGAACCCTTTGATAAATTGGAGAGTTCCTGCTGTGAGTAATGAGATTGACATAAAAAATAGTCTCAAATGGTGGGCACACATTGTTGCTTCTACTGTTAGATGATAAGGTCTCTGGTTTGTCATTTCTTCATCCATTCATTCTTTTTCCATTTTTTTTTTTTAAAAATTTTTTTGCTTCTTGTTGCCCAAATCTTAACACCTCTAGAAAGCAACCAAAACCAAATGCACAAGGCAAAAAGAAGGCATAGCTTGTACACATTGTATTATAGCATTGTCAATCCATTTTTTTAGCTTGCACATTGAACAACTTGTACAAAACATTTTGCACATGAATAAAATTGATGGTATTATTTAATTGTCATTAGATTGTTGTTTACTTCAGTGGCGACAAATGGGTTAAATGCAGAGATAATTTCACCAACTAATCGCGGATATTTCATCTCTTTCGCGTTACAAAATTAGCATTTAGAATATGTTTTTTCCGTCGAAATCTTACATTCGTTAAAATGAGAAGTTCCATAGAAATGTAGCCACAAAGACCAACCAAAGAGAAGAAAGTCCCAAGGTTGTTTTAGCATATCTCAAGAATATTCATGAGAACTATTAGCATATTGAAACATTTGAAAGAAGAATATTCAACTTACGGAAGGTGAATACAAGTTTCCAAACCAATTGTTTAGTTGTCTTGCCCTACAACAAGGGCAGCAAAGTATCTTTCATCTTAAATTATACGGTTGAAGAAAGTGTCTTTGACTTTTTAAATAATTTAACTTGACGGATAAATACAAAATTAGATCCGGTTTTTAATCGCACTTATAGATTCAATAGTATGTATTTAATTTTATGAAATAAATAAAATTAATTGATATAAATAAAATTTCATAAAATTTAAGCATGATTACAATTTAAAACTGATTCAACTTATTTTCCTAAGTGTCCTTCTGCATAAGCTATTCACATTAGTGAAGCGGCTGGATGCTTGAGGGAAGTGCACCTTTCCTAACTAGGTGTGAAAGCATTCTATTGCAGAAGTAATCCGTGTATCCTTCACATGTTCCAATTCTATAGCATCATAAAAGAAGACAAGTCACATATTGGTAATGGTAATATTGGAAAGAGATTTCCATTCTCGTCCCATTTTCGCTTTCTGTGATTAATGGAAAACCATTTCACTTGGGTGTAACATTTCCCAGTTATATCCACTCTGCAATTAGGTGTAAATAAAATATAAAAGGGTAGGTAATCTGAATTTAAAGACCAAACAGTAGAAAACAATATAAATTATTAAATGCTAGAATATATACAATAAAAATATGTAGCCAACTTGGCCTTAAAGATTGATGCTCTGAAATAATCTTCTTGTTATTGTTGTCAACCTCGAAAAGAAATGAAAACACAAATGATATTATCAAGGTCATTTTTATTGAGGTTACTTTTCATTAAGGTTTCTAGAGAGAGAGATGGGTTTGCTAAGTTCGGAAAAATTTACAGCACAATATATGTAACAATTGATTTAGCAAGAAAATTTACATAATACTACAGTACAGTAACATAACTAATAAGCTCAAGAAAATTACTGGGGAAAAAAGTTAAACACGCTACTTGAATTTAGGGCTGCCAACAAGCCGTCGAGCTAAACATATTCTGCGAGTTTATTCTTTTTGTTTATTGAGCAAGTATATTCCTTTTGTTTTGTCAGCATATGTAAATATGTTAGGTGTATATTTTGTGTATGTTAAGCAAATTATCAAATTCCGATTAGATCCCTTAATCTTGGGTCCTTAATGGTAGATCTTCGTTAACAAGACTTTCTTTATATTGTAACTATAAAGCTTATATAATAGCTAGCCTTGTAACTGTAAGAAAGTAAATAAACAGATAACGCAGAGAAATTTAAAATTTTTATTTTCCTATCACGGATCACTTTGATTAATTTATGCGTAGTACAAGAAAAGTATAGAGATTATACCTTAAAATTATAGTAAAATCTCCAATATATTTGGAATGTCGATCCACAAGCTGCATAGGTGCCCGGCCTCTAATGGTATCCACACAAATAATTAAATAAGAATCTTCACAAGATTTATTGACCCAAATCTCGAAGCGCTAACTCCTAAATTATGTTCCTTTTTTTCAAAACGTGACAATCACGTTTTTCAAAGAAAATTCTCGCGGCTTCTCAAGCCGTGAATGTACTAGTACTAATCATCAATTAGTACTTCTGCATCTCTTAACCATATATATATATATTATAATAATTTACAATCCATACATATATACAATCAAATTGGGTTTAGGGAGTTACAAATTCCAATCAGTTTGGTTCTTGGGTATATGAATAATTATAAAATCATTAGAACTATTAATATGTCTTACATATTAACTCCTAATATTTATAGTTTATTATAATTAAATCCAAAAGTTAATTTATCTCATAAATTAACACATAAGTATCTCATACTTATCAAATCATTTTAATTCTGAATTAATTATCCTTAAGTGTACGACCCTTTGGATTCCCAATCACGTTGAAGATAAGTATAAATTATAATCCTAAATTAATTAGAATTAGATAAATTAAACACCTTTAATTTATAATTAATTCTCCAATTAATTAATTTACACTTATAGATCAAGATTGACTTCTAGCAAAGCATCATGACCACCCAAGTGTTGAGATATGTCAAGTGGTTCGACATTACCCATCCGTGACTAGTTCCCCTATAATTATTATCCTTTCACCAACCATATCCCTATTAATTCAAGAGTACAGATATAATTGCCAACTTTTATTGAATTAATCAAATTTTACTTCTTTCTAAAATACAACTCACTTGAAATAGAATTTAAGACACTCTTAAATCTATTTCCACTTTACGCAAAGATTTCTAAATTGTATTTCAAGAAATGGCCATACTGGGATATTCTCTCCTATTATAAGGAGTGGTGAATCCTCTATTGGTCATATCTTATCTTATCATGATTTATATTATACCCGAACTCTACAGTATGTGCGACTCACTAAGAGTAACGACTAATAGAGCTGAAAAATAATAATCCACAGTCAAGATAAACTCATGACCTCAAGTCAAAGGACCATTACACTACTATCACAAAGAAATTAATCCACTGGCATTTAAATAATAATCCGTGTGGAATACTCTTAGCGGGTCAATCCAATGCGCTTATTCTTAATAAGTATTCACATACACTTATGTGCTAATCTACTAGTGTCATACACTACGATTAGGGATATATACGAATAAAATATAATTACATCATAACTCTTTACGATTTCATATATAAATATTTTATTCGAAAAATGTCACATTACAAAATATACATAAATATAAAAGTGTAATTAATCCCTAAAATAAATTAGTTTTAGTGCATACACTAACAAACTCCCACTTGCACTAAAGCCAATCATTCATGTGCTTAAAACCGAATGAGTTAACATGACTCTCATGTTTCTTATGGGACAAGGTTTAGTGAACGGATCTGCAATGTTATCATCCGTGGAGATTTTCTCTATCTTTACTTCATTTCTATCAATGATCTCTCTAATCAAATGATAGCGCCATAATACATGTTTAGATCGCTGATAAGACCTGGGTTCCTTTGCTTGTGCAATAGCTCCATTGTTATCACAATACAAGAGTATAGGATCACTAATGGAAGGAACCACTCCATCCTATCAGCCACAAATTCCTGATCCAAACTGCCTCTTTTGCAGCTTCTGAAGCTGCAATGTATTCGGCTTCTGTTGTAAAATCAGTCGTGGTATCCTGTTTGAAACTTGTAATTTTCCAACTGACCGCACCACCATTAAGAGTAAATACATATTCAGATTGCGACTTGCTATCATCCTTGTCAGATTGAAAGCTAACATCTGTATATCCGTAAACTGTCAATTCTTTCCCACCATAGATCAAGAATAAATCTTTAGTGCTTCTTAAGTACTTAAGAATATTATTGACTGCTATCCAATGACCACTCCCTGGGTTGGATTGAAACCTGCTCATAACATTTAGAGCATAGGAGACATCGGGCCTAGTACATAGCATAGCATACATTATAGAACCTATAGCTGAAGCATATGGGATCCTTTTCATGCTATCTCTTTTGACATCTGTCTCAGGACACATGTTTTTAGAAAGGTACACACCATGAGACATTAGTAAGTAACCCTTCTTCGATTGATCCATGCTAAACCTCTTTGGCATCTTATCTATGTACGTTGATTGAGTAAGACCAAACAACCTCTTAGATCTTTCTCTATAGATCCTCATTCCCAGAATATAGGTTGCCTATGCTCTTAAAACTTTCGTAGAAAAATTTCTGGACAACTATACCTTTACACTTTGAAGCATAGGTATGTCATTTCCTATCAACAATATGTCATCCACATAAAGTATCAAGAAAATAATGGCGCTCCCACTCACCTTCTTGTATACACATGGTTCATCCTCATTTTTGATAAAATCAAACTCTTTGATTGTCTCATCAAAACGGATGTTCCAACTCCTATAAGTTTGCTTTTAGTCCATATATAAACCTTTGTAGCTTGCATACTTTGTTAGGATTTGTAGATGTAAACCCTTCAAGTTGTATCATATACACCTCTTTCTGCAAATTTCCATTAAGGAAAGCAGTTTTTACATCCATTTGCCAAATCTCATAACCATAATATGCAGCTATCGCAAGTAAAATTCGAATAGATTTCAGCATTGCAGCTGGTAAAAAAGTTTCATCAAAGTCAACTCCTTGTCTTTGTGTATAATCTTTTGCCACCAATCGCGTTTTATGGGTAATCACAATATCTTAGATAATTACCATGCATGTCGTTTTTCTCTAAAAGACCCACTTGCACTCTATGGGTTTAATCCCTTCAGATGGATCGAATAAGGTCCATACCTTATTGTCATACATAGAATCCATTTCAGATTTCATGGCTTCTAACCACTTCTGAGAGTCCTTATCAGATAATGCTTCTTCGTAAGATGTAGGCTCATCATTCGTAATGATTAATACATCATTGTGCCCACTTACAAGAAACTCAAATTTCTTTGGAGCACGACGTATCCTAGTAGTCCTCCGAAAAGTTTGTGTGTCAATAGCTTCATCCTCTATCACATCATCATGTGATTGAAGCTCTTGTTCCATTTGTTGATCAATACCATATTGTGTTTCGTGAACTTCTTCAAGATCTATTTTGCTCCCACTTGCCCTTTCAAGAATAAACTCTTTTTCTAGAAAAACGGCATGTTTTGAGACAAACACCTTTTGCTTAATGGGATTATAGAAATAGTATCCAAACGTCTCCTTTGGATATAAATGTATAAGATTCCCCACAAATAGGCATTTATTTGATTTAGGTTCAATTTTATCAGATTCTACCCTCTTCACATAAGCAGGACAACCCCAAACCTTCAAGTATGAAAATTTAGGTTTCTTTCCAAATCATGTCTCATACAGAGTGGAATTAACAACTTTTGATAGAACACGATTTAGTAAATGGGAGGCAATCCTAAGAGCATAGCCCTAAAACGATTTTGGGTGGTCTGCAAGGCTCATCATTGATCAAACCACATCTAATAGAGTTCGATTACGTCTCTTAGATACACCATTTAACTGTGGTGTATAAGGAGGAGTCCATTGAAGTATAATCTCATTCTCCTTAAGATAATCTTTAAAACTCTTGATTCAAGTATTCCCCACCTCAATCAGATCGAAGTATTTTAATACTTTTATCAAGTTGCTTTTCAACTTCATTCCTGAATTCTTTGAACTTTTCAAAGGCTTCAGACTTATACTTCATTAAGTATAAACCTCCTCTAGCATGAATTGACATAGTGATGGACCACAAACATCAGTATGTATTAGTCCCAACAATTCACTAGATCTATCACTTTTTCCAATAAATGATGATTTGGTCATTTTACCAAGTAAACAAGACTCACATATATCATATGATTCATAATCAAATAATCTCAAATAACCACTGTTATGTAATTTGGAAATGCGTTTCTCATTTATATGACCAAGTCTACAATGCCAAAGGAAAGAATATTTCAAATTATCAATTTTGGACCTTTTTGGATTTATGTTGAGAATTGAATTTTTTATGTCTAGAATGTAAAGACCATTATTTAAAGTACCAGTTCCATATATAATGCCATCACATGAAAAAGAACAACATTTATTCTTTTGCATAATGACAAAACCATCAGTGTTTAAACACGAAATATAAACAATATTTCTAATAAGAGATGGAACATAATAACAGTCTTTAAATTCTAAAACAAGACCACTAGGCAAAGAAAGACAATAAGTCCCTATGGCTAATGCAGCAACATTTTCGCTCTATTTTCCACACGCAGGTCTACTTCTCCCTTAGCCAACATTCTACTTCTCTTTAGCCCCTACATATTTTTACAAATATGAGAAGCTAATCCGGTATCTAATACCCAGGAATCTGATTTAGAAGTAGAAATATTGATCTCAATCATAAACATACCCGAAGTAGAAGCTTCATTAAGTCTCTTCTACTTCAAAGTATCAATATAAGCCTTACAGTTCCTTTTCCAATGCCCTTCATTTCCACAATAGTAACAATTACCCTTGGCTTTATCCTTCTTGATCAAATGTGTTGGTTTTAACCCAAACTTGACTTTCACAAAACCAATCTTGGATTTCTTTTTCTTCTTATTAGAAGAATCAACAACCATCACTTGTTTCCTTTCCTTTTAGTAGTTGCCTTAACAGTTTTTAGCATATTCAACAGTTCCGTAAAAGTTGTGGATAATTTATTCATATTGTAATTCATCACGAACTGTGAAAAGCTATCAGGCAGAGTTGCAAAATTAAGTCTGAACATTTAACTCATGTTTTGCTTAAATCCCAATCGTTCTAATTTTTCAATTAGTTCTGATCATCTTCAGTACATGAATCGCTACTGAAGAACCCTCTGCCATTTTACAACGGAATAACTCTTTAGAGGTCTCATACCTCTCATTCCTAGATTTTTCATCAAACAACTCCTTGAGATGAATAATCATAGAGTGAGCATCCATATTTTCATGCTGTTTCTGCAATTCAGAACTCACCAACATGATACAAGAGGCAGTATCATTGTCCTCTATGTGGTTACGATAAGCATTCTGAACTGGTTCATCAGCATCATACGCTGGGACAACAGGAATATGTTGATCAAGAACATAGCCAATTTTCTCGTGCTTGAGAACAATTCTCAAGTTACGATGCCAGTCAAGAAAATTTGGCCCAGTGAGTTTGTTATCATATAAATGGGACGTAAATTAATGTTAATACTCATATTCTACAACCCATAAATAAAGACAGTATAAGTATTTGTTATTTATGCATAACTTAGAGAACAAAACCAAAATATAAAATGGACTTTCTTTTAATTTGGTTTTGTTCCCACTATTTTAATTCAAATCAATAACCCTCACATATTAATTCGGGAGCTATCACATAACCCCTAGTGGGCTAGGATCCCATCTAAGTATTTTGATCTTGGGTATACCCAACAAACCAAAATAATTTCGAAAGGTAGGTGACTCTAACCAATTACAACTCTTCGTAATTCCTAAATTGTTAGATATCAACTCTTTGATAGCACATCATATGTGACTCCTAACCTTTGGCTCAAAGACATATAACCTTGAGTGTACCCAACAAATTATATGCCTCCGTTAAGTCATACCCATTATTCATAGACCTCATCTCATAGCTCAAACATGTCCAACGTAGAGTAATCTTGGATTAGCCCAACAAGTTAAATCTAAAAAGAACTCTCGTTTGTTGCTATAATAATGGAAGGAAACATATATACTGACTTAATATTAATTTGAGATATTTTCTTTTATTTATATTTATTAGGTCTCAGCAAAATTGCATGCAATATTATCATATCATCATATAATAAATAAAACATGCATAAAATCATGGATGATTATGAACTTTTACTAAACTAGTTTTCTTGAGTCACGAAAGAAACTAGGTGGTCAAATTTTAAGGGTAATCTTCAACTCTTGAAAATTTCCTTCTAGGTTGCACTTTTCCACCATTTTCATCATCTTGTACATTATAAATGTAATTCTATCTAAACATTTTGGATATTCAATCCAATCCCTAACCTACATCTATGTACATTACATGATTGGTTAAGAAATCTCGATTACATTCGCGGAGATTGAGATGAGAAAAGAATTACATTCAGAATAATAGAGAAAGGCAAGACACGTAGGCCCCATTTTAAAAATTTACAACCATCGAATTTGAACCAAATAAATTAATTGGTCTTAAATCCATAATCATCCATCATGCTATTAAATAATTCAATAATTGAATAAAAGCATAAATTCGTATTTAGCTATATATCTAATCATGAATCACTATATTTCATAATTTCTAATCATGAATCACTATATTTCATAATTTCAATATCATTGAAATTATCAATTTTGAATTATTTATGAAAAAATTTTCTGGAGAAAAATTATTATTTTCCAATCTCATTAGAAAATAATCCTTTAAATAATAGAATTTCAAAAATTATATTAGAAACAATTTCTAAAATTTTTTGAACATTTTATTAAATTCCAATCTCATTGAAAAATAATAAGTTCTAAAATTTAAACAAATTACCTAATTCTAATCTCATTAGAATTAAATAAATATTTTCAAAGGTTTTATACTTTCTAAATTTTAATCAAATTAAAATAAATAAAGTTTCTAAATTTTGTCAATTAATTTTAAACATCAATTGTCAAAAATTAATTGGTGATTTCAAAAATCAAAGTTTAGAAAAACCTTTTATATGAAAATATTAAATAACTGTCGCTAAAAGTAATTTAACCCATTAAAAACTTTTAGCGACGATTTAAAGGGATAAATGTCTTTAAAAGTGACATTATGCAATCATGATGATGTCATCAAAATGACATCACCAAGAATTGCATGCTTGACCCGTGAATCAAATTCACGAGTCTAACCTTTTCTTCTTTTTTTTTTTTAATTTCTCCAATATTTTTTTAAATAAAATTCAAAATTCAGATAGTTTGAACAATTCAATATTCATTACAACTAAATACAACTAAATCATAAATTAATCAAGGGTGACTCTGATACCACTGTAAGAAAGTAAACAAACAAATAACACAGCGGAATTTAAAATTTTTATTTTCCTATCACGGATCACCTTGATTAATTTATGCGTAGTACAAGAAAAGTATAGAGATTATACCTTAAAATTGTAGTAAAATCTCCAATATGTTTGGGACGTCGATCCACAAGCCGCACAGGTGCCCAGCCTCTAATGGTATCCACACAGATAATTAAATCAAGAATCCTCACAAGATTGATTGATCCAAACCACAGAGTACTAACTCCTAAAACAATTATTTTTCCTTTTTTTTCTAAACGTGACAATCACGTTTTTCAAAGAAAATTCTCACGGCTTCTCATGCCGTGAATGTACTAATACTAATCATCAATTAGTACTTCCGCATCTCTTAACCATATATATATATATATATATATATATATATTATAATATAATATATTATATATAAAATAATTTAGAACCCCAATCAAATGTTAGGGAATTACAAATCTCAATTAGTTTGGGTCATGGGTATATGAATAATTATGTAACCATTAGAATAATTAATATGTCTTACATATTAACTCCTAATATTTATAATTTATAATAATTAAACCCAAAAGTTAATTTATCTCATAAATTAATCCATAAGTATCTCATACTTATCAAATCATTTTAATTCTGAATTAATTATCCTTAAGTGTGTGACCTTTTAAGTTCCCAATCACGTTGGCAATAAATATAAATTATAATCCTAAATTAATTAAGATTAGATAAATTATACACCTTTAATTTAATCATTAATTCTCCAATTAATTAATTTACACTTATAGATAAAGATTGGCTTCTAGCAAAGCATCATGACCATCCAAGTGTTGAGATATGTCAAGTGGTTCGACATCATCCATCCGTGACTAGTTCTCCTGTAATTATTATCCTTCCACCAACCTATATCCCTTTTAATTCAAAAGTATAGATATAATGCCAACTTTTATCGAATTAATCAAATTTTACTTCTTTCCAAAATAAAACTCACTTGAAATAGAATTTAAGACACTCTTAAATCTATTTTCACTTTGCGCAAAGATTTCCGAATCGTATTTCAAGAAAGTGGCCATACTGGGATATACTTTCTAATTATAAGGAGTGGTGAATCCTCTATTGGTCATATCTTATCTTATCATGATTCATATTTGTTGGACCCCAATTTTGATAATCATGCTTTGATGATGACCAAATCGTACTAATGGCTTGAAAACAAGTGTGCAGAAAAATAGGGAGGTTTGGACGAAAATGATCTTTATCCGAACACAATCAAGAAAAACAACCAAAAGTTGAACAACACCTTACGGACGATGAAGAGCGTCCGAAAGAAAGGAGATCGGACGCAAGGGAGCATTCGAAACATGATCAAACAACACCGAGAAAGAACACATCTTTCGGACGTAGATAACTGTCCGAAAGATAGTGCCTCGGACGCAAAAGACCATCCGAGACAAGGAATTCGAAAGTATGACAATCGGACGTTGAATACCGCCTGAAGCCAAAAAAGATCGGACGTTGAAGACCGTTCGAAGAAATGAGCTCGAAATGAAGTAATTTTCTATCAGAACTGTAGGACGCATATGACCGTCTGAAACACTGTTCATCAAGTTGTAGGACGCATGAACGGACGTCTGAACCCCTAACGGCTAGTTTTTAACAGCTAGTTTTTTTACCGTTGGAGCTCAAATTTTAGCACATCTTTTATCTATAAATAGCCCAAGGATATCCAAATGATGTAAGGAACTACTACATTCAATACAAACACTTGTAATTAAGTAGGTAAGAGCTATTTTGGGAGAAATAGGATAAAATATTGTGGGTTGTATTGGTTTGGGTAGTATAGTTCTCTTGGCTGAACTAGAAAAAATTAGTGTGAGCAAGAGTAAACTAGTGGTGATCTTCAAGTGTAAGAGTGGAGGGATAACAAGTGTACAAAAGTGAGGTTGTAGTGTAAAACCCTTTGGCTCAATTAGTTGGTGCAAGGGTGAGCCTACTTTGTGTACTAGAAAGTTATTGCCTCACCTTCTTTAAAGAGGCAATACTAGTGGATGTACTCCAAACTTGAGAAGCTTGGGAGTTTGGTTTGATATTCTTTATCTCAATCTTTTATTTCTTCTTTAACCTTTGATTGTTAAATATTTATCTTTGATCATTTGTGTTTAAGTATTCATTTGTTGCACAAAGTTTGCATTTTCATTAAGCACTTCAAAAGGTTTGTTTTTTGAGACAACCTAATTCACCCCCCTCTTAGGTTGCTTTTGGGCCAACAATATTATACTCAAACCATCTACAGTATGTGCGACTCACTAAGAGTAACAACTAATAGAGTCAAAGAATAATAATCCACAGTCAAGATAAACTCATGACATCAAGTCAAAGGACCATTACACTACTATCACAAAGAGATTAATCCAATGGCATTTAAATAATAATCCGTGTGGAATACTCTTAACGGATCAATCCGATGCACTTATTCTTAATAAGCATCCACATACACTTATGTGCTAATCTACCAGTGTCATACACTGCGATTAGGGATATACACGAATAAAATATAATTACATCATAACTCCTTATGATTTCATATATAAATATTTTATTCGAAAAATGCCATATTACAAAATATACATAAATATGAAAGTGTAATTTATCTCTAAAATAAATTGGCTTTAGGGCATACTCTAACAGTAACATTGAGTAGAGGGAATATACAACATTTTCACATCTTCTTTTATGGTATTATCAGAGTCCCAACTTTGGCCTAATTCGTGCACACTTCGATTAATTCTATATGGTTTCGTTCAAGTTTTTGTTTAGTTTCTTGTGCTCCCTTGAGTCCTCTCAAATTGTTTCTCCAATTCTGGTCGCTTTCATCCTCTACCAATGCCACATGTTGTTCTCAAGACTTCCTAAGTTAGTCCGACTATTTTCTCCTCGCCGGAATCTACTTCACTTGCTCTTACGCACGACTGGGTCATCTGGTGTTCTTTTGCCTGTTCATTCTGTCTTCAAGGTTGTAGACAACCAAAAGTGTCAATCAGAATCACGCCTTTAGTTATAGTCCAAAAAAGCGTGGTCAGAATATCACGCCTTATCTCTGTTCCAAACTTAACATCAAGACATAGCCACATGTCATCCACATCAGCAGCTTGTCCACGTAATCTGACACGTGTCATACAAATCATCGTCTGATCACAATTGTCTACCACATCACCTTAACACATTTAAGTCGCTTTCATCCTCTGCCAATGCCACATGTTGTTCCCAAGACTTCCTAAGTTAGTCCGACTATTTTCTCCTTAGCCAGAATCTACTTTACTTGCTCTTACGCACGACTGGGTCATCTGGTGTTCTTTTGCCTTTTCATTCTATCTTCAAGGTTGTAGACAATCAAAAGTGTCAATCAAAATCACGCCTTTAGTTATAGTCCAAAAAAGCGTGGTTAGAATATCACGCCTTCTCTCTGTTCCAAACTTAACATCAAGACATAGCCACATGTCATCCATATCAGCAGCTTGTCCACGTAATCTGACACGTGTCATACAAATCATCGTCTGATCACAATTGTCTACCATGTCACCTTAACACATCATCAACATATCATCTTGCCACATCAGTGACAAATCATCAAATTAGCATTTGGTTTATTCCTTGTCCTGGTTCACCCAGTTTGGTCTGGTCTGGTTCACAATCCAATTTGGTTCTTCCATCCAGTTCTTGTATGGTTCAATCAAGTTCCTACATATTTTGGTCTTCTGAATCCATCATTAGCCTCGATTTTCTAAAAATAGACCTCTAAGGTGCTCCTTTCTTTATACCCTCATTTGACTCTGCTACTTTGATTTTGTCTCTCAATCTTATCCTAATGGCCACTTATAGTACTATGGTAAGTCCTAATCCTTAATTCTGTCCTTTGACTCATGTTACCTTGGATAATCTTGAATTGGTCATAAAGTAGGTTATATCTAAATTCTTCCTGTCTTATGATAATACACACTGTGTCACTCCAAGTTCTGGTTGATATTTTGATTCTAATTATTCCAATCACATTACACCTCTACTATTTTTTCTTCCAAACAATACTCACATACACCATCCATTCAAATAGCTGACGGAGCTATCATGCATGTAAATCAAATTGGCACTATATTTACACATTCTATTTCTCTGCCTCATACCTTTCATGTTCCTAAATTGACACTGAATCCTATCTTTATTGGTCAATTAATTGAATTTGGGATTGATATTTATTTTTCTATTATTGGTTGTCTTTTACTGGACTGTCGACCGGACAGCTCCTCGAGATAGGTCGCAAAGTTAGGTGGGCATCTCTTTGTCGGGTTAGACAGTCTTAAACTCCCAACGTCTTTTCAGATACATTCCTTCCTTGAATCTCTGGTATTCTCTTCTAGGTCATGTCTTATTAGGTCGTCTTAAAATGTTTGATTCTAGTGGTCATTTGGAATTTGTACAAATGACTCTATTGATTATATTTCTTATCAATTTACTAAAAATCATGAACTACTATTTCTATCAGTGATTCTGTTTCAACTGCACTTTTGATTTAGTATGCTCAGATACCTAGAGTCCATCTCCAACACTAACTATGAGTGGGTCTAAATATTTTGTTATTTTTTGTTGATGATTTTACCTAATTCACATGGCTTTTTCCATGGAAAATAAATTTGAGTTACCATAAATTTATCGTGATTTTGCTACCATGGTCAAAACTCAGTTTTCTGATCCTATCAAAATTCTTCGAACTAATAATGTCATAGAATACAAGGAAACCTCTTTCCTTAATTTTCTTTTCCAACACAACACTATTTTACATCGTTCATGTGATAATCTTGGTAATTCCCAACAAAATGATCGTACTGAACATAAATATTGGTACATTCTTAATACAACTCGTGCTTTTTTACTCTCTTCCTTTTGTCTTGAGCGTTTTTGGGGTAAAGGTGCTCTTATGCTTTTTACACTATAAATCAAGTTCCCTCTCTTAACATTGGTAATCGGTCTCATTATCAGCATCTCTATAATTCCCCTCCAAACTATAGAAACTTGAAAATCTTTGGTTGTGCTTGCTTTGTACTTTTACAACCCCATGAACATACCAAATTAGAACCCTGAGTTAGGTTATGGTATTTTACAGCATATATTTTTAGCACAAGGGCTATCGTTATTGGGATACTCAATCAAAATAATTACGAGTCTCCCGTCATGTTATCTTCTGGGAACATAAGATGTTTTCCTCGATGTCCAAATTTAATCTCTCTCTCTATCTTCCTCACCTCCTCTATTTACTCATCCCGCACCCGATCTTTTTCCAGATCCTGTTCCTATTATATGTTAAAATGTTCTTACTTCCATTCCTAAGAAATCTGGTCACTAATAGGAAAAAAAAAAAAAACCTTTTAGCAACAAAAATTGCGATAGATTTTTCTAAAAAATCCATTGCTAATGTGATTACAACGATTTGGTAATAGAAAAAATTCGTTGATAAATACCTCATTGCTAACAGGTATCCACGGATTTAACAACAAAACTGTTAGCAACGAAATTTCCATTTCAATTTAGTAATAGATTTTTCTATTGGTAACTTAGAAATGGAATTTTTCGTTGGCACTTAGTAATAGATTTGATCTGTTACTAATTTAGCAATGGAAAAATTCAAGGTGCTAAGTGCCAATTAGCAACGAAAAATATGTTGCAAATCCCAAAAAAAAATTCAAAAATTAAAAAACCAAAATTGTCATTTTAGCAAATCCCAATCAAGACAACAACATTAGTAATTAATATTCATTCAATCATTTGTTTCAAAAAAAATTGGAACTAAAATATTAATACATAGTTCAACAAGCATGTATCTAAGACCTGAGAATAATTTAACATAACAATTTAAAATTTAGATCTTTTACTCATCATCCTCCTTATCATTCTCATAATTTTGATAGTCATTTTCAGATGTACAGCTCCCTCTATTTACACAAATTAAGTAAATTCCAACTTTCCTTTGACAAATCTCAATATAAACCACTTTTTATTAGTACAAAAAGTAATTAGCAATTTAGTGTAAATTAACCATGTTAGACTTCAATAAAGAATGGAAGAAATGTTAGGAAACTTTCCATGACTAAAATTTTGCCATAACCAGAGAAAGAAATGAAATCTTAAAATGGCTATTGTGATCTTTTTCTGCTGACATAAACTCAGAAAGTAACCAAAATTCTCTTTTTTTTCTTTCTATTTTCTAGAGCAGTAAACAAATATGACTTGGCAATAAAAACATTATCCAATAACATTAACATGTATAACATAGATTGAGCCCAACATTAAACAAACTAATCAAAATAATCAATCATGATTCGACAAGGGTCAATCTATTTAAAGATGCACAATAATTTAAAATATCACTTTCCTTCATGACATAGTGTGCTTTGATTAGTTTTTAATTCCAAAGATCAATGAAAAGAAAAAAATACTAGAAAGGTCAACAAACCCCGACATTCAGGGCTGAACCAATTCGAGCTTCAAATTCTCTTGTTGGAATGAAAGAATATATTGCTACAATTAATATTAGAGTTTTTGTGCTTAATTATATTTTCTTGAAATTTGAGTTTATACAACTACTCTCCGTGTAAGAGAGCTGTTATGGTTATTGAAATAGAAACAAGTGTTTATAGAATTTGGAAAGAAGTTGATATTCATGGATTGACTAGTATGGTCATTGTATGCTTACACATGAACATCAACAAAAAGTACTTGATATGCTTGTAATTCTATTATTTTCTCGCTTTAAAATATAGTTACCTAGAACTCTTTAGACACACTGGTAAGATACTTTATAATGGCATCTTAAGGTGTTTGGAAGCTCATGATGACTTAATGTGACTTGATTTAGCTCATGATACCATCAAACATAATTAAAAAATGAGATGTACTATATTTAGATCTTATGACTGATAAGAATTCCATAATAGTCATACTATATCCACTGTCTAAGCATCAACCATTTTTTGGGTTAATTTTTTAGTCAGTCTAAGCATCAAGTGTTACTCCATTATACTAATGTAGGGAAAAAAATTAAAATGAAAATCTCTTTTAATCTTCACAACTTGGGAAAGAAATTGGGAATGGATATTAGAAATGTAATCATCCAACTCATAACTTAGGCAGACAAATAAAATAAAAGCCCCTTTCAATGTTCATATGTTACTAGTATCTGGCCATGCTAATGTCATTATTGATTCAAGTTAATTTTGATAAAGATTAAAACATTTAGAAAATTCTTATTAACAAATATACTACTACATAATTACTCATTCTTATTAACTACTATGCTACTACATAATTATTCATTATTAGTAAATATTTTTTGTAAAAATCGTGAAAACTGTGATGTTCTCTACTTTTAGACATTCATTTCAATACAAACCAATCAAAATAATCAATCATGACTCGGCAAGGATCAATCCAAAAGAAGCACAATAATTTATGTGATCCACTAGTTGCACAAAATATCATAAAGTTTATGCCAATTTTGTAACTTGTCAATCATGACCCATCAAGGATCTATCCAAAAAATGCACAATAATTTATACCAATAGATGCACAAAATATCATAAAGTTTATGCGAATTTTATAACTTGTATCTAAACTAATTCCACATATACCAATCAACCTAGACGACATTTTTACCACATATTAAATATGCTCCAAAGAGAATGATGACAAACTAACTTTGCAATGTCGGTGTAGACTTGATTCCTGTCATAAAATATGTACCAGATTTTTATTACATGTGCGAGAGTAAGTGGTTGACCTTGTTACCTGTTGTAGCAATTGTTGAAAAGATTTCACATTAATTTCCTTAGGCATAGGCCAAACAACATATCTATAATAAATCAAATCTATTGAAGCAAAAAAGAATTTGACACCCGTTTTGCTCAAAAGACCTGAAAATTTGTCAAAAGACCTAATGAATGATTTACCCTAATTTTGTTCCTTTTAAAGCTTTCAAGTTGGTTCGTTTTCAATTCTATTCTTTTTATTCATTTGCTAGAGAATGTAGGAAAAATGATCATAGTCTATAGTTATGGAATGGACTCTACTAGAAATAAATTAACTAATATTTGGAGAAATCATGAAAAGAGTACTTGTTCAACAAAGACAAAATAAACTAGAATTGATTATTGACTACGGGGTCAAACTGTCTTTGATTAATTAAAGCACCCAAATTAAAAGTTAATTACAAAAGCTAATCACAAATTACCCCCACCATTGTGAACTAAAGACCCTAGATTTGCTCCACCAATCAAACTCCATCTCTTTCTTCCATGTTTGAAGAACTATAACTAATCTCTAGTTCTCCCCCTTCCTTCTTTCTTCCCAACCTCACCTATTTCCATTTTCCGAACCCGAAATTATTGACCCATATAAGAAACCAATATGAGAAGTAGTACATGCTTTCTGACATTGGTCGAAATAGGTTCAGGAATCAAAGCCTCCAATATGCCTCACGCACTTCTCTTCTTTCACAAGAAATAACAGGTTCGCGAATTGCCTTATAAAATCTTTGACAAGAAACCATCGTAACAAGTATATAAAGAAATAGAACACTTCCCTTGACTACAAATTCTTTACACCCTAAAAACCAAAAAAAAACAATCACATTACCTTTGGAAACAATTCAAAAACATGCGATTTTCTAGAATGTTGCACAAACTACTAAAAATAAAAGCATCTAATTGTAGCCATGGTGGTGGGATTCACATAAGGGATATCATCAAGTGTCTAAAACTGATACAAATTCAATGATATCAAAATGTGAAGGAACAAAATCCGTACAATTCATTCAACTTGAAGATTGTTGAACTATGTAACAGAGATACGCAAACTTTTTTAACCTTCCAGCGATCCCATACATGTCTTATTCCAGTTACTGAACTCATGAATCAACTGAAACCTAAAAACCTTTCCAGCTCAGACTGGTCGGACTTAGTAGAGCGACGAACCCGACCAGCAAGCTTACCAAACCTAGCATTTCTTCATAGACTCGCAAAATTCTTAAAGAAGCACTGAGAAAGATGTAGCCAAGAAAAGCCACCCACTAAACTAAGGAACCCATTCAATTCAATTCATTCTTTGACTAGAAAACATTTCCCACCCATCTTTTTCTTTCAACATCACTCACTTACTCAAAATTAAGCTCAATCTAACAAACCCATTTCTCCTATTTATTTTTCTCTTTAGAAAGAAAGAAGGAAGGGAGGAAACTTAACAACAACAACAAAAAAATTTACAACAACACAATACATAAGAGGAAATACCACATAAAGGAAAAATTAAAGAAACTAATTGGACAGAGACCAAAAAAAATAAATTTTTGAATTGAGAAATCAACAGATAAAGCTAAATTTAGCTACATAAAAAACATACAATAGTAATACATCCAGGCAATATTCATGAAAGGAAAAAAATGAACTTTTCAATTAGACCATATAAAAAAGGGAGAATTGCAGTTTTGTTCCCTAAATTATAGGGTTGCCCAAAACTGGTCCCAAATCTATACAAAATTGCAGTTTAAGTCCCCAAACTATTAATTTTGCGCGGAAATAGGAAAATAGATAGAAAAGTACATTTTACTAACGATTTTTGACATGTGAGGCACACATGGCTGTTAACTCCAATTAAAAAAAAAGCTAGTAATTACAATTAACCCAAAAGACCAAACCTAATCCGAATATGAAACAACCCGACTGTTCACTTACCCACCCCTTTTTACCTCTATCAATCAATGATAGCCCCCAAAACATTAGCTTAAACCCTTAGTAAAATTGTGAGAGAAATTGGTACTAATCTAAGAAAAGATAAGAAGATCAAAACTGGCAAATCGATCGGCAAGACAGATGAAGATTAGGAAGAAAGAAGATAATTTTCTCCCAACCCCATCTTATGGTAGATACTCATCTAATCTTTGTTTCTATTTTGGAATTGGAATATTTTGTATATAATTCAAAAAGGGCTTTGAGATTAGTAATTTAGCACATGTTTATGCACCAATTTTTTATGTATTATGTGATTTTTGGATTATGTATTGACTGTATTAGGTTTTGGGGCCCCCCATTTTAATATTATGATGTGGTCCCTTGTGGGTTATAGTGTCAGTCACTTACTGCCAAAAGATCCTTTCTTTAGGGAGATTTGCAGTTGTAAGATACTTCTTTATGCATTAATTTAGTATGAAAAGTAAGCATGTGGTTCAGGAGGGGAAACTGTGTAATGTTAATGTGTTTATGCGAAATTGGTCCCTAATGTATAAAAATTGTGCAAAACAGGTCCCTATTATGTCAGTTGTCTAAATTTTATTTGTAATGCTTTCTGTTATTGCAGCTGATGATAGCACAGAGGTTAGCATGAGATGCTATCATCGAGGAAAATGCAAACATGAACCAAGTGCAACATATGAGAGAGGCGAAATAACTGTCTATTTGATGAGGTATAGCTTTCTTGAATTAGTTTATTTGAGTTGGATAGGATGGTGATTAAAAAAAAAAGAGTTGGATAGGATGGTAGAACAAGCTGGGGTATACGGGCACAAAAGGTACTATGTACTGATAAAAGATCATTGGTTTAAGCAGCTTACACACTTCAGGAAGTTGCAGGAGCATTGTCAAGATTTTCTACAAGTTGACAGGATGGTAGAGCTATACATTGAGGATTCTTTCAAGGAAATCAATGCCTTGAAGTTGGGATCAGATTTTGAGACTGGTGATTTTGATGAAGATTACAATATATCAGAATATAAAGATGCTGGGAATGATAAAGATGATCATAGTCTCGAATGTGAAGATGTTGGGGGTGATGAAAATCCTGGGGATGGGGGTCCTGAATATATTGGGAATGGGAGTGTTGAAGATGCTGGTGCTGAAGATGCTGGGGATAGTGATTTGTGTTTCAAAACAAAGTGAAATCATGGCTGAAAGAGTAAAGGAAAACCAGGCTATTGAGATTAGAAGAAATAAAGATGGAAGATTAGATAGTGATGTAGACAACTCTGACAAGGATGATGCAGCAAATTCAGAGGCTGAATTTGAATCTTTACATGGATCAGATGAAGAGCAAGGGATGCAGTACCCTGTGTTTGATCTAAAAGATATGGACAATCCCAATCTTGAAGTAGGCATGGTATTTCGTAGTTTCAGGGAGTTTAAGGCTACTATTAGGAGTTGGAACATTAAGGGAGGCAAGTCATTTAAATTTGTGAAGAGTGATAAGAATAGAGTTAGGGTTTGTTGTCTAAAGAAAGGGTATGATTAGGGGATTTATGCTAGGAAAATGAAGGGGACTGGTATTATACAGCTCAGAACATTTTGTAAGAAACATAAGTGTGGTCTTGTATACCATAATAAGTGTGTGAAATCTACATGGGTGGCCAACAAATACAAGGCTGAGATCCGACTCAACCCAAGGATTGATCTTCCCAATTTTAGAAGGAAAGAAAAGTAACTAATGAATGAAAACAAGTTTTTCTTGAATTAAGATTAGGGTTGTAGGGCAAAGAGATAGCATTAAGCATGATTCATGGGTTTGAAGAGGATCAGTACAACAAACTCAATGACTACATTTATGAGATAAAAAGATCCAATCCAGGCGCAACTGTTGTGATGAAGATGGTGGATGGGTACTTTCATACATCCACAAATAGGCCAAAATTTCAAAAGCTTTATGCGTGCTTTGCAGCTACGAGAGAGGTTTTTTAGATGGATATAGCCCTTTGTTTGGATTAGATGGTACTTGTCTAAAAGATCCATCAGGAAAGATGCTACTTACAACAGTTGGAATTGATCCTAACAATGGATTCTTCCCAATTGCTTATGCTTCTTGTGAGGGAGAAAACAAGGATTCATGGGCTTGGTTTCTAAATATATTGAAGGAATATCTTATGATTGAGAGAGACTATGAATGGACTTTGATGAGCGACAAACAAAAAGGGATTATACAGGCATGTGAAGCTGCTTTGTAATTTCAAATGTTGACCACAGGTTTGTGTTAAACACTTACAAAGCAACTGGTCACAAGCTTGATTTAAGGGAAAGGCACTGAGTAATGCATTGTGGGATGCTGCTATGGCCACTACAACAATCCAGTTCATTTGTAAAATGCAAGAAGTTGAAATTGACCTTGATGCAGCCAAGTGGTTGGATGAGAAATGTCCAAATGAGTGGACAAGAGCACACTTCAGGATCCTTTCAAAGTGTGATATGCTATTGAACAACATATGTGAAACATTCAATAGCAAAATCCTTGATGCTAGAGAAGAGTTTATAGTATCAATGATGGAGTCCTTGAGGAAATATATTGGGTGATGTATATGCTATCAATGTTAGTGAAAGACCTTCCTCTTGCAGAAAGTGGGATCTCTCAGGGATACCATGCCCACATGCAATTTCAGCTATTTGGATTTCAATTCAAGATCCATTGGATTTTGTTGATGACTGTTACAAGGTTGAAACCTATTTAATATGTTATGAGCTAACTATTATGCCACTTTATGGTGAACAAGATTAGGAGAAAACAAATGCAATAGCTCATCTCCACCAATTTAGGAAAGACCACCAAGCAGGCCCAAGAAATGTAGGAGAAAATGTGAAGATAAGATGACACATAGAAGGGAGAGGAAAAAGAAAATAAGGAGATTTGGGCAGGTTATCAAGTGCACTTAATGTAGTAAAAAAGGGCACAACATTAGGTCCTGCAAGCTTAGGATGGAAAAGAAAGCTGCTGAAGATATTGGTGATTCACCAACTCAGGATGGTGAATGTACAATACATGGTGTTGATGTCAATCAGGTGTGGGAAGGCATTCAGGAGCCACCTACTCAAAGAGAGGCCCAAGGAACTCAAGATGCAAATACTATAGTGACACAAGAGCCATCTGGGGCAGCTATCTCCAAATCTGCCAAAAGATCAAGGTACTGATTGCATTAGGTTCAGTTGTGTTTGACTACATTTAGTTCTATTTCATTCATTGCATTATACTATCTTGCAGGTCAGCAAAAGAACTAGGGGATGCTCCAGGAACTCAGGAGGCATGTGCTATCTCACTCAGGAGGCACTTTCTCAAGGGAATGCTCTAGGAACTCAGGAGGCATGAGCTCTAGCTATACTTTCAAGAGACTATATGATGCTCTTGAGACCTTGACCTACTCTGCTCCAGCTAAAGAACCCAATTTGTTTCAAGTGTTTGGCATTGAAAAATCTGTTACAACACATAGTAGTCAACCATCCAAAGGGAAAAGGAATTCTAGCGTGAAAAGAGCTCAGGGCACATAGAACTGGCCATAAGTCTTATGGATGGCTTTTGTATTAGGAATTGCCTCTGTATGGGAATGATTTTGCACCAGGAAACTTTTGTTATGCCTTTTGTTTGGAATTGCTTTTGTGTAGGAATGACTTTTGTTTAGGGATTTACTTTTGTAACGGATTTCTTTTGTTCAAGTACGACTAAAGTTGGCAATTCATGGTTGTATTTAGATCACTAAAGTGCTTATGGTTGTAGGACTGATGTATGAATGCTATTATGGCTTGGAAATGTACATGTTTTGATGCTATATAGGTATCCTATTGTTGTCATATTGTCAAATTTGTTCTACAATTTTTATGCCATTTTTTTGGCTAAGTTATGAATATCTGTACAAAATAGGTTCACAAATTTGTCTGCTTTTAGTTAAACTGGTCATTACTCTAGATATTTTTCCATATTTTGCCAAAGGTCATACAATTTTGTGCAAAACTAGTTACTAATCTTAATGCATTTTAACAAAACAAGTCCCTAATCTAGGCAAATAGAACAACTAATTGCACGTCCCTATTCAAACCATATTTTACAAAGTACAACAACAAAAAATCTTAAAGGCGCCACGTCCTACATACATAAAATTCACATTCATCTTTAACAAGGTCTAATCCAACACCTAAACCCTAATTCATCTAGATAAATGTCATTTTTTGCCAACCACTAAACTAGGTACAAGCTCAGATGCAATGTTCATTTCTAACAAATCAACAACACGAATGACATAATAACAATCACAAAAATCAAACTTCTTTGCCTCCTTTTAAGCCTTTCAATGTCAGCTTCCTTCTCATTTAATTTCTTAGCAAACTAGGGATAATGACTATTGATCTTTGGCACATGATTGGATCATACCACTCAAAAAATCCAAAACCACGGCCACTCTACAAAATCAAACATTATTTCTACACATTAAACAAATTTGAGCATTAAATTACATACTTGAAAACATATTAGATCATACCTTCCACAAAGGGCATGAAATAAATCTTCTTCCACGGTTGTCATCCTTCTATGTATGAAGTTACCAAATTTGCTCTACACCTACATAAACCCTCTTATGTGATGCCATCATGAACTAATTTTAGGGTGTTTTCTGAGAACTTGACAACTTAGGGTTTAAGCTAATGTTTTGGGGTTGTTCATGATTGATTGAGGTTAAAAAGGATTGGGTAAGTGAACAAACCGGTTTATTCATATTCGGGTTGGGTTTGGTACTTTTGGGTTAATTGTAATTGCTGGCTTTTTTAAAAAAAAAAAAATTGGAGTTAGCAGCCATGTGCGGTGCACACGTCAAAAAATCATTAGTAAAATGTACTTTTCCTCTATTGTCCTATTTCCACACAAAATTAATAGTTTGAGCACATAAACTGTAATTTCTAATAGATTGGGGACCAGTTTTGGGCAACCCCTATAATTTGGGGACCAAAACTCCCTATAAAAAAATTAAAGAAAACAATTTGGCAAAGGGAAAAAATTAATATTCTAACTAAAAAAATAGCTTTATACCTTCCAAGACCATACAAATTAGTTTGGGTTTGAGAGAAGAAAGGTCCCAAACCCTAATTTGCTGACTATGGCTAGTGGAGAATAGAACATTAATGTTACTAATTTGGCTTAAAGCTAGGGCAGTGACAAGGTTAGAACCTCCTCCAATGGATGATTCGATGGAGGAATAAGATGAGTCAATGATTTTGATTGTTTCATCGTAGGTGCAGACGATGAAAGAGTCGTCGAAGTAGACGTTGGACGTTGTATGGGCTGCCTATGTAGAATTACTGTAGAGATTGAGGGGAAGTAAGGAAAGGGGAAAAAAGGGGTAAGAGAGAGGGAAATAGAAAGATAGTGGTAGAAGGTGCAGGAAAGTAGAGTCATGGAGAAAGGGAAGGATTTTTCATCGATTAGGGGAATGAGGGTCAGAGAGTTTTTGTTTATTCAGTCAAATTTATATTTTTTTCTAAAAAACCATTGCAATGGAAATATGGGTTGCTAATCAATGCTAATAATTTGAAAATAGTTTTTCTTTTTTCTTTTTAAGTTTTTTACTAACAGAAAAATTCTGTTGTGATGGTTTTGAAGGAAAGGAAAAAAAAATTAAGTAATTTTGTTGCTATTTCTGTTGCAATTTGTAACAAATTTATTTCATTACTAAATGTCTTTTTTCTAGTAGTGGATCTAAACGACCGTGATATTATCCCCGAGGATCAAAGTCTAGCTAATGGTTCGAGCACTTCTACCGTTTTTGAGTCTCCCACAACATCGTCACCCTTGCCTATCCATTGATCAACTTTGGTAAGAGAAACATGTACTCGACTTCATGATTTTCATTATTTTTCTATTGTTCTTTCTCTACATGAATCTAATCCTATCGCGAAGCTTGTTCTACGCCGGTATGGTAGCATGCTATGTTTGATGAGTTTCAAGCTCTTGAGAAAAATCATACATAGTACTTGGTTGACTTTCCTCCAAATAAATCTCTTATTGGGTTCAAGTGGATTTACAAAATCGAAACTTGCTCTGATGGTACTATAGATTGCTACAAAACTCGTCTTGGTGGCAAAGGGTTTCACACAGGAGTATGACTTGTTGCTCGTCTTACCTTTGTTAGAAGTTTACTTCTTGTTGCAGGTATACGACACTGGGAAATGTTTCAAATGGATGTTAAAAATGCCTTTCTCAATGGAGAACTTTCAAAAGAAGTGTATATATGCAACCATCACCTGGATATTCTATTGAACTTCGTAAGGTTTGTAAACTTCACAAGGCGCTTTAGGGTCTGAAACAAGTTCCAAGATCTTAGGTCTTTAAATTTAATCACACAGTTGAGCAGTTTAGCATTAAAAGTAGTTCATATGATTCTACTCTTTTTGTTCATTGATTTGATCACGGTATCATTCTTCTACTTCTTTACGTCGATGATATGATATCATTAGAGGTGACTTCACTAGCATTACTGAATTCAACCAACATTAGAATCATCAATTCAAAATGAAAGATTTGGGTTTGTTAAATTACTTTCTAGGTCTTGAGGTATATTCTTCATCTAATGGGTACTAATTTAGCCCTTACACATGCCAAATATGCGTTAGATCTTAATACTCGTGTTGGGTTAACTAACAACAAGATTGCATCTGAGGCCAATAGTCATTTCACTCCTGAGGATGGTACACCTCTCTATCACCCAACTCTTTATTAATAGCTAGTCTGTAGTTTGTTGTATCTCGGTTATTCATCCTAACATTACCTATACTTTTCATATTATTAGCTAGTTTATGGGTAGTCCCAAAAGCTCCCACTTTGCAGTTATTTTTCGTAATATTCGATATCTTTGAGGCACTTTGTATTATGTTCTTTTATTTTCTTCTCGATCATCTCTCGAATTAAATGCATATTTTGATGCTGGTCAGGCTGGAGATTCTATTGATAGACACTCCACTATTGGGTTTTCGTTCTTTTTAGGTGACTCCCTTATATCCTGGCGCAGTAAGAAGCAAACTGTTATTTATTGTTCTAGCACAAAAGTCGAATATTGTGCTATTATTGATACTTATTTGACTTCGCTGATTACTCTTAGTCTAACATGGATTTCTTCCTGATCCTCTCGCTACACTCTATTGTGATAATCAGAATGCTATCCACATTGCCTATAGGCCACAACGATTTTTTTCATCAACGGACCAAGCATATTAAGACTAAATGTCATTTTGTTCGTCATCACATTATGCAAAGATCATTGTGAAGCTTCTTTCTACCTAGTCTTTTAATCAAACTGTTGATATTTTCACTAATGCACATCCTTTTGGCTGCTTCTTTGACTTAGCTTACAAACTCAAGTTGGTCTCTGCACAACAACCTTGAGTTTGAGGAAGGATGTAAACATATGTAAATATGTTAGGTGTATATTTTGTATATGTGAAGTGAATGATTAGTCCATTAGATCCCTTAATCTTGGGTCCCTAATAGTGGGTCTTGATTAGCAAGACTTTCCTTATGTTGTAACTCTGAAGCCTGATTACTAATAGTGAAAACTAATAAATTAAAAAAATTTAAACAAAATAACAAATGAGCTAAAGATTAAAGATTTTTTTAAGGACACAAATGACAATAGTTTAAAAAAATAGAGAAGGAAAATGAGAGAAAAAAGAAAGAAAAAGAGTTAGATAAAGAAAGAGCAAAATGCACCAATAGTCACTAAACTATTAGTTTGTTGTAAATGAGGTCACACAACTAATGTTTTTTTAAAAAAAAAAAAAAAAATCTCCAAACTATTAAAATTATAGATTTCAGATCACTCTATCTATTTTAGGTGTTATTATAATGAAGCCGTTACTTTTTAAAGGGTAAAACTGTCACATACTTTGGAAGAAGAATAAATAACGGTTAAAACATAAATATAAAAAGTATAAAGGTTAAATTATAAATTTGAAAAACTTTGTCATCTTTCCCACTTTATCGGCTCCCAAACGACCAGGATATAAATTTGGGCCATACCTGCAGCCATCTTCATCCACTACTTGCAACCTATTACCTTTTCGTCTAGCATCTCCTCCTAAGTTTAATTCCTTCTCTTCTTTCTTGTCATTATTTCCGACCTTCCAAGTATACCCACTGAACTGCACTTGTTTTTGTGCCTCCTCACTATCTAAAGGCTCAACTCTTTCCCCCCTCTCCCCCTGCCACACAACCACTCACCACCAACAAAGCATCCAACTTATATATTTGATTTTGAGAGTTTCACTTGTTTGGAGTTTTATTTTAGGAATTCAATTCCATTTAATGTGGAACATCCATGTGTTCTGCATTAAGTGTTGTTTTGCATATGTAATTTTGACTGCCCCAACTCTCGATTATATGATTTTGTTTGTTCATCTACATTTGGTATTCTTCATTGTGCTGTATTCTTCTCCATTTAATCTTACTATGGCAAATTATTTTCAAATTTGGTCTGTAAAGTGGCAAAATATAGGAGTGTTGGTGGTGCTGAAATGAACAAATAGATAGGGATTGAAAGGCCTGAGGTGGTTGATGGTGGGATGGGGATAGGGATTGGGGGCCTTGGGGTAGTTGACAGCATGAGTGGGTAGGCTTTGGAGGTCTGAAGATATTTGCAAGTGGTGTAGGTATACAGTGTTGAAAACTAGAAATAAAGAGTAATTAGATTTTGACCAAAGATTTTTTTTCTCTTAATTTTGATTTCTCATGATAATTATTTTTTTACAAATATGACTCTAATGTATATGGACATTTTTAACCTCAAAAAGTTATTTTCCATCTTCCTCCAATTGTTCAAATAGACATAATGACTTCAAATCTACTTATTATATAGTTTTGTGACCATTTTTGTAATAAAAATAATTAAAATGTTCATTTACAATAACCTAATAGTTCAATGAAACTTGGTGAAGTTTGCTAAAAGAAAATAAAAATAATGAAGATAGTTATTTTGTTAGAAAATAAAATAGGGTAAAGCATCTATATATATATATATATATATATATATATATATATATATATATATATAGTTGTAAAATTAAGTCACGATTATTAACCTTGACTACAAAACTAACTAAAGTAGGAAATTTATAAGTGTAGATGAGAGAATAGTAGACAGAGAAATAGTAGAAAATTCTCCAAGGTTTTATAATATCAACTTTGATAGGCTTTTCAAAAACCCTTCAAAATCTTTTCAATAGCCTTTCAAAAGCCTTACAAAAGACTTACAAAAGCCTTTCAAATGAAGTACCAAAACCCCCTATTTATAGGGTTACAAGATAGGGGATTCATAAATATGATACATGAATCACGGGAATCAATAAGCCTTCACGAAATTCAAAATGATGAATATCACATTAACATCTGTGTTTAGGAAGATGAATGGACATCCACCTTTATAGAATTCATAACATATATAAATAAATAAATAAATATATATATATATGTATATATATATATATATATATATATATAAAGACAAGGAGCTTCTTCCTCATGCCAAGTGGTATCCATAGTGTATTTACTGTAGCAGCTTCTTGGTGTGCCATGTGGACATTTTTTGCTGAATTGGCACTGATGTGGCAGGTAATTTGACTTTCAGCAACATTTCTACTTAGTTCTGGTATTATCCTTTGTTGGTTTTACGTGAAATTACAATAACACCCTTTTACACGGAAGACTAAAAAACATATATGTGGTGGTATTTTTGTAAATTTATGCACAATCTATACCTGGAAAGAGTAAAATATATTGCCTTAAAAATTCAACTTTTTCTTATTTTCCTATATGCAAGTTCTAAACCTTTATTGCTGTCAAATTCTACACCCTTAGATTAGTTAATAAATTTAATCTTACTATTATTAGCCGTTAGATTGAAAAAACAGTAAAAGATAAGGATGGCATAGACAGATTTTCAGGTTTTCTCCTCGATTCTCGCCTGACAAAGCTGATAGCTATCTTTTCTCTCATTCCTCCCTACCTCGCTATCTCTTCCTCTTTCTTTCTTCCTTATTTCGTTTCTTCATTTCTCTCTTTATTTTTCTCTTCTTTTTTCTCTCTTCTAGTTTTTTTTATTTATCCAATTTTCACTCTAATTTTGATCTTCTTTTTTTTTTGCGTTCTTGCAGAAGAAACTCTTGCTCTTAATAGATTATGGACATCGAAGCCGTATGATCTCTGATTTATTTGATCTGGACAAGAAAATGGATGAACCTCTAGAGAATAGCAACAAAATATGACGGAAGGCTGCAAAGCCAGCAAAATTTTCCCAACTCTAGTTAAAAAAGTGAGAGAAAACGCAAACAAATTTCCATATTTGAGATGTACAAAAACTACCATGGATATTAAGTAAGTTATTTTCATTTATTTAATTAAATATGCTTCAGAAAATAAGATAGTTTGGATTTTGAAATATTTATTTGGATTTATATGCGTATATGTAAATATTGGAATTTATGTGCGGTTTGTGTTTTTTTATTTTTCAATTTTCATTTTTGTGGTTTTTTGTCTATGGTGTTTGTGTTCTTTGATGGGTTTATATGGGATTTGCCTGTTTTTTAGTTTCATTTTTCTTGTAATGATAATGAATCTAATATTGTTTGGATCGATATTTCTTAGGATTTGCTTACATATTAAGGTTATTTCTCTGTAAAATGATGTTTGTTATATTTTACTATTTTTTTAAGGTTTGAGAATATTTTTGTTTATTTATTTTGGATGATTTTGTAAATCTTATTCCAGTATTGGTGGTTTGTTTTTGTTTTTTTTTTTTAAAAAGGAATTACTAGTTTATTTTTCAATTTCAGATTCATGCCTTTTTTAGACAGCGATCAGTTGAGGTAATTTTTTGTCATCTTTCCCAAAAAAATCTTTTCCAACTCTGTTTTTTCTCTTTTTTTTTTCCTATTTTGTTTATGTGCTTTTCATTTTTATGATTCTCTAGTGCTAGTTGATTTATGCTTATGCTTGATATTTGCTATGAAATTCCGGACTAAATTGGTAGACAAATAAAGTCAAAAAGTAATTTGTTGTGTTTTATCTTTGTAGGTTGAAAGATCTAAAAGTTTTTCCTTAGGTTGGGTGAGAAAAGATTGAATTTTTGAATAACAAGGTAAGAAAAGCAAAAATAATAATAATAATAATAATAATAATAGAATAATAATAATAATAATAATAAAAAATAAAGAGCTATAATGTAAGAGGCAAAAAATAAGATATGATCTTTCTAACAAGTGAAGAAAAAAATTGAATTTTCTAACAACGGGTTATTTTCTATATTTTTGCCTTTTATTTATGCCTTATTTCTTCTCTATTATTTTTTACCTTTCTTTTCTGATTCCCATGGCTGAAAGCATAAATCTCATTACATATTGATTATTGTCGATAAATTATGAGCATGTTTTAACTCTTATATTCCTTAATATTATGGCACTTAATGGGCTTTTTGATGGGAACTTATATGCATGCATAATCCTCTTCCACTATTGTTGATTCATGGTTCCTTTTCTTTGATGAGTTTCTCTTTCTACGTTTTTGCCTTAGTTTTCATTTAAATGTCTTCTTCCAACTAGAATTTCAATCAATGAAAAAAAAAACAATGAAAGCTACTGGAAAACCAAACATTTTCTTAGTTTTTAGAAATAGCACACAAATTTACTTTTACTAGAGAAATAATAAATTTTTGTAATGTTTTCAACAAGGAAAGCTATAGGAGGAATTTCATGGGAAACAATAAAGGTGAACTTGATGGACTATTTGCAAGATATGATGATGTTTTGCAGTTGCAATGGTGTGCTTATTTTGAAACGAGAAAATCACAGAAGAGCTTGGTTTCAAAAGCAAGTTTTTTTTTTTTTTTCATTGTATACTTATCCCACATTAGCACTTCTATTTTTCTTTAAGTATTCTTCTTGATAGTATGGTTGTATTTAGGATTTTTTTTCATTCTTTAAGTCAGTTGTGCTCCTTTGGTTAATAATGACGTTCTTGGCATTTTTTTTTGTTCCACTCTTGCAGACCTTTTAATACTGCATCATTTTCTTGGCAATGATGTGATTTTTCCTGAGTTGTTTCATATAGGTATGGATCTCTTTTTTCTTTTTTTTTTTCTTTTTTAATAATAGTCTCAAAGTTCAAAGGATATTTCATTGTTGTAATATATTGGGTTTGTGGAATTTAAGAGATCCTATAAGCTTTATAATTACTGAAATAATAACTTATATTTGAATAAAATAAAATAAAAAATTTTATCAAAGAGCTTAGCTTAGTTTAGATTAGTTTCTGTTGATGTTAATTTTTGATTGTTATGATCAACTGGATAGGATATTATGCCTTTTGTTGCCATTTACAAATAACATACAACTCAAATAAGGATATGATTTCGCATAACATGAACAATTAATTATTACATTAAATAAATATAGAAAAAGGATAGAATTATGAATAATAGTCACGCAAAGTAGAAAAAGGGATACTATCCACTCAAGCCATAATGATTTGTTATCAATTTATGGCTGCAAATATGAATGATTAGATTGAGGAACAAGGAAAAAAGTATGGCACAAAGCTTTGGTAAGTAAATTTGTGGTGTGGAGAAAAAAAAATGAATTGTGCATTTTAAAGGTAACTTTGAAGGTGCTTGTTGAGTAAATATCATTTGATTGTCACTAGAGTGCAACACGATCACAAACCTGTGGCATATATAATGTTACAGAAAACTTAAAAGATTTAATCTTCTTCGATATTTTTATTTAAAAAAAAAAAAACTTATCTGGTGATCTAATCTTCTCTATGGATGTTTGTTGCGATTTGTTCCCTGATTTTCCATTCAATTTTTTCCTCTTTTCGATATGAGATTTTTTTTTTCCTAATATATCTCTAGCACTCCTAAAACCTATCTTATTCTCTTTTTATTTCTAATGATTTTTTCATTTTTTTTTACTTATCTGTAAAATTTTTTCCTTATGTGTGTGTTTTGTTTGTAGGGCAAAAGTTAAAACTTTGTGACTAATCTTCTCAACGGTTTCAAACTTTTACCTTCTTTGTTAACAAGTAAGGGATACTGAAATTCTTCACTTTTTTTTTCCTCCACTTCATTTTTGATTTCTCAAATGCAACTTTTTTTTTTAGATACATATTAAATCATTTTTTGTAGTTCTTGCAGGTAAAAGATGCAAAAAATTTTCTCAATTCTTTTTGCACCTGATTCAACTGAGGTACTCTCTCTCTCTTTTGTTTTTACAGTTAATGTTAGGTAGATAGTCTTATTTCATCTCTTAAGCATGTCTTCAACTAAGGTATTCTGTCTTTTTTTTTTTTTTAAGGTAATATTAGGTAGTTAGTCTTATTTAATCTCTTAAGAATGTCATATGATAGAGTTATGAATTACTAGGACAACTAAATATTGACAACAGAAAATAATCCTAGACAAAAATGACTCTTCTTAGTTAATTAGCATCATACATCCTTTTTATTTATGGGGGGAGGGGAAATAAATGGTCACACAACAAAAAGTGTAAATGGCTTCTAAGATGTTATTAAATCAATTAATCAAATATATTTTCTGTTACAAATTAGAAAAGAATAGGTAGGAAAAAGAATAGTTTATACATATAAATTCGTGTTGCCTACTCCTTTCCCTACCAAAAAAAAAAAAAAGAAAAAAGGTTCCTAATAGTAATGAATTTTTTGCAGTAAATGGGATATATAGGAGTCAGAAATTATAATTTTATTTATTTTATGTTTTAAGTCAAATGTCTATTGTTTAGAAAGCTACTGGACTAACTAACGACCAATCTCAAAGCTTGAGATTTGTGCAGCTCAACCTATTTTCATAATTTCAACAAAGTTTTTCGGGCATGTTTATCAAATTGGCATACTATTTTGACTGAGGAGGTATCAACTAACACCATTTGTTAGAATTCTAAACGCGACTAAAATTATTTAATACAACACTTATGTCATAGTGATGATCTATATTGGCTACAAATATGATATATGACCACTTGATGAGGAGTAGCAACAAAAGAATATATACTTTGAAATATTAGAGTCCTTCTACGATTGACATCATTTACCCATTTTAGGTTGTCTGTTTGAGATTGGTGGACACGAAGCCGCAAGTTGAGCTCCAGTAAATTAATCTTTTAGTGTTTGTTGACAATTATATTTCACTAACATTTTCTCAATAATGACAGTGCAGGTATCTGATTTTGTTATTCTACTTCTAATTATTATTATTTTTTCTCTTTTCATTACTATACCATTTTAAAATCTTTTAAAGCTATTTTCTTTTTTGTTTGCTTTTAGTTTTTGTAATTTTTTTCCCACCATATATGCTAGGGACTTTTCTTAAATGAATTACAAGTGTTCTGTCACAGATCTTGATAATTCGAATTTTAGGGACTATGATGAATCGTTATGTGTAGTCTGAAACTATGGATAATCATTTTAAGTGTTTTGCCATAAATATGATATAAGTTATAATTGAGGAGTCTTTGTTAGAATTATACATATGACTGCTAGGCTATTAAAAAGACCAAATTGTAGGATTAAGTTCTGACTGATTGGATGTCATGATCTCAATTAAATAGTACAACTATTGGTATGTGTATCATGAGGTAAAAGATATTATTAAAGAGAATATTTTTCTTCAAGGTTCGCCATTGATATAAAGTTAAGTTCTTTTACAATATTTTTGACGGGTTCTAAGGTAATTTTTGGGTATTCTTGATGTAATGAGATGCTATGCGCTGCCCTTGAATTACTATTTGCAAGTATGATTATTGCATTCTGATAATTGATGCCATAACATATTGGGATTTTATAGCCACACTGGAAAGTGACTTAAAATTAGGCATCTATTTGGCATAATACACGTCTATAAAAAAAAAATCATAAATTAGAGCAATCTGTGATTCTCAAAAGGCGGGCAATTTGTATACGTTTGGAATAGTTCTTCCTATGTAAGAAATTTAAGTTTTACTTAAAATCAATGACCCTTTTTCCGACTATTTTGGTCAAAGTAAGGTGAAGCCATCCTCTCAACTGAAATTTGTAGCCTGCCATGCATTTAATATTCCTGCTAAATTAAATTGAAAACTCTTTATGGTTAACTATGCTTTCATTGCTGGTTAGATAAAAAGAAAAGAAAAAGATATTCAAATAAATGCCTAGCACATTATTCTTTTTACTTTTTGTCTATTATTTCTGGTCTTATTTTACTTTGCAGTATTATTTAAGTGTTGTTTCCTATTTCACTTCAAGATTGTATTTGGATAGTTGTGTTCTCTCATGTTCGTTTTTCTATTTGTTTTAGGGGTATGATTGAAGATGTTTATATATTTCTTAATATGTTGTACGATTGCTTAGAATGATGATTTAAGATTTGATAACTTTTATTCTTATGCTCATCGTGGAAAAAATAGAAATACGACATGGATATGCTGCATACTAACAATTGCTTTTAGATCGATGACACGGACTTGAATAATAGCTACTTCTAATAACTTATTGATGCTATTCGAAATGTTAGTGCTAAATGAGATGAACTGCTATGTGTTTGTTTGCATAAAAGCCAAAAGTATGTCAAGTTTTGAGGAAAAATAAGTGATGTCAGTGGTAAGAAATACCACTGAAAATGAAAAAAGATTATTTTGTGACTGAAACTCCAAAGAAACAAGTAATTGTAATCTTACGGCATATAAGAGTATATTGCATTATCAAATTGAACTAAGATTGGTCAAAAGGTTTAGAGAGTATTGCTTAGCTTGAAGTTATCCACCGTATTGAAATTAAATTGTGTTGTGCAAATAAAAGAAAGATGTTAAAAGTTACTTTATGTATTTTTTTGGTTATTACATTTTAAATGTGTGGTTATGTAATGGAGTTTTCATATCTACATTTCTCAGGTAGAGGATAGATAATGAACATAGGAAGCAAACGGATTTGATGATTTTTTTTTTCCCAATTCCAATATTTGCATCAACAAACATTTGTATGAAAAAGATATTATATTTTTCTTGAGAAAATAGTGGGCATGGCATGGCCAAGGTCTCCTAGTGTATATATATATAGCCACGCGGGTGTGACTGGAGGGGACATGGATGATGATCATGAAGAGGCCCAACCTAGTGAAGTTGATGAGGGTCAAGAAGAGATGGAATGAAGAAATGAAGCCACCATTTGTTTGAGTATGGATGAAGACCAAACCCTGATCACTAGATCAATTTGATGGATGATGATAACTTTCTCTTATTTTATTGAACACCATAGCTAACATCTATTTTATTACTTTGGATTACTTTTGTTTTACTTTCAGTCTTTGGAATTAAATATTTTAGTTTTTCTTTAGTTGGCTATTGGCCTTAAACTGATGCCAAGTTGATATATTTTGATGCTTTATGGATGAAATTTCTTTTGGATTCTCATGTTAACACTTGGTGAAGTTTAGTTATTGCTTAATAAAAGTAGAGCGGCTAAGGGCCCTAAGCTGATGCCATCTTTGCACTAGGTGATGAATGGAATTGAATGTTGAATTTTTTTTTTTGCTTAATTGGTGAGATGCATGGCACGGTTGCTCTTGACATTTTAACTCAATTTTAATCGTAAGCTTAAAAGTATGACATAGTTTAAATAGTTTTTGGTTATTTGTGGTTATGTCTTGATGTTTAATTTTGGGTGAGTGGAAGGATGATTTATTCATTAATTAGAATAAAAGAGACAAGTTTGGAGGTGTTTATCTTTTTGTGTTAGAAATGGTCATTTTGTACATTCTGTTGCTACTTGATGATTAATGGATAGAAAATTGATCAATTAGGTACTCAATGATGACAAATTTTGATGTTCAATGTTTTGTGATTGAAGTGTATAATTGATTCACTTCAAGAATTTTTGTGTGAGTGAGTAATTCATTTGCAACATAAAAAATTCATAAATTTAGCATTACTATTTTTCAAAAAGAAGGGCTGAAATTTTAGAAAATTTTATTTGAAATATTGTTTCTTATCAAATCACTTATATTATGTGGTTGATGAACTATCTTTTGGAAAGAAATGAGTTAAATGAAGTAGAAGAAATTTTGGGACGTTTCGTGTGTTTGCGTAGGGAATGTTCTTCTAATTTGTGAATAAATGATATTCGAGATTATTTTTTGATACATTTCACTCATTTTCCTTGGTTTAGAGCCGAAAAAAAATTAGGAATAAGGCGAGTACGAGATTCTAACATGTACCCATGTTGTTTCTCCAAAATAAGCCATTACAGTAGTAATAAGGCGAGTAGGGGATTCCAACATGAGATCTACCCGTATTGTTTCTCCGAATTAAGCCATTAGAAATTGCGTTTTAATATACCAATAAGTTAAGGAGTAAATTTTTGCAATATTTATCATAATCTCATATTACTTATTTCTTGTTAGAGGTTTATTCCCGAAATGTGTGACAATTGCATTTAAATTGATTCCTAATTGAACTTCTATTTTCATGATGCCTAGTCGAGAAAGTTGATTAACTTCATAATATTTGTGATTTGAGAAGTAATGATATTTCAAATGAAAAGAATTAAAACTTTTGGTAACTCTTTTCGAGAATGGTAATGCTTGGTGATGTTAAATCTTGTGCAGTGAATGAATGTGTGTTTCTTTGTAAAACGAAATTTCAATTTTGGATTGATTTACTCATATACTTCACATATCACGTAGTGTTGAACATTTTTTGAGGGATTGCTTAATTGTTCTAAATACATCCATGATTCATCAAGTGTCACGCCAACTTTGGAGGTGTTTATATGTTTGAATGTTAGTATGGATAGGTTTCGTTTAATGTTAATCTTTATTTTACTCGGGACTAGCAAAACGCTAAGTTTGGGGGTGTGATAACTCTAGTAAACTAGAGTTATTTCCCTCTAAATTATAGCATTTTGATAGTTTAAATTCCGAAGTTGGATAAGTAATTGAGATTTTAGTTAATTTCTTTCATATGTATTTGTATTTTCGTTCTCGAATTAATTATGATAAGTTTTGTTAAATTTTTAGTTTAATTAAGTGCTTAATAGTGTTAATATTATGCAGGTTAAAAAATTAAAGGTAAGAAGTTGAAAGGAACGAAGCTCAAGGGACCAGATTACAAAAATGGATGAAATGAAGAATACGGTGAGGAGAGTCGAGATCGCGGTCTCAACTGTTTCAAACTGCGATCTCGACTTAGGAACTTGTCTTACTGTATTAAAGTCGAGATCGCGGTCTCAAATGTTTCAAACTGCGATCTCGACTCGCTGAGAGTTAAGTTGTAAGGGCAATTTTATAAACTTTCAGTTAATAGCTCAATTGATTTTTTGCCTAGTGTAATATTAGACTTTGGGTCGAGACCGCGATCTCAAATGTGAGATCGCGGTCTCAACTCTTAACTTTTGCAAAGGTTATTTTTGCACCAAGTTGAGACCGCGGTCTCAAATCTCATATCGCTATCTCAAACATTCGAGACCGTGATATCAAAATTGAGACCGCGATCTCGACATTAGGCCTGATCGCGGTCTCGACTGCCAGAATTTTTTTTAAAAAACTTCTATATTTTCTTTTCTTCTCCCAAATTTTTCCTATTCTTCTTCTCTCATCCGAAAGCCCTAACCCCAACTTCTCAAATTCTTCCCTCATCCTCACAAAAAATCACTTAAAACTCCACACCCACCACTAATATCATCTTGTTTTTCTCTAGGAACATCAAAGCATCTTTTTGAGAATTTTTGGAAGAAATTTGGCTTCACACAAATTACAAATTACAGTTGAGGGATTTAATGCATTTACCCAAAATCAAAATTAAGTTAACGTTTGATATTAAAAAAAAAAACTACTAAAAGTTTACAAACAATCAAAGCAAAAAACACATTAAGGGTTTGTTTGGTTAGATGTAAAATATTTTCCCTAGGAAAATATTTTACATGGAAGTTATTTTTCAGGAAAATAAGTGTTTTTCTTATAATTTTTCGGTGTTTGGTTAACATATTAAAAATATTTTCTAAACATTTTGCTAGTGTTTGGTTTGTAATGTGAAAATATTTCCCTACCTTGAAACTATCATCTTCAATGAAGATTATGCTAAATTATGTTAAGATTTTTCAAACTATTAATTCTTATTTATTTCTTTCACAACTAGAATTATATTTTTAGTTAGAATTTGACTATTGTCTTGTCATTAAATTGAATTGAATCATGTTAATAATTTAGCCAATTATATAAAATAAATATTATAATGCACAAATTAATATGGTGTCATATTCCTTATGGCAATCTTGCTCACCTGATTCCAAACTACTTCAATCATTTTTCAAAAATAGAAAAAGTTGATACATATCCTAACTTTCAGTAACTCAAACAATGACGAATAAATCATAAGAAAACACTTTACACCCTAAGTTGCATTCACATAAAAAACTTTAACCCCTTTATACTCAAGAACTACAACAAACATAAAATCTTAGAAAAATAAGGATGAAAAAAAATAAATTTTGTAAATGCCACTTGGCCTGTATTTAATAGACAAAAACAAAACTAAGTTCAAATGCAATATCCTATCACTAAAAGCACAACAACTAAACTATTTACACTATACATTAAAATGTTGTGCAACACAATCATATTATTCCCTTAAACTCATTAAAGTATCATAGACATTATGCCAAAGAGTTTCAGTGAGATCACAACCAACAACCAATTTCATGTACTCATGCACGCCATTCATTGCATAAGTGACGTTGAAGTAGGTCTTTCAACTTCCATGCGATCAATTTTGGAAACTCCATGTGATCAGCTATTTCAAACAAAAAACCTCCATTAATTTTGGGCAGCGTTATTTAATATCTAACAATTGAAGAATCCCGCAAGCATTTAAAGTTCCTAAAAACAACTATTAACAGTCAACAGCTTCAGATACCCCTTTAACTCACCCAGACAATATTTACATCACAAGTTTAGGATTTGATAGAAAATCAAGAATCCAAATAAATAAGTTCAACAAACTGCAACAAAATGAAAAAACCGGCAGTTTCAGATTACCAAACTTTAGAACTAGCTAAATCTTTTATTAACCAAAGACAAAAATCAGATCTTTAATCTCAAATTGGACATAAGATGCATACTGACTCAAAACTGATTACAATGACCATTTAGAGCTGCAAATGAACCATATAAAAGAACCCATTTACCAAAAATGCACATTTATTACCACAAACTACAAAATGAGCATCATATCACAAATCAAAGCATAATCAAGAACCCAATAAAGCAATAAACTTGTACATATAATAAAAATCAGACCTTTAATCTCAAACTGGTGTTTGATCAGTCTGAGCACCAAAGACACAAAATAAAAAGAATACATTTACCAAAAATGCATATTTAGCATAACAAACCACAAAATGAGCATCATTTCATTAGATTAAATCATCATCAAGTACCCAATAAAAGCATAAAATTGGACATTAAAGAAGGCTACTGCTAATAAAAAAGTACTGCTAATAGTTTACCTGCACATTTGACAGTGTGGGTGATGAAAAGAATGGAGTTGAGAAGTAGAGGAAAGGAAACGTGGAAGAGACGTGTTTTGTTACCTGCACTAAAAAAAGAGTTATCCACAAGTATTTAAAGCACCCAAAAATAGCAGGAAAAAGTTGAAATAAGAAAAAGTTTACCATTCTTATATAGTGGTAAAAGGACTTAGGACTCAAATGGAAGAATCTGTGTGTTAATTTGGCATATGATCCCTGTGAGTGCTTAAGACCTGTGGTTCTTGAATAATAATATCCAATTATATTAAGAAGCTATTAACTAATTTAATCCTAAATGTCTCCTTTTTTTTATTTTTTTATTGCAAACTCATTTTCACAAGTTATACAAGCCGTGCATAATGTACAACAGAAAAAATACACAACCAGTCATGAACAAAAATAAGAAAAATAGTTGTTGCATGCGTAATAAAAACTTTGACAAATTACTGACCTTTCATTGCTGCAATTAGCTGCAACTCAATATGGGACATTTGACTTAAGAATTTTGCATCTTCTGTTTTCTCAAAGCCATTTCCTCAATCTCCATTCCAGTTGCATAATACCTATTTTGAAGACTCATATTATCAGAGGCAGCAGCAATATAAAACTTAGGCTTAAACCTATTTTTCTGAAGTACATTCAACAGATTAATCATTTCAGTATGGCCACCAGAATAAAGAACTATGAGGGTGTTGAGGGGTTTTTGCTGTGACGTGGCACTACGAAGTTGGCTGCTCTGATATATAAGATTAAGGTGATGAGTCCAATAATAATCAGTAAAAAGGTTGAGTTTGAAGGTGTCTGATATTCTCCATCATTGTCAGTTCATATAATTGCTATTGGAATGATTTATCCCTTCATCACATTGAGGTTAGTTAAAAATCAGCTAAAAAAACTCAACAAACATTAAACTATAACGACTGATGAATTGGAGTTTTACGAAACAACAATTTAAAATCCACAAAACATCAACCAATTGATTAGAGATAATTAAGCATGGCTAAGCACTAGACTCAACTAAAAACAACTACACAAGACCTTGGAGCCATAAATTCTATTAGATCTATATAATATAAGCTTTTCCATTAATTGGAGTAAAAAATTAGGAAAATAAAAAACGTATAATATTTTTCAAACAACACCCTGAATCAATCAATCAAATAAATCAGTCAATTAACTCTTTGTAATTGAAACAACAAACTAAAAAACTAATTGAATAAAAAATTTGAGGGACAAAAACATATTTAACAAAAAAAAAAAACCCAAAATTGAAGATCTTAGGCCTAGAACCTCGCCTTTAGGGATGTTATTGGAGGTGGAGAAATTGTCATATTGCCGTCACCGGAGAAGGAGAAAATTGCCATTGTCGGGGGTGGAGATTGCAGTCGCCGATGATGTTCACGAGCAGTAACCCTCTCGGTCTCACTCATCGTCGCCGTCGATGTTAGGTTTTGAGATAAAAAAGTTTGTTAATGTTAGGTTGAGATAAAAAGTTTTGTTTTTCCTTTGTTAAAAAGATGGAAGAGGTGGAACGCGTGTTTTGTAAGAAAATGACTTCAGTAAGTGTAAAGCGTAAGTTATTTTCCTTCCTTTTATGTAAAATATTTAGATTTAATTGAGAACCTAACATTAAAAAATGAAGAAATATTTTACATTCAAACAAACAAACCCTAAAACCCAAAAGTATAAATTAGTCTTCCAAGATTTGAGAACATAATGGAGCCCAGACGGCTAAGGGGACACAAAGCCACCGCCACCTGCTGTATTGCCTCCCGCGACCGCCCCGGCGTGGTTGCCACCGCCGCCGAGGTATCTTCTTATTCCCAGCCAAAAGCGGTCAGTACGAAGTTACTTTCTCTATTAATTGATTGTACCCTCAATTCTTAAGAACTATGCATTACTGTTCTTAGCCCTTTGGCTTATATTTGATATGTTGATTGGTTACATAGTTTTTCTTAATTCAATTTTTTTGATGGAAAAATAGGATGGTTGTGTCTGCTGGTTTGATCTGAGGTGCAAAGATGTGTTGTTTGTTATGGATGTAGGCGACAATAACCCCATTTCATCTCTCTGTTTCAAGCCAGGTTGGTTTTTCATTTTTTTTTTCTTGCATTTTACTCTTTTTGTTGTCCCTTTGATAATCATATTGTGGTTTTTTTTTTTTTTTTTTTTTAATCTGCATATTTTTGAAAAGTGGTTATCTGGGAAACTGCAGATATTGAGGTTTAGTTGAAATATGGCCTTAATTAGGTTGTAATATGTTGTATTTTGTAGTACTTTATTATGATTTTTTTTTTAAATAATGTAATATACTCATGTACTTCGTGTGGACGAAGTTTCAGTACCTGATTTTGAATTTCTCACCATTTATAACATGGATTTAGCTAGTTTCTTCTTCTTGACCTGCTTTTTACGCTTTCCTTATGTTTGTGGTGTTATTTGATGGATCTGCATACTGGGCTTTTCCTATTCCATTTCATTATAGGGATGTGCTAAAGAATTTTTTATTTTTCTGTTTTATTTAAGCACTTGGTCATTTAATGGATTTTAGAGCCTGAAGTTTCTAAATTGAGATTAATGAAGTTTCTTGTTATTAATACACAAGTACCGAGTCATGTATGGTGATTACTGAGGATTTAGTAGTGTCATCTATTACTCTTGAGTACAGTCTAGGACAAATTGGTGTTCACTGAAATTTACTTGGGAATTTGAGTACTTAAAACTTATGTGTCTGATAACCCCATTAAGTGCTTAAACTTAATTTATTAAGTGTTTTTTGTATCAAGTGTGTTTGATAACAAAATTGTCCTACCTCTGGATACATTAAGTGCCACTTAGGATCTATACAGAAATTTTAAGTGAAAGGTCTAATTACTTCATTTGTTGAATTTTTTACTAATATAGTAAAACTCACTCAATTTTTTTATTTCACATTCACACACTCACATACTTGCACACACTATATTAGTATATTCCTTCTCTCTCACATATAAACACACAGTTGTACTCAGTACCCCTCTCTTTCTCTCTCACACACACACCTCTCTCTCTCACACACACTTTATATTAATAGACTATTTATTTGTATTAAAAATATAATATTTAAAATATTAATCTAATGTAAAAAATAAAATATAATATTATTATCGAACTATATAATATACACAGGATAAAATACTTCAATTCAGTGCTCAAGTTCAACTTATTATCAAACAAATACAACTTTACAGATTCAACTAATTAAGACTTCGACACTTAAAATTTGAGTGTTCAGATTTCATATTTCAATTTTCAGTTTTATCAAACGCCCCGTAAGTGTAATAAGTGAGGAAAATGCATATTGATATGATGGTACTTGAGACATTCTTTGGTCAAGATGAGTGAATAACAATCCCTCATTCTAAAGGGAAAATGAAATAATAGAGTAAGAGTTCTAACTATACGTGGTAGTTAGCTACACAATATGATGCTGGCGGAAGCATGAGAAATGGGAAAGCTACTTTGATCCATGATCAATGGTTTGGTTTTAGGGAAAACCAGGGAAAACCTTGAAAGGGGAGCTAGTTGAGCTCAAAATTCAGAAGTCCTGATTGAAGAACTTTGAATGAAATGATGTTTCAAGAAATATTTTAGAAGCTCCTACAATACTTAGCTGAACATTAGTATTTATAATAGTTTAGCACATATCTGAAACCCAAATCTAACTTTATCTCTTTTTCACTTATCCTAGTCATAATCCTAATCTTTAGAAGCCTTATCATACTTAAATACTAATCTATTATCTTCATCCTATTTCACTAGAATCCATCCTACATCAACTCTCCTAGGGTTGGAGAAAACTTGTCCCCAATTTTGTGTTGTGGCTTGCCACGGTCAAAAGGATTTCTAGCGAAGCCTTCCTTTGTCTTGAGACCCTTCTTCAAAATCAGCAAATAGTTAACTGACATTGGTGTCTTCTTAGTGTCTAAAATCATTGCTTCAATCTTACTTCCAACTCGTATAAATTTTTGAAAATTGCAGCAATTCTTGGGCTTTTATCAAACACCTGGTTGTGAAGGTAGTTATTTAAACAATGTTGTCCTGTAAACATGTGAAGATGGTTGTTGAAACAATGTTCTTTTGATGGTTGCAGCATGCTCAAATCACCAACTTCATTATCACTCGGATACATATCATGGTTGCTCATATTTTTAGCAACTATAGTAGTCTCAAATATGTTGTCAAATAAGTGAAGAAAACTTAATTCCTCAATAAGTTCTAAAGATGTTGGAATGGGATATAGATCAACAACAACATCTTCATCTACATAGACATCATAGATTGGAGGAGAGCTCCAATCTAGAATTTTCTCCCAAATATCAATGCTCTGATCCATCAACAAAAATCTTTTTTTCCATGAGTACCTTCTAGTATGTCTGAAGACTTGGGATGCATTTGGCTCTGAATACCAAATTAGGCCGGCGGAAGCGTGAGAAATAGGAAAACTACTTTAATCCGTGATCAAAGGTTTGGTTTTAGAGAAAATCAGGGAAAACCTTGAAAGGAGGGGAGCTAATTGAGCTCAAAACCTAGAAGTCCTGATTGAAGAACTTGAATCAAACGATGTTTCAAGAAATATGTCAAAAAGCTCCTATAATACATAGCTGTAGAGGCATTCAAAAATCAGTCGAGTCATGTCAAAAAAAAAAATTTGACTTGATTTGTTCGACTTTTGACTCGAAATCAATTAACTAAGTGACTTCTTGACTCGATTTTGACTTCAATTTTCAACTCAAATAACCGATTAAATACGGATCTACAGATTGACTGGTTTACCGGTCAAACAAGTCGTTTGACTTTGCTAGTCTAATACCAGTCAAATAAGAACGATTATTCTGATTTCTTTTAATATTTTACATATATTGTAATAATATATTAATGTATTTTTGCGTACATAATATTTTAGGCATAATATTCTTAATTCTTAATAATTAAATAAGTTAATAACTAATAATATTCTTTTTTCTTAATACTTAAATATCTTTTCTTTGTGTAATTGTTGGAGTTATCAATGTAATACTTCACATTATGTAAAACTTATGCACTTATACATTAATATAAGTATACAACTTATTAATGTAATACTTTTGCTTCAATAACTAATTAAATGGATTAGTAATTTTCTTTTAATACACATAGATACTAGAGTTAATTAATTATATATACTTTAATATTTATTTAAATATATATATATATATATATGTATATAATATCTATGCATACATTTTATGACGCTCATATACTAAGATTTGTGTAACTTATACTTGTAATAAAAATATGTTTTACATAATGTCTAATTTATATATTTATACTATATAACTTATTAGTGTGAGATTTTTATATTATCAACAAGTATATTAAATGCATTACTAACTTACTCTTAGTACAGATAGAATTAGGTAATCATATGTATTCCTAAAGACTTCTATGATATCACTTAACAAGGGTTAGTGATTTAATAGGATTTTGCTATATGAATTGGCTTTGGTAAGTGGTCTTGAATTTGTGATTTTGTAAATCATGTTTAATATATATATATATATATATATATAATATCATGAATTACATTTTGGTACACATTTTACCTAAAGATGATAATGTGGAAATTGGAATCAACAATCATTGACCTTAGAAGAATTGACCACTCACCACTGTTGAAGCTTGCTTTTGCTTTTGAAGAATGTTGTGATTATAATTTTGTTATCATCTATTATCTAGGAACTTGTATTATCTTGTATTTCTATTATGTCATATATTAAATTTGTGAAATGATATAGAATTTGTGGAATGATGTACTAAATTTTGGAATTAGAATATGGAATGAAAGAGGATTTATGTTTGGGACTGAACTTATTCGACTTATCAACTTACCAATCAAATAAGTCAAATTTAAATGACTCGACTTTAATTGACTTTGGGTTTATATGACTTGTCTTTGACTTCGAGATTTTCAAGTCGAAAGTCAAACAAGTCAAAAAGTCAAAAAGTCGTACACTGGTCTAAAGAACACACCTACATATCTGAACATTAGTATTTATAAAAGTCTAGCACATATCTGAAACCCAAATCTAACTCTATCTCTCTCTCACTTATCCTAATCCTAATTTTTAGAAGCTTTATCATACTTGAATACGAATCTGATGAGTACCTATCTTTTGAACTTATCTTTATCCTATTTCACTTGAACCTGTCCTGCATCACAATAGCAGTTGGCTATTTCTTTGGGTAGATTTATAGTGAATGTTAGCCAACTGCTAATCATAATAGACATACTTAGGTTTAGACATTGATTTTCCTTGATTTTTATCTTCAGCATTTTAGATATTATAGTTGTAAAGGATACACACTCATGGGAGTCTCGTCTCATACTCTTGAATCCTGCCATTGAAATCTTTGCTGATGGATAACAAGTACCTGACAAAAACAAACACTATTTATTCCCAAAAAAAGAAGTTGAACACGTGTGGTTGCCAGTCTCTATGTGTGTGTGTGAGAGAGAGAGGGATTGATTGAGATGGATCTGATGTTCTACAAACTCAAAATAGTTATTGCTTCGTGCAGGGAATGAGGACATGGTTTATGTTTCCATTGCAAATGAAGTCAAGTGTTTTGATGTGCACCTGGTAAATTTGACTATTTTAAATTGCTATAATAAAGTTTTTATGAATAGGACAAGAAATCATGTTGTTTGCGTGATGACAGCATAAATTGTCATTTTTCTTGGTGGTAGTTACATAGCTAGCATATTCAAAGCATTGCAGTGACACAGATGTGCTGAAGTTCATCCTTAATTGTTCTTTGATGTGCTTCATAATTATAGATTAATGCTTGGAATCTTGAATCATGTAAAGAAGGATATTGAGAAAAGCCTAGAGAGTGAGTGCAGAGGATTTGAATTTAGGAGAAAAAAAAAAAAAATTACTGATAAAGCCTACTGAACTGTAGTTAAGATAGTCTGTTCACTTCAATACCTCTCTATAATCCAAATATTATTAGGTGATATTAAATGGAAAAGGTAAATCAGTAATCTTTGCAAATAAAACTGAAAACTTCCTAGTGGCTAAATAGATCTATTAGAAAGTCAGGGGGTGCCTTGATGTTGGATTCCCTTTCACAGTATGTATTCATTATAGTTAATTAGAACTGTCTTTTCATATTGGTATGGATATAGAAACCAGAGGCTAGTGGTTTTTTGCTGATGATACTTTAAGTGTAACAATAAATTGGTTTAATGGGGCTTTTCTGTTTCATCATTTTGTCACTTTAGGTATGGAGACATTGTAATGATGAAAATTTTCTACATTCTTATTACTTGCTCAACAATCTTCAGAGCCCATTGATTTTCTAAATTGCAAGTTCTGTATATACATATGTCCATGTATAATTTTACATTAAAGAAAAGGGAGAGAGAGATACCATGAACAGTTTTCTCATTTCATATATTTGATTGATCTTGCTGTCTTCAACAGAAGAAAGGTAATTCCTATTATAATGCAATATCTTCCCTTCAGGCCCACTCCCCCGTCCCTGTTGTTTTTTGCAGAATATGTGGTTTGAGACGCTGGGGCAAGGGACTTGTCTCTTCTGATTTCTTTTCTGTCATTTTTCTGGCTGACAAATTATACTTTCTCTTATGTTGAAGGGTGCTTCGTGGAAGCCGTTGGAGTGTTACTCTTATAACAAGGATGAGATAAATCAGGTGCATGTTCCTCTGCTTATGGTTCTCATCTTATTATCATGCCTTGGCACTGGGTTGATGGTGCTCCTTTTTTCTACTATTCTTAAAAGTGATGGCCCTTTTTCTCTCTTTTTCATTCATTTAAGTTTATGCTTACCATTTCCGCCTGTATTTTGCTTCTGTATTTATGGAATGTTGTTTAGTTTGCTAACAAAGTGTCCTGGAGGGACAATATAGGCCTCTTAATTCTAAATAATACTGTTTTATTTGGCATTTGGGATATTGGGCTTCTCACTTTTCGGGTAGGTTATTTGAGTTGTAAAAACCTGACCAAATTCTTTAAATTTACGGCTAGTTGCAACCTGTCTGTTTAGCTCAAATAGCATGTGTTCCTAATGATGTCCACGCCTTGATATATTGGTTTCATCTGTGTTCCTTGTATCTCATGATTCTAATCTCAATAAATGAGTTGGTTATTTTCCCTGTAACATCTATTGTAAATTTGATCATATCCTTTTTAGAATTCTGCTATTTTTCTGCATGTTCTCTCATTTTTGCCCCCATGTAATAGTGCCTTCCGACGATATTTATAGACTGGGCATAGACTGTTTTCTGCTTTTTCAGGGTTTTAAAATAGTGCCTTCCGACGATATTTATAGACTGGGCATAGACTGTTTTCTGCTTTTTCAGGGTTTTAAAGTGTATTCTGATGGTAAGACTGATTCAGTAGTTGGCTATATAAGGCATGAAAACATGTGAAAAAGTGCTTGTGTGTTTCAAATTTCATGTAATGAAAGATGGCCTTATTCACTCTAGTCAGGAAAGATTCAGGACAAAAAGCATGCGTGAGAAGGCATATAAAGGACTGTGATTCTTGTAATTATTTTTCTATACAAGTCCTCATTTTTATGTAAGATGGTCTTCTAAAATGTAGGCATAGTTCAATTTCATAGATGCAGGAGAAATTCAGGTCTCTGTGTATCCTATCGAAATTCATCTTTCTGTTTACCATTCTATAAATCTTAAATTTATCATTCCTTTTTCATTAGTTATTGCATGCTTAAGGATACTTTGGGTACTGTTGTCAATGCATTTTATGTCAAATGTTTTCTTGTAATGGTCATACTTAAATCAAAGTCATCTTTGAATTGCAGATTGCATGCAATTCAAAGTCATCTTTCCTTGCTGCAGCAGATGATTGTGGATGATGTCAAGGTATTTGCTGATGGTTATGTTATTTTCTATTATCAATGTTTAAATCTGGACTCCTTGTATAAGGCTGTATGATTAATAAACAATTGTCTGCAATGTATTACTGTTGCTAAGACTTCAACCACTAGACCTTATGATGCAGTCAACAAAAGGCTCAAGAAAAAGTAAAATCAAAGATTTTCATAATCGTGAGTTTGAGCATTCTTTGTGGACTCTTTGGAAGATAAGAAGCCTTTCTAGAGTCAAATAAGAGTTCTAATAGAGTTTATTTAAGTAGGGATCATTTTTTATGGTTCTGATTTTAGTATTTTAGTATTTTTAGTATTTTGTCTTAGATTTAATTTAGGAATTGGTTTCCATTTTGATTTGGGTTTAGGAATAGAGTTAAGATAGAATTGTTAATTCTTTAGGAAACAAGAGGTAATCCTAATCAAAATAGGATTTGTCTTTAGAGTCTATAGATAATGTTGTTCTCCACAAAGAGAAGACAGTTTTCTCAGTTTTGTAAAGTTTCCTGCAGACATATTTGTCTTCTTTAAGGGTTGTGTGTTGCAATCTAGCCTTGGGTGTGATGCCTAAAGATGCCTAGGAGTGATTCCTAGTTTTCCTAATTCATTCTTTGCTTAATTTTCAGGTTTTTTAGCAATTTCTCTTTAACTTTCTGTTCAGAATTTTTCTTTTTTCTATGAATTTTCTGCAGTAGTATTGTGAGTTTAAAGCCTCAAAATCTATTCTACAAGTTTGCTGGCCTAGCCCACAGCTTGTGCTGTTCTCTTACCCTTAATATGAGGGTGCATGGGGCAGGAAGGGAGGCATGCTGGACTCCTTTGAGATGTTGGTCCTTTAACATTTCTATATTTTGCATTCATAACATATATCTCAGTATTTTTATGGGTATGGATATCTCTCTGTCTGTGCAGTGGGTGTTTATCTTTCATTATCCTTGTGATGACTCCCGCTTCCACATTGGTTGGGAGAAGTAGAAACTGTATATAACATCTCATTGAAAGGGTCATGGGCTACTAATAACTTGGCTTAAGCCTTTTGGTCCAATGGTTTAGGGGCAAAAGTTATTGGGCCAGCCTAGGACATAACGTGTTACAATGAGATATCTAATTAAGGTCTTTAAAGAGACACATTCTAAGAAAGCCAGTGATACAAATAGGAAAAGAGCTCTTTTTTTTTTTTTGTGAGTAACCACCAGGACCTTGGTGGGGAGCCTCACTCCCAATTTTTTTAATATACAAAAAAAAAAAAAAAAAAAAAAATTTCAAGAAGGGGCACTAGGCCAATACATCTGGGAGTTCCAAGATTTGCTAAAACTTAACAAACACGAATGTAAGGACAACCTTGCTTCTCTAGGAGAGCAAGCTGGCTAACCCTTGCTAGAAAAGAACTGTCTCTTGAAGACCCTTATTGGCTAGAAAATCAGCAATCTGGTTTGCCTCTCTGAATGTGTGGTAAGAAATGGTCCAATGCTTGCATAAACTACGAATCTGTTGGACTATTGCATCAAAATTGCCTCTATTGACCATGGAGGTTGGATGCTTCCTTTAAGAACATTTACCAGAACTTGAGAATCAAGCTCAACTTGGACTGAGTGAATATTGTACTGGTTGCAAAGTTTTATTCCTCTCCAAACCTGATTAACTAACAATTGTGGCTCATATACTTGATGCACCAAAGAGTGGAGAGCTCCTTCACTACTCCAGTTATCATACCAGAATGAAATTTCACCCTTTCTTAATTTCAGTAAGATCTTTATACAGCAGAAGCATTTGCTTCCATATAAGAGAAGCAACTCTGGGGATTTGCACAGAAGCTGGATGATCACTATCAGAGAGATATCTGGCTCTTAAAAAATCTGCCGGTAGGGAGTTATTGCATCTGAATTTTCACCAAAGCTTTTGAATAAGAGCAACAGCAATATTCTCCAAGGCAGTAAACCCTAATCCATTAGCACATTCAGGTTGACAAATGGACTTCCATGTATTCCAGTGTCTTCTACCTCCATGAGCTGAACTACCCCAAAAGAAATTTGCAAATGCTCTTTCTATCACTTTTAGAACTGCTTTTGGTGGTTACAAGACTGAAAGTAAATATATTGGTATACAACTTAGAACATGCTTAATCAGAATCATTCTCCCGCCAACGGATAAGTACTTCGAGTGCCAAGAGGAAATCTTTGCTATTGTTTTATCCACCATTGGTTGAAAAATCTCCTTCTTCCTGCCTTTTATGATAGGACAACCCAAGTAAGTCATTGGAAATTGCTTTCTCATAAAGCCTGTCACTTGAAGAATAATTCTCTCCCTACTAACAGGAGCTTTATCGGCCAAACAAAAGGAACTTTTAGCCACACTAACCAATTGACCTGCTTCAAAACTGGCAATGAATTTCTTCAAGTTCTTCAGAGATTTAGTCCCCCTGACGCAGCACAAGCTGTGGGCTAGGCCATCCAACTTTTAGAATAGGTTTTAAGGGTTTAAACTTGCAATATTATCACAGGAAAATTGCAGGAAAAGAAAGCAATTTCTAGATTCTGAACTGAAAATTAAAGGAAAGTTTACTGGAAATCTGAAATTAAAGAGAATAATGACTAGAGACCCTAGGAATCACTCCTAGGCAGCTTTAGGCATCACACCTAAGGCTAGATTGCATCACACAACCCTTTAGAAGACAACCATGTCTGCTGGAAATTTTTATTAAGCTGAAAGCTATGTCCTTTTTGTGGAGAACAACATTATTTATAGACTATAAAGACAAATCCGATTTTGACTAGGATTTACCTCTTGTTTTCTAAAGAATTAACAATTCTAGGTTAACTCTAATTTAGTATCAAAATTTAAAATGGAAACCTAAATCAAAATGGAAACCAAGTTCCTTAAGACAAACTACTAAAATACTAAATCAGAAAATCTCCTGCTGTATTACTAAAATACCCCTAACTATGCCAACTCCCAAAAAGGATCTTTGTCTTCTAGACTATGTTACCCGGACTCGCCTCTTACCCCCGGCGTACCCGTGTCGACACGACACGACCTTACGGGTAAGGGTGCGGGACACGGACGGGATTCGGTCAAAATCCAACGGACACTTTGACTCTTGGAAGCTAAGGAGGGGATATGAGGGAAAGAAGGGATGAAGAAGAAGAAGACGACGAAGGAAAGAAAAGATGACAAACAAGACGAAAAGATGATGGTGCTAAGAGTCGACGAAGAAAAGTTTCCGGCGACGCCTCAGTTGATGCCTGATGGCCGAGGAAGACAAAACAGAGAGAAAAAGATGAGCTGCTACGTGTCAAGGTGTCCGGTTGGATTTTTAGAAATTGAGGAATACGTTGCCGCTACCCTTTACTGGGCCAGTGTTGTCCCTTATACGTGGGCCTATAGTTAAGAGTTTTTATGTCCGGGGCCTAATTTTAATTTCATACAAAGTAGAACTAATACTTAAGTAAAATTGGGCCAAGTAATATTTGGGACCTAAACGGTAACAAGTAAAATTGAACAAAATCTCTTTTTATTTTTGTCTATCACTATTATTTCTAAATATTTTATACACAAAAATAATTTATATTTTTAAAAATTAATTATAAAATAATATAATTTTTTTCTAAGTTATCAAATTTTATTAATAGTATAGAAACACATATAATTATATTAGACGTATCCCCGTACCCGTATCCGACTCTTTTACCGTATCCCCGTATCCTCAATTTATGAATTTGATGAACCCGACACCTAGACACGTATCCGTATCTGACACCCGCACCCAAGTCCAGGATGTGTATAAGAGACAATACGGTCTGTCGGGTAAGATACGGGTACTACTGAAGTTGGTGGTCAAGAACATAGGTGGAAGGGAAACTGTAGTAACTTTTTCCCCTGGATCAATTTGATGTCCTGCATAAGAAGTCAAATCTTCAATGTTGAAGATGTTGCTGATGCCCATATCTTCTGGTAATTCTAGAACATAGGCATGGGAGCTTATTTTCTTGAGAATCTTGAAAGGTTCTGCACTTCTTGAATGCAACCTCTTGTAAACACCCTTAGGATACCGTTCAGGACGAATACGGACCATAACTTTATCCCCTTCTTGAAATTCTGCAAATTTCCTCTTTAAATCTGCATGAGATTTGTATTTCTCATTGCTGATTGCAATTCTGTGTCGAACCTCATCGTGTATGTCCAGAATGTGCTTAGAGAAAGTTTCAGCTTCAACACTCGGACGTGCACTAGATGGTAAAGGAAGCAAATCAATTGGTTTGCGAGGATTAACACCAATTACAGTCTCAAAAGGACTATAACCAGTAGATCTAGTTACCGAACTGTTAACAGTAAGCAAATTCAGCCATCGGTAAAATTTGATCCCAACTAGAAATATGATCACCAACCAAACATCGAAGAAGATCTCCCAAGCTGCGATTAACAACTTCTGTTTGTCCATCAGTTTGTGGATAGAAAGAAGAAGAAAACTTAAGTTTTTTATGCAGCATCTTCCATAACATTCGCGAAAAGAACTTGTAAACTTCACATCCCTGTCAGAAACAATAGTTTTTGGCAAACCATGAAGTCTAACAACTTCTTTGAAAAAAAATCTTAGCAATATGGACAGCATCGGATGTTTTAGAACATGGAAGAAAGTGAGCCATTTTAGAGAATCGATCCACTACCACAAGGATAGAATCGTAGCTTCTTAATGTTTTTGGTAAACCAAGGACAAAATCCATGCTCAAATCTTGCCATGGCTCATATGGTATGGGTAATGGCATGTAAAGACCTGTATTCTTTTTGTGCCCTTTAGCTAGCTGGCAAACCCGAGAACGGGCAACAGTTTTGCAGCACTCAACATCTCGTCTTATGCTTGGCCAGTAGAAATGGTCTTGAACCATAAGAATGGTTTTATCACGCCCAAAGTGTCCTGCAGCACCGCCACCGTGCAATTCCCAGATTACCTGTTCTCTTAGAGAAGCAATTGGCAAACAAAGTTGAGTTCCTTTGAAAAGGTAACTATCATGTAGTGAAAAAATTTGCATAATCAGCTTGTTGTCCAGCCACTAAACCTTCATAAATGACCTTAAAATCCTTGCAAGTGGAGTAATCTTGCTTGAGAGAATGAAAGCCAACCACTTGTCATAGCCATAGATGTAAGGATAAGATGCACGCGACTAAGTGCATCAGCCACTTTATTCTCAGTTCCAGCTTTGTGTTTAATAACAAAGTTGTACTTCTTTCTTACTGCTGCAAGAAAGAAGACCATTTACCATGTCGATGACTCAACTTCTTCTGAGAGTTTATATATTGAAGAGTCTTATGATCAGAGTACAAGACAAACTCCTTATAAACAGAGGACAAGATAATGATGCCAATGTCGAATTGATTGAATCACGGCATAGAATTCCTTGTCATAAGTAGAGTGCTTCTGTTTTGCATCGTTTAGCTTTTCACTAAAATAGGCGATTGGATGTCCTTCTTGACTAAGAACTCCTCCAATCCCCACATTGGAAGCTGTCACATGCCACTTCAAACACATTAGAAGCGTCACATGTCACTTCAAACACCTTAGAGAAGTTAGGCAGCTTGAGTACCGGAGCTTGAGTCATTCTTTTCCTCAACTTCTCTAAAGCTTTGGTTGCAGAACTTGTCTAGTTGAACTGCCTCTTCTTCAAACAATCAGTTATTGGCACCATAACAGTACTAAATCCTTTGATAAATCGCCTATAGAATGTGGCCAACCCATGAAAACTTCGGACTTCATGTAGAGTGGTAGGGACTGACCACTCAATAATGGCCTTCACCTTTTCTGGATCAGCTGCTATCCTTTTATTGGAGACAACAAAACCCAAGAATACCACACTGGAACTCAAAATGTCATCAAAATAAACAACCAGAAAGCGACCAATAAAGGGTTGAAATACTTGTGTCATGACTCTCATTAAGGTGCTGGGAGCATTTGAAAGACCGAAAGGCATGACCAGCCACTCATAGTGACCATCCTTGGTCTTAAAAGCTGTCTTCCACTCATCTCCTGGTCGTATCCTTATTTGATAGTACCCCTTCTGCAAGTCAATCTTGATATAAACTGTTGATCCAGCCATCATGTCAGACATATCATCAAGTCTTGGAATTGGAAACCTGTACTTGATTGTTATCTTGTTGATAACATGACTGTCAACACACATTCTCCATGTTCCATCTTTCTTTGGAGTTAATAATGTTGGTGCAGCACAAGGATTTAAACTTACTTGAACAAATCCTTTGGCTAACAATTCGTCAACCTGTCTTTTAAGTTCAGCAGCTTCGCTTGGATTCATTCGATAAGACGGAAAATGAGGGAGTTGTGAACCCAGTATGGAAAAGTCTATTGCATGTTGAACATCACGCATAGGAGGTAGTTCATTTGGTAAATCTTCAGGTGCAATATCAGAAAAATCTGACAACAACTTCTTAACTTTTGGAGGTACCACTTCGAAGTCCGTAGTTGCTGAAAATTTTACTTCTTTGGATACAAGAGCAAACACCACCCCTTGCTTCTTACTCTTCCTTTCAAAAGGTTTCTTGCTAAGAATTTGAAGAGCTTTTTTCTTCTCAATCACCTTCTTAGGCTTTGAATCTTCTTCCTTAGCTGATTTTGGTTCTTGGTACTTCTTCATAGTTTCAGCGCTTAAAGGCTTTAGAACAATGTGCTTGTCATTGAACTTGAAGGAATATGTGTTTGCCTTCCCATTATGTTCCAAATCTTGATCATATAACCAAGGTTGGACAAGAAGAATGTGTGCAACTGTTATTGGAATAACATCACACCATATAGAATCAGTGTAAGGTCTATGCTTCAATGAAACCAAGCATCGTTTCGTCACATTGAACTGGAATAGAGCTGCTGTTAATCCATGCAACCTTATATGGTTCTGGATGTAGCTCTGTAGGGAACTTTAGTCATTCCACAGTCGATTCAGAAACAACATTCATACAACTACCACCATCAATGATAAACTTTCTGGTCTCTTTTCCACAGCAAACTAATGTTTGGAAAATTGAAGTCCTCCTCTAGTCTTCCTCTTGTGACTTTGGTGCAGCAAGTATGCGTCTAACAACTGAAAGATAAGATGTATCTTCTTCCGCTTCTTCTAAGTCATCAATGTTAAGCCTTGTCATATCATCTAAGTAATCCGTACCTTCATCTTCCTCAGCTTCAGGACTGTCCCTCTCTTCGGATTCAGCATCCATATGCAGATTTCTTTTGTTTGGACACTCAAACGTCATATGATCCTTGAGTCCACACCTAAAACACCCATCCTTAGTCTTTGCGTCGTTCATCAACCATGGGAGCTTTATTCTTAGGATCAGCAGACTTGTGGGTTGCTTGGATGGATTTGTTTGCTTGTAAAATTTTCTTGTTGCAGCAAACTTTTTGGTGTTTGTCTCCCTGGCTTGAAGGGTGAGCTTCCACATAGGTGGTTGCCATAGAATTTTCTCAAATTGTAAAGCCAATTGGAATGCTTCATTAACACTGCAAATTCGATGTCCTATAAATTGGTTGCAAATTTCAGGCCTTAAACTCAACTTAAATCGAGCTAAAGATTGATATGGACTTTCAGATCCTCCACAGCGAATTTATAGCTCTTCAAATTTGTTCATGTACCCAATTACTGTCATCCCTCCTTGCCTTAAACTAGTAAGATCATCAAAGAGATCGTATTGATATTGCTCAGACAAATACTCTCTCTTTAAAAACAGCTTCTTCTCTTCCCAATTCATGCCTATTTGTCCTTGAAGTTGACGATCGTATTCAACTCCTGTCCACCAAACTTGAGCTTGTCCAATAAGTTTCATGATGGTAAACCTAACTTTCCTTTCATCAGTCATATCATACCAATCAAAATAATGTTTCAAAGTAGCAAGCCAATCAGAAAAAACTTTATGATCAATCCTTCCGTCAAAATCTAGAATATCAACTCTCTCTTTTTTGGTGATATCTCCAGCCGTATCATAAATATCTTGTCTATCACACCTTCGATACCTTCCAAATTGTATAATTTGGTTCGCCATCTCTAGAAGAGAAGCTTGTGGCCTCTCAAGGTGCTTAATTTGGCCCAAGAACATCTCCACCAGTTTGTGGGTGTGTTGTATCTTCCCGGATAATTGGAAACAGGATTTTTCCCACTGTTCTTTGTTGCAGAACCAGATCCACTTGAACCGTTAGTTCAGCCGTTGGTTTTGATTGAAAATTAGGATTATCCATCTCAGAGAGTTTTGCTTCAATTTCAGTCACTTTCTGCAAAATTAGATCTATGAGATCATCCCGATCCTTGTCAGTGTATCGTGGCCTAAAACTCTGACCACTTCATAGGACAGCCATGCTCTGATTCCAATTTGATGCAGCACAAGCTGTGGGTTAGGCCGTCCAACTTGTAGAATAGGTTTTAAGGCTTTAAACTTGCAATAAGAGACAGCCTAATAAAGAAAATTCTGAACTGAAAATTAAAGGAAAGTTTACTGGAACTCTGAAATTAAAGAGAATAATGACTAGAGACACTAGGAATCACACCTAAGGCTAGATTGCATCACACAACCCTTTAGAAGACAACCATGTCTTCTGGAAATTTTTATTAAGCTGAAAGCTAAAATCCATTGCTATCCATCGCTAAATGGTTGAAATTTGTAAGGAAATATTGTAATATAGACAAAAATAGTGAACAACATTATTTATAGACTATAAAGACATCCTATTTTGACTAGGATTTACCTCTTATTTCCTAAAGAATTAACAATTCTAGCTTAACTCTAATTTGGTATCAAAATTTAAAATGGAAACCTAAATCAAATTGGAAACCAAGTTCCTTAAAGACAAACTACTAAAATACTAAATCAGCAAATCTCCTGCTAAATTACTAAATATCCCTAACTATGCCAACTCCCAAAAAGGATCTGTCTTTTAGACTATGCCAAATCAAAGCTTGGGCTTTGGAAGCTTGTTTACTACGCCTTAAATAGACTTTTCTAAATTGCTGCCATTTATCTCTATCACTGCCCTGTAGTGAAAATTATAATATCATCAGCAAACATCGAGTAATACTCAAGTAAGTTCTGGGTACAGCATTGCGAGCAATCTTGCTTGTAGTGAATTCCTTCTTCAAACTCCTCTTGATAGCTTCCATCAAGACAATGAACAGCAAAGGTGACAAAGGATCACCTTGCTTGAGACCCCTAAATGATTTGAAGAAACCTTTTGAGGCTCCATTAAGAAGGATAGAAAACCAAGCAATCACTAACTGCATTATGAACAAGAGAGATCCATTCAGCTTGAAATCCAAATGAGGCCAACACCTTACAAAGGACAGTTCAAGAAACCCTGTCAAATACTTTTGCTAGAGATCTAATCCAATTTGATGATGACATTACTAGCCTTAGTTTTATTGTCAATGAACTCCACCATCTCTTGAGCAATCAAAATGTTGTCAGAAATAATCCTCCTCTTTGTAAATGCTGCTTGCTGATGAGAGCTAATAGTGGGCAGAATTGAGCCAAGTCTCAATGCCAATACTTTTTGCAAATTTTATTCACAAAAGTACAGAAGTAATAAGCCTAAAGTCTCCAAAAGACGCTGGGTTGTCATTTTTTAGAATAAGAGCAATTAAGGTGCTGGAAAACATTCTAGGCAGTTTGTCACCATTAAGAAAAGCCTTCTCTCCATTAAACAGCTATGTTACCCGGACTCGCCTCTTACCCCCGGTGTACCCGTGTCGACACGACACGGGTAAGGGTGCGGGACACGGACGGGATTCGGTCAAAATCCAATGGACACTTTGACTCATGGAAGCTGAGGAGGGGATATGAGGGAAAGAAGGGATGAAGAAGAAGACGACGAAGGAAAGAAAAGATGACTGAACAAGACGAAAAGATGATGGTGCTAAGAGTCGACGAAGAAAAGTTTTCGGTGACGCCTCGCTTGATGCTCGATGGCGAGGAAGACAAAACAGAGAGAAGAAGATTCTTCTCTCTAGATGTGTAAAGAGTTTTGATGGTGGTTCATCAAGACCGGGTCCCGTGGCCTTACTTGTCTAATATAATTATATGTTGTTTTTAAAGTTGGGCCAAAGTTTCTCTGCAGTTTTTATATAAATTGGGCCTAATTTTAATTTCATACAAAGTAGAACTAATACTTAAGTAAAATTGGGCCAAGTAATATTTGGGACCTAAACGGTAACAAGTAAAATTGAACAAAATCGCTTTTTATTTTTGTCTATCACTATTATTTCTAATATTTTATACACAAAAATAATTTATATTTTTAAAAATTAATTATAAAATAATATAATTTTTTTCTAAGTTATCAAATTTTATTAATAGTATAGAAACACATATAATTATATTAGACGTATCCCCGTACCTGTCCTATCCGACTCTTTTACCATATCCCTGTATCCTCAATTTATGAATTTGATGAACCCGACACCTAGACACGTATCCGTATCTGACACCCGCACCCGAGTCCAGGTAACATAGTTAAACAGATCATATTTAATAATGTCCCAACATGCTGTAAAGAAGACTCCATTGTATCCATCACAACCAGCACAACCATCCTTATTAAGAGGGAAAATTGCTTCCCTTAATTCCTCATAGGTGAGCTCTTTAAGGAGATTACTATTATCCCTCTCATTAACCAACATAGGTGGAGTGACCCCCCCCTCCCTACCAAGGTACCGGTGGTTCCTCAAAAATAAAAAAGGTATAGCAGATAAGAAAAAAGGATTGGTGTCTGTGTCCTCTTGCTGAAAAAAACTTGATAGCTTCATGCTCAATTCTACTAATGTCATCAGTCCATTGACCATCAATCTTCATTTTGGTTATAGCAAGTTTGTCTTTTTGCAACCATCTTGGAATGAAAGTATTTAGAATTATGGTTTACATTCCCCTTCCTTTAGCCATTTAATACCTAATTTTTGCTGCCAGTAAACTTCCTCATCAGCTAGACACTTAAGGAGATGAGCTTTAGCTTGAGCCAGCTCAACCTTACCATCCAAAGAGCCATGTGTTTGCAACAGAATTTCCTTATCTTCAACCTCCTTCTCAGCCTTGCTCAGGTTGGAAAATATATTCCCAAAAGTACTGAAACTCCAGTCTTTTAACACTCGTTTCAGTCTCTTTAGCTTGCATGCCAGCTTAAATAAAGGTTCCCCAATACATTGCAGGTTCCAATTGTCTTCTACCAACCTTAAAAGATTTGGGTGACCAGTCCACATGTTTAAAATCCTGAAAGGCTTAAGGCCATTGAAAATGGAATTTTTGAAGGATAACCACATTGGAGAATGATTAGAGCAGGTCTTGGGAAGATGCTGAACAGATATTTTTTGATAGCAATTGTGGAAAGGAAGGTTACAAACAACTCTATCCAAACGTTTCCAAACTGGGAACCTATCCTATTCCCTGGCCAAGTGAATTTATGTCCTACAAAAGGCATGTTAAAGAGCTCACAATCATCAAGGTAACTGTTAAACTCTTCCATTGAACCAGGTTCAGGAGTGGCTACCCCCATGTACTCAGAAGAATTGCAAATACAGTTGAAATCACCTCCAACCAACCATGGTTCAGACACAGCAGATACTTGCCTCAAGCAATTTCTTCTATCTTCTTTAGTACTTTTCGCATAAATGAATGAAGCAAAACAAGTTGAATTCAAAGTAGGGGAGGACATTCTAGCATGCACCAACTGATCCTCATCCAAAAGGACTGAAAAAGAGCAAGCAATATTCCAGAAAACCCAAACCTTTCCATTAGGGTTAGAGTGGAATCCCTGAAAACCTAATTTGAAAGCAATTGAGGAGATTTTATCCTTACTGATCAAAGGATGTAAAAGACACAGTATTTTTATATTGTGGCATCTAATCCAATACTTAGTCCTGCATAGAGAAGCTTTATTTCTCTATTCCTCGAACATTCCATAATAGGATACTATTCATTGTAAACTTGAGGTTGGAAGCTGTGTGTGGAGCTTACCCAGGCTTCTGGTAGCCATTCTATGAGTTCTAGGCAAACAAACAAATCAAACAAATCAAGCCTTAATCCCACTAAGTAGGGTCGGCTGCATAAATTCTGCTACACCATTGTGCTCTGTCATAAACCATATCCTCCTCAATTCCTAGATGGGCTATATCTTTCTTACAAGTTATCCACCAAGTTTTTTTTCGGTCTTCTCCTACCCCTCTTTTGTTGACTACTCTTTCTAAAATCAACTCGCCTGACAGGCACTTCTACCACCTTAAGCCTGTTTCTCTCATCTTTTCATTAATAGATGCTACTCCTATCTTCTCATGAATATGCTCATTGTGTATCTTGTCCATCTTAGTATACCCACACATCCATCTTAACATTCGCATTTTTGCTACTCTCATCTTTTGCTCATGTGTGTAATTCACTGCCCAACACTCAGACCCAAGGGTATAAAGCATTGCTGGCCTAATTTCCGTCCTATAAAATTTACCCTTAAGTCGTGAAGGAATTTTGCGGTCGCATAATATTCCTGATGCCATTGTCCATTTAGTACAACATCTTGTATGTGATATGTAACATCTCGATCTATACCATCATTACTGTGAAAAACTGATCCTAAATACTTAAAATTCTCACTTATGGATATCTCTTGATTTCCGATACTAACCCCTATTCTATTCTTACGTGCACCCTTGCTAAACTTAAGTTCCATATATTTTGTTTTTGATCTACTAATTTTTAACCCTTTTGCTTCAAGTGTCTCTTTCCAAACCTCGAGTTTAGCCTTAATCCCATCTTTTGTTTTGTTGTAAATATGGCAAGTAAATATATTTACTTAATTGTAGGATTTGATTGTAGGCTAATTGATTTACCTTGATTGTAGGCTAATTGATTTACCTGATTATAGGATTTAGATGCTTGATTTTAGGATGTAAGGATGTAAATTGATTAGATCTTAATTTTAGGATCTAGATTATTCTACACTTGTATATATATAGATCTTATGTACTCTTGACAGGATAGTGAGAATAAACAAGATATTTCTCTCTATAACATGGTATCAGAGCTTTAGGTTTTATCTTTTTCGTGACCCTGTTGAGTCAATTTTCAATCTCTAGTTTGGTACATTAAAATTCCTACACTGAGTTGTAATGGCATCTAGATGTGTATAAGAGACAGAGAGCATGAAATCCTATATCTCTGATGTAATTCCTTTGACTACAATCATCAGGTACATCAATTAGCCTCAATCTGTCTCTTATACACATCTAGTATGTGTATAAGAGACAGCCGCAAAGGAGACAAATGTTCATATTCTCTTATACACATCTAGATGTGTATAAGAGACAGTGATATGCCTATGATGTTTGTAAGGAGTTTTATCGTCCAGAAAAACAGGAAAGATCTCTGATGGTTTAATAGAGATGTGTATAAGACATCTAGCTCAAAGGAAGAAGAGTATTCAACTCCTCATAGTCTTGATGTGAAAACTCAACAGTCTCACCGTGAGCAAATGGTCATTATGAGTTTCCTTGCGGGATTGCCATCTTAGTTTGATCGCTCGAACACAGATTCTTTCCAGTCCAGAGATTGTCTCTCTCCGTGACACCTTCACTCGAGTGTTACGAGTTGAGGGATCTCGACCTTCTCTTCCTAGTGTTACTAGTGCCCTCGTGAGCCAAGGTACTTTGAATGAGGCTAGTTGAGGAAAAAGCAATGGTAGTCGAAATGGACATGATTTTCAAGGTGGAGGGAATGCTAGTCATGGACAACATGACCAAAATCAACGTGTCTGTTATCATTGTCAAAAACCTGAATAAGTGACATTGGGTGCAGGACGAGTCACCGTTCCGGTACATTGCAGGATCTGAAAATAACTCCCCATCATCTGCTGTAAGTTGCATATTAGTGATCAAAGCCTTCATCTGTGGATAAATCCGTTCTTGTTTCTGCTGATGAATTTGCTCGCTTTAGCGAGTACCAAGCCTCACTAAAGTCAACTATTCCATCTTCTCTTAATGAGTCAGGTAAACCTACTTCATGTCTTGTGTCATCCTCTAGCAAATGGGTCATTGATTCAGGTGCTATAGACCATATGACAGGTGATACTGGTATCCTTTCCTCATTTAGTTCTCACACAAATCTTTCAAGTGTTACTTTGGCTGATGGGTCAATGACTTCTGTTGTGGGTTCTGGAATAGCCAATCCCACAACATCTATCTCGCTGTCATCTGTTTTGTGTTTGCCTAATTTTTTGTTCAACCTACTTTCGGTCAATAAAATTACTCGTGCTCTCAATTGTTTTGTCTCATTTTTCCCTGATCATTGTGTGTTTCAGGATAATCTTATGACGAGGTAGATTATTGGTAGAGGACGTGAGTCAGCGATCTTTATTTACTCGAAACTCCTTCAATGAAAGTGCCGAAACCCATTGCATGTTCAAGCACTTTGACACCTCTTGAAGTTCACTATCGATTAGGGCATCCACCTTTGTCGATTTTGAAGAAGTTGTTTCCAAATTTTCAAAATTTATCCTATTGAGATTGTGAGACTTGTCAATTTGCTAAACATCATCGTGTCTCTTATTTGCCTAGAGTCAATAAACGGGTTGCGTCCCCTTTTGAATTAGTTCATTCTGATGTTTGGGGTCCTTGTCTAGTGATTTCTGAGTCTGGTTTTAGGTATTTTGTCACCTTTGTGGATGACTATTCTCGTGTTACTTGGTTATATTTAATGAAAAATAGATCAGAATTATTCAACATCTTTTGTTCCTTTTGTGCTGAAATAAAAACACAATTTATATCTCCGTGCGCACTCTAAGAAGTGATAATGCAAAAGAGTACTTTTCTCATCCTTTTGATTCCTACATGTCAGAAAATGGAATTCTTCACCAATCTTCATGTGTTGACACACCACCCCAAAATGGTGTTGCCGAGAGGAAAAATAGACACTTACTAGAAGTTGCTAGAGCTCTCATTTTTCAAATGAAGGTCCCAAAGCAATTTTGGGGAGATGTATATAAGAGACTTGTTTCTTAATTAATCGCATGCCATCATCTGTACTTGCTGGTGAGATTCCTTACTAGACTTTGTTTCCTTCTCGACCCTTATTCCCGATTGAACCACATATTTTTGAGAGTACTTGTTTTGTTCATGATGTTCGCCCTCAAGTGTCTAAATTGGATCCTAAGTGTCTCAAATATGTCTTTTTAGGATATTCTCGTCTTCAAAAAGGATATAGATGCTATTCTCCTACTTTGGGTCGTTATTTAATTTCTGCTGATGTTACATTTTTTGATACCACTCCATTCTTTCCTGAATCTAATGTTTATGGTTGTGAGAGGGAGGAAGATAACATTATGATAATCTAGTTTATACTGTGACAACACTTGTTAGTCCTATTCCTACGAGACCACCTATCACTCAAGTGTATACTCGTCGGACTCAACACACAGACTCACATCCTCCACCAACTCCTCCGTCTACAGATCCGAGTCTTGATCTACCTATTGCTCTTCGAAAAGGTAAAAGACAATGTTCTTATCCAATCTCTTCATTCGCTTCATATGAACATTTGTCTCCTTTGCGGTGTTTCATTGCTTCTTTAGATTCAGTGTTGGTTCCTAATAATCTTCCTGAGGCTTTGGCTCATTCTAGTTGGCGAGCTGCTATGGAAGAAGATATGATGGCTTTAGACAACAATGGTACTTGGGAGTTGGTATATCTACCAGCTAATAAGGAGGCTATTGGTTGTAAATGGGTGTTTGTTGTTAAAGTTAACCCTGATGGGTATGTTGCACGGCTAAAAGCTCGTCTTGTAGCAAAAGGGTATGCTCAGACATATGGGGTAGATTATTTTGATACAGATCTCTCCTGTGGCAAAACTTGCTTCTGTCCGTTTGTTTATTTCCCTTGCTGCTACTAACAGGGGCCTTTGCACCATAAAACCTAAAGCTCTGATACCATGTTATAGAGCTTTGACTTGCAAGAAGAAGTATATATGGAGCAACCACCTGGGTTTGTAGCTCAGGGAGTCAGTAAGGTTTGTAGACTTGAAAGTCATTATATGGTTTAAAAGAGTCCTCGTGCTTGGTTTGGACGGTTTAGTGAGGTTGTTCAAGAGTTTGGCATGAAGAAGAGTAAGCGTGACCATTCTTTTCTATCAACAATCTAAAGTGGCCTTATCTTATTGGTTGTTTATGTTGATGACATTGTTATTCTTGGTAGTAATAGTGCAGTATTTGACCCTTAAATCTTTTCTTCAAACTCATTTCCAAACCAAAGACTTGGGGATGTTAAAGTGCTTCTTGGGCATTGAAGTTACTAGGTGTAAAAAGGGTATCTTTCTGTCTCAAAGAAAGTATATCCTTGACCTTTTGACATCAACAGAGGGAAGTTGGGTGCTAAACCTTGTAGTGCACCAATGATCACTAATATGCAACTTACAGCAGATGATGGGGAGTTATTTTCGATCCGCAATGTACCGGAGATTAGTTAGAAAATTGAATTATCTTACGGTGACTCGTCGACATTGCATATCCTGTCGGCATTGTGAGCGGTTTATGTCTTCACCAAGAACCACTCATTGGGCAGCTTTAGAGCAGATCTTGTGTTATCTCAAGGGAGTTCCAGGACGTGGTATACTATACCGTAATCATGGTCATTCTCGTATTGAGTGTTTTTCAGACGCAGATTGGGCAGGTTCTAAAATTGATAGGAGATTCACCATAGGGTATTGTGTTTTTGTTGGAGGTAATTTGGTATCATGGAAAAGCAAGAAGCAAAATGTAGTGTCTCGATCTAGTGCAGAATCAGAATATAGAGCCATGGCACAATCAACTTGTGAGCTGATATGGATACATCAATTGTTAACTGAGATTGGTGTAGATAGTTCAATTGCCTATGAAGTTATGGTGTGACAATCAAGCTGCTATCCATATTGCATTAAATCCGGTTTTTCATGAGAGGACCAAACATATTGAAGTTGATTGTCACTTTATCCGTGAGAAGATTCAGCAAAATTTTATCTCTACCAATCATGTAAAAACCGGAGAACAGTTAGCTGACTTTTTCACCAAGGCTTTGAGTGGTCCGAGGATTGATTATATTTGTAACAAGATGGGCATGATTAACATCTATGCTCTATCTTGAGGAGGAGTGTTGTAAATATGGCAAGTAAATATATTTACTTAATTGTAGGATTTGATTGTAGGCTAATTGATTTACTTGATTGTAGGATTTAGATAGCTTGATTTTAGGATGTAAGGATGTAAATTGATTAGCTTAATTTTAGGATCTAGATTATTCTACATTTGTATATATATAGATCTTATGTACTCTTGACAGGATAGTGAGAATAAACAAGATATTTTTCTCTCTATAACATGTTTCATCTACCCTAAAACAATGTCATCTGCAAATAACATACACCATGGTATTTCCTCTTGTATGTGCCTTATAAGTGCATCTATGACCAATGCAAATAGATAAGGACTTAGAGCTGAACCTCGGTGTATAGGGAATTCTCGTGTCAACCTTCCTGGTGTTCTCACACTTGTAACCACATCCCTATACATCTCCTTTATTGATTCTATATATGCTATTCTAACTCCTCTTTTTTCTAAAACTCTCCACATAACTTCTTTAGGGACTCTATCGGGACTCTATCGTATGCATTTCAAGATCAATAAAATTCATATGTAAATCATTTTCCTTATCACGGTATCTCTCTGTAAGTCTCCTTAAGAGATGTATGGCTTCGGTAGTCGATCTCTCTGGCATGAAACCAAACTGATTATTTGACACCTTAGTCTCGTTTCTTAACCTTCTTTCTATCACCCTCTCCCAAAGTTTCATTGTATGGCTCATTAATTTAATACCTCTGTAATTCACACAATTTTGTAAGGATGATGTCCCCTTTGTTTTTGAATTTGGGTATGAGAGTACTCTTCTTCCATTGGTCAGACATCTTTCTACTCTTCAATATTTTATTGAAAAGATTGGTAAGCCAACTTATGCCCTTCTTTCCTAAGTATTTTCATATCTCGATTGGAATATCATCCGGGCCAACTACTTTTCCTTTCTCCACCTTCTTCAAAACCTCCTCCACCTCTGATTCCTGAATCCTTTTATAATACATTACGTTTCTATACTCCTCAAACTTAGCTAACTCTCCTAAAATGATATTGTATCCATTGCCTTCATTGAATAATTGATGGAAGTATCTCCCACCTTTCCTTAATTTTCTCAGCTCTTACTAGCACTTTATTATTTTCATCATTGATGCACTTGACTTGGGTTAAGTCATTATGGGCTCTTGCTTTAGCAATTTTATAAATATCTTGGTCCCCCTCCTTAGATTCTAATTTTTGGTAAAAATTTTCAAAAGCCCTATCCCTCGACTCACTTATAGCCTATAACTTTGTGTCCTATGCTTTCTTCCTTGCCTTGAATAAGTCTTGAAAGTAGTATTAATTTATTTACTACCTGCCATAGCCTTGATTTTCTTTCCAATTTTTCGCTGGTCTCCCTCAAATCTTCCTGATTCAAAGGAGTTATGTCCCTAGGAGATTCAAGTTCAGAGAGATAATCGGTAGATTCCCTCGTTTGTTTAACTTGCTCAAAGCCAGGATCCTCTCTCACTTCAACATTTGAAATAGTCATCTTATCTGGCATTTTTTATAACAACTCCTTATCAATAGATTCAAATTTTGATCCAAGCACAATCTGAGCTGTAGTATCTTGAGTGTGGCCATTTGAATTCAAATCAGTAGGTTTTCAATTAGTCAAAGGGGGGGTTCTGGATTGCTCAAGATTTGCTCCACCAAAACAGGAACTTGAACTTCCTGTTCCATATTTTAGGAATTTCCGTTTGAGTCTGAACTTCCATTGTTGGAACCTCATTAGAATGAATCTCCACTCCATTTTACTTGCCACCTGAAGGCCCTGGCAAAGAAAATGCAGCTTCTTTTTGGACTGGATGAGACTCAAGAACTAAATTAGGGTTAGGATTTGATTTTTTCTGATAAATTCTCCTGATGATCACTTGCTTCCCTTTGTTCCTAGTGGATTTCTGTTTGACCTTCTTCTGAGTTGTTCCCTTTTCACCCTTCTCCTGCATGTTAATTTGTTGATCATTCCTATCATTCTCAGCAACCAGTGTCTTGTTACTTGTGGACTCTTTGTGATCAGACCTTGGAACGACTTCTACACTATGTTACCCAGACTTGGGTATGGGTGTCGGGTGCGGGTACCAGTCTAGAGGTCAGATTCGTTAATTTTCATATTTTGAGATACGGGGACTCGACAAAAGAGTCGGACACGGGTACGGGATACGTCAGAAAACACATATTGCCCATATATATTTTCATAAATGTTTTTTTTTTTTCTTGGAACAATTTTTATTTTAGGGTAGTTGATGATAAATAAAATAGTGTAAAGTTTTCTGAAAGAAATGGTACGGGAAAGAAATTTATCACAAACAGGTCAGAAATGTAATTTGGCAAGTATAAAGGCCAAATTAATATTACAAAGGTTAAAATGGCCAAGAGTTTAAGTTACATATAAACAAGAAAGAGAAATGAAAATACAGGGGCTTAGTTGCAATTTTTGTAAAAGGTGAAACCCTATCCCTATCTTAAAACACAGCCTCCTCCCTCAAACCTTCTCGTCTTCTTCCTTGAGCATCTGCACATCGCCACTGACGGCAAAACAGTAACTGACAGGAAAACAGCAGCTCTAGATCTCCTCTCTCCACCCACCACAGAAGCCAATCGGCTACAGCAGCTTTACATTTCCTCTCTCCTCCCAACATAGAAGCCAATCATCAATGTCAAGAGTGCAGCCGACGGCAAAACCAGTCGATCTTCTTCTCTCTTTTATCAGTCAAAGCACGCATCTGATGTTGACCAGATCCGGCACGTATCCCGCACCTGCACCTTAGATCTGGACAATGTGTCGTGTTATGTCGACACGGGTGCGCTGGGGGTGAAGGGCGAGTCTGCATAACATAGCTTCTCTAGCCAGACAATCTACGTCTGCATGGCCTTGCTTATTACACAAATTGCAATAAGCTGGAAGGTTTTCATAGGTGACAGATTGCCATTGACCATCATCATCTACACCAACCTAAACACTTTGAGGCAACTTGGAATTCAAGTCCACCTCCACACACACTTTTGCATGACTAGGACGTAATAGAGTTTCAGTAGCAATATCCATCTTCAAGGGTGTACCCACCAATTGAGCAACTGAATAAAGAGTCTTTATGAAAATGACAATAGGGCAGATTCTCAAAGTGAACCCAAACTGGTGCATGGAAGATTCAGCATTATGCCTGTACATATGATTCCACTTAAACACACGCATTGGAAAACCATTAACATGCCACATTCCCTTAATCCAGCAGCGTAAAAAATCATCTTCAAGCTTGAATCTGATTAATACATGCCCATGATATCAATTAATCCAATATTATACGAACCTTTGAAACCAATTGTCAAAAAATCTTCTCTGACAGTCTCCATCTTAGGCCTACCATGGGAGAATTCTCTGATGAGAGCCAACTTGAAAGGCTGGGAAAGAATCTCAACCCCCTATTTGGTAAAGAATACAGCCGGTTCTCCTTTCGTCATTCCTTTTGGCTTGATGAAGTTAGGTTGTGATCCTTGCTGTTTTCCTTGTAGGACGTCAGCAAATGATCTAGATTGAGGCCCTCCAGCCAGTGGCTGAATGGCAGAAGCCCCTCCATGGAGGTGGAGGAGCCATCGAGCAAGTTTAGAGAGAAGGTGGAGAGAAATTTCTAGAGAGAAAGTGGAGAGAAGGTGGTGCTCCTTAACAGCAAGATGATTTGTGCATCTGTACACGTGAAGTTAGAATATGGAGAAAACCACCAATTTGAGGATATTGGTCATTGTGTCTCATTCCCAAAAGCAGACGTATGGCAACAGTAGTTTTTATCAAATGATTGTTGATTAAGTTGTTCCCTGGCTAAAGACTGGGAGAATTAAACAAACATTCTTCATCATGTCTCCACATTAGAGGTGCTGTATGGGCTAAATACTGATTCACCTGTGGATTGATAACAAGGTGGACAAGGCAACTGCAAATAATGGTTACAGAGACTGCCTTAGATCCTAACAAATGTCACTTTGCTTTTTGCTTGGTAAGGATAAAAATTGGATGAAAAGAAGAAAAGCTGATGGAAAAGGAGTTCAGATATTTTAAGAACTTCCCACTACACCTGAATATCAAGGGAAGTGAGAAATCCAGTGCTAAAGTGGAGGAGGAAAGGGATGGCCGTCAGAAAGTAAAAAGCTAAAAATAGACTAAATACTCTTAATCAAGGAAAAGCAGTGAATAAACAACTAGGCGCAAACCACATTTGTGCAATTGAGCTGTGGCACAAAAAAGGAGTTAACAGAAAGGTCAATTCTCCTTGTCATATTTCTTTCTATGATCTTCTTAGTCCCCTTTGAACTTCAGCATGCATTAAAAGTGGAACTAAGAGCTTAGCCCCATTATAAATAATAAATACTGTGGGACATGTCTTTTATCACTGTGGACGCTTGGTAATTTTATGTGTGCTTTTGGTATAATTTGTTCTCATAGGGTTTATATGTGTGTAGTTTGAAGTTTGAACATCTCTCTGTCTCTGTGTCTCTCTCTCTCTCAACACACAACTAGACTTTTCCTTCACAAGAAAGCATACATGGCAAGAGCATGTCTCTCTCTCTCTCTCAACACACAACTCAGACTTTTCCTTCACAAGAAAGCATACATGGCAAGAGCATATACATTTATTACTTAAAATGAGTTATCTTCAGCAATTTCTGGCTGTGGAAATTCTTACTCATTTATGAATCTCTGTTGCTTCCACCTAAATTTTGGATTTTGTTTATGTTACAGATAATTGACATCCGGCAGCATTGCCTTTATAAAACTTTAAGAGCTGGCCACTCAAGTGTTATCCTTCTGAGCGCAAATCTAATCTGATTAGTTGTCTATGCACAATATTTCCCCTAATTTCTGTTAGGCTTTCCTTTTTTTGTTAATTTTCTTTTTGTTCTAAATATTAAATAGTTTAATTTTGCTTGGCCCATTCAGTAGTTGTTTGCTGTCAATGCCTTTTTATGCTTAATTTCCTTTGACATCTAAACATATCCTTTTATCATAACACTCGAATCTGTGTGTGTATTTTTTATTTTGAGTGAACTGCTTGTTCCAAACAATTTACTGTCTCTGTTTCCTTCACTAATACCTTCAGATATGTAGTAGTGTTCAGTTCCTTCCTTGGAGACCTTGGGAAGGTAATTTTGGATACTTAAATAGACACACACACACACACATATATGTGTATTAAATGCTCAAGACTTCCACTCTTAATTCCAGCAGTGCCCTGGGTGGTAAATGATGTTTATTACCAGGCTATACTCCTGGATTTAAGACTCACCTCCTCACCTTTCATTTGTATAGCGGCTTACATAGTAACCTGTAAGGTTTCAAGACTATTTCTTTCTTTTTTACTTTTCATATTGATGCAGTCACTCAAGTATATCTAAAATTAATGATTTTCATAACTTTGCTGAAGCTTCAATTAGGCATTCCTTGAAGATTAGTAGCCTATTTGGGAGCCAGAATATGTCAACTAAGATTCTTTATTCCAGTCTCATCTTACTAGTAATGTTATTCTTTTGAGTGTTTTATAGATTTTTAGGAGTCAAGATAGTTTTGGTCCATGCCTTAATCACGGGAAAATTGAGTAATTTTCAATGAATCTTAATCATTGTATTAGGTTCTGACTTAGATTCACAGTTATCTTAGTGGAGGTCTAAAGTTAATTAGTTTTGTTTAGAGTAGGATTAAAAATCCACAATAGATTTCTCTACCTTTACCCGGACTTGAGTATGAGTGTCAGATACATGTAGATGTCTAGGTATCAAATTCGTTAGTTTTGTGAAATAAGGGTATGGCTTGTGTCAGACACTGCAAAAGAGTCGGACACGGCTACAGGGTTTCTTATAAGGTTAATATAATTTGATTACGTTATGTTATGGCTGATGTTAGAAAGTATAAATGTCAGTGATATAAAATATTAATTGTAATGGCGCATAGAAGATAATAACGTAATGAAGGATATTAAAGATATTACTTAAGATTAGGGATGCGATCTATTATGTTGTTTTCTTCCATGCACCACTGCATTTAATATTTTGTCCAAACACACCTGTGTATATAATTTCCAACATGATCCATAATATAATGTAAATTGCTTCATGTCATTATATTACATTAACCTTATACTAGTAAATAAACATAAAAGCCACACCTCCATACCTTGTCCAGCTCTTTTGCAGTCTCACCATATTATTTTGCAAAACTAATGGTTCTGACATCTAGACATGTATCCGTAAACCGGGTAATTTAGACTGGATATTATAACTAAAAAAATCAAATCCAATCATTATTTTCTAGCTCCACGTATATTCCACAAACCTCTGCCATGAGTCAAGAGCATAGTGGTCAAAAGCGATAAAAGCTATTGCCTTAGCGTTGGTCCCTCACTTTTTCGTGTCTAAATTGAACAAGGATAATGAAGTGCAAAGTGGAAAAATGTGCATTTTTTAGTTTTTGGACCTTTATGTTGTTCTCTTTGTTGTCATTTGGATCTCTTTTTATTTTATATTTTGACCATTGGATGAATAAAATGAGGCACTGCATAAGATAATAATCATAATTAGGTTTAAAAAGACTCAATGTCTTCATTCGAAGATAAAGAAGAATGAATAAAAAAAATGCTGCCTATATATGTTTTTGATGTGGAGCCAGAAAAAGAAGGTGGTGTTTTGTGGAAAAGTTAGGAGAAAAGACAAAAGACAAAACACTAGGAATGATTTGTGGAAAAGTTGGACGAGAATGTAGTTGCTATTTTTTATTTTATTTTATTGGCTCTCTCTCTCTCTTCTCTCCCTTGTTTTTTTTTTTTCTTTTTGTTTTTCTTCTTTGTCAAGATGGAAAAGTTAGAGAAAAGACACAAGACAAAATTTACCTCACTATGAAGCTGAACCTTGTCTAACTTCTTGGTTTTGAATAAATAAGAATAATATGTGTAATTTTGAAATAACTAAGAATAAAATGTGGTTTCTATAGTAGCGTGGTTTGCTTAAAAAGCATGCACATCGCTTTAAGCCCATAAAGCCCCGGAAGGCATCTTGCGATTTAGATTGCTTTTCCTTTTTAACTACTATTGTCAAGGGTAGGGTGAAGACCGCGTGACTTTTCTTCTTCCCTCGAGTTTCATTATTTCCTATGTTTCATAGCAAAGTGACAGAATACACGCAAATTATAAAAAGGAAAAAGAAAGATAAGAGACCCACAGATGTCTGCCAAAGTTGCAATCTTCAACTGTTTCTTCCTCTACTTTCTTCTATTTTATTTGGTAATTCTTTATCTTGACGTGTCGGTCGGGACATGTTGTGTCGACAGGGTTCTTCTTGGGCGTTGCATCCGGCTAACATAAAAGACTAGATAGCTTAATTTGTATATGTATTTGATGACGAAAGAGTTCCATTTGTTTGAATAGTCTTTTTTTTTTGTCTTCCTACTAATTCCCCCTATTGTTCTCCTCTTTATCCCTTGATATTTTTCACAACCCCAAAGCAACCCTAAATACCATTCGTTCTTCTGCTAGCGTCTGTAGTAGTGATTAACCCCATCTTGTCCTACATAATAGACATCGCACAACTTTAGGTATGTGTGCACACACGTGTATTCACGGTAATGGTTTATTATATGATATACCTGCTAATTGGAAAGTCTCTTTAAGGAACTTTACCAACACCTGTTCAGTGAATAGTAGCTGGAAGTTCCATTTCTTCATAGTTGACCAAGTAGGCGGAGTAACCAAAATGTCCTTCTATAATTCACTGTTTGGAATCTCACCAATTATGTAGAAAGCTACCAAGTATAGTGGAAGTGAGGGAGGATGCAACATGATATATGACATAGTGAAATATATAGACATATAAATGATGTTTAAACGTAACATATGGCATGTGCATGTTGCCGGAAGAAGGTTTCTCCCCATGGGGGGAGTCTAGATTAAATTTGTATGATGTAGAGGGGTACTTGTGGAAAATTGGCTGCTTCGTAGGAAGGAAATGTGTCTATTAGAAAATTTCCCGTGGAGTAGCTTATAACTGGACTCCAATGTGGCTACATGTCATCTGGCTGGAAGATATGTTCCAAAAACTGATCTGCCATCTTAATTGTTTCTCCACTGTACTATAGTTGGAAACTGAAGGTCCTGTACAAATTGTTGATTTCCTAATATTTGCACCGATAAAGGGCACCACAATTTGCCTCTGAACAGTGCAAAATTTTGGACTTAACAAATTCTTTCACATCAGGTTGGATGCGGCAACAGCCGACCTGCACTGAGCCCCACAGCCGCATCTTATGTGAGAAAACTTGATTGATCCAAAATTTTGCACAATTCATGGGCGCACAGGCCCCAATCCCGTCTACTATTACATTGGGTGCCAGATTATGGGTAATATTAATGCTTTGTTTGCGAAACAAATTGAGTTTTGTTACTATATTGCATTTCAGATTTCTAAGATATTTTTGGTAAGTTTCATCTATGGCATAGTTGTTAGTGGTGCATAGTGCATCACAGCATAAATGCCTACCCGGGCTAATTACATCTGTTGCTACAAGTGATATTTAGTAGTTTACTGGGTAGACATGTAACTCTGCTATTTCCTTCTCTGAGTTTTTGGTAAGTGGTTTTGCCAGTGTAGTACAAGCTCCTTGTGATGCAGAATTTGGACATCTAGTTATGTCTTCAAATTCTTTAGGGTTTCAATCAGATGACACATGGATGATCATGATGCAGAATCATGGATTACTAAGTAAACCTTCACCAAAATAAATCATCTAATAGTACTTGTTTTTCCATGTTAATTTTCCTTTAAAATTAGATGGGTGGTAGACTAAGGTGTTTGATAGCAGTGAAGTAGTTTTGAGCTGAAAATTTTCTCAAATGATAATAGTCATGGTCTTTAAGCTGTTTGTGCAAGTTCCAGTTTAAGGTCTTAGACAATATAGAAATAGGAATGAGACTTTCAACTATTTAGGCAACCTCTCACTTTTGGAAATCATTCTTGGGTTCTTGCACTTTGTTTAATGCATCTTCTGTCTTCTTTTGTCCTGAATTAGAACTAAAATATTATTTCGACCTACGGATATTATAGAGTTTCCGCTAACATACATCCCTAGTATCATATTGTTCCATACTTAAAAGATACATCTCTTTCATTTATTTTCTATTTCTCATTCCCTTTGTTTTTCGAACTATACAGGAGAAAGTTACTCTCGTTTCCAGTGTTTCCTCCCCGTTTTATTTTTACCATATTATCTCTTTTCTCTCAACTGGAAATTGAGTAGCAGAGTTGATCTGGACGGAAAAGTTGAAAGTTTGACTCATTTTATGAGGTCATAAGTGACTCATTTTTGGAGTATTGTTTCGCAAGAGCTTATCATTGAACAAAGAGAAAAGATGTAGTATGCAACTTGCCTTTTCAGATTAAAATGGCTCCAGGTGTACTGAAAATCTACCATTCCCAAATTGTACTATGTTATTTCTTTCACAATGTTTAGATTTCCAGTGATTCCATAGCCTGAACTAAATTGAGTTTTATATACCTTTTACCATCCTATGTTTTGTGGCATTGCTTTTGTAGTAATTACTGGTGGTCTTGATTCAAAGCTTGTCATGTGGGACTTCTCGAAGGGGCGCCCTCAGAAAGTTTTAGATTTTGGTATTTGCTTTTGCTCGTCCTCCTATTATTTAACATTTGAAAACTTTTGTTACTGTTTTACAGCTATTTGAAACATATACACAATTGTTTCTAGTTTTGAATAACAAATCTTAGAGGTAGAGGTTACTTCTGTTAACATTTTAATGCTGAATAGATTATTATCTTCTTTGCTCTAGGAGTGCCCGAGATGACTGACAGAAGTAATATGGGACAATGCTTGAGAATCCTGCTTTTGTTCATGCCCTAGCAGTTCCTGATATTGATATGGTAGAAAAGTTGGACAAGATCTGTGTTGTGGCTAGGGGTGATGGTGTTGTAGATGTGATCAATGTTGAATTGGACCGTGCTACAATCAAGTCCAAAAGTTCATCCAAACCAAAGAAAGGTACAAAATCAATGCCAGAAAGCAGTATTCCTCCTGCTGATTCCCTAGGTCCTGAAAATGGAAAAAAATTGCATTTGGATCACACTTTGGGAGGTCATACGGCTGCTGTATCCTGTGTGTAAGTATTTTTTTTCTTTTTTTTTTCCTCCCTAAACGAAAACATCTTGTATTGATTGAGCAAAAAGAAATTACAGCTTAACTGGACGACTGTCCAAGTTCAACTTGGGCTAAATTTCTCAGCCACAAGGGGAAGATTCTCTTCCACAATCCATTCCTATCACCTTCAATAACTATTTTAGCTATTAGATGGCTCATAAAACTGCCATTTTTTTACCAAAAAAAAAAAAAGGATGACAGTTCTACATTCATAAAACCAGGAACTACAATGAAGGACCTCCAAGATGGCTTCAAGTACTCTATCATTTGTCATCTTATTAGCTACTTTGTTCAAGATGTAGAAGCTACCTGCTTGAATTTCGATCCTTCTCCATCCCTTCTCCCTAGCTGCAATCATAGCTGACCTGATGGCTTCAGCTTCTAGCAAGTTCTTAGATTTGATATTTCTGGTCATTGAACCCCATGCTGTAAGCAATGACCCTTCATGATCTCTGACCAAAACACCGTAGCTCCCTCTACTCGTGTGAGCTTCCAAAATAGTTGCAGTGTTTAATCTGATGGAACCCATCCTGGGAGGAGACCGTTTGTCTTCTCTTTTAACAACCTTGGTTTTACAACTGTACCCTTCCTGATATCTAGTACTGTGCAAAAACTCAAGCAATTCCTGCTGTGCTAATTGAACTATATGTCTTCCATCCTGATCGACATCTTCAAAAAACTTCTTATTCCTAGCCTTCCATATTTGGGAAGCCATATTATATATACAGTTAGCTCAACTCTCCTTCTGCCCCTTTACTAGCTACTCTTAACCCTTCCATCCAATGCCAAAAGTTGCCCCTGATTGAATCTGAACCTTCCCACTGAACAGGAGCACACCTCCACACTTGCTGAGCTCAAGGGCAGAAAAACAGGATGTGACCCACTGTTTCCATCTCTAATCCACATCTTAAGCAAATAGAATCCCCCTTCTGAATTCTTCTATAAATCAGCTCACTACCTGGAAGTATGTCTTTCACACATTTCCACAAAAAATGCTTAATTTTACATTTAACTTTCAGGCCTCAAACAAAATTCCAAAGTTTGTGCCTCTGATTGTTGTTCCTGCTACCTTCTGCAACTCCTGAGCTAGCTAATCTCTGCCCTTTCTCCAGTGAAGCAAAAAGTCATATCCAGACAGAACTGTAAATTCCCCGGAAGTAGTTGATCTCCCCATCAACCTGTCCTCCTTACATCTTGAGCTGAGAGGATTCCTCGGTTATGCAGTCAGCTTTGTCCTTATGAAACATCTGGTAGATAACCTCAAGATCCCATTTTCCATCCTTAATAATGTCCATAACCCAATTAACACTGCACAGTACTGGTCTGGTAGTCTTAATTTTACCATCCTCATATTCTGGAATCCACTTGTCATCCCAGATACAACGCTTCCGCCGTCTCCAGTTCCTTTGAAGGAACCTTCCTTGATTAAATACCTTGCACTCATGACCTATGTTACCCGGACTTGGGTATGGGTGTCGGGTGCGGGTACGTGTCTAGAGGTCAGGTTCATTAATTTTCATATTTTGAGATACGGGGTCTCGGCAAAAGAGTCGGATACGGGTATTGGGATACGTCACAAAACACATATTGCCCATATATATTTTCATAAATGTTTGTCTCTTTTTCTTGGAACAATTTTTATTTTAGGGTAGTTGATGATAAATAAAATAAAGTTTTCTAACAAGAAATGGTAGGGGAAGGAAATTGATCACAACTAAGATAGGAACTACAGGTCAGAAATGTAATTTGGCAAGTATAAACGTCAAATTAATATTACAAAAGGTTAAAACGGCCAAGAGTTTAAGTTACATATAAATAAGAAAAAGAAATGAAATACAGGGGCTTAGTTGCAATTTTTGTAAAAGGCGAAACCCTATCCCTATCTTAAAGCACAGCCGCCTCCCTCAAACCTTCTCATCTTCTTCCTTGAGCATCTGCACCTCGCCACTGACGGCAAAACAGTAACTGCTAGCAAAAAACAGCTCTAGATCTGTCTCCACCCACCACAGAAGCCAATTGGCTACAACAGCTTTAGATTTCCTCTCTCCTCCCAACATAGAAGCCAATCATCAATGTCAAGACAGCAGCCGACGGCAAAACCAGTCAATCTTCTTCTCTCTCTTATCAGTCAAAGCACCCATCTGATGTTGACCAGATGTCTCTTATACGTATCCCGCATAACAGGTCGTGTGGTGCGACGGGGGGTGAAGGGCTAGTCCGGGTAACATAGCTCATGCACACTTTGCCAGTACCAGGAAGCTGATTTAGGTATTTGGGCTTCAAAGATTGATTTTCTAGGAAAGTACTTGGTCTTCAGGACTTTATTGACCAGGAGATTCGGTTCGGTGATTAGCCTCCACACTTGTTTTGCAAGAAGAGCAGTGTTGAATGTTTGGATGTCCTTGAAACCCAACCCTCCATCCTTTTTGGCTTCTGTCATCTTCTCCTAGCTAACCCAGTGGACTTTATTCTTCTTATCAGATTCACCCCACCAGAAATTAGCCATCATAGAGACAATATCCTTGCACAGACTTTTAGATAGCCTGAAGCAAGACATTGCATAGGTAGGCATTGCCATGACAATAGATTTGAGGACTTCTTTATCTGCAAGACTGAGTAATTTGCCCTTCCAGCTCTGAATTCTCTGCTTTACTTTATCTCTTATGAACCAAAAAATCTCGTTTTTTGGTCTGCCAATCACCATAGGAAGCCCAAGGCACTTCCCTTGCGTGACTTGTTCTAATTCCTCACATTTCTGTACAGATATCTCCACCAAGAAAGTTGTCAGTAATCTTACTAAAGAAAACAGTGGATTTATCCATAATAATGATCTGACCAGATGCAGCTTCATACTTCTCGAGTATATTTATGATAGCAGTAGCATCACCTTTAGTGGCATTACAGAAAATAATAGTGTCATCACCAAAAAATAAATGGGAAATGGATGGGCCTTGTTTGCTAATTTTAATACCACTAAACTGCTTGCTCAAGACAGCCTACCTTAACATGTTAGACAACCCTTCAGCACAAAGAAGAAACAAGGGGATAGAGGGTCTCCGTGCCTTATCCCTCTACCTGGATTGACATGACCAACTTTAGAACCATTAATGTTAAATGCATAAGACACAGTTGACAGACAACACAATCTCCACTGCACTCATTGCCTACAAAAACCCATTTTCTCCATAATAGCCTTCAAAAAACTCCACTCCACCCTATCATAAGCCTTTGACATAGCTAGTCTGTTTCAAAACCATTTGACCCACTTTACCATTCCTTCTGTGCCTAATGAAGTGAAGAAATTCATGTGCAATGACAACATTATCCTGAACTACACAAGCTAATAGGCCTAAATTGAAGCAAAGAGGAAGGATTTTCAACTTTAGGAATCAAAGAGATTACAGTTTCATTAACAGATTTCAGCGGAATGCCAGAATGAAAAAAGCTTTGAATAGCAGAAATAACATCCTTGTGAATACCAACTGGCCCTGAAGCCTTACAAGGATGCATTGAAAATAATGCATTTTTAATCTCATCATCAGAATAGGTTTTAGTGAGAGCAGAGTTAATATGCTCAGTGATACTAGTGGGGATACCATCTAAGATCTCAGCAAAGTCACTAGGATCTGAAGAAGTAAACAAATTATTGTAATAGCTGCACACTTCCTCCCAAATGTCTTCGTCCTTATACTTCACTTCCCCAGTTCCCTCCTTCAAGCCTACAAATCATGTTTCTTCTTCTTCTACTGGGGAACTGACTACACTAGCATGAAAAAAATTTAGTATTCCTATCATCCTCTCTGAGCCAAGAAACTCTAGATTTTTTACTCCAAAAAAGCTCCTCTCCTGTAAGCATCACTTGGCTCCAATTTCAACTTTGCAAGCTTTCTGGCTCCATTCTGATCTTTAGCCTCCTTCATATCCTTAATCTTCCCTTTAATTTCCTCAATTTGCCTTCCTGAGTTTCGCTGAATAGAGTAATTCCACTTAAGTAATGCAATTCTGAAAGCTTTAATCTTGTTGACGACTTTGAACAACCTTGAACCTTGAACCTTGAACCTCTGACTTCCAAACTTCGTCAATAACTTTCTCTGCCTCATTATTGAGTCCATCTCTTGTTGAAGAAGAACCTTTTTTCCTTCTATTACTAGCAGGTATGGTCTCCAGAACCAGAATACTGTGGTCAGATGCCTCTTTGTGTATGTGTAGACACTTAACAGAATCAAAACACTGAAACCACATGCAGCTACACAGCCCTCACATACATATCCAATCTGTGTCTGATCTGTCCCTCTTTTTCCCATTTACTGCACCAAGTCCAGGGTTCACCAACAAAACCTGCATCTATCATCAGATTATCAGTTATGAAGCTATTAAAATCTGTGAAAGACCATTCATCCTTTGTTCTTCCTCCCCATTTCTCATATTAGATGTTAGATCATTAAAATCCCCGATACTAATCCATACATCTCCCCAAATCCTTATTCTGTCCTTGATAACCTGCCATTGCTGTTTTCTGATCCTGTCCTCCATGCTCACCAGCCATCCATTCTGCACTCTAAGTTACCCAGACTCAGATACAGGTGTCCGGTACGGGTACATGTCTGGGTGTCGGATTTGTTAATTTCATAAATTGAGGATATAGAGACACTCTAAAAGAGTCGGATACGGGTGCGGGGGTGCATCTTGTATGCATGTATATGTTAGTGTAGTTAGTGTAGTAGTGCTGCAATATGATGACATAAAGCAATTTAACATTATTTTGTAACTCTATTTTTCAAAAAATAAATATGTTTATGTGTAGTATTAAAGAATAGTGGTGCACTGAGAAAAAGAAGATATTAGAAGGATATAACTGTAATAAGATTTAGTGATTTGATATACAATTCTCGTATGTTTCTCCCTCATATTTAATCTTTCTTCCCATCTTAATAGTCTTTTCATGTGATGAAGTCAAACCATATTGAATTCAATATAATATTTGGCTTGGTAAAATAGTCAAAGTACCCAATTGAAAGTTGACCATACGGACATGGATCCCACACCCATGTCAACACGGAAGGACATGGGTACTCTGGGGGTGAGAGGAATAAAAGTTATAGATTGTGTCAATTCAGTCTTTACAATTGAGATTCTGACTGAGGACACGGAAGTGCAGATTCTGTGTCCTCGATCAGAATCTCAATTGTAAAGGCTGAATTGACACAATCTATAACTTTTATTTCATTTTTCCAGAGCATGGTCATGCCTCCTGCCTTTCCAACTGAATCCACCTTTACATAGGCTTCATCAAAACCCAAAATATTTTTGACTTTTTCAGATATTTCCTCTATTTTTTGTTTCAGATAAAAAGATAATCTGAGGGAAGTGGAGTTTAATTACCTCCTTAAGCTGGGGAATCGTCAAGGGGCTTCCCACACCTCTACAATTCCACACCGCAACCCTCATTTGGGTGAAGGGAGCCTTGAGGGACAAGCTCCCACCTCCCCAGCTAAATCAACACTCTCTTGAGTCACAGTTTTCCATTTTTTCACCAGTTGTTCCTCTTCCACCAACCACTTGTCATCATTTTATTGTGTCTGGACCCTTTCTCTTGCCCATTCCCACGAGGTCTGATTTAACATTAGAATTTTCGGTCGGAGGTTTTCTGGTAGTTGCTCCTAATCTTCAAAATTTTCTCTCAGTTCCTCCCTTTCTGTTTTTCACTTCTGACTGCAGCTCTTCTGACTGTGGATCAATAGCAATATAATTATCCTCCTCCCTCTCTGAATTAGAATTGCTCCACTGCTGCCATCAACCCCACTAACTGTTCTTTATTATAACATAATTTATCTTCCTGCCCCTTTTTTGATCTGGTAGAACAATCCGAAGTAATAAAATTCTCCTCCATGTCTTTACCCCTCTGGTTATCTCCATTACAATGGATTAAGAGTTTCCCCTCCTCAGAATGAGGATTTGTTACATCTACACACACCAAGAGTATCAGCCACAAGATCATTTGTTTCTATAATCATGGAGGTTTTACTACTGGCCTCAGCAATTCATGTTCATCACCTCTTGAATGAACCTGTCTCTTATTTCATCTAGATAGTTTTGGTTGTTAAGATCTGAGGTTGGTTCAGAATCATCCCCCCCGTAGCTGCAACATCTTTTTTGATGGTTTGACCAAATCCACTGCTCCGCTCCGAGCCTCTCATCCACACCCCAAATTGATTCCCTTTCATAAGTGCTTCAGGGCTGAGTTCAAAGTTGCAGCTTCTTTCACAATGCCCAATTGGACCACATAGTTAGGCTATAGCAGAAGTCAGGGCATCTTTCGTATTTGAAGTTGCTCCGCCTCTTTGCCTCGCCTGTCTTAAGCATGGTGCCTCGTGGGAGGGGTTGTGATAGGTCCATCTCCACTAGCACTTTCAAATGCTTGCCTTCTTTGCTTTCATTTTGTGGAATAATAACCCTCAGAACCTTCCCACTCACTTTACTTCCAGCTTCTTTAGTTAACCAGTGTATGGTTAGATTCCAAATCTGTATCCACAGTGGTGATTGGAAACAATTTTGGTGTTATCTTCTATCCCTTCCCCCCACACCTTATGGCTTAATAATTGGTTGTCCATCAGCCAAGGTCCACCATTAAGAGCTCTGGATTTATCCAATTGTGATTCAAAGAAAAATTGGAAGAGATTTCGGACCCAATTCCGCTACTTGCACATTCTTAGGGAAACCCCAAACATGATTAACAAAATTTTTCACCCCCACAAAATTGACCATTTTTCCCCCCAGAAATTTCCCAACCAGGCTTGGTGGTACAATCTTTGACTCCCCACTACAATCATCATTCACAATCAAAGGGCCTTCATCTTCCTTGCTAGAAAGGGAAAATTTTTGAAATATTTCTGATAAATCCTTTTCCATGACTCCACCCAGCTACACTAAAACCCAAATGACCCCCCAAGTTTACCCCCAAAACCCAATTGACGATGAGATTAAAATGCAAAATTTTCAGTAGGATGAAATCAAGAAATCGCTAGATCAAGACAACGTGGATAAGGAACTAAGCCAGAAAAACCCTAGAAGGAATATTAAAGTAAGCCATATGATCTTAACTTACCTGGACACAAGAAGATAGTTAGGTGCCTGTCATTCCGGATCTTTGGTTGTCGACATAAATATCTTAGTAAATCTAGCTGCTAGGTCTTCGGAGATAACTATTAAATCCTCCCTTCAAGTAAAAGGTAGCCATAAATATTACTGAGTAAGAGAAACCATAAATGATTTTTGAGTAGAGTCAAATCTAGACAAAATCGAGTTGTTGAGATTTGAAAATTTTTGAAAACAAGGGCATTAAAGATGTCCTACAGTGAGAAGAAAGGGGCTCTCCAAGATAGCGAACGGCACTCCCATTAGAGAGAGAATCACTCTACCTAAGTAAATTTTATTTTATTTATTTATTTATTTATTATTATTATTATTTTGTGTAAGAATTTTGGTTAGGCATACAATATTCCACAGTAAAATGGTCTGATCTTATTCCATTGGACAAGAAATCATTGACGCCTTCTTCTTGTCTGAATTAGGGCCTTTTCAATGTTCGGGGAGAAAGGTAAATTTATAATTTCAGGGGGCAATGATAAATCAGTGAAGTTATGGGATTGGTCCAAATATTTTGATGTTGGTCCAAGCAGCAGCAACAATAATTTTCTTTGTAGCAACTTCGACTCGAGTAGAAAAGTGAGTCCTCTCTTTCCCTCACCATGTTTTGCTTCCGGTTTTTCTTCCTTCGTTTTAATCTTCTCCCAATTGACTGGGTGACAACTTCATGGTACACCTTTTGGTCAGGTTAACTGGCTCTGTACTACACCTACGGATTCGGAGAACCTAGTTGTTTGTGACACATCCAGGGTGGTCAAGGTTTATTCTGTTACATAAAACAAAAGAAGACCTTTGATCTTAGTTTTGTAGTCCTGAAAGTAGTAAGCAGTCTCGTTTCCAGCTGATTCTAATAGGATGCAGTTCTTCCTGGAAAATCTCCATTCTTCCCTCACGGCTTTGGCTTTTTTGCATCAGCTTTAGATTCAGTTTGCATGTCTATACAAACTTTCAATTTTGCGGCCCATACTTTTAGGTGGGGAAGTTTGTAGTTTCCAAAGGTGTTTAAGGTTTTGCGAGTTGATACTTTTATCCTTATTTTGGTTGTTTGGCTTTGATTTTGACGTAAGAGTAGAGATGGAGCTTTTCCTTTTTCTGGTTTGGGTTGGAATGTTGGAGCTCGAGGACAGATCTTTCTTGTTCGTATATATGTAATTCAAACGTAATTGTAATTTAGCTTCAAGTGTTGTTAAATAGATTTATATAATTGTAGTTTAAACTTTAAAAGGAGTGTTTCGAGAAATTTTGTTTTTCTATTCAATTAGCCTTGGAACTGTGGACACTATTCAGTTATAAGTCTAGTACCTTGCTTAGTTAACCAAATTTTATAAATTTGCAAATCATTTTTTTTTTTTTTTTTGTAAATTATGCTTTTTTTTATTCCTTGCCGGATTTAATCTGCAAGCGTCATCAATTTGAAAAAAAGTCAAATCCTTATTCCCACTACATTAGGATGAATTTCTTGGCAATTGTTAATGACAATCGTGCATGAGAGGAGTAAAATCTCGCTATTTGATAGTACTAGTTGCTATTTTTAAGAAAATAATTTTATTCTAACATATATTTCTTATTTTTTGATTAGATTTGTGAAATTATTGCACATATATAGTTAATTAATTTTGAGCAAAGCAATTAAATTTAAACTCTATAGTCAATAAAGGTATCTCATACTTCTTGTACGGGTAATTATTGTACTTCTATGAAAAGTAAGATATCAAATTTCAATGCAATTTAGTAACTCAAAAATATACATGCCTAAATATTTTTTTTTTTTTTAAATAAAAAGGAAAACTGTTGCTTAAAATTTAGTTTCATTTTTAAAATATTTGGTTTCTACTTTATCAAGGTACTTTTGTTACATGGAAATTTAGATTTTTGCATAAATTTGTCATTTTTTCAATTAAAATCTGAGTTGTAAAAAAAGTACACCTATTATTCGCACTAAAATTTCCTCATAGTCTATTTTCCATTCAAGGCCATGTGAATTATTTTCATTCAAGGTTAAAACCTATAGAATTACATCCACATTAAGCATGACTAAAAAAAAATAACAGTCCATCTATACAAAATGACAAAGTTACTGAGGTGTCACTAGATTTAAAAAATATTTAAAATCAAGAATTTTGTGATTCACTATGATTTTGTCAAGCAGAATAATTTTAACTAATAGTATTTAATTTGGGATTTTGTAAATTATTTTCCTAAATCAATAAATATAGTCTTTTAATTTGACGAATGAATAAAATGATGGCTTATAAAAAAAAATAAAAATTGACGTTATAATTGCCGTTATTTTACAGATTTAGGAGAAAAGAATGCAAAGGAAAATCTGGTAATGAACCTTCAGCTGCCGGAACATGTGGGCCCCATATTCATGTAAGAGTTGGGACACAATTGGAATTAAAACATGGAAGCAGGTTTAGCTAAGGACAAACTTGTCAAACAAGGAAAAATAAGGGTGAAATTGAAATTTCCTTAAGCAGCTCTCCATCCTCGTTTTTTATATAGGTAGAGATGATAGAAATTGAAACTCGAAATTTTTTTTAGAATTTAGAATGTGATGCGTGCATTGCACGTGTATTGAAGTCTCATTTCTACACTTAGTATAACGGGTTACCAATTTTACTAGATATTTTTTCATAATTGCTTGACCATATAAATGGCAATACTAAAATTGATCTTGCAAAAGTAAATTTCTGCTCAATTAGAGTACTCTATTATATTAAAGGTTACCACGGTTTATAGTGTTTATAGATTTGAATTTTCTGATAATTTGTTCTTGTGGATATTCTTTGACGTAATTTAACCTTGTTCAAGTATTTAAATTTTATCATTACTTTGTTTTCTATTTTTAGTTTCTTCCTTACCTACTACTAAACATTACATGCATTCTTTGTTATTAGATATTGTCTCTGATTGGGAGTCACTAGCTCTGAAATATCTAATAAAAGATATAGATATAGTATAAACTAAAATTTGTTTCATAAAGAGAAAGCATGGCTAATGAGTGGAAGACAAAAAACGTAATAAATTCAAAGAAAAATGAATATTCTGGATTCACCAAAGCGAAGATTAAAATGTAAATTAAAAGTCAGTGTTTCTCAATCTTTATCTTCTGTTCAAATATGTTCTTATTGACTTCTTTTTCACTTGTAAAGCTAGTGTTCTTTTTTTTAAATTCTGAAGTATTTCATCATTATCCTCATCTAGAACTTCATATGACTATATTTGATGTTTTTGACTAAAACACATAAACAAACCTAATTAGAATAAAGAGATTAATTTGTTAATATAATCTGATTTTTTAGACAATACTTATATTTGATACTTATCTTGTCATTTATAAAGATGGATTTCTGTCAATTTTCTATTTTTTGTGTAGTTTGGTATGATTCATTATTCATTTTTGTTAATAGTGTTCTTATTGTCCATGAATCTTTATTTATTTTTATGTGTTAATCGAAATAGTTGTACTTGTTATTCTTTGATATTCTTGCATTGCATACCAGAAATATGTAAATATCACTTACAATAGTAAATCTTCCATAACTAAATTGATTATAAATGCACAGTTATGCAACTTTATGCGAAAGTCACAAAAATGAATTAAGAATAATGACAGCATTCACGAATATCTTCGGGCTCATATTAAGTTTTGTAGTCCAAGTTGTGTACATTTCTTAACCTAAGCTTGTTGTTTATTATTGAATGAAAATAGTTTTGGTCACCTAAATTCACTTTTAAGTCTGAGCTTGGTTCTAACGACTATATGAACTTGAGCTACATATTAAAGATAAAATTTCGTTCATTCTTTTTTGCATTGTTTGAATTGTGATAATAACCAATCAAGCATGTGTGTATCAAGACGGAGATAATATAATCTGCGTTATGCAATCTTAATCACTTATGTAATAATTCTTATACACGAATCCATTCCAAATTCATTTAATTCTTAATATGTTAGTTGTATTTTCAATGTCATTGACGGGAGAAAATAGTTTGATGCTTCTTTTGCTTGAAATGAGTTGTATGAACATGCCTAGAAATATTAAAATTATAAAAAGTTCTAGCATGAATGATCATAATACAAAATAGTCATTAAAAATAATAATTCAATGATTAAATAACTAACAATGATTAACTGACAAATAACTAAGTAAGAATGCTTAGGATTGGTAAACAAACAATATAATATCATTGATCATCAAATAAGATGGAAAATGATAAATATAAGTTTTGCATGATGAAATTTTCATAAGAGAAATACCAAACGTATAGTGATATTTTTTTACTTGGCTTCTCTTAACTTGCTCATTGATTATGTAAGCAGTTCGTCAACAATTTTGAATATAACTTATTACCAAACTTATTTAGTTATGGTCATCTTATAATTTAAATTGACAAAATTATTGTAAGAAACTTATTGCAATTGTAAATAATGGGAAAACAAAATTCCTATTTATTGCTTCATGATAGATGCAATTTTTTCAAAGAATAAACCAAAAAAAAAAAAAAACTTAAATACTTAATTGGCCAATTTGATATCAAATGAAATTTCTATATAATTTGCAAAATCTATCATTCAAACTAATATTTTATACCTTAGTGGAGTTACACATGGTTACTAATTTTTTCTTAAGGAAATGATAAATTATAATTCTTGATTTGCTAAAACACAAAACAAAGACATTCATGTAAAAGATCCAAGGAAAAGAAGAGAAAATTTATTATATTTATAATTATATATATGCATTTGAACATAAAAGGTTTTTTCTTGGGTGCACTCACAGTTATGAAAGAATAAAATTTTATGGTAAAAGAAACCTCTAATATGATTAAACCATGTACTTGAAGATCCAACAAATCGAACACCTAAGCTGACCCATTTCTCATGGATTAAACAAATTCCACAAATTAGTTTCTTCTATTTCCTTTCCTTGTGTTTTCAGTTTAGTGGCCAATTAGTGACATGCTTTCCTTTTCTCTTTGTGGCTTTTTGTTTCCCAAAATCCCTTTTTGATTTCAATCTCTGGTCATGAAATTCGACAATAGTAGATGAAGAAATCAACATCAAAATACAATCTTTTATAGAGAATACTAATGAGAAGTGCCTGATTAAGCATCAATATGTACTTCCGTTCTCTCTTTTATTTGATAAAGTTATTGATTTTATATATATATTGTTAAATTATTTCGTTTGATTAATTTCTTTGTCACAAGTTGTTGATAGTTTAAAACAATATGGTAGTAATATAAATTAGTCAGGTGTATTTATATACTGTAACAAAACTCATAATTATATAAATTATAACCTAATAAATTGAGGGAATACATATAGAACTATAGATAAACTTAGAAAATAATTAAGGATTAATCCCTTTTTCATTTAAGTTTTTGAGTAACCTTTGATATATTATAATATAACTTTTATTTTCTAAAATAAGCACAATTAATTTTATGATCCTCATATACATGGGAAGTAAAAATTTAAGTTTTAAAATTTGATTTACGTATGTTAGTTGTTGCATTTTCTATTTTAATTATATATGTTTCTATTTCTCTTTCTTAGTCTAATAAACTTTACTTATGTTGATGAAGAGTTACGTACGTATATTAACTTTCAATTTTATGATTATTGCAATTTATTGAGAGTTTCAAATTCATATGAAGTCTTAAAAGACATTGAGCAAGTGAAAACTAAAAACATGTAAAGGTTGGTTTATACTTTACAAATGAAAAAAAAAAAAAAATCATTTTGTATAGTTCAAAATAATAAAAACAATAAGTTCATTTGTACTTTTAAATGTAGTATAGATAGGGATTCATCTTCTCATTAGTCAATCTCAAATGATCAAACATGACCAATAATGAAAGAAAAAAATTCTTAAATTCTTAAACCCTAAATAGTTAATCCAAATTTACAGCATAAAATAAACACACATTTTCTTAAGGGATGAAAGGGGGTAGATATGATGAATGATAATAGGGTGGCAGAATTTTGCTGCTATTTTAGGACCTTAAAATAATTTTTTGATGCACTATACTATTTGGGTCCGAATATTAGCAAAAATTTCAAACAGAGAGAAGATTTGATGAGCCAAAATCTGTAAGGACTTGAGAACATAGATCCGATGAGCAATGAAAAAGAATGGCTACGGGTGATGGATCGATTAGCAAGGAGAAGAGATGGTGACTAGTTTTTGTAAACCACCCCTCTCCCTACCCTTAATGACTTGAACCTATGACCAATAGGTCTAAAGCATAAGAAAAATGTCTTATTACCCAAACTATACTTTGTTGTCAGGGGTGGTGATTGGTGTGAGACTTAAGGAAGTGAGAAGTTGAGATCTGATAAGCAATGAGAGACAATAGAGTTGAAAGAGAGAGAAAGAGATAGGTTACATGTAAATTAAGAAAACGAGGTGAAGGGACGAGGCTGACTTGCTAACTGCTACTTCTAGGAGGTAACTTTAATATATACAAATTCACCCTTAAAATAGATCGGGTCGGGTACCCGATAGGTATCTAAAACGTGACTCGATTCCCAACTCGATAGGACTGTTCAAGAATTGAAAGCCTGACCAAACCGATATAAACTAATCTTTTAAGGCAGTTTTTTCAATGAGATAAACCACATCAAAATAAATCGAATTGATATTGATCATTATTTATTTGGTTTCAATTTTTAATATTAAAAAGTGAAATAAAACGAACCGAACCAAATCGAGTGCATTTTTTTTTTCCAAATCATATGCGATAAGTTGTGACAAATTCTTTAAAAGTTTAATGATTCTAGTTCATAATTAAAATAATTTAATTAAGAAATAATTTTCATGTTTTTTACTTCAAATTTAAAGAATATATTTCTTTAATGTCTAGTTAAATAATGTTAAATAACTTCTTCGGTGAGAGAAAATAGTGAAGAGTTCACTTCTTTTGTGATTAGTGTATGATCAAATAAATTTACTTTAGTATTATTGGAAGAAAATTCGATATCCATTTTAAGAATTCAATATAAAGATGAAACAAATTCATAAGTAACATTATTATATTATACTTTATTCAAAATTTGATCAAATAAATAAATGTGATAAATGAATATTCATAGTTCCTGTATAACTATAACATACATAGACACTTGACTAGGTGTATATATATGTTTGTGTGTATATTGATATATGCACGCACATCTAAATAATAATTAATTATAATTTCACTAATTAACCAATACTTATTTTAACTGATTGGATGATGACATTTGTAATATTAGGACCTAGAGAAAGACAGTGGTTTCATAGATTTCCAAGGCCAAATATACCAATTTAGTGAGCATGTCCTCGCACGGCTGGACTTCACCCGAAGAGAGAGGTTCCTCAAGACTTGAACAAATATTTTGGTTTCCTCTCGTTCTTCTTGAATGACTCCCAATCCTTTCATCCAAATCACTAGTCACCGTCTTTTATGCCTCTTTTGCTTTACTCATACTCCTTGTATCTTTGATTTTTGTTTAATTCTGGATAGATATCTTTGTTGTTTAACTTTTTTTGGGTTTCTGAGGTAGTATTGGTGGCTTTTTATGAAGGTTAATTTTGGCCAATCGAGTCAACCACTACCAAGCAATCTATGCAACCTCGGCCAATAAAACTCTATCCTTTGGAACCCCAAAGGCAAATCCTACCCCTAGCTCTGAGCCTATTGTTGCTATGCCTTTCACAATAGTGAACCTTGATCCCACTGTACACTCTTAAGCAATGCTGGCTTCCACTATAGTGTAAACTAAGACAGGACGACAAAAGAGAAATTGCTGAGTTGTAAAAGATGATGATGAGGAAGGGAATAACTAGCTCACTCTAAGTCAAGTGGGTAAATAGCTGAGCAATGTGATAAGACATCCCAACCATCCATTTGCCGATCGAGAGGCAACTAATTGCAACATGAAGTACTTGACTACCCGAGGTGAATCCCTCTATCCTTGGGCATCTAAATGTGTTTCCTATGAGGAGGCACCGCTCAATCTTGTTAGGTCAATTAGGAATGCAAAAAGCACGTTTAGATTCCCAAGGACAAAAGGATTAACCTCGGGTAGTCAAGTACTTCATGTTCAATTAATACGCTCCTGTAGAGGAACGAGCTACAGTAGGGTCACAAGATCTTTCCTTGGCAGCCCGGGTTGTATGCGCCTAGGAGGTACTTGTTAGATCCAATTCTATGTTCATGCAGACTGGACATTGATATCAATGATAGAGACTAACACATTAGAGTGACTCATCAAGTTCTTGGAGATATCATCCTTTCGAGAGGCGAGGTCAACTCAAGTGTAATACGACGAAACATATGTTGCTCTGATGAATGTATAAAGCACTTCAATGATATATTCTCCCTTACTTGAGAAAGAGTATCTCTGTATTACTCTTGTATGCTAATTTACTTCTACTTTAGGTCATATCTACCCTTTACATTCTTGAGAAGAAAGATGCTAAGCTTGCGCTTGCCATGAAAGAGGTAAAGACTTAAAATGCTCGGCTAAAGAATGAGCTGAGCCTTCCAAGGAATATGACAACTGGTAGGCAAATCATAAAGATGTGCGCTATAAGCTTTATCATTACAATATGCTTCGCAAGACCCTCGATGATGATGTGATGAAGGAACAAAGAAAGGTTATATCCCTCCAAGGTCTCTTTGCAGAAGAGATGAAGAATGTAACTTCTTTAGACCTTCAGATCTGGAAGCAAGCTCTTCACTTGAAGATTTTGGACCAAAATGAATTCTTTGCTTTAGGCGAGATGAAGTAGAAACTGTTGAGTTAAGAGATCACCAAGACAACCTTCTGAATGGGCTTTATAGTTGCTTGTGACAACATAGTGAAGAAATCCCTGCCAGATGTTGATTTGAGCAAGTATGGGACATATAATCCAAGATGTAACGCTAAGATGGTAAAATCCTTGGAGGCAAACATCTGGGCCCCAACCCCAGTCCCGATACTGACTAATGAGCCTGGTTCTAGCCAGGCTCAAACTTAAGTTGATGTTGAGATACAAGATTCCTAGAAGGCTAAAGACGGTTTGTGTAATATTCCCTTTGATTTTGAAAGTATTTCATTTCATTAATCAGAATTCTGACTCAAATTTTGATTTGAACTTTTTTGACTTGGGCAATTGAAGTAGATTCCTCTAGGCATTTGAGTTGATTCTTCTGATCCTTAGGCTAAGTTTATGATCATTTGTAATAGATGATAGGAGCAACATTTTGTATATCCTCCTTGAATATTAATAAAACTGTGTATTTGTTTATGAACAACTCTCTTGTTCTCTTTGTATGTTTCTCATAATTCATACTTAGAAAAATTTTCAAGTTTTTTTCTCCGACTTGATAACATACCTCAGTACTTTCACTAAAAGTTAGCACTTGCCTTGGATGAATACTTTTGTGTTATAATATTTTCCTGATCGATGTTGTCTTCGTATATATTCTCTTTTTCTTTCTTTTGGGTGCTTCGACCACTTAAAACACTTTGGAGGGTCATATGCCATTGATTATCTTTCCTTTTGGCTTTTCGACCGCTTAAAGCACTTCGGCGGGTCATATGACCTGGATTCTTTTTTTCTTTTGGGTTCTTTACTTGTTTAAAGCACTTCGGTTATTCATATAGCTAGATTTTGTTTTTTTTCCTTTTGGACTCTTCAACCGTTTACAAATACTTAGTGGGTCAGCCTAGCTTTGATATCTGTTCTTTTTTCCATTTCTTTTTTAGGCTCTTCAGCCTCTTTCAATGTTTTTTCTAGGTTCTTTAGTCTCTTTCAGGATTCACCCTTCTTAAGTCTATCTAGACTTAATCAAAGCTTTAATATCCCAAAAAGAGTATCAATAAAAACTTAAATAGAATTACAACATGCACATAAAAGCAAAATAAGGATCTTTATCATAAACTGAGCTAGACTTCACAAACTCTGGTAATATTTTCTCAGATTGGTAATGTTCTACATCCATGGAATTGTGTCTCCATCCATATCCACATACTTGACATACCCAATGGATGTGCTTCGACCACTCGATATGGTACTTCCTATTTAGGATCTAATTTTTATTTCTTTTGACTAGACTGGCCTCATTTTGTCAAAGGATAAATTCACCAGGTTTGGCGTATCGATGCTTGACCTTGGCATTGTAATGCTTATTCATAGTTTGTTTGTACGTAGATTCTCGGATAGAAGCATCAAGCCTTCTTTTCTTGGCTAGATCTATGCTTAAAAGCATTGCCTCTTTATTTTACTCCAGGTCATGGAAAGTAGTTTGAGTACTAGGCATTCCAATTTCTACTAGGATCACATCCAGTCTAACCATTAAACCAGGTTAAAAGAAGTATAGCCATTTCTAGGACGAGGCGTGGTTCAATAAGACCATAGGAAAATTGGCAATTCCTCAACCCATAAACTTTTTGCTCGGTCAAGTATAGATTTTAAACTCATGAGGAGAATTTTGTTTGACACTTCATTTTGTCCATTTTCTTGGGAATGAGCCACTGAAGTGAAATGTTGTTTTATCCCCAACTCCTTGCAAAAGATAGCAAACTGTTCTTCTTTGAATTTCTTGTCGTTGTCCGACACAAGTACTGAAGGAATTCAATCTCGGCAGTAATATATTTCTAGAAAATTTTTGGATAACTTTCCTGTTATAGATAACAATAGCTCTCTCTCGATCCATTTATTGAAATAATGAATGGCCACGACCAAATGTTTTGCTTGCTGAGATCTTTAAGTAAAGGATTGAGCAGGTTTATTCCCCATTGAGTGAAAGACCTTGGCCTTTGGATCAGTACCAAGTCACCCCAAGTTGCCTACTTAACAGTATTGAAGCATGCAATTGATAGTTGTGGCAAACTTTTACTGAAGTGTCTACATTCGAGTGGAGAGTCATCCAGTAGTATCCAGGTAACATTGCTTTCGGAGGTAAGCTCCTTGGTCCCATATGGCTACAGCATATTCTAGCATAAAGCTCTCTAAGAACATATTTAGCCTCAGCATGGGCCAAACACTTAAGCAAATGACTTAGATAAGACCTTCTGTATAAAATCCCATTCATAAGCTTGTACTTTATTATTTTGATTCTTACTTTTTAGAGCTTTGGTTTTGTCTTCGGGTAAGATACTTTTTTATAAGTACTGAATGATTGGCCCCATCCAGCCTAAGTCTTGATTGACTATCATAATTATTTCTGACAAGTTAATTGATTTGACCTATGGTACCTTGATCAGAATTTCTTTAGTCAAGTAAGAATAGACAATTGAAGCTAACTTCAAAAGTGTATCAACAGTTGTGTTTTTAGACCTTGAAATTTGACAAGCTCTATAGTGAATATGAACTCTAATTTCAACTGTTTCATTTTGGTGAGATATCTTTTTAGGATTACTTCTGGGGCCTTAAAATTCCACAAAATTTGATCAACAAGAAGTTGAGAGTTGTTATTAATCTTTAAAGCCTGGTCCCCCATTTTCTTTGCTAGCCTCATTCCAAAGATGAGGACTCAAATTTTGCTTCATTATTGGTGGCTTGAAATCAAATCGAAGGGCGTGTATTGGATAATTGCCCCAAGGGTTCAATAATAATCACAACACCCAACCCGAATCATAAGAGGCTTCATGTACATATAGTTCCCATACCATAAATTTTTTTTATAGATTCTTTGTCTTTTTCCAAAGTTGATAAAGACATAATCCCTTTTTTGGTTGGGGCACTTCAATATTTTCCACCAAGAAATCTGAGAACACTTGAGCCTTGATTATTGTTCAAGGCTTGAATTCTATGTCAAATTCAAGCAACTCCACAAACCACTTCAACATTAGGTCTACCATATCAGGTTTGAGCGTCAAAGTAACTTTCAAGGGGAATTGGGTCAACACAATGATTTTGTGCCATTGAAAATAAGGCCTCAACTTTTCTGGTTGAAGTGAATAGGGTGATGGCTACTTTCTCAATTAAAGAATAGTTTTTCTCTAGGCCTTGTAACATTTCGTTTGTGGACTAGATTGGGAGCTAATTTCCATCCTCTCCTTATCTGAGTATGGGTGAACTTATAGTAAAGTATGAGGCAGATAACTATAAACATAATGGCTTCCTGGGCCGTGGTGAAACAAGCTGAGATATATTACCTAAGTATTCTTTTAGGTCCTCAAAAGGCTTTTTGTGCTTCAACTGTCCATTCAAAATTGTTCACTTTCTTTAACCAATTGATAAAATATGAAACTTTTTTCACAAGATTTTTACAAGCCGATTTAAGGCTGCAATTCTTCTTGTTAGTCTATGTACTTTTTTAAATGGGAAAGGTGGCTTCATATGTAGGATTACCTTGAGTTTTTCCAAACTTGTTTCAACAGGTATGCATCAGTTGGAGACTATGTAGCCTAGAAATTTTCTAGAGGGAATCTCGAGTGTACATTTCTGAGGGTTTTGCCTCATTTGAATATTCGAAGGATTTTAGAAGTTTCTCTCAGGTCGTCAACGACATTTTTGTAGTATTTGCTCTTCACTACCATGTGATTGACACACATTTCCATGTTTCGTCGGATCTATTTTTTGAATGTCTTATTGATCGACCTTTGATAATTGCTCTGGTATTCTTCAGGCCGAAGGGCATGGTCTGGTAATAGTAAGTTTCTCAATCGTTTATGAAGGAACTCATTTTCTCGTCTTCTTTTGCAAGTTATATTTGATGATACCCTTTTTATGTATCTAATAATCTTAAAATTACACAGCCAATAAAAGAATTAGATACAGTATTGATCCGAGACAAAGGATAATTGTCCTTAGGGCAAGCTTTATTTAAATCTGTGTAATTAGAGAAATCGTTGATCGAAATGAAATAAAGATAGAGAAGATCTATATTGATGAGGTCATAACATTGCTGATCCGTTCAGTAAAGCCTTGTTCCAAAAGAAACATGAAAGTCATGTTAACTCATTTGGTATTAAGCACATGAATGATTGGCTTTGGTGCAAGTGGTAGTTTGTTAGTGTATGTCCTAAAACCAATTTGTTTTATAGACAAATTACACTTTTATATTAATGCATATTCTGTGATAGGGCATTCTTTATCTATTTGAGATTATAAAGTCTTTCGAATAAAACATATGAGGGAAAAATCATAAATAGTTATTATGATGAGATTCTCTATGTAATTATATTTTATTTGTAAGTATCTCTAATCGTAGTGTTTTACACAGATATATTAGCATATAATTGTATTTGGTTGCATATTGAGAATGAGTGCATCAAATTGAACTGTATCAGATTGACCCACTAAAGTATTTCATATGGATTATCTTTTAATGCCAGTGGATTAATATCTTTGTAATATTAGTGTAATGATCCTTGGACTCAATGCCACGAGATTATCTTGGTGGTATGTGAATTACTATACTTTGGTTCTATTAGTTGTTATTCTTAATGAGTTGCACTTATTGTAGAGTTTGAGTATAGTAAGAATTATGAAAAGATAAGATATGACCAATATAGGATTTACCACTTCTTATAGTGGAGAAGTATATCCCAGTATGACCACTTCTTGATATGCGATTCACATATCTGTGTAAAGTGAAAATAGAATTAGGAACATCTTAAGTTCTATTTCAAGTGAATTGTATTTTGTAAAGAAGTAAATTAATTAGTTCATCAAGAGTTGGCATTGTAAGTTTACTCCTGAACTAATCGGGATATAGTGTGGTGAATGGATAATAATTACACGGTAATTAAATCACTGATAGGTGAAGTCAAACCAGTTGACATGTCTCAATACTTGGGTGGTCTTGATGCTTTGCTAGAAGCAAATCTTGATCTATAAGTGTAGATTAATTAATTAGTGAATTAATGATAAGTTAAAGTTATTTAATTTATCTAATCTAATTTATTTTAGGATTATAATTTATCTAATTCCAATTAATTTAGGATTATAGTTTATACTTATTACCAACGTGAATAAAAACCTAAAGGGTCACACACTTTAAGATGATTAATTTGGGATTAAATTGAATATATGATAAGTATGAGACATTTATAGGTTAATTTATGAGATAAATTAAGTTTTGGGACTTGATTATAATAAGTCATAAATTTTAGGGGTTAATATGCAATATATAACTTAATAACCCACAAATATATATATATATATATATATATATATATATATGACAATCCAAAGCCCTCCAAAAAACCGTGTGAAGTATCACAAGCGAAAAAAATCAAATCACAATTTTAAGAAAAAAAATCTTGAGAAAAAAATAAGAAGGGTAAAAAGGAGCTAATAATCTATGGTCTGGGTCAATCAATCTTGTGTGGATCATGAATTAATTATCTGTGTTGATATCATTAGAGGTCGGACATTTGTGCTGCTTGTGGATCAACATCACTAACACATTGTGACGAGTATATTTTACTGTGGTTTTAAGGTATAATCTTTATTTCCTCTTTCACTACATATGAATTAATTTAGCTGATCTGTAGACTTAAGTAAAAACTTTAAATTCCATCGTGTTTTGCATAATTTACTTTTTGACAGTATATGTATTTATATAAGGATAATGACATATGAGTTATGTTATGTAAATAACGTAAGATGCTTCTACAGTTATCATATTCTTTTGGATGTAGATAAATTTTTTCCGGGACTTATCAAGTAAATAAATAGACATCCACTATAATACGTAAGTTGTAACATTCCTCCTTGGATGTCTATAACAAAATAATGTACCTTGTTAAAACCTTACTAGGAAAAATCTATTGGGACAAAAAACCTGGCGAAGGAAAAAGAGTATACAATGTTTGTAATACATTTTTGTATGCTACCTCATTAAAAACCTTGCATGAAAACTTATTGAGATAAAACTATGGTCAAGGGACAAAAAAGCACAGTATGTACTATGACTCTCCCTCATGAAAAAATGCCTTTATATCCTTGAGACGGCGTATCCCTATATTATAAACTAACATCTCTAATGTTGTTGTTGGTAATGCCTTTGGAACAAGGCGCGTCCCTATATTACAAACTAACTTCTCTAATGTTGTTGTTGGTAATGCCTTTGGAACAAATCCACTAAATTATCACATGAGCGAATCCGTAAGATATCAATATCACTATTTCTCTGAAGATCATGAGTGTAAAATAGCTTTGGAAAAATATTTTTTGTTCTATCTCCTGTATTATAACCTCCCTTCAATAGGGCTATGCATGCTACATTGTTTTCATATAAGATTATTGGCAGCTTATCTTCTTAAACCACATATCTTCTGGATATGTTAGGTTAATGACTTTAACCAAATACATTCTCTACTTGTCTCGTGTATTGTAATTAATTCTACATAATTTGAAGAATAGCAGCTAAAGTATGTTTTGTTGAACGCCATGATATAGTTGTATTATCACATGTGAACAAATATAAAGTCGACCCGTTCAAGATCGAGTTTTATATGGGTCAAATAAATATCTTACATCTACATAGCCAATTAATTGTAATATAGATTTACTTGAATAAAATAGCCCATATCTATAGTCCCTCAGAGGTATCCAAATATATGTTTAACACCATTCCAGTGTTTTCGTGTTAGAGAACAACTAAATCTTGCTAACAAACTTATAGCAAATGTTATATCAAATCGTGTATTGTTAGTAAGATACATTATGCTCCTATCGCAATAAGATATGGTATTTCGAGACCAAAAAATTCTTCATCATTCTCCCGAGGATGGAAAGAATCCTTTTTCAAATCAAGCGATCTTACAACCATTGGGATACTCAATGGATGTGCTTTATCCATATAGAATTGCTTTAATACATTTTCTATATAAGTTGACCGATGAATGAAAATTTCATGTGTTAAGTGCTCAAATTATAAGCCTATCCAAATTCTTTCTTTAAACAATTTATTGTATCTTGAAACTCTTCAGGAGATACTTCCAATAATATTTATATGATCGACATATATAGTAATTATCACAAAATTTCATCTAGTTCTTTTTATAAAAATGTATGGGCAAATTGGATCGTTTTTATAACCTTTTCTCAAAAGATACTCACTGAGGTAATTATATTACATATGCCCAGATTGCTTTAATCTATATAAGAATTAATGTAGTTTTATTGAACAATTTTTTTCGAAAAACTTTACATGTTTCAGACATTTTAAATCCTTCAAGAATTTTCATCTAGATTTCTATATCAAGTGTCATATAAATATATAGGGGTGTTTATGGATAGGGTACCCAGTCCATTAGGTAAAAAAAGTACCCGACCCTCTTTGACCGGGTCAAGAAAATTATGACCTTCTACCCGATCCATACAAAGTGGGTACCTGACCTACTGAGTACCCGCAAAAGAGGGTCGGGTTGATCGGGTACCCGACCTTTGCTAGTAACAAAATATAAAAATTTAAATAATGATAGTTAAATAAGTTAATATAACAATTTAATAAGTCAACAACAATTAAATCTAAGTCACAAAATACATCCCAATATTACATCCCAATAGTAACAAACTAACAAGTAGCAACAAATCAATAGCAACAACAATTAAATCACAAAATACATGTCAACAGACGAGAGTACGAGAAATGATGGTGCGAGGAAGAGGAAGAGGAAGAGGAAGGGAAGAGATGATTAAGGAGGAAGAGGAAGGAAAGACAAGGAACTGAAAAAGAAGATGTGAGAGACTGCCAACAATCCTAATAAGTATTAATTTCTAATGAAACCCTATTAATCAAATTTATAAAATTACCCTTGAAATGGACCGGGTCGGGTACCCGGCGAGTCACAAAAATGTGACCCGCTACTTGACCCTCAACCTGAGTGACCCGACCCTCTACCCGACCCACTTTCAGAATGCGATTAGGGTCGGATCGGATCAGCGGGTTTTTTGGGTCGACGGGTCAGGATGAACACCCCTATAAATATACTGTCACAACATCCATTTGATACATTTCAAATGTACATTCTCATAAATTGTCAAACTAATAAGAAATCTAAAGTTCATTGCATTCACCACAAGAGAATAGTCTCTTCATAATCAATGTCAAATCTTTATGAAAATTCTTGTGCTACAAGGCGTGCTTTATATCACACAATTTTATTCTTGTCATTTCATTTTTGTACGAATACCTATTTGCACCCCACCACCTTTACACCTTTAGGCATTTGGAATACCTATTTGCACCCCACCACCTTTACACCTTTAGGCGTTTGGACTACATGTCCAAAAAGTTTACGTTTTGAAAGTGAATTTAATTCTACTTGAATTGCATCTTTCCATTATGGCAAACCATCTCAATGTCGATATTCTTCAATTCAAGATCTTTGTTTTCATTCAAACATCCATTACTATGTTATAAACAAAGTTGTTGTCGATAATAATATCTTTTCGACTCCATCTTTTTCCAATAGAGACATAACGTATCTAGATCTCTTCATTTTCATTAGATTCAGATATTTGATATAACACTTCTGGGTTTTATTATTAGTTATGTCTAGGTCTCTTCCGGAGCACCTGTCTCTATTGTATAACCATCTTGAATAGTTACTCCTTTTCTTTTACAATGATTCTTGTCTTTGGAAGATTAGTCTACCACACTTTAAGCATAGTTTACTGCCATTTCCACTAACAGGCTATTGACAAGGTCCGCCCATTTAAACGAAGAGGTTTGGCCAAAAATAAAAGTAAGTCCAAATGATTGGCCCAGGCCCAGAAGATAAAGGAACATTCTAGACTTTTCTAGAATGATGTAGATTTGGAATATCCTCTAGAAGGAATATTCTTTGTATAGAATTCTCTAGAATCTTGTAGATTTGTATTTACTTTGGAAGGTTCTAGAATTCTCTCTTACAAGTATAAAAAGGGGCCAACCCCCTCATTTGTAATACACCTCAGAAGTTGAGCAATTGAGTATACAGAGTTATATTTTCTCTCAATTCTCTCTCTTCTATTGTTGTGAGTGTGAGAAAGGCTGACTTAGGCGGTGAAAACCTAAGTGCCGCACGGGTTGGGAGCACTAAAAATAGTGAGCCCGTGACAAGTGGTATCAGAGCGAGTTTTGTAGCAAGTGCTTGGCAAGAAGACACTATGGCTGGAACTTCATCCGACGTGACCTTAGGGGAGAAATGCAGGGTGCCTTGAATGCTGCGGCAGATGGTTTGGCCCAGAGGTCCGAAAGTCTGGAGGCAGAACTGGTGTCCATCAAAGATGAGATTGCGGCCATACGTAAGGAGCAAGACCAAGTTGCTACTATGCGGGAGGAGTTTGAGGCACTCAAGGCAGAATTGATTGCCTTGAGAAGAGCGGTTGCCGGCGGGACGGTGATGCTACAGCCTACACCCCGATCAGAGGCTCCAAAGCCCACAGAGTTCAGTGGACATAGGGAGGCCAAGGTAGTGGACAACTTCCTGTGGTCCATGGAGCAGTATTTCCGGAATGCAGGAATCCGGATCGATGAGCAAAAGGTAAATCTTGCCTCATCATACTTGACCGATTATGCATGCTTTACTTTGGTGGCGGCGCAGGAGTGACAATCGTAGTGGCACTACCATTACTACTTGGGATCAATTTGTGGACGAGTTTCGCGGCTACTTCTATCCTCAATATGCAGAGAGGGACGCTCGTGCAAAACTTCGCCGACTGGAGATGAAGGGTGAAGTCAGGGAGTATGTGAAAGAGTTCTCCCAATTGATGCTACAAATTCAAAGTATGAGCGAGGAGGATGCCTTCTTCCAGTTTATGGATGGACTTAAGCCATGGACCCGGTTGGAGCTGGAAAGAAGGAATGTGGATAATCTATCCAAGGCAATGACGGTGGCTGAGTCTCTCTTGGAGTTCAAGCCACGGGAAAAGTCTTTCCCGCCAAAGGAAAGACCTACTTTCTCCAAACCAAAGGGTAAGTAAATTGTGAAGGAGAGTGTACAACGAGACAGGTGGGGTATAAGGGAGATTGTCTCCTTCCAAGAACGAGGGGAAGTAAATTCACAAAGAAAGGACAAGGGCAAGCGACCAATAGAAATGCTTTTTCTGCGACGGTCCACACATGGCGCGAGAATGTCCTACGAAAGCAAAATTAGCAGCCATGGCCATGGAAGAGGAGAAAGCAGAGGAAAAGCAATTGGGTGCACTACGGATCCTAAATACCATCAAGGTGAAGAAGTCACAAAAGAAGAGGGGCTTGATGTTCGCCGACGTGGAGATAGCGGGCCACAAGCTCAGTGCTCTAGTGGACACTGGAGCTACCGACTTCTTCATCTCGATCGAGGTCGCCAAGAAACTCAACCTTCAAGTGGGGAAAGGCATGGGCACCTTGAAGACCGTCAACACCAAGGAGGTCCCCATCCATGGATTGGCAAGCAACGTGGATGTAGCCATGGGGCAATGGAAGGGCAAGACTTCACTTGAGGTAATCCCCCTTGATGATTATGATGTTGTGATAGGACTTGACTTCCTTGATCGCATTAGTGCCATGCTAATTCTCTTCGCCGACTTCATATGCATTCTGGATTCTCAATACCAATTTACTGCGTGGTACCTCTAAAGAGGGAGTCTGGAAGGGATCAAAAGACCCTATCTGCCATTCAAATATGCAGCGGGTTGGAACGAGGAGAGCCAACCTTCCTCGCGACCCTGAAGGTAGATGAGGAAGATAACCAAAGGGAGGTGCCCAAAGTGGTTGCGGCAGTACTGGAGGAGTTCAAGAGTGTGATGCCTACAGGGCTGCCGAAGGAATTGCCTCCAAAGAAAGAAATAGACCACGAGATCGAGTTGATCCCCGACACCAAGCCACTTGCGGGGTCCCTATTGCCCCTCCGGAGCTCACAGAGTTAAGAAAGCAGGTGGGTTGGCAAGATTTTTTGACTAAGTTTGACTATAAACTGGAGTATAAGCTGGGAAGGGTCAACTCTGCTGCTGACGCCTTGAACCGAAAGACAATGCTTGTGGCCACTAGCCAACTTGAGAATCTGTTGCCCGACAGGATCAAAGAGGGATTGAAACACGATGCAGCTACTAGGAGCCTTCTCGGATATGCCAAGGAAGGAAAAACTGAACACTCGAGGGTACGAGGGTCCGTTCAAAGTGGTGAGACGGGTAGGGAAGGTGGCGTACAAGGTGGATCTCCTTCGAAACTAAAACTTCGTCCGATGTTCCATGTGAGCTTGTTTAAGCTCTACCACGGGGACGACGAGGACCCCAACTACGGGTTATCACAACGGGCACCTATGGGAGCAAAGACCTCGTATGATCATGAGGTGGATTGCATACTAAAGGTACGAGAGGTACGCAAACGGTATTGCAAGCCCAGGATCAAATACAAGGTACGATGGAAAGCAAGGATAGTTTATAGCCGGCCGAAGCCCTTTGGCAGTTCAAGAAGCAGATTGACGCATTCAATACCGCCAAAGCCAACGAGGACGTTGCCAGAATAGCTGGGGGAGAATGACACGGTCCGCCCATTTAAACGAAGAGGTTTGGCCCAAAATAAAAGTAAGTCCAAATGATTGGCCCAGGCCCAGAAGATAAAGGAACATTCTAGACTTTTCTAGAATGATGTAGATTTTTGGAATATCCTCTAGAAGGAATATTCTTTGTATAGAATTCTCTAGAATCTTGTAGATTTGTATTTACTTTGGAAGGTTCTAGAATTCTCTCTTACAAGTATAAAAAGGGGCCAACCCCCTCATTTGTAATACACCTCAGAAGTTGAGCAATTGAATATTCAGAGTTATATTTTCTCTCAATTCTCTCTCTTCTATTGTTGTGAGTGTGAGAAAGGCTGACTTAGGGTGAAAACCTAAGTGCCGCACGGGTTGGGAGCACTAAAAATAGTGAGCCCGTGACACTATCCTACTAGAACTTCAGTTCTAATTGAAGCATTTTTAGCTGGTATATGAGATTTAGTAACTCGATTTAGTGCAATAAATGAATATGGCAGTTTATTCACAATATTCTACAAATGAATATCTTTTAAATTTTTAGTTCACATTGTTTTGTGCAAGGATCAAAATGCGACAATGATAATTCATTCCATTCAATTTATCTAGTCACCTATTTATCTTCTACTCACCTAATGTCGGAAAAATATCATCTAAATGACAATCGGCAAAATGTGCTATAAATAAATCTCTTGTTAATGGTTCAAAATATTTAATTATAGAGGGGGACTCATACCTAACATATATTTCCAACCTTCTTTGAGGACTCATCTTTGTACTTTGTGATGAAGCAATTGGACATATACCACACAACCAAAAATTCTTAAATGGGATATATTAGCCTCTTGACCAAAATTTAATTGTAATGGGGAGAATTTCAAATAACTTATTGGCCTAATACGTACAAGTGTTGCTCCATGCAAAATAACATGTCCCCAAGTAGAAGTAGGCAATTTTGTTTTCATAAGTAATGGTCTAGCTATTAATTGGAGGCGCTTTATGAATGATTTTGCTAAATCATTTTGAGTATGAACATGTGTTGCAAGATGTTCAATAATTATACCAATTGACCTACAAAAATTATTAAATGTCTGAACTGTAAATTCACCAGTCTTATCAAGACGAATTTTCTTGATATTGTATAATTTGGAAATGTGCTCTTAATTAAATTATTTGAGCAAGCAATCTCGAAAATGCCCAAGTTATGAGATGTCAATAAATAAACATGAGACCATCTAGTAGATGCATCTATCAAAATCATAAAATATCTAAATAGTCCACATGATGAGTAAATGGACCCACAGATATCACCCTAAATATGTTCCAGTAATGCTGGAGATTCAATCCCAATTTTAATTGGTGATAGTCTAATAATTATTTTTCCTTGAGAACAACCAGCACTAGAGAATTCGCTAAATTGAAGAATCTTTAGGTTCTTTAATAAATGCCTATGTGAATTTGCAGTTATTTTACGTATCATATTGGTTCCGAGATGGCCTAACCGGTCATGCCAAATAATAAAATTATTTGAATCAGTAAATTTTTAGTTTATTATAACAAGTGATTCGCGCGCTCACACACACACACATATATATAGTACAAATCAGAAGAAAAAGTAGACAACTTTTCCAAAATATATTTCTTTCTATGAATCCTGATATTATTTTTTGTGATATATAGATACTCAATATATTTTTTATTTACAGTTTCAATATGATATCCATTTCGGCGAATATCTTTAAAACTTAATAAATTTCTTTGAGATTTAGCAAAAAATAATGTATTATTTATAATAAATTTTGTTCTTTCTGGTTATAATGTAGTGGCTCTTCGGGAACCATCAATTTGTTGGCCCCAAAAGCAACCTAAGAGGGGGGGTGAATTAGGTTGTATCTAAAAACAAACCTTTTTAAGTGTTTAATAGAAATTCAAACTTTAAGCACCAAATGAAAACTTAAGCACAAATGAATACAATAGATATTCAACAATTTAAGATTAAGAGAATCAAACCAAACTCCCAAGCTTCTCAAGGTTGGAGCTTTCAACTACAAAGAGCTTCTTACAAGGCAACTACCAAGTTTACAACTTGAAGTTTAGCCACTAAAAGTCTCTTCAAAGTAGGTGAGACAATAACCTCTTGTACACAAATGAGGATCACTCTCTTAGAGACTGCTCACACTAATTTCCTTTAGTTGAGCCAAGAGTTTTACACTCACAACTTCCCTTTGTTACAATTGTTATCTCTCCACTTTTACACTTGAAGAACTCTTACACTTCTAAGCTCTTTTCACACTACCTACACTATTACAACACTTGTACCTACTATTTCTCTCAAATAGCTCAAGAATTATTTGTAATCAAATGTAGAAGTCTCTTCTTAATTAATTCAGACCTAGGGGTATTTATAGTTGCCAAATATCTGCTTTCAACAACTTCCCAACGGCTATTTTCTGTTTACTGGAAAACTAGCCGTTGGACCTTTCGGACGGCCGATGCAGCAAGAGTGCGTCCGAACAAACTAGCCGTTGGACCGTTCGGACGGCCGCTGCTAAACCTTGCATCCGACACTGCGTCCGTTCTCTGAGGGTATTCGTTCGGACGTCCGAGGATGCGTCCGAACATGCGTCTCAGATCAATAACATTTAAAATAATTAATACGAGGCTTGCTTCAAATTCTTTGTGTCGGACGATTACCATCGTCCGAAGCTCTGTCACTCGGACAGTTATTTGCGTCCGTGAAGTCTTGTGGTTGTTTTGTTCGGACGATCATTTGCGTCCGAACCTACCTATTTTTCTGCACACTTGTTATTAAACTATTAGTATGATTTGGTCATCATCAAAACATGATTAACATAACTGGGGTTCAACACAATTAATTAAGTACTACTTTATATTGTATTAATATTGGCATTGTCCTTTATTAAATGAGAGAAGTATTTTTTAAATTTGTATGTGTACCTTGTTGCACTATCAACAAGACATAAGTTTTCATTATAGTTCTTGAATCCAATCATGGAATGAAAAATGCTCATATTCTTCATTAAAAGAAAAATAACTTACATCAAAATAAATATTACAAAAAGAAACAAATTACATTAAAATAAATGTTACAATTTAAACTAAACTAAAAGAAAAAAAAAACTACTGAATAAACTAAAAAAAACACGATAATAAACTTTAAAAAAAGATTCCACATAGTTTTATTCCTTCCCAACTCTTTATTTGTAACTTTCAAAAAAGTCTGTTGCATCCAGATGTGCTATATCAGTAAGGCCATTGAAGTCGCCAGATCATAGTTTGAGTCACCATCTTTATCAGTAAAAATTGTCATAATTTCATCACTTTGATAAGTCTTGTTTGCTTCCACATTTTTCTCTTTTCCTTTGATGGATGCTTGATAAAGTTTAACAAGATTCTTGGTAGTACGACAGGTACATGACCAATATTCTTTCATGCCACGTCGATAACAAAACTCTTAAGTATTTTTGGTGGGATTATTTTGACCAACCTTTTCCTTTCCTTTCTCATTGTCTTTAGGGTTAATCCACTTCTGGTGGTATGGGTAATTATTATTGCCTTTTCCAAGGCCACGGCCACGACCATAACCATAATCATTTTTAGAATTGTTATGTATAGTTGCATTCATTTCAAAAATTGGAACAGATTCAAAAAAGTTTCTGTTCACTTTCAGGAATGGAGCAGATCCAGTTGGACAAGATTCATGATTTTTCAACAATAATTCATTATTTGACTCAGCCACATGAAGACTTGAAATTAATTAAGAATATCTCATAAAACCTTTTTCACGATATTGTTGCTCCAGGAGCACAATCGACGCGTGAAATGTAGAAAATATTTTTTCAATCATACGGTCATTAGTAATATTATCCCCACATAATTTTAATTGAAAACTTATTCTAAATATTGTTGAGTTATAGTCACTTACTGATTTAAATCTTGTAACCTTAAATCCATCCACTCATAATGAGATTTGGGAAGAATTACTATTTTTTAATAGTCAAATCGATCTTTCAAATTTCTCCATAGATCTGTAGGATTTTTTACAGTGACACACTCACTTTTTAATCTTTCATGGATGTGATGATGAAGGAAAATCATTAATTTTGTATTGTCCTAATTGGATGCAGTATTTTCTTTTTTTATGGTGTCTCTAAGACCCATGGGATCCAAATGGATTTCAGCATCCAAAATCCAGGAAAGATGATTCTTGCCCGTTGTGTCAAGGGTTATAAATTCGAGTTTGTAAGATTTGACATAATTCAAACTAACAATCAAAATAAATAATAAATAAGTATTGAGATAAGAGAATGCCTAAATATCTTAAAGTTCTACTGGATTGATCGTGCTGATAACGTGTTATAAAAGTTAAACAAAATATATGAAGACTTAAAGAAAATGTATGGAATTGAGAGAGAAAGAAATATGGAAGATCATATAGTCTATTATTTTATTTCTCATGTAGTACATGTATTTATAGGAGTACAATGATATATGAGGTATGTTATGTAAATAATTTAAAATGTTTCTACATTTATCAGACTCTTTTGAATGTAGATAAATATCCATCAGAGCTTATCAAATACATAAATGAACATCCACTATAATATGTTATTTGCAACACTAAATAATATTTTTTCAAGAGGTGACCAACTAAGTTGACATGATTGTAACTATAGTAATTATAGCACATTTAATTTTAAATACATTTGCCTACACTTCCGGTCTCATGATACTTGAACCGGCTCTAGCCATATTTGGTGCAGCAAATTCTCTCGTTATTCTATACTCCTCTTGCATTATTCGCTTATGTTATACTTCATGTGCTTGTCTATGCTCATCATCTGCCATTGCTTCCTTCAACCGTGCAACTACTTTCTAATCCGACTAATTGATCTCTCAATTTCAAGATCAAAATCTTCAAATATCAATCCTTTACTCATGGTTATAAACCAAAAACAAACTCTAGATACACGAAGAACCACAAAAGGAGATTGAATGAAAGAAAAATAAAATAAAAAATTCCTAGATTAATAGCAAAAATTGAAACAAAAAATGAATCAATAATAACCCCAAACAATAGCGACAAAAACTTGATGAGTTCTAGTCATACGACCAAGTGCATTAGACATTCAAGAAATAAAGTAATTTCTAAGCTTATCGTTCTATGAGATGTGACTAATAAACGTTATTGCAGTTGAATTTCAATTCAAGTTTGACGTTAGCTGAGAGATAGAAATTTAAAGGTTGGTTCTAAACTGTGACTAAATTAAGTGCAGAAAATCAAATTAAAGCATATAAAATTGCAGCGAAATTAAATGTAAGCAATAAATCAAAGTAACAATTAAAAGAAAGCAATTAAGGATTAAAAAGCAAACAAATAAATTAATCAGCAGATTGAATTTAAATAAAACAATAGCTATGGAGTTGATTTCACATAATTTAATAAGTGACATAACGCGACTTCGTACACATATCACGTTTCCTAGCATAGTGCATTTCTAGTAACTATGGAATAAATGTTTTTAGATAGCCAAATCTCAAAAACTCCAGATGAGGGCTGGACAATGCAGGATGGACACGTTGGCCAGGATATAACACACGTGACCACCAGGAATGATTCAGGTTAAGTTACTTGAGGGATCATACGTCTCAGTCCTAGTGCTGATGCAACATCATCTTGCCCTTTTGATCGACTAATTTCGTCAACTGCATACTTACAGCTGCAAGGAACTACAGCACCAAAACATCAATATTTTGCAGTTCCAACTTATCGCTAATTCTCTGAATTCATATCACTTGATTGAATACAATACACTTATTTACTTATTCCTTTGGATTGAATGTGTAGTATAAATATTACAAGCAAATTATATGGAAAACTGATGAGGAAAAAGATGAAGATGAGCACATGGAATCTTCCAATGACTCCTAGTGAATCAGCAATGAACTATGAAAAATTTCAGCTGCATTTAAGTTCTTGTGCTATACTTCTTTGTAAAGGCCTGGACCATTAGATATTCCTACCGAGACCGAAGGGGAAAATTTTCATTTATCAGACTTCAAATTACAACCAACCAATACTTCGAAATCCAAAACACAATAAACAATAAGATACATTAAATGAAGCTTAAACCAAAACAAAGGAAAAGAAAACACATACACACACACACACCCTTACAAACATGCTAATTCTTGTAGCATTCATACAACTTAATGTCCATTTGAACACGGAAATAAGAAGCCCCTTCAACATCTTCCGTTCGAAACGTTGCAATGCCTCTAGTAAGGAAGAAGTCACCCGTCCCTCCAACCACCGAAAGATCCCTTGTCTCCTCAGACATTGTATCAGCCCCCAGGATATTGATAGTGCCCTTGTGTTTAGTTGAATTAAATACTAAAGTGTAGGCAAACCAAGCATTAAAATCAGTCTTCATATCGTAGAAATAGAACCCTTGAGCTCTTGCAACTGGACGAGAAAGAAGATTATTGTCTTCCGTCATGGGATCATCGAAAACTACGAATTTGCCAAATTTGAAGGTCTGTGAAAGGTCGGTTGGATTAGCAATTATGGCCGCGGTTGCGTTTGCCTGGTTTGTTCCATTGAACATGACATCGTGGAAATATAACACTAACCTTTTGCATGGTTCATTTGCTTTAAGTTTCTTGGAATGGCTGAGAAGAATATTGAGCAGGAAACCAAGAGGAGAAAGAAAAGGACTAGGTGAGATTTTGTGGCCATCTGATTTTCTTGGAAGAGAGTGCTAATCAATTGGAAATTAAATGCTCGTGCATGGGGGGAGAGATTCCTGGCTTTTATAGTGAAGTTTTTGGTTTTAGGTAATTTCTATAGGGAATTAGTCTATGTTGTTAGGTGACTTTTGCTCCCAATTCTCGGTCCCGTGAAATCAATCCCATTTGGCAGCTTAATAACAAAATGACACGGGAATGTACTTAATCAGTCAATTATTGATTTCCAAGAGGGGAAAAAAAAAAAGTATTCAACTATCGACCTTTAAAAGAAGGGTTAAATGCAAAAAACTCCCTTGAACTTACACCTCAATTGCATGTCACCTCCCTCAACTTATTTAATAAGTATTTTACCCTTTATCCCTTACTTCTTTATGTTTTAAGACAAAATTGCCCTTACTATTTTAATATTTTTTCATTTTTTTCTCTTCGTACCAATCATATTTGGTTTCCTTTATCTTTTTACCAATTCTTTCTTGCTACTGTTAAATTATTATACTAAAAGTAATTGGTTTGTTAAAAACTCTTATTTTTTTACATATTTATAAATAATTTATAGATTAAATAAGTTTTTATAATACAAGCAACATATATTAAATAGTATAATATAGATTTTATGAGTTTTACAAATGCTATAATTAACAAATAAACAAACTATAAAAAGATAAAATAAATTTTTTTTTTAAAAATTAAAATATATATTCTAAGTATGCAAATAATTTTTTTTTTGGTGTCATATCATTCACGGGTCATATTTTGGTTAAATTTACCGTAAGTCCACAATCCCTTATATCAGTAAGAGCCATTATATTTTCTTAGTATATTTTTTTTTAATATTACACCGTAAATAAGATGTTGTACATATTTTTGCATTCTATAATTGTATTTGTATACTATAAATTTTTTAATTTCCTCTAGCTCAAAAATTTTATTTTTTATTTATTAATAGTTAATCACAAACTTTATATTTCGACAAGGTATATTTATTGTATTATATTTATTGCAATAAAGGATGATTAATCTATAAATTAAATTATTTAGACACATGTGAAAATTCAGAACTTTAATTAATTATTAAAAGCAAAGTAATTATTTAGTGGTAGCAAGAGAGAATAATGAAAAAAGAAAGAAAAAAGAAAAACAAGATAGAGAAAATAAATAAAAGGAAAAAAAGAAGAAAAAAAGAAAAACAATAATAATAAAAATAATAGGGATAATTTTGTCTCAAAATATAAAAGAGGGTATAAAGTATTTATAAAATAAGTTGAAGGGGACAAAGTACAACTGGAATATAAGTTCAAGGGGATTTTTTGCATTTAACCCTTAAAAGAATCACCTTGTAGTAGTGGCTGGGTTGGAGGGTTTGGCATCAACATAACTAGGTTATACTATTATAAAAATTTTGTGCTAGGATGTCTCCTGATCAAGAATTTAATATATTTAGGATATATATAACACTTGCTCTGCCTTATTAGTAAGGCAATTTATTTGCCTTACTAATCCACTCTGCACTTACCAATTTTTGTCCTCAAACTTTTAGATTTATCTTATTTCATTCCAAATTTTAATAGTATTATTAAAACTTACTGATGTTCTAACCATTCACACTATGCACTTAAAGTGAAACATTCGTTAAATTTTTTTATAACTATTGAAATTAGACCAAAGTAGGACAGATATAAAAGTTAGTGGTGCGATGCATCCGAAATTTAGAATTAGAAATGCAAAGTGAGAATTGATCATAAGTTAGGGGGTTTCAAAGTGAAATTAGTCATAACTACCTCTGTTGACATCCGTTAATTTTAATAATGATATTAAAAATTCAATTGAAATGAGATAAATTTAAGATTTTGGGAGGTAATATGTACAATTAAAGTATGCGGTGCAAAGTGAGACTCAACTACAAGTTAAGGGGTGAAAAAGTAGAGTAAGCAACTTTTTTTTCTTAGTTTTAAGACACTCTGTCCACTTAGAATAAAAATTTACTTGTCTTTACTACTGATTCAACTTTAATTATCCAGTTTAGTATATATTAATCGATGCATTGGAGATGTACTTAGGGTGTGGTTGATGCAATAGGTGTGCCTGGTGTACTTGTTCGGATGCGGAATACACAACTAAAAATTCATAAATCAGCATGGGAAGTCAAAATCAACAATGTAGTTGTTCAACAATAATAGGACTAATTTTATTTTATACCTCTCAACTTATACCTGATTCTCACTTTGCATTCAAAACTTTAGTTTTGGACAGTTTACACCAAAACTCTAAAATTCATCTCACTTCAACCCTTTTTTTTACACCGTCTCAAAAATTAAAAGAATTTTTTCGTGTGCACGACAAATTTAACAAGATGTACAACAATATGTTTTTACGTGCAAAAACAAATATTCCATTAATTTTTTTAACAGTTTTAGAAAAGGGATTGAAGTGGGACAAATTTGAGAGTTGGAGATGCAAAATATCCAATCTAAAATTCAAGGTGCAAAATGAGAATTCGATATTAAGTTGAGAGGTGTAAAATGGAATTAGTCCAAAAAAAAAGTAAAAAGATAAAAAGAAAAATTCACTCTATGGGTTGGTCGCTACAATTATGGTTAAGAAGAATAGCTTGATAGTTTAAGCCTGCAGATATACCATTGATTATTTACTTGCAAACGTAAAGGGTACTGCTTTTTCCATGCTGAAAACACTTACTGCCATCAATTGTAAAAGAAAAATAACACAAAAAAATATATTAATCGGAAATTGGTGAATCGAACTGAAAAAAGTTACCCACAATTTGAATTTGCTCTTTTGGATCAACTCTTCTGGTTCCATGTGATATTCCCCCCGGACAGGTAATCCCTAATAATTCGTAGCTACGAGACACAAGTAGCTTAAGTTTGAAAATTGGCAGATTCCTGTCGACAAGGTTCTTAAGTTATAATAACTTTTCTTCTATGTAACTTGGTTTAAGAGCACATGTTTAGGAGTTCAGAATAGATCGTTGTTATTGCTAGTAGCCAATAGTTGACAGCGAAGATTGTTGGTAAGATTTGGCTTTTAGCCAACCAGCAGTTGCTGATCTCCATACAAGGCTAAGCAATGGTTATGCGTTTCTTGTTACAACTTTTTGTGTTACAGTTGTATGACACTATTTAGATAAATGACATATATTATATTATCATGAATAAATAATAAATGATGAATACATGTCACTCATTTAAATAATGTCACATAAGTGTCACACCAAAAATTGTCATAAGAAACTCAAAGCTATACGCAATCCATATCCACACCCCGATTGGATGTTAAAATATAGGATAAATTACAATGAAACCCCTTATTGTTTGGTTATTGTACAAGTTACTCTCCCATGCTTTATAAACCTACAATTCGCTCGTTCGAGATATGAGTTAAATTGAAATTGTAAATTATTCTTTTAAGTGACTTTAGGCTGTTGAAATTTTTGATATTTCAAACGTTATTTTTAGTCATTTAAAAGTTATAATTAAGGTTAGTTATGTATTTAAAACATGAGACACAATTCTTCCTTTCCAGTGAAAGAGTCTCTTGATAGTAGAGGGTACTACGATTAAGGGTATTTTTAAAATTTTGCACAAATATGTTAGCTTTTGAACTTTTTATCTATTTTGCAAAAATATAACCAAAAAAAAAAAAAAAAACACACAAGCCAATGATGAATTTTAGGTTTGCAAACTATATGGAAAAATATAAACATTAATCAAACCACAAGGGGATTTTTTTATGTATAATTTATCCTAAAATTAATTGGAATGCTTTGAATAAGAAAATCTATAAAACATAATATAACAAAACCACCTTTGTGATAGTGCATGAAAGTATGCTACGTGTCACTCTTTTTAGTTATTTTCCATTTATTTTTAATTAATTAAAAGAATTTGCATCTAACAAACTAAATAAGTTTTCAATATTCCAAGAAACTCGGTTTTATCTTCATAACTACCAATTCTTTGATTAAGAAAAAAAAAGAAGCAAATGTAAAGCAATTAATAACTGAATGATAAAATATTTATTAACGTGTTTATTGACCATTTATATTGAAAAACTAAGTTCATCAAATTCAAAAAATTAATGAGTTTTCTCTTCTATTTTTAGCACTGAATGTCATACATGGTTTTTTTCTTTAAAAAAAAAAGAAAAAAGAAAAGAACACATCCAAATGAAAGATAATACAAATGTTAATATCGTACACATTGGAAATAATGCTAAACCATTAATTAGGATATATAATCACTTTTCAATCATTTCTTGTATGAAAATATTGTATACTTGTGCGCATATATATATATATATATATATATATATGTATATATATATTATAGCAAAAGGGATATTTAGTGAGAAACTCTGATTAATCGACATGTGTTATATTAAATCTGTAGGAATCTCAAAATCATATAGTAAAAGTGAAAAAATAATTACTTGATTAAAAATTAATTTAAATAACTATGTTACATTAAATACTTTTATTTTTTCAAATCCTTCATTTTAGGTACACCTATATCATTATAATTAATTTTTTTCCTAAAAAGTTATAAAACTAATCATACATTATGGATTATTATATGAGTATCGGTTATTAAAAATGCATGTCAAATATAAAATTATGTTATTTATAATAAGGTAGGAAATAATTGTTTATTTACTTAGAAAACCGTTAGGAATATAATATTAATTTAAATGGTTATTCATATACATTGAAAGATAAGTAACATTATCTTGTGACGCAATTACAACATGGTAATACTTTTCAAAAAATTGATTAGAGAAAAATTACAAATTTAGCTCTAAATTATTTTCAAAATCTCATGGAGATCTCTCAAATCATTTTTCAATTTTTTCATCCTCAACTATTTTTTTAACCAGCATAATTCTCCCAATTTTTTTTGTTAACTTTTTTATTTCTCAAGTATCAGCATAAATCCACAAAGGTCTCCTACACCTTTTTTTGATTTGATTCTTTTGTCTTTCAAATTTTTTAATTTATGTTGGTACAATAGTTGGATGACTTCAAGAATAGACTTTGAGTTTGATAGCAAAAATTACTTAAGGGACATTCATGGATTGTAAAAATAGTTTAGGTACGAAAAAGTGTAAATAAAACTTGAGAGACTTTCCCTTGTGATCTATAAGTCATAGGGTTCGATTTACCAAAAGAGTAGGTGTAAATCAACTCTAAATCCTCTTGAAAATAAAAAAAATAAAATTTAAAACTTGAGGTACCTTCTTAAAATTACAAAAAATAATAATAAAAAATAAAAAATAGGGGACTTCCATAGTATAAAAAGATAGTTTAGACACAGAAGTTTAAAAATTGAAAGACATATGTTGAATTTTAAAAATGGTTGATGGACTATATTTGCACTTCTTCCAATTGATAATTCTATAAAAAGAGAAAAATTTAAAATTAATTTTTTCTTTTCATCTTCTTTTGACGTTTTGTCCATTATTAATATAGATGTTATTCATAACTAAGGATGTAAATATTATGTATTCTCTATTTTTTTTTCTATTTTTATATCATTTTTGTATGCTAAAAGTATGCTATGTACTCTGAAGCGTAAAATCAATTGCAAGAAAATTCTTTCCCTTTTTATCTGCATAATAAGTGACACTTTCTTTTATATTCCAAAAAATGCTGACATTTTTATTATAATTCAATGGAAATAATTACTTATTGATATTTTTATCCAAAAATATTTTTAAATACTTATTTTTATATTCTAAAAAAATATGACATTCTTATTTTTGGTAATTTGGTGGAATTAAATACTTGCTGATATTTTGATTCCAAAGTCTAACTTAGAAATTTTTCTCATGATATTTACTACATAATACTTCAAAAATCATTTTGTTAAGAAAAATGCATTTTTAAAATATTTGTGATTAAGTAATATCATCCCATTGATACAATTAATGTTCAACAATTTCTATAGGCCAATAACATAACAATTTTAATTATCGTCCAATGACCATGTGCCTTAATTATTTTCTATACCTTATGGTGTTGTATAACTTACTAATATAATTATTTACTTTTGTTTATCTTATTTAGTTAATTATTAAATATTTTAATCAATCATCATTTCACTAATTATTATTTTTATAAATCTAATATCTTCATCTTCCTGTGCATACATGGGTAAAAAATAAACTAAATAATTAATAATAAAATTCAAATTAAATACCTAAAGGTAATCTTTAAAATCCTTATTTTACTCACACCGCTTATAGTTAATTTTTTTTCCCCAAAAAAGTTACTAAACTAAATCTGTACTATAAATAAGTATAAGTCATTAAAAATAAGTTAAGAAAAAAACTAATATATTAATTGTGAAAAACTTTTATGTATATATCGTTGTTAATATATACCATTTAGATATATATTTAAAAGGTTACAACTAATAATTTTCAAAAGTAGGAAGACATTTAGCCTATTATGTCTAAATAATATCATTCTTGCAACCTAATTACATACAATTAATATTTATAAAATTTATTATATCACAAATATATAAAAAAAATTTAATATCAATTTCTTCTTTATATCATTTTCTTGCAACTTTATATTTATTGGTAATTAACTATTCAATGTCAATTGATATTATTTTTAACTGATTATGTAATTGTAATATATTAAAAGTAATTTTAATTTATCTCTTATTATATCTTATCTACTTTTCAGCATTATCATTTTACATGTATGTATGATTTATATGGTAAGACCTAAAATCAATTATTAGAAATATTCTTTTTTTTTTTCTCCTACACATTTGGAAGGTTTTTCTTGGAAAGATCTTAACTCCAATTTAATCTCACTCGAGCCTCTTTCTATTACCCTGTCCGTTGCCATTCTATCTTAAACTCCATTGACACTTTTAAAAAATCATATTCTTTGATTAAAAAAAAAATGCAAATTGATTATACAATGTGATAAATACTTCTCAATTGTTGTTCTTGTTGGTAATTTATATCAACAGAATTAAGTTAAATCATACTAAACAAAAAAGACTTCTAAATTAGTGTGTTTGTTTATCATTTATAACCCAAATATTTTATGTTCATTCACATTCAATAAAAAAGAGTTTTATCCTTCATATTTCGTGGAACATTGTAGACATAATTTTGAAAAACAATTTTACATACAAAATATAGTAATATCTGTTACTATTTTTCAAAATAAAAGTTGACAAGCTTCAACTAAAATTTACGTTATGTAGTTACTTCTAAATAATTTTATATGACAAAAATATAAACATTTGAAATGCGTACTTAACAATAATACTTTTATTTTTAGATCTAATTAAAATTTATAAATATTATTACTTAGTTTGTCTTATCTTTATATAGTTTAATTAGAAAAGATTTTGTCATCATTACTTTATTAACATTATTTTATTATAAAAAAAATCAACATAAAGAATAGCCTTCCCGTGCATAGCATGGGACATAAAACTAGTATATATAGTATAACAAATGGGTGGCCTGTGAGAGTTCATATAAATGTGATAAGTGGTAACTTCATTCAAGGTTATTATTTGTAATATTTACTGTGATAAAAAAAAGTTAGTTATAACCAACAGTTAAAAGCATGTCTAAAAAAATACTATTGGTAAATATTCATAATACTTATTTAATACCAAAGTTATTTGTAATTTTCCAAATGGGATGGACTACGAGCTAAAGTTATTTTTAATTTTACTATGATAAAAAGCTAATTATAACCAACATTTAAACAAATTTCCAAAAATTGATTATCATTAAATATCCACACCAATATTTTTAACTAGAATAGATATATTATTTAATATTTATTCATGTATATAGATATTTTTATTAAATATTTATTGATATATATTTTCTAACATTCAAAACTCGTATATGCATAGAATATGTAAAAGAAATTTAAAACTTGTGTTTTAAATAAACTTTTGTTTTCAAGAATACATAACTATAGATAAATTACTTTCTACGAGAAATTTTGAAAATTGACATGTGGAATGCCAAATGTATAGTAAATTAATATAATAAATAATGACAATAAAAAATGATCAATTACATAATTTAGTAAAAATTTAAATTAATTATCTAAATATTATTGTTAACTATTTTTATTTGTTCAAAATTCTTACTTTATGCCCATATACCTCTTACGATTGAATTTTATCAAAAGAATTATAAATTTAAAAATGTAATATAATTAATCATATATTATCAATTACTAGCTAACAATAAGTTAGGAAATAAATACATATTAGTTTGAAAAAAAAGTTTAGACATATAATATAAAACGGCTACTCATAACTTTCAAAAATAGGAAAATATTTAGCCTAAATAAATCTGATTAATATTTTTTAATAACCTAATTACATATGGCATAGATTATTCAAAATTTCTCACTAGAAGTGATGATTTTCTGTAGATATATTATAGATTTTTATGAAAAAAATTACTATATCACAAAAATAATAACTACTAAATCAATTTATTCTTTTCGTCTTTTTCCAACTTTATGTTTATTGACAACTAACATTTAAATGTCAATGGATATTATTCTTAAGTGGTATTAGCTGTGTAAGTTATCTAAAAATAATATCAATTTTTTCCTTCGACTTCTCTCCCTTAGATGGAGCCGCTCCCCTAATATATTACTACTACTTAATTATATGCAGTACCACTTATTTTTTACAACCTAATTATATATAGTATGGATTATTCAAAATTTCTTACAAAAAGTGATTTTTTCTATAGGTATAGCATAGATTTTATCAAAAAAAAAAATAATAACTACTATATCACAAAATTTATTAATAACTATTAATAATTTATTCTTTGTATCTTCTTCCAACTTTGTGTTTATTGATAATTAATATCTAAATGTCGGTGGTTATTATTTTTAACTTTTATTAAGGTAAGTTTTCTAAAAATAATATCAATTTTTAAAACGACTGCTCTTTTGTAGATAGACCACTCCCTTAATATATTAGTACCACTTATTGCTTATCATCTACTCTCTTCATATTTTTATTTAAATGTCTTTCCTTTCTTAATTTTATCTTTCCATATTATTACAGACTTATACTATCCAATCATCTCTACAAATTACAAACCATATGTCTATCTAAAAAAAGTACTAACTCAAAACATCGTCCCTCAATTTTTTTTTTGCGTGCTAGAAGGATTACATCTTTTCTTTTTGCCCACTTTTTATTTTACTCTCTCATAATTTTTATCATTTTCTTATTCTTTTCAGAAACTTGATAAAAAATTAATGATTCATAAGTTTCTTGATTATTCTCGAAAATTATTCTATTTTATCTACTTTTCTATTGTTTTTTTTTTTATAGACTTTTTTGCCAAAAAAAATTGTTGTTTATCAAATTATATAGTCTACTTTTTTGATGTAGTTTTATTTATATGAAAATAATTTAAAAAGACAATAAAATACAGTTTAGTTGATAAGACGATTCCCTTATTACTTATTGGTCATAGATTCGATTCACAAGAGAGTAGGCCACAGGGGGAGAGGTAGGTTTCTTTTTTTCTTTTTTTTTAAAAAAGGAAAAAAATAATTTAAAACTAAAAGTGTATTATAAATGGCATCAAACAATTATCAATTATTATAATGTTAGAAAAATAATTACTTATTAGTCTGAAAAAAAATCTATACTATATAGTATAGCAAAAACCCTTTTGCTTTTTAATCATTTTTATATGATAGGATTATGAACATTGTAAATTCATACTTCAAAAAAGTTTTTTAATTATTTTATTAGTTGTATTTTATATTCAGTAAACTTTATAGATTTATTACTTTGTTTGTATTTTTATGGTTTAATTACAAAATGTTCATAGTGTCATAATTATTTTACTAACAATATTTATTGTATAAATTAAGTATAGATATTCGTCCTTCCATGCATAGCACGGGATATTCAAGTTGTTTATTAAAGCAAAAGGTGATTTTGTGAGAAAGTTTAGTGTTGGACATGTGGCATAGTTTTAGTAAAAGTTATATAAATGGTAAATAAGTAATGTAAAAGTTTAAATAAGGTTAAACATAAGAATTTCAATTTAATCATTTAAATGTTATCTTTAAATACTGCTTTTAATTGTTCAAAATCCTTATTTTATGCCTATCTACCTTCTATAATTTATTTTTTTCCCACAATAACTACAAAACTCCTATTACTTACAGATTTTAAAAGTCTGCAAAACCAATCTATACTATATAGCAATAGTTGAATAAAAAGTGTTATAAAATCACAACCAATTACAAAGAATTAAAATGAAGATAATTGTTGCCTACCTAATTTATTTGTGACAATCATTATCAATAATTGTATTCTTGTGTAAATTATTTTTATTTTTCTTTATTAATTCTATACTAAAAAAGCATTATGGGTTATTTTGCATTTCGAATACTAAAAATGCTTTACTTTTAGTTGTGTATCACATGAATTTCTTTACAGGCTTATGTAATTTTCTTGAATAAAAGTTTAGATTTTTTGATAAATTCATTTATTTTGTTAATACTAATTTTTTTTCAGCCTTAAGTTCTGATAAATATTTACTAGCTTGAAACTCTATTTTTATGTTATCTGTCATCGGTGATTGCTCTTTATACTAATTCTTACTCTATTTTATATATACTCATCATGTGATTATATAGTGGATTTTGGCACATCTTCTTATTATAATACTTAATTAACAAAAATAATAAATTCTAACATCACCTTTAACATATAATAAACCATTCTTATGAATAAATGGAATAGCATAACAATAATAATATAAATTAACTTCAACAAAAAAAATAATGTCTTTGATTAAGGAAAAAAAACAAACAAATTAAAAACTTTAACAAACATTTTTTAATTGTTGTGTTACTTTGATCATTTATGTTAACCAAATTAAATTCATTCATTCCAAAAAAAAAAAAAATAGATGAAATCGATTTTATCTTCTATCTTTGCACAGAAAACGACATAAGCTGAATTTTAAAAATGATGTCCAAGTGACATTATTGTCATTACCATTATATAGATATATAATATAATTATTTACTAATAATTAACTTATAAAATTAATTTTCAATCAATTTTTATGGGATAGAAACTAGAATAGATATTTTGATTAAATACTCAACAATCATGTTCCTTAGTTATTTTTTTAAGTTTCAGGTATTGTAGAAAACAATATATTGTTACTTAGCTTTATTTCTCTTTATTTGGTTTACTTACAAAAGTTTTGATACGTACCATCTATCTTTATACCACTAATATTGTTTTATTACGTACATAAATTGAACATAATCATCTCCCCGAGCATAGCACATGTCATCCTAATCTCATTTTTTTTTCCATTTATCACTTATTAAAAAAATTCTTGTAATAAAGTGTATAACTAACTTGATAATATTTGAATATTCAAAAATTTTAATTTATCTACATATAATCAATAATATTTAAATAGGAAAAATAGATAGACAAAAGTCAGGATTCTATTATGATCAATATTTTATATTGTCATCATTAATTATTACACCAATATTATTTTATTGTCAAAATTCAATATAAACATACGTCCTCCTGTGTATAGCACGAGATATTCTGCTAGTAACTAGTTAACTTACTTAAAATGAATGTTATTCAGCATATAACAAACTAGATAAGTTTTTTATATTAAAAAATACTTGATTTATCTTCAGTAATAACAAAGAAGTATTTAATTAATAACAATAATACAAACTATTAAGTAGGGGTGTCAATTTTTGACACGACACAATAACACGATACGAAATTTGGGGTATTTAGTGGGTTACGGTTGGGGTTTCATGACACGAACACGATTATGACATGACACGTTTATAACATAAGAGTAAATGGATTGACACGAAAGTAAACTGGTTGACACGATTAACACGCTTACTGTGTTGTATGTAAATATATATGAAAATATGTTATGATATTTCTAAAATTATATTGCACCTTTTTTTAACCTTTATGTATAATTTGCTTTTTATTATTTATTTACATTAAAATCCTCTAATATGGAAGATTTTAAGGTTGACTTCAAAGTAAACAATACATATTATAAACATTATATTTTTATATAAAATTATGTAAAATTTTAAATATTATAATAAGATCACTATAACTTTACAATTTGAAGGAAAAAATTATTTATACTTGTATAGAACCTTTAGAGAGTCATTGTTACATATGGTAAATTTTTTGTTAGGTTAATTTACTACTATCAATAGTAAACGGGTTAAACATATCAAACATGACACGACACGACACGACATGACACGATATAGTAATAAACAGGTCAAACATGATATGACACAATTATTTATTGGGTAGGCTTAGGGATGAAATTTTATGACTCTAACACGATTATGGCACGATATGATAACTCACGACACGACACGATTGACACCCTTACCATTAAGGATCTTGACAAAATGATTCCTAATTATTGTGTATGTTTGACCATTTATATTTACAAAATCAAGTTCATTTATTTCTAAAAAAATGATTAGTTTTATTCTTTACATTTGAATTGAACACACAAACAAGTGTTTTTTTTTTTTTTTTTTTGGGGAAAAAAATCATGTATCCACAAAAGATAATGTATTTACTCTCATAAATACACACATTGCTTATTATTAGAAAAAAGATAGTATACACAATATATATAAATTAGAGTTCAATATAATTGGTACATAGGAACATTTTATATAAGTTTACAAGAAAACATTCTAATTAATCTATACAAGGTAAGTCTTGTTAATCAAGACAATTAGACTACTAAGATACTTATCTAATTGAGGAGAGCAATTAGAGTAATTGCATATCTATCATGTATTTACATGCCAAATATAATATTTTATACATCTTGACAACCCTCAAACTCAAGATGACTGATTGAAAACCAAATTGGGTTTCAAACAAAATTTAAAAAATAAGAGAATTAAAAGATGATTTGGAGATGATGTGTTGAGCTGAGAACAAAAGATGAGATTCGATAGAACCTGACTGAAAAAATGAAAATTGAAGAAATCCTATAATTGATGGTATTGGTCCCAAAGCAACCTAAGAGATGGGGGGGTGAATTAGGTTTCTAAAAATGCTTTTAGAAATATTAAGATTTTTCAATTTAGATAAAAACTGATATAATCGAATCAGTGAAATAGTGAAGCAAGAAACAGAGAAAATTAATCAGCCAATACTTCCAAGCTAACAAGCTTAGAGTATCAAATCACTAAAATGCTTCACACACTTGGTGAGCCAATAATCTTTACAAAGTAGGGATATTCTTGCTCACACTTAAATTCTTTTAGTTGAGCCAAGAATCTTACTTTCAACCTCACTTTCGTACAAGATTATCACTCCACTCAAAGTTGAATTGCACAAAAAGTAGCCGTTGGGGTTTCGAACGTTCGAGATAGATGGGATGCATCCGACACAGTGTCCGATCCTCATGCAGTTGGTGAAGAACTTCGTTCAGACGTCCGTGCGTGCGTCCGATAGAGGTTTCGGACGGTCATGTTCGTCCGTTTGAAGAAGCAGAAGGATTCTTCTTTCTGCCTGCTCGTTCAGACGGAGGAATGCGTCCGAGAGGCTTGACACAGTTCGAACGGTACAGTGCGTCTGAAAACCCTGTCTTTAGCAGACAGAAAACAAATATCATACCTGTAAAAACTTGTTTACAGAGTTAAGTGTTTATGCCATTATCAAAATGAGTTTTGGAAAATATCAATCTCTCCCCTTTTGATGATGACAAACCTTCATGGAGTAATTATGTAAAAACAATCAGATATGACTAATTATTTTGCAATATAGATGACTACTCCCCCTTTTGACATCATCAAATAAAGCTCCCTCTCAGAATGTACAAGTATTTCAACAGAAATGCATAAACCAAAGCTCAAATAATCAACGCAAATATTAATTAGTACTTAGGTCAATTATTCAACAGAAACACAATACTTAGTTCAAGTGAATACAAAAAAAAGGAAATCTGAGAGCAGTCCTAACTAAAAATAGAGAAGTGCTAAAAACTAAAACAGATGTCAAAAGAACTAATTCGAGTCATTTTTCTTCTTGGAGTGCTTTTCAGTCTTTTGGCGTTTTGAAGGAGCATCTTCATCAGTGGCCTCACTGTCTTCCTCTTCTCCAGTGCGGCGTTGCATGATAAAATCGAACGTGTCGTCAACATCCTCATCGTCGCCTTCATCTTCATTGGCAGCACCTTGAGTATTGGCATCTTCTTCATCGTCCTCACAAACATCCCCATCTTCATTGTTATCACTGTCGGAAGATGAGTCAAGTGGATACTGTGATTGAAGGTTGGCAAATTGAACTTGAGCCGAAGCAGACATGCCAAGGCTAAGGGCCTCTTGGAGAATTACCTGACGAGTTTCAAGTCGCTTTAACTTATGATTTGTGCAACGTTGAAATGAACTGACTTGGGTGCTCAAGGAAGTGAGAAGGCCGCAGATATGAGAAAGGGAGGGTTTAGAGGTAGATGGACGAGGATCATGGAATGGTGGGAGTGGTTGAGGAAGAGGAGAATGTGATGTAGTTAAATCAGAGGTGGAGGCATGGGATTATGAACGTGCAATCTCAAAAGCTACCTTAGTTAACCATTGATCGTTGAAAAACCGGATGCCTTTTCGTTCAACCAAGTATATGATTTGTTAAAATAAGGGAGAAATTGTTTGTTGCCGCTGAAAGGAACGCCGAGGAAATCAAAAATTTTGGTGTGAAATTTTCCAAAGGAAATATTTTTTCGGGTATCAGTAAGAAAAAGTTCCCACAGGGAACAAAAGAGATACCCAAAATCAAGAGAAATGCCCTTGAAAACACAAAAAGACAAGTAAAGCTACATTTTTTCGGGCTCAGTACGATGCCCGTCGGTTGGCAATAACAAGTTCGTGACAAGAGTGTATAGAATGTTGAGTTCAGGAGTGAGCAATGTAGTTTTGGCTTTCGAGGCCTGTTTGAAATTGATGTTAAAAATAGCCCTAACCTCATCAATGTCAAATCGAGTATCAACAGCGGGCCATTTATCTAAAGAAAAGAAATAGGAGAAATCATTCGGGTTTGAGACTTCACATTCAAAAATAGTGTTAATGATGTTGGAGGAAATCTCAAGATTGGTGCTGTTTACACGAGAGATTAAAGTGCGAATAGTCGCTGGGGCCTTTCTGAAGATTGGCAGTGAATTGAAGCACCATGTCATGATATACGGGCAAATCAATATGCACTAGGTGACCCCAATTTTGTTTTTCAAAGCAAGATTTGACAATAGGAAGATTATACTCATCAAAAAGACTCTCAGATACAGGACGTTAAACGATTATAGATTTACTCAGAAGAGATGCATACCGTTCGGATGCCTTGGCATCGATGAATTTTGGCAAGGTTGGATTTGAGGAGACTTGGGAATTAGCAGACGATTCTCCACGCACTGGAGCTTTCCCTTTTGTTTTTCGTCCATGATTTGCTGTAGAAGAACCTCCGCGGGATTTAACCATGGTGAAGGAAGAGAAAGAAAAAGAGGAAAAATTTTGATTTTTTGAAAGATTTGGGAGAATTTGCTGAAATGAGATGGTAGATGGGGGAAATTAGATATGATAATGGTGAGAAATACTTTGGAGAAGATAATTTTTCAATCAATTTGTGGATAGAGGGAAGGAATTTGGATCAGAGGTTGAGGGAAAAATTTCGCCAGAGGGTTTTTGGGGTGAGGTTGAGTCTGAAAAGGGGGAAGATGGACGATTTTAATCAAACAGAGAGAACGTTCGGACGGCTGAACGTTTGGTATACGTCCGATGAAGCGTCTGACAACTGATGAACGGACGGCCGATGAAAGACCCAGTGCGTCCGAACGAAGAAACTATGCCAAATTGATCTGTAAAATCCCCAAATAGTTTCTGAGAGATTCAAAGCGATTTAGAGCCAAGGGTTTTGTAAATATATCAGCTAGTTGATCTGAAGTAGGCACGAAATCAGCACGAATTTCCTTTTTACAAACAAGACCTCTAATAAAATGATGTTTAACATCAATGTGTTTGTTTTAGAGTGCATAACAGGATTTTTTGTGAGATTAATTGCACTTGTGTTGTCACACTTTATAGGCACACAATCAAAAATTACACCAAAATCTTTCAAAGTATGTTTCATCCAAAGAAGTTGAGCACAACAATTTCCAACAGCAATGTATTCGGCTTCAGCCGTAGAAAGAGAAATAGAATTTTGTTTTTTGCTAAACCAAGACACAAGACAATTTCCCTGAAAATGACACATACCACTGGTACTTTTTTTTATCAATTTTACACCCAGCAAAGTCAGCGTCAAAATAACTAATTAAATCAAACGTAGAGGACTTTGGATACCACAAACCAAAATTCATTGTACCTTTTAGATATCTAAAAATTCTTTTAACAGCTATCAAGTGCGATTCTTTGGGCAAGATTAAAATCTAGCACATAAACAGACAGCAAACATGATATCTGGTCTACTGGATGTTAAGTAAAGTAGGCTTCCGATCATACCTCTATAGTGTTTTTCACCAACACCATTACGTCCTTCGTCTTTATCAAGTTTGGTTGAAGTGCACATAGGCGTACCAACTTGTTTGCAATCTTCCATTCCAAGTCATTTGAGTAAAACCTTTGTATCCTTGACTTGTGTAATAAACGTTCTTTTCTTTGTTTGGTGAAATGCCTTGTAATCCGAGGAAGAATTGCAACTTACCCATCATACTCATCTCAAACTCTTTCTGCATTAAATGTGAAAAGTCTTTGCACAAATTTTCATTAGTTGGTCCAAAAATAATATCATCAACATAAATTTGAACAATTAACAAACCATTTAAATATGCTTTTGTAAAAAGAGTGGTGTCAACTACACCTCTTTTGAATCTATTTTCTATCAAGAAACCACTTAATCTTTCATATCAAGCTCTTGGAGCTTGTTTCAAACCATATAAAGCTTTAGAAAGTTTGAAAACATAATTTGGAAGATTTTTATTTTCAAAGCCCGGAGGTTGTTCAACGAAAACTTCTTGATCAATAAAATCATTCAAAAATGCACTTTTGACATCCATTTGAAATAATTTGAAATCATTGAAACATGCAAATGTGAGAAACATGCGAATGAATTCTAATCTAGCCACGGGTGCAAAGGTTTCATCAAAATCAATACCTTCTTCTTGAGCATAACATTTTGCAACAAGTCTAGCTTTGTTTCTTATGATTTCACCTTTGTCATTTAATTTGTTTCTAAAGACCCATTTAGTTCCAATAACGGGATGAGAACATGGTCTTTCAACCAAAGTCCATACATTATTTTTCTCAAATTGACTAAGTTCATCTTGCATGGCATTAACCCAAGATTCATCACTCAACGCAACATCTACATGTTTAGGTTCAATGTGAGAAAGTAATGCACAATTACTATTCAAAGGTTTATGAGAACGAGTAGTTACCCCATCGGATAGATCACCTATGATTAAATCTTGAGGGTGACTAGAGACGAATCTCCATGCTTTCGGAAGATCTTTTGGAGTATTCTCATCCTTTTCATCATCTATTTGATGGTTGTTGACATCATTACTTCATGTGATCTCTTGATGATCTTTGTGAATAACGAGCTTTTCGAGCTCCTTTAGAATACCTACATCTTCATCTTCACATAATTTTTTGAGATAACATCATTAGTTTCATCAAATTTCAATATAACATGCACAACTTCTTCAATCAAGAGTGTTCTTCTATTGTAAACTCGGTATGCTTTCTTGTCACTAGAATATTCTAGAAAAATTCCTTCATCCGATTTTTTGTCAAATTTTCTAAGGTTTTCTTTGATTTTTAAAATAAAACATTTGCAACCAAAAATTTTGAAATAGCTCACAACGGTTTTTTTACAAAAAAAGGGTTCATAAGCAGTTTTGTTTAAAAATAATCTTAATAAAACTCGATTCATGACATAACAGCCGTGTTAACCGCTTCGGCCCAAAAGTATTGTGGTAAGTTACATTCACTAATCATAGTTTTAACAATTTCTTGAAGAGTCCTATTTTTCTTTTCGACAACACCATTTTGTTGAGGAACCGAAAATTCATGAAAATACCGTTGTGATCACAAAAGTCGGGAAAACCTCTAAATTTAAATTCGGCACCATTGTCACTTCTTAAACGAATGATTTTTAAATTCAATAAATTTTGAATTTTGGAAAATTGAATTTTACAAATTTTTCGAAAGTCTCATTTTTGTAAACAAGAAATAATACCCAAGTATACTAGAATAGTCATCTACAATAACAAAGGCATATTTGCAACCACCAAGACTAGCATATTGAGTAGGTCCAAATAAGTCTAAATGCAACAATTCTAAAGGTTTATGAGTAGACACAAAATTCTTTGGTTTAAAAGAAATTTTGACTTGTTTGCCAAATTGGCATGCATCACAAATTTTATTTTTCAAAAACTTTAGTTTTGGCAAACCTCTTACCAAATCCTTCTTAGCAAGTTTTTCAATTAAATCCATATTAAAATGACAAAGTCTTCTATGCCAAAGCCAAGGATCATCTATGGAAGCGGTAAGACATTTTACATTGCTATTGCTAATTTTATCAAGATGAATCACATAAACATCATTGTGCCTAGTGCCCTTGAATAAAACAACATGATTTTTATCGAGGATTAAACATTCATGCTTGATAAAAAATACATATAAATTTTTGTCACAAAGTTGACTTACACTTAATAAATTATAGTTCAAATTATCAACAAGAAGCACATTCTTAATTAAGGTTTCACCATTTTTACCTACATCACCAATGCCGATTAATTTTGCTTTATTGTTGTCTCCAAATGTGACTTTTCTACTATTTTTGGATATGAGATTTGTGAAGAGAGAAGCATCACCCGTCATGTGCCTTGAACATCCACTATCTATGAACCACTTAGCATTGTTGGTGATGTTAAGTACCTACACAGTAAATCAATTGATAACTTTGGGTACCCATATTTTCTTGGGTCCATTTGAGTTAGTAAAATTGCTATCAATCCATGCAACTTTCATTCCAAGTTTTTCATTTTTTTTTGACATGACACATATTCTTAACATGTCCATGTTGTTGGCAATATCTACAAATAATATTTTTATTTCCATATAAAGATGATTTTAATTTTACAAAACATAAGTCATCCCTTTTACACATGATAAAATTTTTGTTGATTATACACATACATTTCTATTTCTTTTCAAATCAACAACATTTTCTTTCTTTCTAGTCAAAAGAACATTCAAATAATCCATTCTTTTCTTCAAGGAGGCTTGTTCTTCCTTGATCTTTGATCTCTCATGCATTCGTTTCTTCAAATCACGATTTTCTTGTGATAGCCTATTATTTTCATTCACAAGTTTAGAGTTAGCATTCAATAGAGCATTTGATTTTTTGACTAACTCCTTATTTCTAGCATATGATTCTTTTAAACTATCATGCAATTTCAAAATGAAAGCTTCAAGATCATCTTCATCATTTTCATCATTAGAGTCATAGTTAGAATTTACCTCATCATCTATAATGGGCATAAAGGCCATTTGTGCCGACTCCATTTCTTCTTCAACTTTTCCTTCGGAATTGCAATCATCCCATGTGATTTGAAAGTTATTGAATCTAGGTTTTCTTCCTTCCTTCTTTTTCTTGGAAGGGCACTCATTTACAAAGTGTCTGAGTTGACCGCAGTCATTCAAAACATTTTTCGTTTTGCTTCTTCATTTCAAACCTTGTCTTTCCTTTGAAATTATTTGAATTTGTAGCTCCTCCTCTTCTCATTCTTCGTTTGTTGATGTAATGTTTAAGAAATCCTTTGGTGATGAGTGCAAGATCTCCTTCATCAAGATCTTAATCTTCTAGATTGATGGAGCTGTTTTCATCTTCTTCTTGAGAGGTCTTTAGAGCAATGCTCCTTCTTGGCCTTGCTTCTTCATCATCCACTACTTTGGCCTTCAACTTCAATTCATAAGATGTAAAAGAATTGATTAGCGATTCAATAGGCATTGAATTTAAATTCTTGGCTTCCTCTGTAGCAATTGTTTTGGCATCCCATTCTTTGGAGAGAGCATTTAGGATTTTTCTATTTTTTTCACCTAAAGAATATTTCTTACCCAAGGCTTCAAGATCCTTAATGATGTCATTGAACCTACAATACATTTTGTCAATATTTTCATGCGGTTCCATCTTGAAGGAGGAGCTCATACTTGGTAGCAAGTAAGGATTTCTTTTGCTCACGAACATTGTCACTCCCTTCATGTATTTCCTTCAATTTATCCCAGATTTCTTTAGCTGAAATGCATCCCTTCACGCGAGTTGATTCATTTGCATCCAAGGCGTTATATAGCACGTTCATGGCTTTTGCATTTAATGTCAAGTTCGCCTTGTCTTGTGGAGTGAGCTCATCTGATACGGGTTGATGCCCAGGGTATGTAGAACTTGGTCACAAACATTAAAGATCCCAACTTTATGATCAAAAAAAAGAGACGGACTAGGGTTTATGTGCACAAGCGACAGGTAGTATGTATAAGACCTCAGGGCTTATGAACATGTTCTTAGAGCTTAACTATGAGCAAGGAATTGATCCAAAGCCTAATTGGCAGAAAATCAATACCTGGTGTTGGTTATAACCTCAAGTGCTCAATCTTGAAGCCCCAACTAGATTCCTAGTCTAGACAAAACTAAAGAGAAATCTAAAATTATAATTACACTCGTATGAGAGGAAAAAGAAAAACTGAAATCTGATTGCCAAAATTCATTCCTTCAATTGTGTACAAGACCCCTCTATTTATAGTTGAGGGTGGAGGATTTTAGGACTAAATTATTCAATGTGGGATAGCTAATTTTAATAGTTGGGCTGGATCCTACAACCCATTAGCCTTTAAACCCAATTCTTGTACACTTAACTAATGGTCGAAATACATGGCCCAAAAACAAATAATTACGTCTTGAAACCAGCCCAATTAAACACACTAACACTTAAAACAATTGGGCTCAAAATAAAAGACTAGACAACTAAATAAAAGAATATTCCATGGCCGAAATAATGAGGCTAAATTTCGGCCCTTCAGCTTCTCATCCTAGGCTTGATCTTCAATGACTTGGACGTCCATTACTAAGAACATCTTAGACTCTTTAGTGGACTTCATCTCCAAAAGCTTTGTGATCTCTTCTTGATCTTCAACAACTTCAACTAAGCCCAACATAGCTTCTCATTGAGGTTCTTAGCTCTTGATCTCGTAATTGGACCTTGTGGAACTTGAAGTGCGGATTCCGTGAGCCTATATCGAGCCTTTGTGGACAATTGATCACCATCAAGTCCTTGGGATGTATCATCTCCCTCCCCCTTAGCAGGATTCGTCCACGAATCGTCACCTATATCAAAAACAAAGGGAGAAAGATCAATGACGTTAAAAGTTGCAGAAACTTGATAGTCACCAGGTAAGTCTAGCTTGTATGCGTTGTCGTTAATGCGAGCCATGACTTGGAACGGTCCATCACCACGTGAATCTAGCTTAGATTTTCTCTTGTTGGGAAATCTCTCCTTGCGCCAATGAACCCATACCCAATCTCCAGGTTCAAAGACGACCTTCTTGTGACCCTTGTTTCGCACCTCAGCTATCTTAGCATTTGCTTCCCCAATGTGCTTGCGGGCCTTCTCGTGCAACTTCTTGACCATTTCAGCCTTCTTTTGTCCATCTACATTGACATGAAGAAAGCTGTAGTGGCAGTAAATCCAAAGGAGTAGTGGGATTAAAACCATACACTAATTCAAATGGTGAAAACTTAGTGGATGAATGCATAGCACGATTATAAGCAAATTTAACAATTGGCAAACAATCTTCCCAAGTTTTCAAATTCCTTTTCAAAACAGCACGTAATAAGGTGCCTAGTGTACGATTGACAACCTCAATTTGACCGTCTGTTTGTGGATGGTATGCAGTAGAAAACAACAATTTAGTACCCAATTTATTCCACAATACACGCCAAAACTGTGACAAGAATTTAACATCCCTATCAGAAACAATGGAATGTGGGATGCCATGCAAACGCACAATCTCCCTAAAGAACACAGATGCTATATGAGATGCATCATCAGATTTTGTGTAGGGGATAAAATGTGCCATCTTGCTAAACCTATCTACATGTGTAAAATGCTACAGGTCTTATACACTTAGATAGATGGATACCTAAGCCAAAACAAATGGAAATATCAGTGCACAATGACTCAGACAGTGGCATATAAAGACCATGCGGCTTCAATTTGGACTTGGCACGTTGGGTCAATGCATTTATTACACAGATTCACAACATCAGACTTCATGTGGGGCCAATGAAAATGCTCTTGAAGTGTGTGCAGTGTCTTTTCGATGCCAAAATGTCCCATCAACCCTCCCCCGAACTTTCCAAATTTCCCATTTAGACATGTAGTATAAGTATCAGAAAAATCATGATCAGAAACATACAAAGATTTAATATGCTCAAATCCAAAGAAATTAGCATGCAATGTAGTGATCAAGGTGTACCTACGAGACAAAGCATCCGCTACAATGTTATCCTTCCCACTCTTATATTGAACCACATAAGGAAATGACTCAATGAACTCACTCCACCTAGCATGTCTACGACTCAATTTGTTTTGGCCCTTTAAGTGCTTTAGAGACTCATGATCAGAGTGAATAATGAATTCTCTAGAGTATAAATAATGACTCCAATTTTTCAAAGCACGTAGCTAAGGCATAAAGTTCTTTGTCATAGGTGGAATAATTTAAAGAAGCACCACTTAATTTCTCAAAAAAATATGCAATAGGTTGCTTCTTTTGTAACAATACAGCTCCTATACCTATGCCAGATGCATCACATTCAATCTCAAAAGGAGTATCAAAATCTGGCAAAAGTAAAAGAGGGGCAGAGGTTAACTTAACTTTGAGCGTGACGAACGCCTTTTGTTGAGCTTCTACCCATCTAAAGCCGACGTTCTTCTTGATAACCTCAGTTAGCGGGGCCGCAATGGTGCTAAAGTCCTTCACGAACCTCCGGTAGAAACTCGCAAGCCCATGGAAGCTACGCACTTAGAAACACTCTTGGTAAATTTGATCGGCCAGTCCTTGATAGCAGCAACCTTGGACTCGTCCACTTGGATACCCCTAGAGGAAACAACTGTTCCCAACTAAACACAACACTTTCCAAACAAAAGTGGCATTTCTTAAAGTTAGCATACAACTTTTCTTGTCTTAAAACAAGCAAAAACAGCACGAACATGTTCAATATGCTCATTAAAGCTTTTACTGTAAATCAAAATATCATCAAAATAGACAACGACAAATTTACCAATGAAAGCTCTAAGAACATGATTCATAAGCCTCATGAATGTGCTCGGTGCATTAGTGAGACCAAACGGCATGACTAACCACTCATACAAACCATGTTTGGTTTTGAAAGCAGTTTTCCATTCATCACCTTCTCTCATCCTAATCTGCCAGTATCCACTTTTTAAATCTATCTTAGTGTAAATGCTGGATCCATGTAACTCATCAAGCATGTCATCAAGATGGGGAATAGGATGGCGATACTTTACCGTGATATTATTGACGGCGCGGCTATCCATGCACATCCTCCATGAACCATCAAGTTTAGGTACTAGTATTGTAGGCACAGCACACGGGCTCATACTTTCTCTTACACGGCCTTGACTAACCAGTTCTTTGACGTGCTGTTGAATCTCCTTAGTCTCCTCAGGACTAGTTCTACAATAAGCAGGACGATTGGGAATCACGGCTCCATGCACTAAGTCGATTTGATGCTCTATGCCTCGAAGAGGAGGCAAACCAGAGGGTATGTCTTCGGGAAAGACATCACTAAACTCCTGCAAGAGAGCTTTAAACATACTTGGCAGAGAATCATCTAGGTTAGTGGTAGGGAAATAAACATCCTTATACACAAGCAAGACCATAGACAAATTACACTTTTGTACTTCTTTAACTTGCAGGGTTAATTTTCCATCTTCTTTCACTTTAGACTTGGTAAACTCCCTTTCATTAGTCTTCTTTGACCTAAGTTCGGCCAAAGCCTTGTTATGCTCATCTACATTCTTTTTAATTTGATTTTGCTCTTGAAGGACTTGTTGGGGAGGTAGAGGATGCAACACAATGGTTTTACCACCCTCTTCAAATCTAAGACAATTAGTATGACCATCATGCAGTGTTTTATGAGTCAAATTGTATAAGGGACGTCCAAAAAGTGTATGACTTGCAGTCATGAGGGACGACATCACACAACACTTTGTCATTATATTTGCCTAGGTTAATTGAGACATGCACTTGCTTAGTTACTTTTAGTTCACCATTGTCAGTTAACCATTGCAGTCTATAAGGTCTAGGGTGTTTAAACATTGGTAAATTTAGCTTATCTACCATGTATTGTGAAGCTATGTTAACGTAACTCCCATTATCAACAATTAAACCACAAGTCTTACCTTGGACATGGCATTTGGTGTAGAATATGTTCTCACGTTGTACCTTAGTAGGGTCGTCAGTGGCTTGAGCCTACAAGTTTCTTAGTACGACCAGTACTTGTCCATCCATGCCAGTCTCATGGTATTCATTGTCTTCATCACTCAAATCAGGTCCTTCTAATGGTGGCATCTCGTCTTCACTTTCACTCGTCCAATTGCCATCAGGGTGAGTGTATAAGACTTTCTTATTCGGGCATTGGGATGAAATGTGTCCTCTCCCACCACATCTGAAACACTGAATGTCCCTTGCTCAGTGGTTAGGGGCCGAGGTATTACCTTGGCTGGTTTGGGCCTTTGGCTTTGCAGGAATGGGGTTCTCCTTGAGTTTCTCCATTCTCTTGCTCTGTTCAGGGTTAGTTCGAGGAAATCTCCAATTTGAACTGGAAGTAGAGCTAGACTTGGATTTACCTCGGAGAGCCTTTTCTACTTTGTTTGCCCTTTGTAACAGCTCTTTATAGTCCAAGTACTCGTGAAGATCAACCACGTCAACAATCTCTTTGTTGAGGCCGTTGATGAATCTCTCTATGGTGGTCTCTTCATCTTCATACAAGTGAGCTTTGCTCATTGCCATCTCCATCTCTCGAGCATACTCCTCCACAGTCAGATTCTCTTGTCGGAGAGATTAGAGCTTCCTTAGTTGTTCCCTGTGATAATGAGCAGGTACAAACCTCTTTCGAAGAAGGGGTTTGAGGTTAGTCCAACGAGTTATAGGGTAATCACCTATTCTACGTCGTTCTTTTATTTCAAATACCCACCATACTTCACATCTAGTTGAGTCATAGCATAGTCAGAAAAGCAGGATACAGCCAACTTATATTTCTTTTCGTATGAATAGTCATAACAATCAAACAAAAAGTCTACCTTTTGTTCCCAGTTCAAGTATTCTTCAGGATCGGCTTTACCTTGGAACGTGGGCATGTTTGGTTTGAGAGAGCCAATTTGCCTGTCCCCTCCCCCTGGGTAGTGAATCCCTTCCCTTGGTTCTCGTCGAGGGTTAGGCCTTGGAACTTGCTCTCTTCTCTGGATTTGTCGTGGACCACGCCTCCTATCAAAAGACAAATTGGTTAATTCATCATAATCTAAATCATAATCAGACTCTCCTTTGTCTTCTTGAGTATTGGTTTTGCGTGTGGTCTCTCGATTTGGAGTAGTTGAAGTAGATGCTTGTGGTTTGCCTCGAAGTTGTTGAATTTCAAGACTCATAGTGGCAAACTTCTCATCAAAGTCCTCCATCTTATTTAAGATCCTTGCCATTACACTTTGCATAGCAGTTTCTTGCATTGGAAACTCCTTGTTCCTTTGTTGCACGTCCTTTTTCTGTGCCATAGTCACAAAACAAAGACTAAAGAGAAGAGGTAAAAAAAAAAGGTTAGTGATAATCAATAAGAGAGGGTTTCACTCTTTGGGGAGTAATGCACTCAAGTCCTCACTTTGGTTTTTATCACTCTTAATGATCTCACCTTACTCTTTGAAAATCTCACTTCACTCAAAGATTCTCTTATGAAGCCTTGTAAAAACTATGAAAATAGCCAAAGGTTCCAAAAGTTGATCCTCAAAGCAACCAATCGTATTGATTGGAAATAATGTCCAAAAGGATCTCGGATCAATATAGTTTGAAAATTTAGGCTTAACCCTTTAGATATGAGTCAAGGCAAAAATCTGAAAGCAAAAAGGACACAAAGAAAAGCACAAAAAGAACAATAAGATCACAAAATTAGTAAAGAGAGTTTACTAAATTAGAGAAGATAATTTCAAAAGAAAAAAAAGAAAGTAAATTTTTTTTTTTTTTTTGGCAGCAACAACAAAGAGAATAATGAAGACAATTAACAAAGAAGCAACACTAGATCTCTTTTTTTTTTTTTTTCAATGAACAGTAGTGGTGAATTGTTACAGTGAACAGTATCGGTGAACAGTAACTGATGAACATTATGATGAACAGAACCGGTTTTTTTTTTTTTGGCAGCAACAACAAAGAGAATAATGAAGACAATTAACAAAGAAGCATCACTAGATCTCTTTTTTTTTTCAATGAACAGTACCCGGTGAACAGTACAGTCTACAGTATGATTAACAGTACGATGAACAGTGAGAACAGTGTGATGAACTTACAATTTGAATTCGACCAAAATTCTAGCCAAAACTCTGATACCACGATGATACGGGTTGATGCCCAGGGTATGTAGAACTTGGTCACAAACATTAAAGATCCCAACTTTATGATCAAAAAAAAGAGACGGACTAGGGTTTATATGCACAAGCGAAAGGTAGTTGTTAATAGACCTCCTTGATTAGCCACAAGGCAATCTTTTAGTTCCAAACAACTATGAGCAAGGAATTGATTCAAAGCCTAATTGGCAGAAAATCAATACCTGGTGTTGGTTATAACCTCAAGTGCTCAATCTTGAAACCCCAACTAGATTCCTAGTCTAGACAAGACTAAAGAAAAATCTAAAATTCTAATTCACTCGTATGAGAGGAAAAAGAAAAACTGAAATCTTATTGCCAAAATTCATTTCTTCAATTGTGTACAAGACCCCTCTATTTATAGTTGAGGGTGGAGGATTTTAGGACTAAATTATTCAATGTGGGATAGCTAGTTTTAATAGTTGGGCTGGATCCTACAGCCCATTAGCCTTTAAACCCAATTCTTGTACACTTAACTAATGCCCGAAATACATGGCCCAAAAATAAATAATTACGTCTTGAAACCAGCCCAATTAAACACACTAACACTTAAAACAATTGGACTCAAAATAAAAGACTAGACAACTAAATAAAAGAATATTCCATGGCCGAAATAATGAGGCTAAATTTCGGCCCTTGTACAGGTTCTCATCCTAGGCTTGATCTTCAATGACTTGGACGTCCATTACTAAGAACATCTTAGACTCTTTAGTGGACTTCATCTCCAAAAGCTTTGTGAGCTCTTCTTGATCTTCAACAACTTCAACTAAGCCCAACATAGCTTCATTGAGGTTCTTAGTTCTTGATCTCGTAATTGGACCTTGTGGAACTTGAAGTGCGGATTCCGTGAGCCTATTTGAGCCTTTGTGGACAATTGATCACCATCAAGTCCTTGGGATGTATCATCATCCCTCGTCTTTTCTCTTCTTCTATTTGTGTGATCATCAATGATAGCAGCTTCAAACGGACCTTCATTAACAACATACCACAAGTCAATGTCAATAGATTGTAAAAAGATTTTCATCCTATCTCTCCAACTAATAAAATTTGCCCCGTTAAACATAGGGGGCCTAGTAACGGATTGACCCTAAAAAATAGAGTATTGTTGGTTGCCATCATAGTTCTTTTCTCAAAAGTAATTTAAGTTCAATAAAATGAGACCAAGCTCTGATACCAATTGTTGGTCCCAAAGCAACCTAAAAAGGGGGGTGAATTAGGTTTCTAAAAATACTTTTAGAAATATTAAGATTTTCCAAATAAAAACTGATATAATCGAATCAGTGAAATAGTGAAGTAAGAAATAGAGAAAATTGATCAGCCAATACTTCCAAGCTAACAAGCTTGAAGTATCAAATCACAAAAATGCTTCACACACTTTGTGAGCCAATAATCTTTACAAAGTAGGGATATTCTTGCTCACACTAAAATTCTTTTAGTTGAGCCAAGAATCTTACTTACAACCTCACTTTCATACAATATTATCACTCCACTCAAAGTTGAATTGCACTCTAAACTGCACATTAATACAACAAAGCACTATAGCCAATTTGTACTCAAATTGCTCTTCTCTAAGGCTTGTATTCAATGTATTAGATTGTCTTTACAGAATATCAAAGCAATTATTTATAAGAGCAATAAATTGTGGTTGCGCTAACTACTTCCTAACTGCTAAATAAAAAATACACAAAAAGTAGCTGTTGGGATTTCGCACGTACGAGATAGATGGGATGCGTCCGACACAGCGTCCGATCCTCATGCAGTTGGTGAAGAACTTCGTTCGGACGTCCATGCGTGCGTCCGTTCCATCGCCCGATAGAGGCTTTGGACGGTCATGTTCGTCCATTTGGAGAAGCAATAGGATTCTTCTTTCTGCCTACTCGTTCGGACCGAAGAATGCGGCCGAGAGGCTTGACACAGTTCGAACGGTACAGTGCATCCAAAAACCCTGTCTCTAGCAAAACAAATATCAGACCTGCAAAAACTTATTTATAGAGTTAAATATTTATGTCATCATCAAAATAAGGTTTGGAAAACATCAGATGAAAAATGTAAAAATCAAAACAATCTAAGAATTGATGAAAACTAAGAATGTGAAGGCTGAAATTAGAGAATTCGAAGGTTGAAAAAGAGAATTTGAAGGCTTAAATCAAGAGAACCTTTAAAACTTAAATTAAGAGAACTTTGAAGGCATAAAACTGTGGATCAAAGTGATCCCGAAAGTTAAGAACTATGTGAGCCAAATGGTTAAAAACTGAGACAACATAAAAACTTGAAGAAAATAAACAGAAAGAACTAAAATAACCTAACCAATAACTAATAAGAAAATAATGAAATGGAAAGCACGTTCCGATGATGCAGTGAAAATAGGGATGATCGACTGTAAATTTGAAGTGATCGCGATGATAGTGTGTTGCGATGGTGATGACCAAATGCAAAAGTGATGGAATGTAGGCAATGAGTTGCGCGTGGTACCGTTCAGCAACATTCATGACAATTAAAGTGAAAGGAAAAGGGATTGAGAAAAAAACATCACTTAATATCCTTGAGATGGTGCAATCCGATATTGTAAACTATCTTCTCGAATGTTGATGTTGGTAGCGCCTTTGTGAATAAATCAGTTAGATTATCATATGAGTGAATCTGTTGCATATCTATATCACCGATTCTTCTGAATATCATGAGTTTAGAAAAACTTTGGAGAAATGTATTTCGTTCTATATCTTTTGATATAACCTCCCTTTAACTGGACTATGCATGCTACATTATCTTCATATAATATTATTGGCAGCTTCTCTTCTAACGTTAAATCACATATCTTATGGATATGTTGGGTTAATGACTTTTGCCAAATACATTTTTTACTTGTCTCATGTATAACAATTAATTCTGCATGATTTGAAGAAGTAGTTGCTAAAGTCTGTTTTGTTGAATGCCATGATATAACTATATCTCCACAGTGAATAAATAACCCGTTTGAGATCGAGTTTAATGTGGGTCAGATAAATATCCGGCAGCTACATAGCCAATTAATTATAATTTATATTCACTTGAATAGAGTAAACACATATCAATAGTCCCTCAGAAGTATCTAAATATATACTTAACACCATTCTAGTGTCTTCGTGTTGGAGAAGAACTAAATCTTGCTAACATATTTATAGCAAATGTAGATATATCAGACTGTGTATTATTAGCAAGATACATTAAAATTCCTATAGCACTTAGATATGGTACTTTTGGACCAAGAAGTTCTTCATCATTCTCTCGAGGACGGAAAGAAACCTTTTTTCACATTAAGACATCTTATGACCATTGGGTTACTTAATGGATGTGCTTTATCCATATAAAATAGCTTTATTACTTTTTCTGTATAAGTTGATTGATGAATGAAATTTTTATGCGTTAAGTGCTCAAATTGTAGACCTACACAAACTTTTGTTTTACCTAGGTCTTTCATCTCAAATTCTTTCTTTAAACAATTCATTGCATTTTGAATCTCTTCTGGAGTTCCAATAATATTTATATCATCAACATATACAGTATTTATCAAAAATTTTGATCCAGTTCTTTTTATAAAAACACATGGATAAATTGGATCTTTTTTGTAACCCTCTTTCAAGAGATACTCACTGACCAATTATACCACATACGCCCAAATTACTTTAATCCATATAAGAATTATGGCTACGTAATTTTATTGAACCATTTTCTTGAGAAACTTTATATGCGTCGGGCATATTAAATCTTTCAGAGATTTTTATATAGATCTCTATATCAACCGAGCCATATAAATAGGCTGTCACAACATCCATTAAATGCATTTCAAGTTTTTCATGAACTACCAAACTAATAAGATATCTAAAGGTGATTGAATCCACCACAGGAGAATATGTTTCTTCATAATCAATGCCGGTGAAAATCCTTGTGCGATAAGGCGTGCTTTGTATTGCACAATTTCATTTTTCTCATTTTGTTTTTGTACAAATACCTATTTGTACCCTACCGGCTTTAGATCTTTAGGTGTTTGGACTACAGGTCCAAAAATCTCACGTTTTGAAAGTGAATTTAATTCTACTTGAATTGCATCTTTCCATTCTGGCCAATCATCTCTATGTCGACATTCTTCGACATATTTAGGTTCAAGATCCTCGTTTTCATTCAAAACATCAACAACTATGTTATAAACAAAAGTTGTTGTCAATAACAATATCTTTTCGCTTCCATCTTTTTCCATCAGAGTCATAACTTATCAAGATCTCTTCATTTTTATTTGATTCAGGTACCTAATCCACTTCTGGAATTCTATGATTAGTTATGTCTAGAGTCTTTTCAGAAGCACCACCTCCATTATATGACAATCTTGAACTCCTCTCCTTTTTCGAGAATTCTTATCTTTGGAACTGATTGGTCTACCACACTTTAGGCGTAATTTACTATCATTTCCACTAATAAGTTGTTCTACTAAAACTTCAATTCTAATTGGAGCATTTCAGTTGATATATGAGATTTAGTTACTCGTTTTAGTTTAGTAAATGAATCTGGCAGTTGATTCACAATATTTTACAAATGAATTATCTTTTAAACTTCTAGTTCACAATATTTTGTACGAGAATTGAAGTGTGATAACGATAATTCATTCCATTCAATTTTTCTATCCAACTGTTTATTTTCTCCCCTAGTGTTGGAAAAACATTTTCGTAATCAAAATGACAATCAGCAAAACGTGTCGTAAATAAATTCCCTGTTAATGGTTCAAGATATTTAATTATAGAAGGGGACTCATATCCAACATATATTCCCAACCTTCTTTGAGGACTCATCTTTGTGTGTTGTGGTAGAGCAATTGAAACATATACCGCACAACCAAAAATTCTAAGATGGGATATAGTAGACTCCTGACCAAAAGCTAATTATAATAGAGAGAATTTCAAATAACTTGTTGACTTGATACGTACAAGTGCTGATGCATGCAAAACAGCATGTCCCCACGCAGAAGTAGGCAATTTTGTTCTCATAAATAATGGTCTAGCTATTAATTGGAAGTGTTTTATGAATGATTCTGCTAAACCATTTTGAATATGAACATGTGCTATAGGATGTTCAATAGTTATACCAATTGACATACAAAAATCATTAAATACTTGAGATATAAATTCGCCAGCATTAACAAGACGGATTTTCTTAATTGCATAATCTAAAAATTGTGTTCTCTTAATCTAATTATTTGAGTAAGTAATCTCGCAAACGCCAGGTTGCGAGAAGATAATAAACACACATGAGACCATCTAGTAGATGCATCTATCAAAACTATGAAATATCTAAACGGTCCACATGACGGGTGAATGGGCCCATAGATATCACCCTGAATACGTTCCAGAAATGCTGGGGATTCATTCCGATTTTAATTGGTGATGGTCTAATAATTAATTTTCCTTGAGAACAAGCAGCACAAAAAAATCACTAAATTGAGGAATCTTCAGGTTATTCAATAAATATCCATGTGAATTTGTAATTATTCTACGCATCATATTGTTTCCGGGATGGCCTAACCGGTCATGCCAAATAATAAAATTATTTGGATCAGTAAACTTCTGATTTACTGTAACATGTGATTCAATTGTGCTAATATATGTACAGTACAAACCAGAAGAGAAAGTAGACAAGTTTTTCAAAATACATTTCTTTCCAGATATTATTTTTGTCATATATAGATACTCAATATATTTTTCTCATTTATAGTTTCAATATGATATCCATTTCGGTAGATATCTTTAAAACATAATAAATTTTGTTGAGACTTAACAGAAAATAATGCATTATTTATAATAAATTTTGTTCCTCCGGGTAATAATATAGTGGCTCTTCCAGAATCATCAATTAATTCAGTGTTACCCGATATTATATTAACATTGACATCACCCTTATTAAATGAGAAAATATTTTTTATTTTTAAGTATCATATGTGTTGTTGCACTATCAGCAAGACATAAGTATTCACTGTTCTGGAATCTAATCGTTGAATAAGAAGTACTCATATTCTTCATTAAAAACAAATAACTTAATTAAAATAAATAAATAAATTACATTAAAATAAATGTTGCAATTTAAAGTAAACTAAAAAAAACTACTGAATGAACAATATATATATATATAGATATATAATAAACAAAAAAAAAAATCCACAGTTTTATTCCTTTCCAACAATTTACTCATAACTCTCAAAGAAGTCTGATGCGATCCAAATGTGTTATATCGGTGAGGTCATTGAAAGCATCAATATTATAGTTTGAGTCATCAAGTTTATCAGTAAAATTTGTCATAACGCTATCACCTTGTTAAGTCATATTTGCTTTCACGTTTTTCTCTTTTCTTTTGATGGATGCTTGATAAAATTTAACAAGATGCTCAGAAATACGACAAGTAAGTGACCAATGTCTTTTCATGCCACATCGATAACACAAATTTTCAATATTTTTTATAAGATTATATTGACCAACCTTTTCTTTCCCTTTCTCATTGTCTTTAGGATTAATCCACTTTTGGTGGTATGAATAATTATTACGGCCTTTTCCACAACCACGTCCACGTCCACGTCCGCGTCCACGGCCATAACCATAATTATTTTTAGAGTTGTTATACATAGTTGCATTCACTTCAGGGAATGAAGTACTTCCAGACATATTTGCATTCACGTCAGGGAATGGAGCAGTTCCAGTAGGACGAGATTCATGATTTTTCTTCAATCTAATAATTCATTATTTAACTCAGCTATAAGAAGATATGAAATTAGTTGAGAATATCTCGTAAAACTTTTTTCACGATATTGCTGTTGCAAGAGCACATTCGAATCATGAAAAGTAGAAAATATTTTTTCCGTCATATCTTCATCAGTAATATTTTTTTCACATAATTTTAATTGGGAACTGATTCTAAACATTGCTGAGCTATAACCACTTACAGATTTAAAATCTTGCAATTTTAAATGCATCCACTCATAATGAGTTTTGGGAAGAATTACTGTATTCTGGTGGTCAAATCGATCTTTCAGACTTCCCCATAGATCTGCAGGATCTTTGACGGTGAGATACTCACTTTTTAATCCTTTATGGATGTGACGACAAAGGAAAATCATTGATTTTGCCTTGTTCTGATTGGATACAGTATTTTCTTTTTTAATGGTGTCTCCAAGACCCATAGAATATAAATGAATTTCAGCATCCAAAATCCATGAAAGATATTTCTTGCTCGTTATATTTGAAGTCGCAAGGGCTGTAAATTCGAGTTTGATAAGATTTGACATGATTCAAAATAATAATTGAAATAAACAATAAATAGGTATTGGGATAAGAAAATAACTAAATATCTTCAAGTTTTATTGGATGGATCGTACTGATAACGCGTTATAAAGTTAAACAAAATATAAAATATATAAAATTGAGAGAAAAGGGAGAAAAGAAAAATGGAAGATTTTGACAGTCTGTGCTTTTATTCTCATGTAATGCATCTATTTATAAGACTAAAATGACCCACAAGTTACGTAATGTAAATGACGTAACTTGTGTCTACAGTTATCAGATACTTAGATATAGATAGACTTCTAATATAACTTATCAAAATTAAAATACATGTGTAGATATCCACAACTAATAGAATTTGTAACAAATATTTGTTTGTTTATTTATTATATTTTTTAGTAAGAGGAGAGTCTCTTGAAACTTGAAACTCAAATTGATTTATATAAAACTAATTGTCAGGCGAGACCAATTTCTTAGGTAGATGCTCTAATACTATATTAGAAATAAAAAAGTAAGTACAACATATAACAATTGATATGTTGGAGAATTTATATAGATTTATAAAAGAATATTCTAACTAATTTATATACGGTAAATCTCGTTAATTAAGGCAATTAGATTACTAAAGTAATTCGACCACACCTATTAGTATAAATAAGACTAACGTATCCTTGGGTAGCAAAGAAATCAGCTCAAAGAATGACTCAATCAAGTCCAATCTTCCTACTTCTCAACATTCAAAACTTAAATCGATGGATGATTCTATCATGTCTAATAATAAGGTATTGGTGGAACAAACTTGTTATTTTTCAGATAATGAATCGCCAGGATGTACACCCAATTCAAAAATTGGTAATTCTCACTCCAAAGAAAAAAAAGGAAGACGTAAGAGGACATACAATATGCCAAGAACAATGCTAACTAGGTTGTCTGCCAAACCTCTGTCTCGGTGTTAGTTCTGAATTAGATGGGGACATTGTGTCAAAGAATTAGAGAAATTTAGATATTCTAGATTTAACAATTTGTTAGAATTCAAAGTGTTTGTATTTGAATTCATTTTTTCATTGCTGGAGGGTTAGGTTTCATGTCAGCCCCCATGTATCTTTTTCTTCTTATTAATAAAAACGAATACCTCACCAAGAAAACAAAAAGATTACTAAAGTAATTTCCTAAATCTAGAGGAATAATTAGGATAATTATATATCAATCAATTTTTTACATATCATATATATTATGTACGTATCTGGACACATATTTATTAACTAATAACAAACATATATATTTCCTTTTAAATCATTCTTTCTTGAAAAGAAACATAAATTTATGTGCACACTCAAGAATCGTATTTCTTTATTGTCCTCTTATTTTTAATCTATTGTTTGACTTTATTTGATTTAATTATTAAAAATTTTATGCCAACATTGTCATTTTAGTATTATTTCATTTTCAATATATAGTTTATGGGGTTTTCAACTCGTAATACTTAATATACGTAAGCCCGAGAATAAATGTTCTAGCTAATGAAAACTTCCATGACTAGGACTTCGACTTTCTTTTTCTTTTTATAGGGATTAGTTATGTTATCTATACCAAAGCAAAATCAAAAGAACAGTTGTATTATTCTCCAGTTAATTTTGTTGCTACACATTGTTTTTTTTTTTCATAAGATTATAAGTAACCCACAGTAATAGGATCAATAACTAACTAACTCACAAATAATAGGATAAATACTAACATAAAGTTGGACTAAACTAACACTAATACAACTAGAATCCTGAACTTCTAAATCTTAAAGTCTTAACTTTAATTGTTTTACCACTAGTTCAAGGCCTCATTGGCTTGTTGCTTCGCATTGTTATCAGCAAGTTTCTCTGGAGTTGAGATTGTACTGGGAAGACCAATAACTCAATCAATGTCAAATAAATAAGTTAGTAAATTTTATCCCAAGTAAGGAAACACCTTGGTATCTAGCACTATAAAAAAAAATGAGGTATTTGTGACTTCAAAATTAAATCATAAAAAATAAGACACAAGTCACAAAATTTTTTTTGTAACTCTTAAATAGGGGTCGCCGTCTATAAAAGTACAAAAATATTTGTAACTTGTAAAAGAAAATCATATTATTTTTTATAACTTGTAATGATACCTTTTATAACTTATATTTGATAGTAATAAAAAGTGAAAAAATATGATTTTTTATGTGACATGAAAACAAAGAGTCACGAAAGAATTTTTGTGACATGAATTGCAAATCACGTACTACTTTTATGACAACAAATTTACAAGTCACAAAAATATTTGTGACTCAACTTAACAAGTTATAAATAAGCTTACAAATTAATTTGGACATTACCACCTTTTTGTGCCTCGTACACTTGTAAGTCACAAAAACTTACTTTATTGGAGTATACCATTCGCGAGTTTCAATTTCTTTGGCCTGTGATTTTCACAACTGCCCTTTTGTTCATTTAACAACCTAAAATTTAATAAAATAATAAATTGTGTATAAGTATGAAATGCTTAGATTAATAAATGGACACAATTGCCCTTTTGTCCATTACAGATTTACACTACTATGCAATCTCAGCGACGCTGAAATTAGATGCCCCCCTGTTACTAGAGACAGGTACAACAGCGTAATACAAAAAATCTGTTAAAAAAGAATTCTTAAGTTTATCTTTTTCATCCTAACCTTAATTCTAATTCATGCACGGTTTAGTTGCATTAAGAATACGATAAAGCTATTCCCAATTGGGTTGGTGTAGATGCCAGCAACTCTCCTTGCTTATGAAGAAATAGCAGAACTCTACAAGAAGTGCAAAAGAACACCCGCCTTCCATCGTCAATGGAATATCCTCTGCTATGTACCAAATGTGGCAAGAAATCACAAAAGATCCATGAACAAAATCTAGTATATTTTCCAACAGGAGATCTTTGGAGTAGTGTAAAAGTAGCTCCCACATGAAGGTACTCTACCACAACGGGATGTGCTAACATGCAGAGAAAGAAAGCATTATTATACCTGTAGTGATTGTGTCTTCTGGACAGTACAAGGTAGGCAATTCAAATAGAGGCTTGTTTAATGCTAATAGCAAGTGAAGGGATGCAGTGCGGGACCGGGGAAGGGAAGCAGAAAATACCTAACACCAGCAGGAAAGAAACTTGACACCGTCAATAGCAAAAAGTACGAAACATTCTGTATCCATTCAATTCGCTACAAGGGAGACCCGTGTAGCATATAAAACAATACAAGATCCCATTCCCTTGTCAAGGTCCAGCTTTCCTTCTTATTCAACCTCATCTATGTGAAGTACTATCCGAACTTAACCAGAATTTGAATCTATCCAACCAAAAAAGTTTAAATTTTCACGAAGAGACTACTGTTATCAAATCAAAGAATTAACTTCAAAGCGGAGATACATATTTCCAGAAGAAAGAATTAACTTGGGGAGGAGTTTGCCAGATGACATATTATTAATCAAAAGAACAATTTTAATAAGCCAAAGAATTCCCCGCCACAAAGATAAGGAAGATTTAAGAATTAAAAAGAAATGGAACATAATTACGAAAAAAAAAGGAACTAGTTTACTGCATCAATTCACAGTAAATAATACATTTGAAGAATGATCATCTCAGTTTCTTATTTTATTCAAACGATAATTTTGATTTTGTGACAATCACTGTGTATACTGAAAAGAGGGCAACATGCATCCATGTATAAGATCAGTATGAGGAAAAAGCCTCAAGTTGAAAAAAAAAAGTCAAACCAAAGCAAGCAAAAACTCACAAAACAACTCAAAGTTCACTTATTATCACAGATAAGTCAGAACAAACTCCACAGATCAGTCAGTCGAATTAATATGTGAATGTATCCACATAGTGCAGGTAGCCTGAGGTTCCACGAAAGAGCAATTCAAGGATCATTTGAAATTTGTGTAAGCAACAATGGGAAAAACTTTACTGTTTCTACAATCCTCGTTTCTGAAAGTTCATTAGCTTTTATCTTTATTTCTTTGTTTTTAAATGGTAAATATGTCTTGGCACTATGGTTATCTTCTGATATCTGCTGCAATCAATATATTTCTTGAGGTCAAGTTAGATTTACAAGTTTCAGCTAATAATGCTTATAAGCGTTTTGGCTTTTGATTTATCCAAACCCAAGAAATCATAGATAATACAGTTGAGTTGTGATACACACTAAATTCCATTTAAAATATTTCAAATGAAACTACCACATCATAGTATAACAATCAGTACTAATTACTACAGACAACAACTTATCAAAAGAAATACTTGCAATACCAGTCGTAATCAAGTTACCTGATTGCACTTAGGCTCTCAAACAGCTTAAGTGAGTAGATATTGTCATCATCAGCAAAGTAAACAATCTCATCAAGCTTATGATGCTCGATATGCTCAAGAGTTGTGTTCCTTTGATGCACACCCCTGTCCTTTATATCTATCAAATTCTTCATAGTCACCAAATGCCTATACATAACTGCAGTCTTCCTCACAAACATTGATTATTCTTTTGACCGTCATAGGTTTTACACTACAAGTAATACCTCTAGAGTTGATTATTCTTTGTAGTCACCAAGAACCTAACTCTTAGCTAGCTGCAGAAATGACAAAACATTGACTATTCTTTTGATCACGATAGACTTAAAAGTAAAGCATAAGCAACATTGATGGACTCGGCATACCTGACATTTTGCTCTGTTTTCATCTAATCTAGTCAAAGCATGAAATCTTTTTGCAGGTATATTTGGGCATTTTTCAAACAGATCAACGTAATTCAAAAGAGGGAAAAAAAACAGCTAAGAAACCAAAGGTAATAAAATTGCAGAACGTTATAAAGAATGAAAGGTACACAGAGCTCCTTTTATGACTGTACACAAGAAGTAAAACTCTGCTTCAAAGAATCAAAGAAACAAAGAATATTATACCACATAGAATTATACTAATCAAAACTGAGAACTAAATGTCATCAAAAACTGACCTAGCTAAAATGGAGTAGCAATGGAAATAGCTTCATATGCATTTAATAAATCTCAATTAGTAAGCAAAGCCTGAGCATTATTAAAAAAGTTTAAGGAGCTGCATAAAACTTGAATCTGCTTGTGCGGAATTGTCAATGATTGCTACGTCCTATAAAAGAAGATCATAATTCAAGTTAGATAAATGGAAAATCTTAAAAGAAGTCGTAATTCGAACAATTTTAATTGACAACTATGAAACCACTCTATAAAAGTACCTATGGCAACACAAGTGATGCAATATATCATATTAAGTAATGGAAGAGCAATAGCAGCTAGCACCAAGGGGAATTTGCGTAACATGAGGCATAAATTGACCAACAAATGGTTGTCCAAGATGTGACTGGTTTACCCCTACCTTTGGGTGCAGGCATCATTTCTTCTTCCTTCTGTTGTGCTTCTCTAGATGACCGGAGTGAATTCTGAAAATATATTTTTCAAATTCTGAAACAAGTTTAAGCTTGTTGACATCAAAATATAGTTTGAGATAACACATGATTTAGCTTAGGGTGAATTCTCTTAGCTAATAACCCTAGTAAGCGAACACAGAGACAGAACTCACCTGCATACTAGGTTGTGTACCAGACTGGTTCCCAAGTCCACACTGACAGTATCCATCAAAGATTACATAACCCTATCAAATGGAAGCAAAACCTTCACAAGTGGAAGCATTCTGTAGGGGGCCAGACAACATTGCCATAACCTAAAGCTTCTCTAACTTTTACTGTCACAGCAAGAACTTTTAACTGTCACCACAGTTGGATTCGTTTAACTCGCAAGATTGTTAATAATAATTTAAAATTGAGTGAGTGTGGAACTCTAGTAAAACTCACTCTTTTACACAATTTGAAAAGATTCTTCTAATTTCTCTTCTAAGAAGTGTTTCTGACTCCAACAAATTTTTAAAATAAAAAATGTTATTCACAATATTAAGAGACTAACCAATTCAACATAACAATCACAAGAAATCAAGGAATAGATTAGGGGGTAACGTTAAGAATCTCTGACCTCCAACATTTATTTTTCCCTATATCCTAAAAACACTATAGGAGACTTCAAATCTTGGAAAAAATAATTTGAAAAATAATACACTACCCCAAAATTATGTTTGTGTTACTTCCTCCGTATACATATTCATATCTTTATAATATTCCGACAATCACAGAAATAATTTATATCTCTAAATAAATTGAATACAAGGGTAACATCACTTCATGACAGTTATAGATTTAGGAGTTGAATTTTAGGGAAGGCAAAAACTATATATACATGAGAACCAGTTTTATAATTTTGCAAAATTTTGTGGATAAAGTCTAATTTTTTAGAAGGAGTTATTGGAATTTTAAAAAAAATATGAAACAATAATATATTTTTAAAAATCTTGGGGAATAAGACTATATAGATACATACATAAGGAACACTTTTTTATATTCTCTAAAATTTTTAGGGAGGCAAAATCTAATTTTTATAATAGTATAATAATAATTTAAAAAATTTTAAGGGGAGAAAAACATAATTTTGAATATCTTGGGGGCGGCTTGTTCCTAACCCCCTATGATCCGCCTCTAGTTCGTGGGTATTATTTTACTACATCGAAACATAATTGGAGATTGTTGTATATTGGGAAGGAAGACCATATCAACCTAATGCAGTAGAGGGTGTATCACTCCTAAGGAGAATGCTATTTAATGTGCTTCGACCATAATCAGGCTATTTTTAATCATTAAATTTTAATTAGTGAATTTAATTTATTGGTGAATTATTTTGTATTTCTTTTTTTTTTCTTTCTTGAGATATAAAATTTCCAACAGTCTTTAGAGTGATAAAATTAATTTATTTGAGTTTTGTTAGGTGTTTAAAAAATATATATATTATGTGTTAGCTAGAATGTGAATTTTTGAAGGACTTTGACACTGACATTGATTGAAAAATTATATTGACTGTTGCATTCTTGTCGACTCCAGTTAGCATCATATGGGTTTGATGTTTCTTAGGCGGAAAAAGTATTGATAATCTTTTGTCTCGCATGGGACACTGCATCATTGTCCTGATGGACTATATCTTGTACTACGGTTTTTAATTTAATTACTCCTCATATTACACTTTAAGGAGTAGAGGCCTGTTTTAAAACGATTTAATGCCTTGTTGATTGTTTCGTTACTGATTTCTTCTTTGAGTGGCACTAGTGCAAATAGACTGAAATTTCATTTGAAATGCAATCTTGTAGTAGAACTACATAGGAAATACGGGTTTTCTATGGTATTTTTTAATGTGATACTTGTATGACTCTACTTATATGAGTGACATATGTCTATAACGTAATATGTGTCATTTATCTAAATGATATCACATAAGTGTCACATCAAAAAGTGTCACAAAAAAATCCAAAACCTATAGAAGGTCATATAACTTGTTGACATGCTATATGTTTCATGTGTTGGTCACGTACGTATTTTGATCTTAATTCCATTTTATTTTGGAAATTGTAAAAATTAACTCTTTTCTTTGTTTGAATCAAATACATGCATCTACTTGATACATGTAAGAACTTATCAATCCATAACTTGGATTATGAATGGTGGAAAAACAGATGCAATACACAGGACTGAATATCACAGGAGTATCTAAATAGTGGGGGCATTTATTTTGAATTTGTGTGCTAGAAAATATGCTTCATGCAATGATATACTTTAAGCAGCCCATATTATTTGAATTTTAATATTTGAATGGTAGGCTTTGATAGCCATACGGAAGAGGAAAAAAATATATATATTATGATAGTTTCTCAATATGTGAGTATATATTTTTACCTTGGTGTATAATATGTACATAACTATATCATTGTATGTTGTCTTTATTTCTATTTCGTATAAAACTTCGGATAGAACACCTTATGCATACTAAAAATAAATAAATTTAAATTATCTTAAAATGTGGGGATAGGTGTTTGGTAAAATTTGATAGTACTTGTGTAATTTTTGGCCTAGTGTAGATGACTTTTCAAATATGATTAAAGAAACAAAAGCTTTATCATCAAATATTATTGACTCATGAAAGACATGAAAAAAAATATTTAGATATGTTAGATATTATTGATTATGGATTTCACTATTTTGGATTTTCACTTGTATTAGAAGGATACTGTGATATTAATTGGATTACAAATTTTGATTAAACTAAAGCCACTAGTGGTTATATTTTTTAGACTAGATAATGCTGCAATTTTCTAAAAATCTAATAAATAATCTTTAATCTCTAGATCAACAATGAATGCTGAATTTGTTGTTTTAGATTCGGCAAGTAGTAAAACTCAACGCTTAATATTTTTATTACCTGATTTGCCATTACTTACGAGACATGTTCGTGTTGTGCATATTCATTGTAATATTCAAGCTGCAATATGTAAAGCAAAGAATGTCAAATTCAATGAGAAGAGGAGGCACATCAGACTGAGACACAACTCCATAAAACAATTGTTATCTCAAGACGTAAAAACACTTGACTTTGTAAGTTAGAAAATAATTTGACAGATCTATTTACAAAAAGGTTAGCTAGATCAAGTAAGCTAACATTCGAACATCGAGGGGAGTGAGGCTGAAACCTATAAGTAATCATCACAATGGATACCTAACCTCTGTGATTGGAGATCCCATAAATGAGATTCAATAAATAAAAACGAAACTGTAGGGTGACTCAAATGTGCATATTAGTATTTATCATGAGAGGCATTACCTACTCATTCCTAATTTGTGATACTCATTACTATGATGGTATTACAAGGCAGAGTTAATCTCTGAATGCGTCCAAAGCAAAGATCTGCGGGATAAAGATCATAGATTACCCTTTGAGGGTATACCTATATAAGTGTAGCAGTGAGGTCGCAGCTGTGGGAAGTTAAGGCAATTCCCTAAAACACTTATGAAAATGAGATACGTACACAAGACCGTCTAATACACCCAACCGTGCTAGAACTGAATTTATTGCCCTTACTGTGTGTGCGGTAAGTTAAAGTTTGATTCAAAGGATCTAGTCAAGAACTTTTATTCATTATGTTCCTTGAAACTAAAATTTATTGTCATTAAGTGTAGCTCAATTTCGAAAGACATATGCACCTATTACACAGTAAAAAGTACTCAAGAATAAATTTCAAATTATGTGAGGGATTGTTAATAATAATTTAAAATTAATTGAGTATGGGACTCTTATGGAACCCACCTTTTTATACAATTTGGAAGGAGTCTTGTAACTCCTCCCTTAAGAAGTGTTCTTGATTCCAACAAACTCTCAAAATCAGGAATGTTATTTACAATTTCAGGAGACTAACCAATTTAACGTAACAATCTCAAAAAATCAAGGAACAGATCAGGGGAGTAACGTTAATAATCTCTAACCTCCAACATCTATTTCCCATGTCCTAAAAATACTATAAATAGGAAACTTCTCATCCAGGAAAAAATAATTTAAAAAATATTACACTACCCCAAAATTATATTTACGTTACTTCCTCTATATCCATATTCATATCTTTATAATATTCCTACAATCACAGAAATAATTTATATCTCTAAACAAATTGAGATACAAGGACAATATCAGTTTGTGGGTATTGTTTTACTGCATCGAAACATACTTGAAGGTTGTTGTATCTTGGGAAAGAAACGCCATATCAACCCAGTGCAGTATGGGGCGTATCACTCCTAAGGAGAGCACTATTTAGCATGCCTCAACCATAATCAGGTTATTTCTAATCATTTAATTTAAATTAGTGAATTTAATTTATTGGTGAATTATTTTGTGTTTCTATTTTTCCTTTCTTGAGATATAAAATTTCCAATAGATTTATGATACTCTTTGGCACATTGAGAAATGATCTAAATTGATAATCCAATCCAAGAAATGAATTATAGATAATCAAATTTTGAAATAAATAATATAGAATAGCTCATCTTTTGCAGATATTTTCTAGGGAAAACGAGAAAGAAAATATTTCTTTTTCCTAAATGCTTAGAACAACAACATAACCTAGATACCCAAAACATTCAATAAACAAGAAAATTAATTTACTGGTGCCTCTATTAGCCACTTATTAGGTTAAGACAACTAGCCACAGGTTGGACATATGATAACACCTGCTTTTAGAATATAAGTTATGCAATATGATATCAGGTTGACACCATCATTAGAGATAGATATTAAAACAAATTCAGGAGCATAATAACTACTGGTTGTCAAGTCAAAAGCTTTTGAATACTTCGTTTCTTTTAAAAAGGAAATTTTATAACCTAGGCTCCTCCGGTTTCGTTGGTATTGAAAGGTAGGCATACGCAGTGTAATACTTGACTTTTTTCTACTCATTCCATGAATTTTGTACTTGATCTTATTCCTTTAGATATTCTTTAATATCTCCTTCAAGTGTTAAATAATCATTTTATACTTTTTTGAATATTTACAAAATTTGCGGGGTCAAAGTATAATTTTACAAAACTTGAAGAGTTAAAGTGCAAATTTTATTTTAAAATGGCATGACTTACGAATGAAGTCTTATAACCCAATCTAGAATACTCCAGTTCATCCTTAAATCGTAGGAAAACCTTCCTTAAGAAGACTTTTCAAATCCATTTTATCCTAAGCCAAAAATCCTTTGTTTAGAACTTCAAATTAAATTGCTGATCAAGGAGTACATTTAGACTTTCAATCCAACTTTACAAGTAAGTTTTATTCCAAATTTTGCATGATTTCATGTTAAATTTCAAGTTCGTTAAGAAATTAATTTGTTTAATTTTTGATGTTTGTGATTTGATTTTATTACCAAATATGTTTATGAACTACCGTGACTTGATTTGTGGTTCGAAATGACATTTTAGTTATTATTTTGGTGAGATTTGAATGAGGATTTTGACAATTCCTAACCTGATGATATATTTGAAGTTATGAACCTTAATTTTTAGACTTTTATTTTATTTTCACGAATTTAAGTCAACTCCTACTTGTTTGTGTTCGATTATTGCCTAATTTGAGAATTTGCATGAGCGAACCACTACCTCAATTTTTATCCTAATGTATAACACTCTCTTGGTTTAGGTAATTCGTGGTTAGAGCTTTTAAATTGTCGAAGTTAGGTCATCGAGATTGATTTTCGAGGTAAGTAGCATTTACACTTTTTTATCGATATCATGTATATGGTTGGTTATGTAGCACTAGAATAATTGATACTAAGGTAAGTATACTTGATTTGAATAATGTTTTTAAGGTAAGTATGTTTATAATTTATGTGTTCGTTATGCAATGTATTGGTGGTTCATTTATTTCACTATATGTAAATGATTGATTATTGTGAAAAGTTCAATAAGCCATTTGAGTGGATTTAGCTATGAGTGAGTGAATGAAATGATGTACTGATCACTCTACTTTGTAAATGCTATACCCAATCTATCGGGAAGACAAGTCATGGACATTTCGTTATGTCTTGTCCACTCTGGCGAATAATAGGTAGATCAGGACCTAATGTTCGGAAGACTTTTGTAAACCATGAGTCCATTGATTTCCATTTTCATTTTAAATTATTGAAAATTCCTCGTATATTATACCCTATGCGATTATATACGTGTTATTTATAATTGGGCTTAAATGTTATTTACTAAGCATTATATGCTTATCCCATTATTGTTTTCCCTTTTTGTTTGAAGTCGAGGACCAACAAGAGGCGATAGCAGTTCCTAAATCGAGTGCTGACACTGGAGTCAGAGTTTTTCATTTACCATATTAGTGTGAGGTTTGTTCTTATGTTTAGACCTTTGTGCCTAAGGGCTCGTTAGAATTGTATTGTATATCAAATTTCTATTTGTCGTTGCGTTTGTGGCTTGGTACTTGTATAGAAGTGTGATTTAGTTATCATGGATTATTGTGGATATGGTTGTTGAATATACTTTTGAAGTTTTGTTTTGGCTGATCTTGAGGTCTAATTATAGGTATTATGGTTTGTTTATTACTCTTATAATGTGCCTTGCATGTTTAGGGAGATTCCGATGTGCAGTGTGTCATTGTCATGTTTTGGAAGTGTGACATTGAGTGGTATCAGATTATAGGTTATTCAATCCTGTGTCTAGTATTATAGTTGAATTGTTATTGTTCTGAGTGTAATATTGAAGACTTGGACTTGTAAGTAACTCAAGGTTTGGGACTTGACAACCTAGATTGGAAGTTACTGCGATTCCTTGTTTTTAATGCTTAGGCGGGGAGTGGTTGAAGTATGTGTGTTATTTCATGGTTAGTGTTTGAATAGGAATTGACATGTGATACTTACCTTATCTGAAATATGCAGGAAAATGACATCTAAACTAAATAAACTTAAATAAGTTGTTATAGCTCAAGAGGAGACACCTGAGCAAGGGAATAGGACCAACCAAGTATAGGTTGAGGAGTGTTTTGGGATAGATCAGGAGATAAAAGGGCAGACTCAGACGGAGCAGCAGTCACAGTAGCCACACCAGCTATAGCAGCCTCAACCATCACAGATACCCATACCAGTTATAGATTATGCTACCATTGTGGCTATCGTGGACAAGCAGTGCATGCAGCCGTTCATACTACCCCTATACGCCCTGCGCCTAGTCCACAACCAGCAACAAGAGGCTAGAGATATTGATTATTACTACCGAGCAATTATGATGATCAATATTCTCACTTTAGAGGGTAGACATGATCTAGATGAAGAAAAAAATGGTTGAGACAAATTGAGAAAAATTTAGATTTGTTGAAGGTACTTGATGAGCATAGAGTGTTGATAGTAAAGCCATATTTGGTTGGAGATATAGCAAGACGGAGTAAGAGGGTAAGACCTATACTTGGTCCTATGGGACCGATTTCATGGGTGACATTTAAGGAGGCATTTTTGGAGCACTTTTATCCTTCACATCTTAGAGTTGAACAAAGAGATGAGTTTAATTCATTTAGACAGACTCCAGGGATATTTGTAATAGAATATTTGCAGAGATTTCATTCACTGGCAGTGTTTGCTCTAGGGGTTATGAGCGATAGGATAGATAACTGTGACCGTTTCAAGAAAGGTTTGCTAAAGGAGATCCAGAAAAAAATAGCAGTAGTGAATCCATATACATTTCAGAAACCTCTCAAGGTACGACGCTAGTGCCAACATGGATACTTTTCTGAGATGGTAGGTTATGGAAGAGAAGGGTGACAGAGGTCCATATGTGCTTCTATAGAGACCAATCTACAGACTTGCGGCACCTCCAATTTGTAGTGTACGACCGCCATAGCCACCAGTTTCACAGTTCGTGGTTTCAGGCTCTAGCCATCATAGGTGAGACCAAGATTACCCCTAACTATTGCTAGACCCTCTAGGGTTATTGATAAGAGGAAAGGAACGGTATCAGCACCAACTCCATCTCAAGCAGGACCTCGTATTCCAAAGTGTGGTTATTGCCATCGTTATCACATGGAAGAGTATAGGTGGAGGTCCGGAGCATGTTTACCCTGTGGCAGTTTGGAGCACAGGATCAGAGACTGCCCTACTCCCAGGCCAGGACCATCGCAGCTGTAAATGCCACAGGAAGGAGGGTTAGTAGCACAGGACTAGCTACAGTACGAGTCTATGCTATTACCCAACAAGAAGCAAATGGATCTGAGTCAGGTTGTGACAAGTATAGTATTAATTAAGATGTACCTGCAACTAATTTATTTGATAGTAGTGCTATGCATTCTTTCATTTTTTGAAGACTAGGTAAGAGGTTGAATATTAAACCAGATTGGTTTGATTCTTCTTATAGAGTGGATATACCGGGGGATAAGATTCTTGAATCTAGATGGGTATATCCTAGTTACAGGGTATCATTGGGTGATTATGAGTCCGATGGTAACTTAGTGCAACTTAATATGTCTAACTTTGACGTAATATTGGGTATGGATTGGTTGTCTCGCAATTACTCACTTGGATTGTAGAGAAAAGAAAGTTAGGTTTTGAGAAAGGGTTAGGTTTTAAATAGAATAAAACTATTTAACCCTTTCTCAAGAAAGGAATAAAACTAGTTAAACATATCTATAAAATTCTAAATAGTTTTATTCTAAATAGTTTTAATAGCTCACATGAGCAGGGGGTATTGAGGGATGAAAATGGCGTCGTTAGTTGAGGCGGTGGGAACTGAAGATAGTTAGAATATTCCAGGTGACAATAAGGGAATGGGAGGGGAAAAGTTTCTCTTCTTTCTCTTCAGTCTATTTGCAGCAGGAATAATCATTGAAGATTATTATGAGATTTGCTTTAGAAATTCTAGTGTGAAATTTCCTCTCTCTAAAATATTCCTACAGTCATTTCACCTTCAATTCTTTTCCATTTTTCTCATTTTTGTAGCTTAATTTCGCAGAGATATTTACAGTTGTTGGATAAATTGTAAAGCTTCAAATTAATACAAATCTATTTTCCAATTTTGCTATGATTTTTTGTGTTTAATTTGAGCTTAATTAGTAGAATTATGACAACAAGATAAATGTTATTTAGAAAATAGAACTTACTCTTCAAGAATTATACTCGACTAGAAGTCATATGACTTTTACTTTCTTGGTGATATCAGATACTTATAGACCCTTGTTAAACTTAAAATAGTAAACTGGAATAATATTCAATTTTTGGAATAAATCGTCCAAACAGACACATACAAATCCACAATTATGAATAATTTGGTAGAACATCTGATACAGGGTTGATGCCCAGGGTATGTAGAACTTGATCACAAATGCTAAAGATCCCAACTTTATGATCGAAAAAGGACGGCCTAGGGTTTATATGCACAAGCGAAAGGTAGTTGTTAATAGACCTCCTTGATTAGCCACAAGGCAATCTTTTAACTATGAGCAAGGAATTGATCCAAAGCCTAATTGGCAGAAAATCAATACCTGGTGTTGGTTATAACCTCAAGTGCTCAATCTTGAAGCCCCAACTAGATTCCTAGTCTAGACAAGACTAAAGAGAAATCTAAATTTCTAATTCACTCGTACGAGAGGAAAAAGAAAAAAAAAACTGATATTTTATTACCAAAATTCATCCCTTCAATTGTGTACAAGACCCTCTATTTATAGTTGAGGGTGGAGGATTCTAGGACTAAATTATTCAATGTGGGATAGCTAGTTTTAATAGTTAAGTGTACAAACTGACCCATTAGCCTTTAAACCCAATTCTTGTACACTTAACTAATGGCCGAAATACATGGCCCAAAAACAAATAATTACGTCTTGAAACCAGCCCAATTAAACACACTAACACTTAAAACAATTGGGCTCAAAATAAAAGACTAGAACAACTAAATAAAAGAATATTCCATGGCCGAAATAATGAGGCTAAATTTTGGCCCTTCAGCTTCTCATCCTAGGCTTGATCTTCAATGACTTGGACGTCCATTACTAAGAACATCTTAGACTCTTTAGTGTCCAAAAGGTTTGTGAGCTCTTCTTGATCTTCAACAATTCAACTAAGCCCAACATAGCTTTATTGAGGTTCTTAGCTCTTGATCTCGTAATTGGACCTTGTGGAACTTGAAGTACGGATTCCGTGAGCCTATATCGAGCCTTTGTGGACAATTGATCACCATCAAGTCCTTGGGATGTATCAACATCTATTTGGGGACATCTAAAAACATTACTCTAGGAGTAAATAACTCAATTTCTGAACTGATATATAAGCAACAACATCTAATTTAATGCTTGCAACATATAAACTCAAATTATATCAATTATTCCTACCTAATTTTGTTGAGTATTTCAAACGCCCAGAGTCTAAAATTGAAAATTTTCAAAAAGAAAAAAAGAAAAAGAAAAGTGAAAGAAACCTACCCATTGTAAGAGATTTTGTGTTTGACTAGGGCATTCTCCGATGAAGTTTTGGTTCCTCTTATTTCATCGATCAAATGAGTCAATTGTGGATGTACAAGTAGCTTTTATTAGATTCAATACCAATTCCATTTCATTGGGATGCTTCGTTGGAATTTTAGGAGATCTGAAGGCGTTGATCGTGTTTTCTCCGCTGAGATCTTCTTAAGAAATAATATTTTTTAATCTGCATTATCTGATTGTTGGGGATGGTTTCTTCCATCCTCTTACAATACTTTCTTTATTTTACTATTATACCCTTTTAAATATCTTGTTGGATTTTTCAATCGGTTCAAGTTTCTAATTCAAAGTTCTGGTGACCCATGATACTTGATCCAATGGGCAAACAAGAGGACTCAACTGATATACGGTTGCGATTCATTTTCTAACCTATCAGAAATATTAATTTTTCTGCTATAAAAAATGGTCTGCCTTTAGCTAGAAGAATATAATGTCTACCACTATTGTTCATTATTAAGTGTTAATTGTTTGTTTATTTACATTAGGTCAAAATATCAGTTTTGCACTATTTCTAATCTAATGGATTGTTTTTATCTTTGACCCAAATCAACTAATGATTATCTATACTATACATAAAAAAATACCCCCAATTGGTCTTGTGATCTGTCCCACCAATATCTTTTTGGTCTATTCTTATATTTTAAGATTAAATTTGAAAAATAAAATAAAATTACCACTAACCCTCTACCATATGAATTCTACTATTTCAAAGAGTCCAACTATCAATTTCAACTATCAGGAAGTTTCTATCCACAATAATTTTCCCTATCTTTTTTCTTATTAAAGAATTCAGATTTTTTAAAATCACACATATAGTGTATACCTTTCTTACTAGTTAAGCATTAAGGGTCCGTTTAGTTGGATTTAAAATGTTTTCCTTACAAAAATATTTTCATTTGGATAACATTTACAAAAAAAAAAAAAAAGTATAATTTGCATACAATTTTCCAGTAATTGGTTGAGAAATGAAAATATTTTGAAATATAGTTTTTAACATTTTTCATCTTTAATTTTATCAATATGAGTTAAAAAAAAAAACTTATAACAATTGTAAATACTTCATAAGTGATTTGTTTAAAATTAAATTATAATATATTGTAGGGTTCATTACATTGCTTCCTCCAAGGTTTGACTGTCTTATCAAAATTTCCTTATAATTTGGAAAAATTACAAATACCCCCTATCACTAACTTCTATTAACAGGACTACAGAAAAAAAAAATAAAAAAAAACAACTAAATTATCCTTGATGCATAAAACTTGATTAGTCCTAAAATGTTTTCTTACTTTTAGAAATAGTCTCCATGCATCAAACTTTCATTTTTCACCAATTTATTCTTCAAACAAAATTTTGTAGCAAATTAGTCCTCTTCATATATTCTCCACCAGGAATCACCATCTTCTCTATCTACCTGGCATCCCACCACCCCTAACCTCAACAAGAAAAATTTTGCAGCCATATATAAAAAACCCACAAAGTAGTTGCAAATCACCGCCTTTCCCTGTCCTTGAATTCTCCCACTTCGAAAAACCTATCATCTACATCCTTCATCATTGTGTTGTAGCCACCTCCATTCTCCTTCCATTAAACCTAAAACCCGCTACCATAATCTCACCTAAACCCTCTTCTCCATGTCCAGCTATATCAGAAGAAACAGATTGGCGAGATGCAGCCTAAACCCATCGCCCAGACCTTTTCTATCCATATTGCACTCTACCACCACCTCCTGCCATTTATTTTTTGTTAAATCATCAAACCTACAACCTAACGTTCTTTGACCTATGGGTTTTCTACCGGGAACAGGTCTTTGGGTGTGAAACAACCAACAATGGGAGAGGGACAGACCATAGCAGGAAGTAAAGGGAAAAAGAGGAAGAGACGGAGTAGGGAAAAGGAAAGAGAGAGGAAGGGATAGAGTAGGGCGTTGGAAATAGAAAGGGGGAGAGAAAGTGGGAGGGATGGTATTGGGGAAATGAGGGATAGGAGGTAGCGGACCAAGGGGAAGGAAAGGGGAAATGAGGAGGGGTAGAGAAATGAAGAAGAGAGTTGATGGGGAAAGGGAAAGGGAAAGAGGAGGATGGATGAGGAGGAGATAGAGTAGGAAAGGAACGGGGTGTATAAGAGACAGTTGGTATTGTACTCCTGTCTCTTAAGGAAGAGAATGTGATAAAGGGATAAAGGAAGAAGAGAGGATTAGACATTTCTTTTGAGTCACTAGCCAAATGTAGAATGTTATTTTGGGAATTTAAAATTTATTTATTGTTGTCGTCATCAATTTTTTTAACGGTAATTAATGGCAGAAAGGTCATCGTTAAATGCTTGGACATTCAAAGAGAAGGTTGACTATAATTTGCTAAACCACAAGAAAGTTTGATAAATTTAATTAACCCTATAATTAGAATTTTATTACAACAAAGAGAAAATTAATGTGCAAGAATTAAAAATAAAAATAAGTTTAGTAATTGAATTTGTAAAAGTAGATATTTGATGTTTAATATTACTTTTGAATTATTTGAAATAATTACACTTAATAATTTCTTAAGTTATTTTTAATCCAAAGAAAAAAAAATTCAAAAAATATTTTCCTAAAAATATTTTTTAGTCCAACCGAACATACCCTAATGGTTAGTTTGCATATCTTAGATCAAGATATCAGATTATGGGTTTAGTATTATTTTTCTTGAATTTCTAATTTTCTTGCAAAGCATTGTGCTTATAAACCAAGAAAAGCACCCACTGGAACTGGATGATTAATTTGATTCAATGATAGAAATTCTTAATTATATGGATCCTTTGGTCTATATTAACCTATATCACCTACACATCACTTCACTTCGTGATAGTGGAATAATATGGATTAAGAAGTGTATAGCACTATACCATAAATCTAATTTATGTAAAAAATTTTCTTTCCCATACGAAGAAACAAATATTTTCTCCAGGCAGTGTAGGGACTGGTGCGGGCACGCCCATGTATCAAAAACAGAGAAAATGTCTGTGGGACTCTCTGGATGTGTCAGAATTGCCTTGCGACGCAAGGTTTTGCCTTTGATCCTTTTCAATGTTCCAATTTGTACATTGCTTTTCTCAGTGTGCTTTGCTTATGAATTCCGTCAATTGCTCCAAAAATTCTATCATTGAGCTTGTTTTGGTCAGTATTTCAGTTTTACCAAGATAACTCAATAAACGACATGAATGATGTTACCTTTGTTGCTATTGATATCTATGTGGATAATTATTTGACTTCTAAGAAATAAAGTAGAGTAAATTTGGAACGCGAAACAATGCGAGTCATGTTCCTATTACATATTATCTTTGTGTATTGAGTCTTGAGGAATACTCAGCGAATTACCTAGTATTTGTATGATTGCCGTACCTGGCTAGCTAGTAAATTCTTTTGGAAGTGTTATAATTTAGATTTTTTTTTTCATTCAAAAAAATCTCAATAATTAATTTGTGGTATGTACTTTTTTTCTTTTGAGGTTTAGGATTAATGTGGAATTTTAGCCACACTTGATTGTAAAACTTCCTTTATTATATATAACTACTTTCCAATGGTTCAGACAAACATTGAAAAATGAAAAGAGTGAAAACTTATGTGGAACAAAATAGAGAATATTTATCACTGATCGCCAACTCATTTAAGTGATGGGAATGAGGATGGGATGCTTTACTTGCATGTCTGCATGCCAAACAGAATTGGTATTAGGGGTAGTATTAGAGTAGTGGTAGTATCATTGTGATATTGAAGATTACTCAGACGGATCTATATAAACTCTACTAGATGGATTGTTAGATTACCGCACGAGGGACTAAAAAGTTGGTAATGATTATGACATATATGTAAACGCTCTAATTATAAATCTATCGGATGGATTGTTAGTTTACAACACGAGTGACATAAAACTATGGGTATTTACGACTTAAATTTAGGGTTGAGAGATAAAGAATGATTCAATTTAATTTAGGGATGAGAGATGAAGAATCACAATTAATTTGGAAGTTATTGAGAGATTACTATTGATAATTCTGCTATTTTACTTGAGATTAAATTGGTTAGTTGGTTTAATTGTTTATCTAGTATAACTAACTACCATTGTCAAAAAACAAAATTAACAAACTATAAGCGTACATAGTTCCCGTTTAAAAATCCAGCTATTCATTCATCCAAAACCAATATATATATATATATATATATATATATATATGAAACTCTCTCAGAAAAAGTTTGGAATGATATGTATTAAATAAATGAGTAAACCTTTTATGTATCGTTGGTATACAAAATTTTTTATATTATCAGGTGTAGAAACATACCACATATGCATTGTGGCTTGCACATGTGCACTGGTGTATGTACAAAAGTTATTTTTACATATATAATATAAACCTAAATTTGATTGTGTAAAAATTTTTGTACATTAAAATTAAGTAAAAAATTTACTCAAAATAAATGCACTCGAAACTATTGAAAAGAAATATTAACAAAATGAGACCTTTGTGCTCCTTTTGCCACTCCCATCACTATTTCCCTTTCCCCTGTCCCATCCACACAGACTCCTCCGTTTCCTAATTGATTCAAGTTATAGGGATCCCCTTCTGTTCCATAATTGATTCAAGTTATAGGGATGAGGATGGGACGGTTTATATGCACGACATATGATTAAATATTAAATATTAAATATTAATACTGATTTGGTGGCTGAATGGTAATGGATAGATAGGAGAAGATGCAAGGGCGTACAAGTTAATTATCGCATGATGCTCAATCAAAATTCTAGAAGAATAATTAAAGATATTACTCCTTACGTCTAATTGAAAGTGCGATTTTTTATTTTTTATTGTCCCAAAATATTTATCATTTTCATTTTTAAAATGTTAAAATATAATCATTATACATTTTTTTATTTTTATTTTATATCTTTCTGTGAAACAAATGTTTTAATATTTAAAATTTGAATTTTAAAAAGTCAAATGAGAAAAATTTGAACAATTATCATTATCAACATATTATTCTTAATAAATAGTCGAAAAATGACTAAAATTATGGGATAAAGGGTGTAACTAACAGTACTTCAATCTTATTCTTCGTGTGGAAGGTTGTCTATGGTGATTAACATGGATATAATGTTGTTAAAAAATTGAAGGGGGAAAATGAAAAGGAATCAAGCATCAAAAGTTTTTGAGCAAATAAGTTTGAGCGAAGTGAAAAAGTAGAAAAAAAAAATGTACAAAGCTTCCAAATCCATTAGCATTTTACGTGTTATAAAAATGTCAATGCTTTATGTTTAACTTTTGAAATTGAATTATGTAAAACAAATTTACCTAATATTATGAGGATATAAATTGTAATGAAGAAATTGACAATAAAAAACTGCAATTTAGATGATAAAGATACTTCCCTATAACTTAATGGTCATGAGTTCGAGTTACTAGATGGTAGGGGGAGAAGTGGAGATTTATAATTTAAAAAGAAAAAAATTTGCTTTAATTTTTATTTTCAAAATTGTAATTCATAGTTTTCTGCTTGCCTTGGATTATATGCTTGCCTTTTCCTAGTAGCCTCTTTATAATTAAGGAGCCATATTATGTTTAACCTTGTAGCCTCTCAATCCACATAATGATTACGGTTATTAATACATACTTCCATTGATCATTTTAAGAAACTAAGGACACTAAGAATGCAGGAAAACATCTGGAAGTATTGTGCCTTATTTATTTATTTGGTGGGGTTAAGCCTTCTACTTGCTTTATCCAAAACATTCCCTCAAATAGAACCTGTTTAACAGAAATTGTTGATCAAGGTGGACATTCTTTCTTTGCATCAGATTTATCATCTTCTCTCTTTTCCGTGGAGTAATTGCGCTCTTCACGAGTGGAACCAGTCTAACAGTCTTGAGAAGAAATAGTATTACAACTGAACTCAATTCTCAAATCCTAACTTATAGTCATGGAATGATTGTTAGGGATTTAGTTATTGAATACGTGGTACAAATATTGTAACGTATTACGATACTTTTTTTTAAAAGAAATATATATATATATATATATAGTATATCGATACTTGATAAGATATATCAGTACGCGTTAATCGATATACCATATGGATGGTTACCCAATGAATCCAGTAAGTATGATTAGGGATTTGAAATATTAACGAAATGAAATTACAGCGGGAACATTCTAGAATGTAATTCAATGCCAATCTAATTCCAATTCTGTGAAGGAACCACATCACACATACTTTGCTTGAGCCACGTTGAACTTATATTCAAGCGTAAAAATCAAAAGGGAAGAAACAAAGCATAACATGGAAAATCAGCACAGGAAAATTGAAAAAAAAAGATCTATTGGTTTAGGGGACTAACATAAATTAATAGCATACAGAACATGACACAGCGTTTCAACACTTTATTCCGTCAAACAAAGGAAGAGTGAAGGAAAGTTAATCTATTGTCAGCAAAGAAGTTCATGAAGAAAAGGGCTATTAGCTTGCGAAAGAACCATCATATCAACGAAGCCTCACAAACTCTTTGAGCTTTTTTAGTTCATTTTTATAAGAACATCCGAAACCATGTAGTTATCAATCACATGCTCTTTGCTATAGTGCCAAGTACAAAAAAAGCGACAGTTTTTCCAAATTAACAGCCTTTATTCTTCTCAAATGCAGACAGCTGATAATGTCTGATGTCTCGGACACCCACTCAAATAATAACACGTGTAATTTTAAAATTTCAAGGTAGTAAAAGTGAAAATTTGTTAATCCAAATAACCGGTTGCACAAGAGCAATTCAACTGGCAATATATTTGTTGTGGGGTCCTGTGAAAAAGTAAACTTGATTTGCTTAGTCAATACTCAACGTGACAAGCATTGAAGATAAAATGTCTGAGTTGTAAAATCCGAAAACAAAATGTTTAGTAGCAAGATAAAATCCTAGCAGAACAATATTTAGTCCACGTCACTTGCACCAAAACATCTGGAAAAATTTTAATTAATTTTTTAAAATAATATTTGTAATGATTTCATAAATATTTTTCAATCACTTTTTTATCTCATAAATATTTTAAAAAAATTTGCTACAGTATAATATCCAAATAATATTTCAAGAATAATTATTATACAACCGGAGCCGAGAAATATGGAAGGCATTAATGATTTCATACAACTAAAAAATTCTTTTTGTGATAATATATATATATTGCATAGATCATCTGAAATTCATAAAAATTTTAGGTGTTTTAAACATTGTTTTCAACATTGATTGGAATTTTTCATGATATTTTAAATAGTAAAGGATAAAATATTGGACTTGTATTCAAAATTCGATTTGATTTATATTTAGTAAAAAAAATATATATATATAAAATTTCTTTATCTCGGGGTGAGCTTAGGAGTCTTATATATTGTATGAGATTTTTTTTTTTTGGGGGGGAAATATTTATTTAAAATTGCTTCGATAGTAAAATATGGCACGAAAACTTAGACAACTATATTTTTTTTTAAAAGCACTTCTGACTCGAATTCATGATCAATAAATTATAAAGTAAACATCTTATCACTTTGTTTGTCAAATTAAGGCAATCCTATATCGCAATTTTACTTTCAAATTGTGTTAATACTAATTTGAATAAAACAAATTTAAAACGTTAGTTTTCTCAACTGAGACAAGTCAAACATTGATGTGATTAATTAAAGACAAATTAAAAGTTTCCAACATACTCAAATAAGAATAAATTAAAAATTATTGTATTCAAATTGATAACAAGATGTTATCAATTAAAAAAAAATTAAAAGTTGTCCTACGTACTCAATTGAGATCAAATTAAAAGTTATTATACTCTATCAACAATAAGTTAAATGTTAATGTGCTCAATTTACAACAAAACTATGATGTTGACATAACTATTAAGCCATTGAGAACAAATCGAATGTTGATATATATATATATATATCCAATTGATAACAAAGTGATTTTTACTCAACTGAGGACAAATTAAATAAGAATAAGCTAAAAATCATTGTATTCATTTGAAAATGAAGCAAAAGTTATTCTTCTAAAGAGAGGAAAAATTATTGGAGTAAACAGATCAAACACGATACGATCACGAACATGACATTATAAGAAATAGATTTCACATGATACGGCACGAAAATAATACGATAAAAAATAAATCATATTTGACACGATATAATAATGACAAAACATGAACTATTACCACTTCTAGTATATAATCCTGCTATACTTACATTATTAGTACTTATCTGACAGACTTGTTTAATCTATTAGAATAACAGGTAACTTGAACGACTCGTTAATTAATTGAGATATTTATGAAAATTTAACACAATAATACATCTTTTAATGGCATATCATATCATTCGGGTCAACGAGTTAATTGTCGGTTATTGTGTTATCCCAAGTAAACAAAGTAAATTAACTATTGTATTAGTATAAAAAATTTAACGGGTTAATGGGTCGTGTCGGATCAACTCGTTAATAAATGGGTCAAAACATGACGCGACATGAATGCTTCATGGTTCATGTCCGAGTTCAAGTTTTTTAACACAAATCCGATAAGAACCTAACATAATCCATTGACACCTCTAACTCTATTAGTCCATCACATTACGCATTTGTATTTATTTAGTCTCTCACTTTTAAAATGATGATTTTTAGTCATTCACAAATGTAAAATATTAAATTCTGGTCACTGAATCATATTCAAGACATTTTTTCCTATATAATTTATATTCTAATGTAAAGTACATACATAAAATTTAATTCCAATTAATTTTTTTTTACAATTTCCAAAAAAAAATAAGGAAATTTAAAAAAATTTGAAGTTTGTATGCATAAATTTTCAAACTTATAAAGTAAAATCAAGACTAGCTGAATCTAGATCTGTATCTAACAAAATCCGACAGAATCCACATTTAGATATCCTTTTATAGCATTGAAAAGTATCCAGATTGAAATTTGAATCGAATAATATTAAACGGATCCCGGTTTGAATTTGCAAGATTTGATCAAAATCCAACCCACCTAATCGGGGGCTCCACTCCAATTATTAGCAAAAAAAGTATTTCAAAACCACAATGCAAATAGAAAATTAGCAATTGTGAAGATTTTTCGCTTAACCTCACCATACTATATTTGATAAAGACACGTTACTCAATTTCATTTATATAATTATTAACTGAATATTTTTTAAATACAAATAATGAATGAAAAATATTTAGATAGACCTGATTTTTAGTCCCACTTGTAGATCTTATGGTCAAGATTTAATATTATAGAATTTTTTTTACACTAATTGATATCAATATATTTCATAAGATTTAATCCATAACACAATATTTACAAGTGAGACCAAACACCAGATTTACCTAAATATTTGACACAAAGAATAGGACATCAATAGTGCAAATATAAATAGATTGTGTGAATAATGAGTAAGACAAAATATATAATCCCATTCACTTTCTTTTTTCGCACCTTCAAACCAATCACTTAAACCATACACAAAAGTAATTGCCTTCTCATCGTTTTTTTTTGTTGCTTAGGCAACAAACCATTTTCAATTTGACCCCTCTTTAGAAATTGAAGCAATTGAGACGAGGATTATAAATAAATGGTGGAAAAAAGATCAATTTGGTCCCCCCTTATATTAAAGGTATCGATCAATCCGATCTCTTATCTATTACAAAGACCAATTTGGTCATCCATCCTTAAGAAAATTAATTGGTCTTAAACTTGTGACAGAAATTATGGACAAACTAATAGAGCCATTAAGAATAAATTTATTGTAGGTAATGACTACGTGATTATCATGTATATTGGTTCCATTTGTCCATGATTTATGCCATAAGTTTTAGATTGGTTAATTTTTCTAAAAATGAAGGACCAAATTAGTCTTTTACAATAAATAATGAATAAATTAGAGTCGAGATCCCAAAAATAAGGAACTAAATTGATCTTTTCCTATAAATGAATACAAATAACATCTTGTTAATAATTATGCTCCAATTAACAAAATTTGTGCCTAACCACCCATCTAATCAAAACTAATATGGAACAAATTTAAAAGTTATTTTGTTCAATGTAGACTAAAACAAATGTTATTGTACTCAACTGAGGACTAATCATACGTCGAGTACTCAATTGATAAAAAACTAAAAGTTAATTTATTCAATTAAAACTAAAGCAAAAGTCATTCTACTCAATTGTGAATAAATCAAACGTAAGTCTATTCAACTGAGGACTAATCATACCTCGAGTACTCAATTGATAAAAAACTGAAAGTTAATTTATTCAATTAAAACTAAAGCAAAAGTCATTCTACTCAATTGTGAATAAATCAAACTTAAGTCTAATCAACTGAGGACTAATCATACGTCGAGTACTCAATTGATAAAAAACTAAAAGTTAATTTATTCAATTAAAACTAACTTCATGTTTAGCAAAAGTCATTCTACTCAATTGTGAATAAATCAAACGTAAGTCTATTCAACTGAGAACAAATTAAAGTAATCGTACACAAATGATACTAAAACAAATGTCTTAATATTCAAATGAAAAATAATCAAACGTCAAAGTACTTATAACTCAATTGAGACAAGTTAAAAATTATTGTATACAACTTTATGTACAGGAACCAAATTATAAACAAAATTTTATAATTTTATCTTACCAAGAATTAAATTGAAAATGTTATTGTCAAACAACGACCCAATGGAAGATGGTTGAAAGTCCAGGGTCATTATTGAAAATTTAACAAACTTTAAATTTGCACTGTGAATGCTTCGAATTGTTGGGCGGGATTGTATGATTTTTCAGAGTTCCCGCCAACTTGAAAGGATCCAATACGAAATTCACAATTGGTGAGTTTTTAATCCGTGATTCCCTCCCGTAATGTTTAAATGAAGAAACAAAAAATTTCTAAGTTCCAGTAATGTTTAAGTTGAAGAAATAAAAAAATTTCTACTGAAGTTTCCAACGTAGTATAGGCAAATTGGTCTGCAGCATGCACATTGGTAAAAAAGCAATTAAAATTATGTTTTCTGAGAATCAATTAGAATTTTGCTTCATTTTGATTGAAGACGTTTAACTGAATAAACTTTAAGGTTGATCCTATAGTTAAGTTATTTAGGTTTTTTATTTGAGAAAAAAGATTAATTTAGTTTTTTATTTTGAAATATCGATCAATTTTGTCTTTTATTTTTTTAAAAAATAACTAATCTAAGGTTCATAATAGAATTTATGAACAAGTTAATTAACCAAATCACGTGATAATTAGATAGTCGTTAATCTATAATTTGTTTGGCGTCAATTTGGTAATCATGATAATTAGATAGTCGTTAATTTGTCTACAATTTATATCACAAAGATTAAATTAATTAATTTTTTTTAAAGTTAAGAGACTAAATTAATCTTTTTGATAGATAAAAAATTAAATTGATCGACATCCTAGGTAAAATAATGGATAAAATTAATTTTTTTTTTCCTTCTATTTGTTTGGCGTGTTATGCCTAAATAAAGAAAATGATAAGCATTCATAGTTGCTCTAAACAATTTACTAAATAATTGGACATCACCTTTTGCTCTTGTCAATTTTAGATTATTTTAGTCCTAGATATGAGTTGTGTTCTACTTTTTAGGAAAGGGAGAACCGGTTGCCTTCTTAATGTCTTCTTCCTTCCAATCAAGCAAAAACAGCTCATCTAACGATGAAAATGAAATCTCAACAAATAGACAGATAATAATGCCCGTCTGATACATCAGAATGAGAGGGACGTCTGCTGTATATATGCATCCGCCTTTAAAGCTTCAAAACAACTAGTTTGCTCCTCAGCAGACTCCATTTCTGTGAATAGTAGTTTCTCTTACCCCATTTATGATTTATCTTATCACTGCAAAGAAAGCTGACAACCAAGCTTTATAGCATCCTTTCCTTATCAAAGGTTACTTTTCTGTCTAAGGAACCTTCAATGACCACAGAGCAATAATTCTCGAGAACGATTAAACAGTAACATATGCTAGTAAATCTTAATCTGCTTTAGAAAGGTTGTAGCACTTAGTTAATGATTCTCACTTAATTCACAAGTTGAATTGAATTGTGTCAATTAGGAACTACATGCAAAAGAAATGGTAAGCATATTAATAGAGCTTTCAGACATTACTGAACAATTAACGTCCTTTATCCAGCCAATAATTTAGAAGAATGTAATTCAAGTAATCACCTTTTTACCAATCACTAACTAATAGACTAATTCTAGCAGGTACAAACTGAGGCAAATCATACAAAGAATGTAACGTTGAAACAAACTAACTCAAGTTAAGGCTGCAATTCTTACCAAACAATTGAAATCCAATTACATCTTTGTATCTAATCACAGGGCTAGAGATTCAAAAGCACACATACAGAAACAAATTTGACACATTTTTATTCTCCTAGAACGGACAGCAGTAGAGCAGAAAGGTCTTTGCAAACACAGAAAGTTTTGGACAAGAAAATTGTTCAATTGCTGCATTATAAGATTTGGTCCAACCAAGAATGATTAAGGACATTTTTACTAGAAAGAAACGGAATACAAGTTTTACTCTTATAGACCTTAAGACAAAAGTGCGAAAAGAGCTTCAGAATACAGATTTACTTAGAGCATGAAATGGAAAGGTGTTCCTGACCATTTTCTTTAAATTAAAAACTCATTCTCAATCATGTGACTAGAAACATGATCTTGATCAGTTTGTGTTTTATACATTAGAATGACCCAGAAGCAACTAAATAAGACTTCGAGATACTTACATTCATGATTTTGCGCATTACTTCTGTTGATCTCATACATTGCAGAACTGAATATTTTTAAACCTTACATTGAGTCGGCACAGGTGATTCTCCTCTCCAGAACTGAAGTAGAGCATGTCATACTTTAGCATCAGCCCTAATGTATTTCCCATTTTAGCTAAAGCCTAAAGCTGAGCGCTATATTTACACTCTAATCTTAACACTCAGAAAAATAAACGAAACAATAGTTTGGTCTAACATGGGGAGTCTCATCTCATTATTCCCCTGCTTTAAAATGTACCAAAAAACTAGCAGCCCCATTTTGTGGAGGGTTAAAAGCAAAATGCCCCCTCCAATTATTACTTTTAGTTGCAAAATACCCCCTAAACAATTTTAATAGGCATTTTGCACCTTTGACACGTGGTCAACTATCTAAAATATCATTTTTGTTGAAATTGACCATTATACCCCCAATACATTAGTTAAGTGAAATGTCATTTTCTTTTTTCCTTTATTTATTTTCTCTCTCTTGTTTTTCATTTTATTTTTTCTAATCTTTTTTTCTCATTGCTAAAAAATTATATTACTTTTAATATTTTTTTAACTATAACATCTAATTTTACATGCGTCTTTTAATTTAATTTTTACCATATTTTATTATGCACTTGTCTAATTATAATTGTATAAGAAACTTATATTACTTTTTATTGATCAATTATAAGACGCATGTAAAATTAGATACAATAAATTTAGACAAAATATGTCAACCGAATGACTCTACATGCACAATTTTTATTTGTATTACTTAGAATAAATTCTTTAAGTTTTTTAGGTTATCTTTTTTGTAGATTTTTATTCGTTAATTTTAGTATTATTAATTCATTGCAAATTCTGTATTACAATAAAATATACATTATTTTATTATAATGTATTTTAATTTAAAAATTAAATCATAAGACGCATGTAAAATTAGATGTTATAGTTAAAAAAAATATTAAAAGTAATATAATTTTTTAACAATGAGAAAAAGGATTAGAAAAAATAAATTGAAAAACAAGAGAGAGAAAATAAATAAAGGAAAAAAGAAAATGACATTTCACTTAACTAATGTCTTGGGGGGTATTATGGTCAATTTCTAGCAAAAATAATATTTTAAATAATTGACCACAAGTCAAGGGTTTAAAATGCCTATTAAAATTGTTTAGGGAGTATTTTGTAACTAAAGTAATAGTATTGGAGGGGGCATTTTGCTTTTAACCCTTTTGTGGAACACTTTAGCAGTTCAACTCGTGTGGAAAGCACCGAGGCTCCTCGGCGACAGAATGATTCCAAAACAACAATATGCAATTCATACAAATGAACAAATACAATGCACCAATAAAACAGGACGAAAGAAAACAAGAACACTAACAACATTTCAACATCAACTAAAATATCAACACTAAAGAACAAGTATACACTAACCATTACGTGCTAATAATCAACTTTAGTGTCATGCTTATAAGATGCAAAGTTAATACCAGCAAACTATACAAACCATCATCATCAGATGAATATTCCCCTAATCAAGTACTTACCACCAAAGCATATTTACTTTTGCTGTATAAAACTACTAATTAATGACTTCTAAGAGTTCAGTATTCTCATAATAATTCCTTTTTTCACCCACTAGTATTTGAAAAGCCAATCCATCAGTAAGTATTCTCATAATAATTCCCCTTTTCACCTACTAGTAAGTTTGAAAAGTTCCATCAGTAAGCTTCATAAACCTCGCATTGTATAGGTCCTCCAAGCAAAGTTCCATTAGTTGAATTCGACCAAACCTTAACGGATAAATCCCGGCAGGCTGACTTCACCTCAATAACCCCCCAAACCACTAGCCTTCAGCTTCACTAGTATACTCAAATCCAACACCAAATTCCCATTTTCAGCAGCGTCGCCTTCGACATAAGCCTCAACGGCGGCGAACTGCGCCTTGAAAGAGGTTTCGTTCTTCCCGGACTGGAAAACCGGCGGAAGGGTAGTGCCGGAAATTTGATCATTCCCCAAGTGAATTTCAGCTTCAATGTGGGTATAAGTCAGAGTGATTTTCTTATTAGGGTTTCGGGCAGTAATTCCGACGTCGAAATTCGCCGAAAGAAGGGTAGTAGAAGCGGTGGTGGTGGAGAGATTGAAGTTGGAGAGGGAGAGCGAGTCGACTCGGAAGTCGGGAAAATCAGGGTAGAGAACAAGCAAGCGAGATAGTGAAGAAGATTTTGAGGGCTATGATACTGAAGAAAAGCGCAAAAAGCCAGTACTCGATGACGCAACTGGCTCGTCGGGTGGCTTCAGCAGGGTAATCCGTTGAGGAGTTTGGTGGTGGTGGAGGGGAATGCGGGTGGTAGGAGGTGTTGGGAGGCGGCGGTAGGTGGAGATTGGTGGTTGGAGTTGGGAGTGGAGGAATGGTTGCTGATTTGTTGTTGTTGTCAGCCATGATGGAAGTAGCAGTAGGAGGCAGTGGTGGTTCTAAAGTTGATGGGAGAGTGTGGACTGTGGGGAGGTGCTGTCTATTAATAATTTTTATTTCAAAATTTTGTAAGCGGTACGAAAATATTGATCTGTAGTCTAGTCGGCCTGTACCTGGTCCAGGGTCATGAATTTTGTGTATTTAAGTAGATCATTCTTGAGTTAAATCTTGTGCACGACATAATGGGTGAATGGAGTTCATTTTAAAATGGGTAAATTACTATGAACTTTCATGTGTGACCTATAACTTTTATATATTTTTGAAAATATATCTTAAATTCTTATATAGTCTAGACAAATTGGTAAAGTGGACACAATCATACAAATTAACGATTTTCGTTGAAATTATATTCTTACCCTATATTTAAATTAGATTATGTTCCATGTGGTATAACTCTTGAACTCATAACTCCTATGTATTTTGAAAAAAAAACCCTAAACCCCCATTTGGTCTTGACTAATAATAAAACAGATAAAAATCATCCAAAATCACAATTTTTAAAATTATACTTTTACTTGATATGTAATTTAAAATCAAAATTTTTCAATCATTCATTTCTCCCTATTTTAAGAAATTATAACTTTGAATTTGCATGATTAAAAATGAAGAAAATGAAATTCATTTATTATTACAATTAAAAATCTGTAAATTAATGCATGAAAAAAAAAAGAAAAAAATTACGCAAAAAATACTTTATGCATTCTTGTAGTTGTGTTTTTTGGTTGTAAAAGTATAGATAAGTGTAACAAACACTATTTGAGAATAAGTTTATATAAATAACAATAAGTGTAGGTTAGGTACACAATTTTAAATTTTTGGGAGGAAAAACGAATTTTCAGACAACAGTTCGCAATAAGGGCGCGTTTATAGAAATATGATTAGTTTCAATGATTTATGTCTGTTTTACCATTTGGTCCAGATCACATGAGGATTTAGGGTATATTTACAAAAACATATAGGGGTTATGAGTCCAAAATATATACCATATAGGGGTTTACGGTAATTTATTCTAAACTTTTTTAGGGAAAATTATATTTTTCATTAACCATTCACTTTGGAGCCTGTGCTTTTCAAACATTGTTAATTTGGATGATTTCCGTCTACTTTACCATTTAGTCTAGACCATAAGGAGGTTTATGGTATATTTCTAAACCACATAGGGGTTATGGATCGGATGGCAATAATACATGAGGGTTTATAGTAATTTACGCTTTTAAAATTTATCCTGCTCTAAAATGGCTAGTTTTGGTGGGAAAATGAAGAGCAAGACAGGAAAATACATTGACTAAAATGAGAGAAATTGCCAAATGTGAAAGAAAAAGAAAGACTACGGTTCAGAGATATGCAATGCTTCAATTTAGCCGTTTTAGCTAAACAGTTTTGGGGGCTAATTGTTCAACCAAATTTGCTAGTAAGCAAAGTACTGAAAGTTAAATATTTTTATAATAAGATAATCTGGGATGCGAATTGCAAGAGGAATGCATCTTGGGCATGGGGAAGCATATGGAGTTCAAGATTAGTGCTGCAAGAAGGAACCAAAATGGTGGTAGGTGATGGTAAAACAGAGAATATATGGAAGCATATGTGGGTTGCGGGAAGTGGAAATGGAAGAATTACAACTGAAAAGTCCCAGAATTGCCAGTATAATTTTGTTAACCAGCTGATTGAAAAATAATAGATGGAATGGGAATCCATTAAAAATGCTGTTTTCAGAAAATGAGATACAAGCTATTTGCAAAATGCCTGTAAGTATGATGGGTGATAGGGATTATCAGGAAATTGGTCTGGTGTCACTCAAGCTTAGGGCAATACTTAGTTAAATCAGGATACCAACTAGTGAAGAGCATCCAAGACAGAGAAGCTGATTCCACAAAAATAGGGAATCATATCAGTAGGAGTGAAAAAAATCTTCTATTTGGAAACTGCTATGGGGGCTCAAACTCAAACATACATTAAAGCATTTTATGTGGAAATGTCTACATAATGTGCTTCCAGTAAATGAAGTTTTCAGGACTAGAGTTGGTAAGGGTGATCCACTGTGGGGAAGGGGTTGAAACCTTAGAGCATTTGGTATTCTTTTGTCCTATTGCAGAGAAAGTATGGAGACAAACAATGTTATTTTGGGAGGGACTTCACAGCTACAGGACCAACTTCTGGAATTAGTGGGATTAACTCAGTGGTGCAGTGAACAGGAATGAAGGGGAAAAACACATAACCTTGACTGTCAACATAGTCTAGTAGATTTATAAGGCAATGAATGAATGGATATTCAACAGAAATAGGATGATGAAACCAAAATTATTGCTAAAGCTGTGAAGGAATGGGCAGATTTGAAAACTTAGAGGATACCAGATGTAATACCTGACTTTTTTGATCATTTCACCCATTTTCGTATTTGATTTTATACTTTTAAATACTCATTAATATCTCTTTCAAGTATTAAATAATCGTTTTACCTTTTTTAAATATTTTCTAAAATTTTCGGGTCAAAGTATAATTTTATAAAACTTGAGGGACTAAAGTAAAAATTTTGAAAATAATACAAGACTTCTTTACGAAGTCTTACTCCTTAATTCTAGAATATCCCATATCCTACTCCAAATCGAGCAGAAGACATTTCCCTGCAAAGCTTCTTATCTCAACTTTCAAATCTTTAATTAGTTTATGAAATTTAGCTTCCAAATTAAATTGGTGATTCAGGAATTTTCGTAGACCTTTAATCCAACTTCAAAAGTAAGTTTTACTTCCAGATCTGTATGATTTTTATATTAAATTTCAAGTTCCTCAATAAATTAATTTGTTTAATTTTGTTGTTTATGAATTGATTTGATTACCAAATATGTTTATAAGCTATTGGGACTGGATTTATGGTTTGAAATGACTTTTTAACTATTATTTTTGTGAGATTTGAATTAGGGTTTTGACAATTCTTAACCTAGTGAGATATTTGAAATTATAAACCCTAATTCTTAGATTTTTATCTTACTTTCACAAATTTAAGTTAATCCTTACTTAATTGTGTTCAATTAATGACTAATTTGAGATTTTGAGTGATACCCAAAAGTGAATCCCTATCTCAATTTTTATCCTAATGGTATAACACTCTCCTGGTTTAGGTGATTCGATATTAGAGTTTTAGACCGTCGAAATTAGGATACGTCTACGAAATCGATTTTCGAGGTAAGTAACGTTTACTCCTTTTTATCGATACCCTGTATATGATTGGTATTGTAATCATAGAATAATTGATATTACGGTAAGTATATTTATTTCGATTAATATTTATAAGGTAAGTACACCGTTTATAAATTATATGTTTGTTATATAATGTATCAATTGTTCATTATTGTACTATGTGTTAATGAATGATTTCTGTGAAGAGCTCAATGGGTCACTTTAGTGGACTTGGCTATGAGTGAGTGAATGAAATGATATACTGAGTACTCTGTTTCGTAAATGTTATACCCAATCTATCGGGAAGACAAGTGATAGACACTCCGTTATGCCTTGTCTACTCGGGCGGATAATAGGTAGACTTGGATCCAGTGCTGGGAAGACTTTTGTGAATGAGCTCATTGATTGACATTTGCATTTTAAAGAATGATAATATTTCATATATTGTTCCCTGTACTGATTGTATACATGTTATCTATAATTGGGTTTAAATGTTATTTACTAAGCATGATGTGCTTACTCCGTTATTATTATTTCTCCTATAATTGCAGTTGAGGATCAATAGGAGACGTTAGCAGGTCCTGAGTCGAGTGCTGATCAGGGAGGGGATTATAGTACAGTTCCCAGTTATTGGAGATAGAGTTTTCCTATTTACCATCCTAGTGTGATGTTGGTTTTTAATGCTTGGGCTTGAGTGCCTATGGACTTGTTAGATTTGTCTTGTGATTGAATTTCTGACTGTCGTGAGATTGTGGGTTGTTGTTTGTATATGACTGTGATTTGGTTATTGTAGATGGATATAACTGTTGAATATACTTTGTGGTTTTGTATTAGTTGATTTTGAGGTCTAATGATATGTATTATGGTTTGTATATTGCTCTTGTACTGTGCCTTGCATGCTTGGGGTGATTCCGAAGTGCGGCGTGTCATTGTCCCGTTTTGGGGGTGTGACACCAGATGTGAAGCTGATAAGAGAACTGTAGATCAAACTTCAAAGAACTTAGGATATGCAGTGGACACCACCTGAAGGCACCATTTTGATTAACACTAATGCAGCAGTGGACTGTAGCAAGCAAAGAGCTGGGAAAGGTATTGTTGCAAGAGATTCAAATGGGAATATTGTGACAGCCTGGGCAGATGTTGGCTTTGATTACAGTGAAGAAGTAGAGGTTGAAGAAGGACTGGCCATCAGGGTAGCTCTACTCAGAGCTAAAGAGGAGAACTGAAAAATAATTGAGATTCAAGGTGATTGCAGAAATGTAATAGAGAAAATTAACTCTAATGTTTTGCTTGACAAATTTTTAACGGTAGTGTTAGGAGATATAATAGACTAAAATATGATTTTCGTAAAGTTTCCTTCTCCTTTTTAAGGAGGAATGGCAATTGTGTAGGGCATGCTCCAGCAAAATTTGCTAGTAAACTTAGACAAAGTGTGGCTTGGAAAAGTTGCTTTGTAAGTTGGCTGCTTCAAGTAGCAGTAGTTGATAGGAGGCAGTTGCTTCAGCAACTGTAAGTCTGTTTTGTACAATGAAATGTGGTGATGTTTGGGAAAAAAAAAATTACACTTCCCTCGAACTCAACTCGTCTTAGTAACACTTTATCCTAAAAATCAAATAATATACACTATGAAGATAAAAAAAAGTTGATGCGGATATCTGTTTCTTTTGACAAAAATACCCTCCAAAAAAAATTGTGCACAAATTAGTTACCCACAATTTATTTTATTTTTAATAATTTCGTTATTCTTTTAAATGTTTTTATTTCTTGATTATAAGAGAATTTCATGAATTGTCAAATTTTTTTTAATCAACTTATATATATTATTTTCTTCATTTATAAAAATAATTACAAAAAGGGAGAATTTTACAAGTAATTTAATAAGTAAATATCTTTTACTTGAATAACTTTGTCATTTCACAATTATTTATATAATCACAAGGTATTCTTTGATAAATTTATGTATTTAATAAAATATATTTTACATTCTAATTTTATATTTGATATGTTTAGTTTATGTCAAATGAAAATGAATACAAAATAGTTGTAAAAATTCTCCTTCCTGTGCTTAATTTTCTAAATTAAGAAAAGAGATAATTTCATAAATCTCCCCTGAGGTATATGCTAATATAACTTAGTACCATCTGGTCTCTTGTTAGTGGGATCTAGATGATTAGTACCAAAGTGCATAAAATGACATTCATACCCATAGTATTTTAGTCATATAACAAAAAGGGTGATTTCAAAAACCTTCCTTGAGATTTTTTAACAATTTCACTTAGAACCCTTTTAGTTCTAACAATTTTTTACTCAAGTTATTATTTAATATATTTGTTAATGTAGTTGTTATAGTCGAAAAAGTATTTAAACATGTAAAAATACATCATATATTAAATAATAATATGATTTTTTAGCAATCAAATTCATAAAGTAAAATAAATTAAAATGTCTTTTCTTGATAAATTTTCTTCGTCAACTAATTTAGAAAAATATGTGTACACATTAATGTGCTTGTGTCAATTGGTTTAAATAAAAAGTTGGAATATGGAAAAATAGACCATATAATATAATAAAAAATGTAATTGGTATGTTTTAGGAAACGTGAAACAAAAGTATTAATTATGATTTGATAATTTTTTTAAGCTTATATAGAAAAATATATGCATGTATAGTGTTCTTATGTGTGTGTTTATTTGAACAAAAATTTGGAATAACCTAAACACGTGTCATATATTGTAATGAAAAATGTGATCCGTATTTTGTATAAGAAATTACGAGCTCGTAACTTTAAAAAAAATATTTTTTTTCTTTTAATTGATGAAGGATACAAAAGGTTACAACCCAATGTATTTTCTAAGAATTATATTTACAGCCTTGAATTTTCTTTTCTTTTTTATCCAACCGATAGAGTAAGTTAGCAAAATTTTGTTACTAGGAGTAAAGCTAGAATTAAAAGATTTTCTCTCTCCGTAAAGCAAATTTTTTATACCTTTAGGCTGACGATGTTACAAATATTTAGAATTAGGGGAGATAAGTAATATTTTTAAAAGTTATAGAGTACTAAATGAGATTAGCATAGATTGGAGAATGTTTAGAAACTAACCCTTAAGAAAATAATCTATATAATTTGTTTAATGAAAATTTAAAAATTCATGAAGTTCTCTTATGCCGTGAAATGAAAAAATAATACCAAAAGAATATATTGAATAATTAGAAATTAAATAAAAGAAAAATAACTTTGTCCATAAGTTTTTGGGGTTGTATTTCTGTCAAAACAAATGACTAAAGTATCCTTTATATTTTTTTATAGCATAGAATCTTTCAGAGAGAGGGTAAAGTACACGTTATTAGGGTTTAGGGGTAAAGTGCAATTGGGATTTAGGTTCAAGGGGATAAAATTTAACTAAGTCTTTTTCTTTTTTCTTTTATCTCATTCACTTTTTTCACTCAATCATCTTTTTTTTTTTTTTGTTAAGCAAATTCACTTGTCCATTGGTGGTAGGTAGGTCACCCAATTATTGATTAGGAAAAAAGTACAAGGAGGGCGACTAATACAAAAACCTCCTGTGAAAAAAGTTACAAAGCCCTAACCCTAGCTATCATCTAGTAATCTAGAAGATTTTCATCTCCAATCTACCTAGATGAGCCAATGCTTTAGCAATTTGGAGAAGACTACTCTGATCAAAGATCATAGATTATCTCACATCCTCGATATGCAAAGCAATTAGCCAATTTGTTACCTTCTCTAAAAACATGAACAACTATTACATTAATCTGTCTGAGAAAAAGTTTACATTGTTGAAAAATGGTGTGTAGCTTCTAACGAACCCTGATTGATCCATTAAAGATCATGACAAGAACCTGTGAACCTATTTCTATGATAAGACTGGAAATCTGTTGCTCAATGCAGAATTGAATCCCATCCAGAAGGGCTTTCATTGCAGCATGCAAACTTGAGGAAGAAGCTGGCTAATATGAAACAAAACCTACAACTACTAATCCATTGCTATCTCGGATGACTTCTTCACCAGTAGATAACCAAGAAACACCGATATAGACTCCATCTATATTGAGTTTAATGATGTCATGATGTGGTTTACACCAATGAACTTCAATAACTTCAAAAGACCTCCTTTGTTTAGTTGGCTGGAATCTAACTAACCGAGATAAAGCTTCGTCAGTAGAGGGTTGAATGGATAAGATAACTGAACCTGTGTATATCAGGGTTTGAACTGCATGAATGACAAATTCATAAGAAACAAAGACACCATCAAAGAAAGATTTGTTTCTTGCTTTCTAAATTTCCCAACAAATGAAATTTGGCAAGACATTATGCAATACACCAGCAAGTGAAGACTTGGATGAATTTAACCACCAGTTATTTAAATACTGAAAGATAGTTGGCCCCATATAACTGGTGTTGAACAAATTCTGAAAGTGACCCCATATTGCATTAGGAAACCTGCATATGAGAAATAGATGAACATGACTTTCCTCCTGATGGCAAAATTGACATTTAGAGGGTAATTGAAAACCTTTTTCTTCAAAGTTTCATCTAATGGTAAAGCATTATTAAGCAATCTCCACATGAAAATGGAAATCTTAACAGGAACCCTATCATCCCAAATCATTCCTCTCAATCGTCCATTAAATGCACTATTCATTTTTATCCAATTCACGTACTATATTCATCAGGCTGGCGTTTATTGCAAGAGTAATTCTTATCCAGCCAGAGAAATTTTGCTCATCTGGACAAAATTAACCCAGTAAACAAAGGTTCCAACTAAACTTATTTTGTCGTCTAACCTGTCTCTCACTTCCCGTTCAATTAATTTTCATTGTTATTGTGGCAACTGATGTGAAGACATAAAGAGGCAGGAAGATACCGTAGGTTATGGTAGCATGGTGTCGCGCTACCGAGAGTTGCCATCAAAATTTTCTTCCGCCACAAGCCAATGCCTTGAGAACAAATCACACTGGACATCACATACAAGTAATTCTTCTATTACAAACATCATCTTTATTAATTCTACCAAAAAAATCACTCAACAAAATGACCAAAAATCCATTGTCAAACTAATTCATGCAAATTCCAAGCAAAAATCGTTTAAGGAAATAGAGTCAGCAAAACAAAAGAAACTCCATAAAGTGTTATCCCGATTTTTGTGATTTTTTTTCTTTTACTGCTAACTTACTAGTCAAGTGAGGTGGATTTTGAAAGAGACAGCACAATAGAGAATAGTGGAAGACTTAAAAGGGGAAGATAACAGGGGAAAGTTTTGGAGAAAAGGCTAATAGAGGGAGACATGCATTAAATGGGGTTCAACTAAGAAATTAAAGACTCCATCTTAGAGCTTCAGTCATGCTTTAATCGAGTGTTTGAATCACAAGCTTGTTCATCGTAAATCATTTCAGAGATGGTCAGACTTGGAATCACTGGCAGGTTAGGATGGGCTGCGGTGGAGATGGGTGGCAGGAAAAGATAAAGGCAAAGATTTAGGTAAAGTCAGTCTTTGGCCCACTTGTAAATTTTGTGGTGTGAATTAAATTTTAGACAATTTATAATATGAGTTGATGTAAATAGGATTTTTTAAAATTTAATTCTAATTATAAAATTTACAGATAGAGTAAAAAATAAAGTCTACGTAAATATTTTCTGAAGAAAAATGGTGGAGTGGTGACTGCCTGACTGGACAAGAATTGTTGAGATAGAAATTATGTAGTAGTTGGAGTGATCGACCCGGTAAAAATGTTTTGAAGGGGAAACTTTGTCTGAGTAAAGCAAATTTTCTCTGGCTGGATAACAACTGTTCTAACAATACCTATTCATTTCTTTCATTGGATCAGCCTTTAGTTCTCCCCTAAATTACGGGAGTAGCTGTATGCCCCTAATCTGACTTTGGATTTGGTCAAAAATAAGCAAAAAGTCTTCAAATTTGCATAGCAATCACAATTTTTTTTTTAAATAATCATGCAAATTCATGCTTTTTTATGCCTAGATATTTTAGATAACTATTGCTCTCATTTCAAGAATCATTTTTGGCAGAATTTTTAAGTGACTTGGATAAGTTTTGAAAAAAAAAGAAAAGAAATAAGAATAAAAACTCGTCACAAGAGACGATGAACAGGTCTCTGTTTGTCATACTCAAAGAAATTTTGTAATTTGAACCCCTCAATTTTATTATTTTTGTTTTGATCGCTTTTACTTTTAGTTTAGTCTACTTATTTTTTTAAATTTAAATTTTGAACCCTCTTAAAACTCAAGGGTATGACTTGATGCCCTTTAACCAATTAAACATTTCATGTCCTTTTAACAAATTTACTAAGAATCCTTAAATGGTTTGATATCGATAAATGGTTTAGGTATTTTCAATTTAAAACCATTTGTATATATAAATCCATCTATGAAATGGCTTTAAATGGGTATGATAAATTTCATCCACTATCCATTTAACTAAAACCATTTATCAACCATTAGCCCATTTTAGCTTAGAAAAATTATTTTGTAGTAGTTAGGTTAAGGGAAGTTATTGGAAATTGGTTAAGGTAAGTTATCAAAGAAAAATAATTAAAAAAAATATTAAATTAGTTATAAATTACACAAAAACTATATCAATGCTTAAGAGTTATATAAACTAGCCAAAAAGCACTCATTTGTGTGAAATTTTAGAAAAGATAATAAAGAAAATACAATTAAAAAGAAAATGGAGTTAAAAGAAGTCAATTTTTAGTTAATGTGCTAAGACAAGTTATAATGATTAATAGTTAAAAAGTTTAATAAAATTAACTAAAAATTACACAAAGTTACACCAAAACTTGAGGAGTTATATAAAGTAATAATGTAGCAGTTTATTTGTCAATAAAGCACACCATATCCCCAAATTTAGTATGTGGGAAAGGCCCAAATGGAAATTTCTTTTCATCTTGTCTTTTCTATTTTTCATTTGGCATGACTCTTCTAAGTTTCAAAACCCATTCTATTAAGAAAGATCATTCCAGCCAGATCTTGGAACCATCATTCTTCAAAAATACTTGAGGAAAGTTCATTCCAACTCTAACTTTGAAAGAAAAAATTGTGTGACGTCAACTTCACGTTATGACTCCACATCTATTAGAAACTTTAAATATTTTGCATTAAAGATAAAATTTTTATTTATATTTAAATAATAAATTTGCACTTGATTGTAAATAAAAATCTAATATGTACTTATAATTGTTAATATTATATCGTGCACTTTATATAAACTAATTTAAATAATTATATAATACAATATTTGTTTTTAGAAAGGTATTCATTATCAATAAAATTACAAATGCAAATAAAATTTGAAAAAAGTGAGATAATCTTGATATCCCATAATTTTCTCATTACAAAATAAAGTTAAAAAGAGATTTACTCAAGTTTTTTCTGAAGATTGATATTCCAAGATTAAGTTTGGGATTTTTCTTCTGGAGTGATCTTTTCAACTTAAACTTCCCATACCAAACAAGAAAATAGAAAGAATAAGTTGAAAAGGCATTTCCATTCGCTATCATTCATACGTAGCAAACATGTATATGCAATTTTATAAAAAATGAAAAATTAAAACAAATTGAAAATATTATAGGTAGTTTAAAGGAGGGCATCATTTAGGGATTGTTAATAATGGTGGATTACTGAAAGTTATAATTTAGGAGAACAAAATAAAAAAAAATGTTTATAAATTAATTATAAATTACACTAAACTTACACCAAAAGCTATGAAGTTGATATAAAAGTACGTAATATAAGTATTACATTAATAAGTGGTACACTTTAGTAAAGTAAACCATATATCCCAATTTAATGGAAAAACTAAATCATATACCAATCGTAATTAAAAGCATTCTATTAGTGGGTGTTACTACAACTAGCACACTAGTTGTCCTAATTTTTTATTTCAATGTTGTGTTGATACTTTCATCAATAGAACATTTTTCATTTAACATTGTCACAATTATTAATCAGAAATAAATAAGCTAACAACTTTGTGTATTTTCTTAATTATTATAAGATTTAAGTATTACCAACCATAATATATTGCGTATTTTGTTTGTTCTGACTAGCTCACTATCTATGGCATTTAATTAGACAAGCTATATCCAAATAAAATACTTGTATTCCAAATTCAATCGACCTCTCATCATGCTTTTGGTTTTACATCAATATTGTTGTATCGCTACTAAATACAATAATTAGAATTTAATCACCAACCACAAAAAAAAAAAATAATTATTTAAACACACATGATCACCTATTATTTACAATGATTGGAGATATATGTATTCTTTTTGTGATAATTGTTATATATGTTAGATACTAATAGGGTACATATGTGTAAGACTAGATTTTGTATATAGATTTTGCTTAGAGATATTTTGTAGTTCATACATACCGATTGTTACTTTCGATTTACTATAAATATCGACTGGATTATATTATTTTTACTTAACTATTCATTAGACTTATTCAGCAAAAAGGCACCTCTTGTTGCGATCTTAATTATTAGTGTTCACAAACTACCATTGTTAAATTTGTCATCCTTCTATTACTAATTTTCTTTCTTGTCGTCATGTTTAACTTTTCGTAAAAAAATCTGATGAATTTCGACCTAGGTAAAGGCCAAAAGCAAAACATGTTTAATTCTACAAGTATGGTAAACATAAAAAAATTACAATTTAGATTAAGTACTAGCCGCTATTATCTGTATATTTTTTTGGATTAGTAAACAAATTACGATTTATATTCACAATTTGTTTGCTATCACCATGTTAACCTAACATTGAATTTGACAGCTAGTAAACATTTGAGGGTCATGAATATCTGCAAACATATTCTACCAACTGCTATGATTTTGCTATTTATTTTCATGATTGTTTTCCCACGTATTACTTATTTTTCATTATTTACTTCACATTTCAATTCTATGTGTTTAATCAGCCTTTCCATGTGACATGCAACATAGGTTGTCTATATATGTATAATCAATATGCGAAGGGGTAAATTGAAAAGATGAAGTACATATACATTCATCAAGGGGCAAATGCACTCTTCTATTGCCTTTGCCACTTAGAGAAAACTTGAATAGGTAATTTATGTCCAGATTCTAGTCTGCACAAAATTTAATGTATCCCTTTGTTGGTCTCAAAGCAACCTAAGAGGGGGGTGAATTAGGTTTCTTAAAAATTGTACTTTCAGAAATATTGAGATTTTCTAAATATAAACTGATACAATAAAATCAATGGAACAAGTGAAGTAAAGAGAGAAAATTAACCAACCAATACTTCCAAACTAGTAAGGTTGAAGTATTAAATCACTAGAATGCTTCACACACTTGGTGAGCCAATAATCTTTACAAAGTTGGAAACTTCTTGCTCACACTAAAACTCTTTTAGTTGAGCCAAGAATTTTACTTACAACCACACTTTCGTACAAGATTATCACTCCACTCAAAGTTGAATTTCATTCACAACTGCACACTAATACAACAAAGCACTATAGCCAATTTGTACTCAAATTACTTTTCTCTAAGGCTTGTATTCAATGTATTAGATGGGTTTTACTTGATATCAAAGCAGTTATTTATAAGAGCAATAAATGGTGGTTGCAACTACTTTTTAATGGCTAAATAATAAATGCACAAAAAGTAGCTGTTGGGGTTTCGGACATTCGAGACAAATTGGAAGCGTCCGATCTTCATGCAGCATTCAGCTGAAATACAGCTTAGATGTTATAACGATGCATGCGTCCGATCCTTCGTTCCGATAGAGGCTTCGGATGGTCATGTTCGTCCGTAAAGAGAGGCAGTAGGATCCTATTTCTTTCTGCCTGTTCGTTCGGACGGTGCAATGCGTTCGAGAAGTTTTGACCCAATTCGGAAGATTCAGTGCGTCCAAAACCCCTGTCTCTAGCAAAACAGATTACAGTCCTGCAAAAACTAGTTTACAGAGTTAAGTGTTTATGTCATCATCAAAATAAGGTTTGGAAAACATCAATCTCCCCCTTTTTGATGATGACAAACCTTCATGGAGTAATTATGTAAAAACAATTGGACAAGACTAATCATTTTGCAATATAAAAGACATAGAAGACTACTCCCCCTTTTGACATCATCAAACAAAGCTCCCCCTGAGATCATGCAAGTATTTAACAGAAATTCATAAAAAAAGAGACATGTCATGTTTGCTTTTGGTTTGTTAATGCTTAGACAGTTTAGATCATTTATGTAAGCACAGAACTAATGCGAATCATTTTTCTTCTTAGATCGCTTTTCAGTCTTTTGACGTTTTGATGAAACGTCTTCATCAGTGGCTTCACTGTCTTCCTCTTCTCCGGTGCGGCGTTGCATGATGAAATCAAATGTGTCGTCAATATCCTCATTGTCATCTTCATCGTCATTTGTAGCTCCTTGAGTATTGGCAGCCTCTTCATCATCCTCACGAACATTTCCATCTTCATTTTCATCACTGTCGGAAGATGAGTCGAGTGGATATTGGGACTGAAGATTGGCAAATTGAACCTGAGCCAAACAGACATGCCAAGGCTAAGTGCCTCTTGGATAATCATCTGACGAGTCTCAAGTCGCTTTCACTTTCGATTAGTGCGACGTTGAAAGGAACTGACTTGAGTACTCAAGGAGGTGAGAAGCCCACAGATGTGAGAAAGTGATGGTTCAAAGGTAGATGGATGAGGATCATGGAGTGGTGGAGGTGGTTGAGGTGGAGGAGAATGGGAAATGAAGAGCGAAATCAGAGGTGGAGGCATGGGATTGTGAATGTGCCAAATCAAAGGCTGCCTTAGTTAACCATTGATCGTTAAAAAACCGGAGGCCTTTTCTTTCAATATAAGATTTGTTAAAATAAGGAAGAAATTGTTTGTTTCCGCTGAAAGTAACTTCGAAGAAATCAAAAATTTTGGTGAGGAATTTTCCAAAGGGAATGTTTCTTCGGGTATCAGTAAGAAAGAGTTCCCATAGGGAACAAAAGAGATACCCAAAATTAAGAGGAATGCCCTTGAAAACACAAAAAAACAAGTAAAGCTGCATTTTACCGGGCTCAGTGCGATGCCCGTTAGTTGGTAATAACAAATTTGTGACAAGAGTATAAAGAATATTCAGTTCAGGAATGAGTAATGTGGTTTTGGCTTCCGAGGCCTGTTTAAAATTAATGTTAAAAATGGCCCTAACTTCATCGATGTCAAATCGAGTATCAACAGCAGGCCATTTATCTAAGGAAAAGAAATAGATACATCGAAAAATCATTTGGGTTTGAGACTTCACATTCAAAAATAGTGTTAATGATGTTGGATGAAATGTCAAGGTTGGTGCTATTAACACAAGAAGTTAAGGTGCGAACAGTGGGGCCTTTCCGAAGATTGGCAATGAATTGAAGCACCATGTCATGATATACAGGTAAGTCAATATGCACTAGGTGACCCCAATTTTGTTTTTCAAAACAGGTTTAGACAATGGGAAGATTATACTCATCAAACAAACTTGAGAAGCAGGACGTTGAACGATTACAGATTTACTTAAAAGGGATGTATACCGTTCAGATGCCTTGGCATCGATGAATTTCGGTAGGATTGGATTTGTGGATACTTGGGGAGTAGCAGATGATTCTCCTCGGACTGGAGCTTTACCCTTAGTTTTTCGTCCACGATTTCCTGTAGAAGAGCCTCCACGAGATTTAACCATTGTGAAGGATGGGAAGGAAGAGGAGGAAAATTTTAATTTTTGAAAGATTGGTAAGAATTTGTGCAATTTCGGATGAAATGAGATGGAAGATGTGGAAAAATTGATATGATTTAGGAAAGAAATACTCTACAGAGGATAATTTTCCAACCAATTTTGAGAAAGAGGGTAGGAATTTGATGGGGGTGTTGAAGGAACAATTTTCGCCAGAGAGGGTTTCGGGGGTTTGGGCAAGTCCGAAATGAGAAAGATGGATGGTTTTAATAGAACAGGGAGACTGTTCGGACGGCCGAACGTTTGGTATGCGTCCGAGGAAGGGTCCGAACGCTGATGAACGGACGGCCGATGGAAGATCCAGTGCGTTCGACATTCTTTCGGACGATGATACGCGTCCGGAAGAATTCCAGAGAGTTTAGTGAATAAAATGAATATCGTTCGGACGATTATGAGCGTTCGAGAAAGATAGGTAGTTTTTGGACGAACCACAGCGTCTGAAAGGTAGAGTCGTTTGGACGAATAAGTGCGTCCAAACCAAGAATCTATGCCAAGTTGATCTGTAAAATTCCCAAACATTTTTTGAGAGATACTTTCAAAGCGATCTAGAGCTAAGGGTTTTGTAAAAATATCAGCCAGTTGATCTGAAGTGGGCACAAAATCAACACGAATTTCCTTTTTACAAACAAGATCTCGAATGAAATGATTCTTAACATCAATGTGTTTGGTTCTAGAGTGCATAACAGGAGTTTTTGTCAGATTAATTGCACTAGTGTTGTCACACTTTATAGGAACACAATCAAAAAAGATACCAAAGTCTTTTAGAGTATGTTTCATCCAAAGAAGTTGAGCACAACAATTTCCAACAGCAATGTATTCGGCTTCAGCCGTAGAAAGAGAAATAGAATTTTGTTTTTTGCTAAACTAAGACACAAGACAATTTCCCAAAAAATGACACATACCACTGGTACTTTTTCTATCAATTTTACATCCAGCAAAGTCAGCATAGGAATAACTAATTAAATCAAATGTAGAGGACTTTGGATACCACAGACCAAAATTCATTGTACCCTTGAGATATCTAAAAATTCTTTTAACAGCATATCAAATGTGATTCTTTAGGGCAAGATTGAAATCTAGCACATAAACAAACAGCAAACATGATATCTGGTCTACTGGCTGTTAAGTAAAGTAGACTTCCGATCATACCTCTATAGTGTTTTTCATCAACACTATTACCTTCTTCGTCTTTATCAAGTTTGGTTGAAGTGCACATTGGCGTACCAACTTGTTTGCAATCTTCCATTCCAAATCGTTTGAGTAGCTCCTTTGTGTACTTGTTTTGCGTAATAAACGTTCCTTCCTTAGTTTGATGAATTTGAAGTCCGAGGAAAAATTGCAGCTTGCTCATCATACTCATCTCAAACTCTTTTTGCATTAAATGTGAAAAATCCTTGCACAAATTGTCATTAGTTGCTTCGAAAATAATATCATCAACATAAATTTGAACAATTAACAAACCATTTAAATTTGTTTTTGTAAAGAGAGTGGTGTCAACTACACCTCTTTTAAATCCATTTTCTATCAAGAAACCACTTAATCTTTCTCCATACCAAGCTCTTGGAGCTTGTTTCAAACCATATAAAGCTTTGTAGAGTTTGAAAACATAATTTGGAAAATTTTTATTTTCAAAGCCGGGAGGTTGTTCAACAAAAACTTCTTGATCAATAAAACCATTTAAAAATGCACTTTTGACATCCATTTGAAATAATTTGAAATTATTGAAACATGCAAATGCGAGAAACATGCGAATGGATTTAATCTGGCCACGGGAGCAAAGGTTTCATCAAAGTCACTACCTTCTTCTTGAGCATAACCTTTAACAACAAGTCTAGCTTTGTTCCTTATGATTTCACCTTGGTCATTTTATCTATTTCTAAAGACCCATTTAGTTCCAATAACGGGATGAGAAGATGGTCTTTCAACCAAGGTCCATACACTATTTTCTAAAATTGACTAAGTTCATCTTGCATGGCATTAACCCAAAATTCATCACTCAAAGCAACATCTATATGTTTAGGTTCAATGTGAGAAAGTAATGCACAATTACTATTCAAAGGTTTATGCGAGCGAGTAGTTACCCCATCGGATAGATCACCTATGATTAAATCTTGAGGATGACTAGAGACAAATCTCCAAGCTCTCGGAAGATCATTTGGAGTATCCTCATTCTTTTCGTCATCTATTTGATGGTTGTTGACATCATTGCTTGATGTGATCTCTTGATGATCTTCATGAATAACAAGCTTTTCGAGCAACTTTAAAATATCTACATCTTTATCTTCACATAAATTCTTTGAAATAACATCATTAGTTTCATCAAATGTAACATGCACAACTTCTTCAATCAAGAGTGTTCTTCTATTGTAAACTCGGTATGCTTTCTTGTCACTAGAATATCCTAGAAAAATTCCTTCATCTGATTTTTTGTCAAATTTTCCAAGGTTTTCTTTGATTCTTAAAATAAAACATTTGCAACCAAAAACTTTAAAATAGTTCACAATGGGTTTTTTACAAAAGAGGAGTTCATAAGGTGTTTTGTTTAAAAAGGATCTACAATTAATAAAACTCGGTTCATGACATAACAAGCCGTGTTAATCAGTTCGGCCCAAAAGTATTGAGGTAAGTCGCATTCGCTAATCATAGTTCTAGCGGTTTCTTGAAGAGTCCTATTTTTCCTTTCGACAACACCATTTTGTTGAGGGACTCTAACAACCGAAAATTCATGAGAAATACCGTTGTGATCACAAAAGTCGGGAAAACCTCCAAATTTAAATTCGGCACCATTGTCACTTCTTAAACGAATGATTTTTAAATTTAATAAATTTTGAATTTTGGAAAACAGTTTTACAAATTTTTCAAACGCCTCATTTTTGTGAACAAGAAATAATACCCAAGTATACCTAGAATAGTCATCTACAATAACAAAAGCATATTTGCAACCACCAAGACTAGCATATTGAGTAGGTCCAAATAAGTCTAAATGCAACAATTCTGAAGGTTTATGAGTAGACACAAAATTCTTTGGTTTAAAAGAAACTTTGACTTGTTTACCAAATTCGGCATGCATAACAAATTTTATAAAAGTCAAATTTTAGTTTTGGCAAACCTCTTACCAAATCTTTCTTAGCAAGTTTTTTCAATCAAATCCATATTAAAATGACAGAGTCTTCTATGCCAAAGCCAAGGATCATCTATGGAAGCGGTAAGACATTTTACATTGCCATTGCTAATTTTGTCAATATGAATCACATAAACATCATTGTGCCTAGTGCCCTTGAATAAAACAACATGATTTTTATCAAGAATAAGACATTCATGCTTGGTAAAAAATACATATAAATTTTTTTCACAAAGTTGACTAACACTTAACAAATTATAGTTCAAATTATCAACAAGAAGCACATTCTTAATCAAAGTTTCACCATTTTTACCTACATCACCAATGCCGATTGATTTTGCTTTATTGCTATCTCCAAAAATGACTTTTCCACTGTTTTTGGATGTGAGATTCGTGAAGAGAGAAGCATCACCCATCATGTGCCTTGAACATCCACTATCTATGAATAGTCCAACCACTTAGCATTGTTGGTGATGTTGAGTACCTCATCATCTCCAATGGCCATAAAGGCCATTTGTGCCGACTCCATTTCTTCTTCAACTTCGCTTTCGGAGTTGCAATCATCCCATATGATTTGAAAGTTATTGAATCTAGGTTTTCTTCCTTCCTTCTTTTTCTTGGAAGGATACTCATTTGCAAAGTGTTCGAGTTGACCGCATTCAAAACATTTTTCATTTTGCTTCTTCATTTCAAGCCTTGTCTTTCTTGTGAAATTATTTGAATTCGTAGCTCCGCCTCTTCTCATTCTTCGTTTGTTGATGTAGTGTTTAAGAAATCCTTTGGTGATGAGTGCAAGATCTCCTTCATCAAGATCTTCATCTTCTAGATTGATGGAGCTGTTTTCATCTTCTTCTTGAGAGGTCTTTAGAGCAATGCTCCTTCTTGGCCTTGCTTCTTCATCATCCACTACTTTAGCCTTTAACTTTAGTTCATAAGAAGTAAGAGAATTGATCAAGTACCGATTCAATAGGAATTAAATTTAAATTCTTGGCTTCCTCTATAGCAATAGTTTTGGCATCCCATTCTTTGGATTGAGCATTTAGGATTTTTCTATTTTTTTTACCCAAAGAGTACTCCTTACCCAAGGCTTCAAGATCCTTTATAATGTCATTGAACCTACAATACATTTTGTCAATGTTCTCATGTGATTCCATCTTGAAGGACTCATACTTGGCAACAAGTAAGGATTTCTTTTGCTCACGAACATTGCCGCTCCCTTCATGGATTTCCTTCAATTTATCCCAGATTTGTTTAGCGGAAATGCATCCTTTCACGCGAGTTGATTCATTTGCATCCAAAGCATTATATAGCACATTCATGACTTTTGCATTTAACGTCAAGTTTGCCTTGTCTTGAGGAGTAAGCTCATCCCTTGTCTTTTCTCTTCTTCTATTTGTGTGATCATCAATAATAGAAGCTTCAAAAGGACCTTCATTGACAACATACCACAAATCAATTTGGGTGTCAATAGATTACAGAAATATTTTCATTCTATCTCTCCAACTAATAAAATTTGCCCCATTAAACATAGGGGGCCTAGTAACGGATTGACCCTCAAAGAATAGAGCATTGTTGGTTGCTATAATAGTTCTTTTCTCAAAAGCAGTTTAAGCAATAAAATGAGACCAAGCTCTGATACCAATTGTTGGTCCCAAAGCAACCTAAGAGGGGGGGTGAATTAGGTTTCTTAAAAATTGTACTTCAGAAATATTGAGATTTTCTAAATATAAACTGATACAATAAAATCAATGGAATAGTGAAGTAAAGAGAGAAAATTAACCAACCAATACTTCCAAGCTAGCAAGGTTGAAGTATTAAATCACTAGAATGCTTCACACACTTGGTGAGCCAATAATCTTTACAAAGTTGGAAACTTCTTGCTCACACTAAAACTCTTTTAGTTGAGCCAAGAATTTTACTTACAACCACACTTTCGTACAAGATTATCACTCCACTCAAAGTTAAATTTCATATCTCACAACTGCACACTAATACAACAAAGCACTATAGCCAATTTGTACTCAAATTGCTTTTCTCTAAGGCTTGTATTCAATGTATTAGATGGGTTTTACTTGATATCAAAGCAGTTTTTTTATAAGAGCAATAAATGGTGGTTGCAACTACTTTCTAACGGCTAAATAATAAATGCACAAAAAGTAGCCATTGGGGTTTCGGACGTCCGAGACAAATTCGAAGCGTTCGACACAGCATCCGATCTTCATGCAGTTGCTGAAGAGCTTCGTTTGGACGTCTGTGCATGCGTCCGATCCTTCATCCGATAGAGGCTTCGGACGGTCATGTTCATCAGTAAAGAGAGGCAGTAGGATCCTATTTCTTTCTGCCTGTTCGTTCGGACGGTGCAATGCATCCGAGAAGTTTTGACCCAGTTCGGACGGTTCAGTACGTCCGAAAGCCCTGTCTCTAGCAAAATAGATAACAGTCCTGCAAAAACTAGTTTATAGAGTTAAGTGTTTATAACTCATCATTAAAATAAGGTTTGGAAAACACCACCCTTAACTATCTCAAATAAGATGGATCAGTCGAGTCATTATGGAAAGTTCCTAATCCTATAGTAGTTCATTAATCTACAAGTATCTACTTATCAGCTTATGGGGTTTCATGCTATTCGATCATGTCAATTTTATTGGGGATCCAATTGGCTTAGGGTGTAAAAGCCTAGGGATCAAAGGAGTCACCTCTTTAGCTCTGATAATGTATGTTTAAGCCAGGACCTTTTCTCAGCTAGACAATTGGTGAGAAGAGTGAATCAAGGAAAAAGTCACTTCTTTACTACCTGATTAAGGATTAGCTCATCCTCCTCTTCATCTTCTTGGATCCTCAGGGTTTCGAGTGAATGTTTTTTTTTTTGAAGAACCTCAAGTTCGAGTGCCTAAGAAGGCCCAGGGGCATCGATCATGATAAAAGTGCTCAAGGGAACAGCATCAATTGGTTCAAAACTTGGCAAAAAGTAGCTTCAGAGACTTGGAAAGCTAGCTTTGGAGCTAGTGTTGGCTATGAAGCAAATATGATAGGCTGCTAAGTAGGTTGAGGCTTCCTAAGCCTCAAAAAATTACTGAGGCCACTGCATGCACAAAATAGATACATCCAATTAGTTAAAAAGATAAAAAACAACCACTAAGATAATAGAAAGACTAATTAAAGTGTTATGTAAGTTGTTTCCGAGTAAAAAGGAGTTTGGGCCAAATGTGGCTTCAAAATAAAGGGAAAAGAGCTTCACTGGGGGTTCAATCATCTGGGACTTTTCTCTTGGGGCAAATGTTAGCCCATGTGAGGATATCCTCGACAAATTGGTATTTGGAGTCTTGGAATGTAATTAGACCTTTCTCTTTGGCAAGGTAAATGGCCTGGGCTTGGGGTGTTGACCCATATTTCTTAGAGAACATACTTGGGTAGGTTTGGTCAACATGTCTACCCATAAGTCTAGTGACTATTAAAGAAACCACATGGGAGATGTGATGTCATGTGATATCAACATCTACCTTACGTGAGTGATGTAATATTATATCACATGGCCCATATGGCTTCTTTAATAGCAACAAGGTCTACGGGTGGACTCATAAACCAAACTTACCTAAGTCTTCCCTTTTTGGGGAGTAAAGGATTCCTAAAACGTTCCAGGTGGCTCTCAGTATACAATGATCAAAATATTTTACAAAAACAAATTTTTTCTTTGAATCATGGATGAGTGAAGGGTTTCCCTGAACTAAGTTTTTAAGGAGTTAACGTGGACCCACGTAAAAAAGTCTGACTTCTATCTTGGTGTTGATTTTGTAAAAGAATGCGAAAGGCTTCGGATGACAAAGGGCATCGTAGTGTTTGCACAAAATGCCGAGTTCGTCTATGATTCATATAGAGTTTGGGGTCAACTTAGATACACTATTCTCCTAGTGGATGATGATTTTGGTGAAAAATAAGGAATGGGAAGGAGAAGGCCAACTATTACAAATTTTTCATAAATAGTCAACCACTCATTGCGAGGGGCGACAGTGTTCAATCGGTTAGCAAGGGTAATCGAATTTCCATTTCAAGATGAATAAAAATTGAACCTAAGTTGATTGCCTTTTGCTAGAGTTAAGTTGTTTGGAATATCTCTAGTAATGGGAATCAAGATTGAAATGGAGATTGTTCAAGAAGAAGAAGCCTAAAAAGTTGGAGTGGTTGGAATTATAGGAGAATGACTCTAGAAGTGGTTTGGATGGGATCGGTTGAAAGGATTGATTGAACTTCAAATAATTTAGGATTAATTGGGGTAAAACTAGGGGTTGTTATATGTGAAGAAACATGGTGAGGGGCCAAGTCCAAATAGGGTAGAGGTACTAAATCCACAAGGAGCTGCCATTAAAAGAGTTTCTGCAAGTGATGAAGGGAAAAAAATTTCTGAAGGTTGGCAGAAAACATAAAGTCAAGTAATCAGAGAACAAAAATAGAAGGGGAATGCAAGAGAGGTGATTGCTTGATTGTTGTATGATTGAAAAATTTTCTAAGTATTTTTAGTATTCTAGGGTGAAATCAAGTTATGGGCCTTAAAGATAGGAATTCATGACCCATAATTCTTGAATAGTTATCCTTAACTGCCATGGTGACTGAGTAACAGTTGGATCATAGGTGAATTAATGGCCCAGGATTGCAAAAATAGGTGGCCAAGGTGAGAAAAGGTTAAACTGCGATGGGAGTTGATTCCACATGGGGACGTTTAAAGGGTGAATTGAAAGGATGTGTAACTCCCACCAAAAAAATAATAAGTAGCTGCATTTTTCCTTTTACGGGGAAAAGAAAGACGTGGAGGATTACATGGAGTTGCAATTAATTTGAAGCTAATGTCTCAAAATGGTAGAAAGATGAAGCACACTAGACAAAATTTTGAAAGTTGGATAGACTGAGGTTTAGGTTGGGAACTAGTTTCAGTTCAGAAGAATGGAGCCTCGGATTGGGATTCTTAACCTCATAAATAATATCAATGGATTAGAGCCCTGGATGGGGAGTTTTACGCCCAAAAAATAATATAAGAGTGGGACAAAGTCCCAGACATGGACTTCTACCCTCAGCAATAATGGTAATGAGTTAGGGCCTCAGATAGGGACTCTTACACAATGTCACTTTGACATTAAGTCAAAGTTCAACATTGAACTAAGGGAACTATTAATGATACATAGATAAACAACCTTTGTTGCATGCCGTATGTCAAGCTCACTAAGGGCAAATTGTAATTTTTAGCTCCTTGGATAAGGGTGTTATGTAAGTTAAGACAATTAGGACATTGTTTGATATTTAAAAAAAAGGTGTCCTTATTCCTAAAATGTATCTTATCCTCACTTTATACAATAACCCTCTCTCTACTTTCTCTCTCTTGCCTTTACTCTCAACACAATTTAGAATTTTCCCTAATATGTCACCTATATGATAGCTGCTAGTGCCATTGATTTCCAATCATTAGTATTTTTGTGTTAAATTGTTAAGTAATCAGACCCATGGGTAGAGCTATATACACCTTAGTTTAAAAGCAGCCACATCAGTGAAAGCCTTTGGATAGTTAACTTTTTATTTAAAAAAAAAAAAAAAAGATAGGATATGATTGCTTCTAGAGTAAGGGATCCAAACCTCCACTCATAGTCTAACAGTGCATCTGACTACTATACCTTTCAGAGGTGAATGGAAAGAGAAAACTATCATCTTTTTAGTCTTCAGCTAGAAGTATGGTGTCTATTAGTATTGTCTATTATAAAATATTAATTGTTTGTTCATTTACACTAAAAAATACTTACATAGGTTTACGGGCCCATTTGTACACCTTGTATTATTAAAGAAGGCCAAATTTTTATTGCCATAGAATTTATTCATTAAATGACAAGATTACCTTCTCAACGATTCCCATCTATTTTCTGGACCCCACAACCACCAGTATCCTCTCTCCTAATTCGTATCATTCGACCGTTTCCCCTAATACCATCATCTTACCCTATGTTCATCAACCCACTTCCTCTATTTTCACACACATTAATTTTTCTTGTAAGACCCATTTTATCAAACCTCAAAATTTTTTCAAAGTCAACATAATTTCTTTTGGCAACGTAACTACTAGATCAATTCACCAAAAAATATTAGACAGGCAAGAAATTCAACAATGCCAATGATGGAGGGGTGATAACGCTAAGCAATTAGGGTTATTTATATTTTTTTCATACAGTTTTTGCACTAGTTTTGACAATTTTAGTGTTTATATGCTGGGTTCGTGCATTTCTATTTCTATGCATTTGCTAATGTTTTCTTCAGTGTTTAAGTGTTTATTTAGTGCTATATTACATAGATCAATATTTTCTTTTGTTCTATAGTTGTGAAAAAAATATGACACGTCAAGTGGATGTCGGACGAAAAATTTAGAAGCAAAATGGCAAAACCAGCGCAAGCTATCAAAGGAAGTTCACATTAAGCAAACTCTATGGGCCAAAATATTTTCTTGAAGAAAACTTGGGCAGAAGAAGCATCATCTTTAGCATATAGGCAATAACACAAATGTTTGCTTGGAGCAAACATGATATGACAATACCACGACGGCTACAGTACCACGACGACTTTCACAATACTTAGTTAATTTAGGGTTCTGGGTGTTCATTTTGGACCTATTTTAATACGTTATGAAACTTATTTAAAATCCTATACATTGTAACTCTTAAAAATTACAAATAAGGGTCTCTAGGATCTCAAAAACACGTTCTCTTTCAACTTCCCTTTATAGCTTGCAAGAGTAGACTAGGGTTTTCTTTATTTTTAAGAAGAGTTGAAGATAAGGTTTAAGATTAACAAGGTTGGACCGAAAACTTACGATTTTTCATTAGAAAAGCATTCTTTAATCTTGTTAGATATTTATTATGCCATATAATTCTAGTCTTACTATTCTTTTAAATACTTTCTTGGGTTTACAAGTATTCTTCTAATGCCTTCAATGCAATGCTTTCTTTTATTGCTTTCGTAGATTTGGCTAGAATAGTTTAATTGCTTTCGTAGATTAATTCTTGATTTAGTCCTTAGATTAATTTAATCCGTCAACTCTCTTCCATAATGGTTTCTTCAAATAGTATTTGAGCAAAAGAACTGGTAATTGTTAAACCAATCCTTGTGGATTTGACCCCTACTTCCACTATATACTGTTTGACCACATACACTTGCGATGCATAATCTAGTTAATAGTAGAGTTAGGTGTTATAAATTTTATAACTAGATATTTTATGTATCAAGTTTTTGGCACTGTTGTCAGAGATTGGGTCTTTCACAATATTGCTATAATTTGACAAGAATACTACTTTAAAGTGTAAATTGTGTTTTAATTGTCTTAGTTTCATTGTATGCTCTTGAATTTTGGAAAAAACAAAAAAAAAATTCTTTTTTGTGGTTTGTGTCTTTTTTATTGAAAAATCCAAAAAGGTTTTCTCTTTTTGGTGGATAGTTTAGGCTAGCCACCAATATAAATTCTCTCATTTTTGTTGTTTGTGTTCTTTTGTGTTAGTATTCATTTTTTTGTTTTGTTTTTGTTTCAGTCTTACAAGAACATGTAATGATCATGAATCGGAATGGCTCATGCCAAGGATATTTCCATCTTTATTACTGTGGAGACATGACCAACAAGCATGTTTCTTATGCTTATCCTCCCTACCCTTATGATTATCATATGGGGTGGTCAAACCATCCAAATTCTTTTTTCAAGCTATCAAGATTATCCCTATTCCTTCCCTACATCTATAGAGCCTATATATGAACAAAGAGAGCCCAATATGGTTATGACTACACTCATCCATCACCAATTAAAAGTGAGAAGAATGCAAGTTTGAAGACAATGAAGACTACCCTTATGGAGCAATCCAATAGTTGTCGACAAACCATTCAAACTCAAATTAATTAAATAGAACAAAAGGTGGTGCTTACATCATTTGAGTTGGTCAATGATGAAGATGCTCGATCCAGTAACAAAGCATATCTTGGAGCAAGTTTTACATTAACCAGGTAACAAAACACTTTGTGGGAAAGTTCACCAACCCAAGAAGACCCAGAAAAGGGTAAGTCAAGTCAATGATTGGAAAGGATAATAATGACCTTTATAGAGAATCAAACCAATTTTATGAAGAGGTTAGAAGACCAATTTGTTGAGTTCACAATTAAGTTGGTAGGTGAAACCCAAGAGACTCCTGCACCACTTTGAAATTAATTATGTGCAAAACTAAGTTGGACGATATAAATTGGGTATTTGTGACCTTTGTTTTTGCGATTAACCTTGTTACCAGTAGTTAAAGGCCTTTAGTTTTAATTAAATTGTTAAACCACCTGAAGTCCCAATGACTCCTACATAGTATAGCCATATTAATTAGTTGAAAAGAAAATCAATTTCTACGACTTGTTTTTTTCAAAGCTTATTCACTTAAAATTACTAATTTCTTGGTAGTGTTTTGAGCTCATTGTTGATAATATCCTTAATTGAAAGTGAAACCCAAGTTTTAAATTGAGTTTTAATCATTTGATTGGTGTCATATTCATCTTTTGTGCATATAATTTCTCATTTCGTAGGGTTTTGATTGTCCAAGGATGATTAAAAGTGGTTCCAAAAATCCAAAAAGATTTATGTGATGTTTTGTGTTTTTTTTTTTTTTTTTTTTTTTTTGAAAAGAAAAAAAATTGAGAAATTTTTTTCAAAAATCTAAAAATATTATTTATTTATTTATTTATTTAGTGTTTTAGTAGCAGGGAGTTCAGACTTGAGGATCTCACTATTTAAAAGATTTTCGAACTAGTTGATGGTAGCCTTTAGGATTTCTATACATTCTTTACATGAAGTATTGTAAAGGGTTAACAGAATGATTTTTTGTTTTTAGTAGTGTTTTTGTGTGCATTAACTTTTGTCATTATGTAACAATAATTTTAAAATGTTTCAAGGGGACTATTTGTTAGATTTTTTAGATTGATAATGTCTATAAGTTTTCTTTACTTTTTGAGCCCTTTGAGTTATAAAAGCGTTATCACTATACACATATATATTCCTTTGAGTGAAAGTGTGAAGGTGAGATACTTTTCTATGAGCGTTAATCATGACTATATCTTACTGTGATTTTTTTTTACCTTGTGACATTCATTAGAATTTGTGTGTAATTTTTATGCTTGCAAAGTAAGAGTGAACATTGAACTAAGAAAGTGATTTAAGCATTTTCTTAGACCGATTAAGCCAAATAACTTACCTATTTGAAATATTACCCTAGTTACCCCTTTTGACCTGAATGATACTTGTTTTCTTTGTTAGCCATGTTATATTAACAATTTTACTATTTTGTTTAGTTTTACCTTTCTTTTTACCCATTACCTTAGTTGATTAGTGTTGGTGGTTTACAACATCAATGCTATAATTAAGTTGTTATGGTGGATAGTCGACAAAAGAAGTGTTCTGTTCGGAGAAGAGTCAAATATAAGGCTACAAATTCGCTATATTATGTTGCAAGTAGAAAAGAAAAAAAGGTAAAAAAAAAAAAAGTAAAAAAAGAGGAAAATATGTGCTGAAAAGCAAAGAAAAATGTTGAAAAAAAGAAAAAAAAATAAAGAAATATTCAAGTGTTTGTGAATATCAGCATACTTAAGAAGGAAAGTTCCTTTTAGTTGTAATAAAGAATGTTAATTTTGCCTTCAAATTAGCAGTTGGTTAAATATTTTGGTCTTTCAGTGAAATTCTAGAGGATTATAGTTCAAAATTAAGTATTAACATATCTAAGGTGATGTGAACTACTTATATCCAAGTATATCCCATCATTATCCTTTAGCCTATGTTACAAAGTTAAAAGACCTACTTGATTCTTGGTTCGAGTTATTTGTATTAGTGAGTATTGTCTGTGTTAATTTCTTCTAATTTGTCTATCACTTGTTAAACTTTAGTTCAACTGGTTTTTTTTTTTTATTGATATTGAGCTGAGTGATATATGCTTTCATGAGTGGAGAGATTAGCTCTTTCGTGATGATTTGTGTGTAATTATCAAAGTTCTCTTATGTATATGTTTGTTTCATTTGTCTACTTATTTAGTTTTCCTTACTACGATTGTTGATATATTGAATAAATTAACGTATTTTGTGTCTTTCTAATCTTGCTTTTGTTCGGAACTAGAAAAACTTTAAGTTCAGGTTCTTGATAACCCTAAGAAATTTGGATTATTCATATTCTTTTTGTACAGTTTTTACACCAGTTTCGACAGTTTTAGCATTTCTGTGCTTGTTTTTGTGGATTTCTAGTTCTATGTGTTTGCTAGTGTTTTGTTCAATTTTTAAGTGTATATTTCGTGTTATATTATAGATATTGTATGTTATTGTTCAAGGGTCACGAAGGAACAAATAGCACGTTAATCAGACGTTGTATAGAGATTTTAGAAGCAAAACGATAAAACCAGCGCAAGTTGTCAGGAAGAGTTAGCCTTAAGCGAACTCCATAGGTCAAAATGTTTGCTCCTAGCAAACATGGACAGAAGCATCATGGCCTATCAAAATAGGAAAAACAAAATGCTTGCCTTAAGCAAACATGGACAGAACCACGATGGCTTTTCATGATTTTTATTTATTTGTATGGTTTTGGGTATTCATTTTGGACTCATTTCAATGCGTTGTCAAAAATATTCAGATCCTTATACATTTTAACCCTTAAATGCTATAAATAAGGGTGTTTAGGATCTCAAAAACACGTTCTCCTTCATCTTCGTTTTGGGGGATTGCAAGATTAGGTTAGGGTTTTCTTTATTTTAAAGAAGAGTTGAAGAGAAGATTCAATACAACTTTGAACCGAAAATTTGCAATTCTTCATTAGATAAACATTTTTTTTAATCTTAGTATAACTTTATTATGCTATTTAATTCTAATTTTATTGTTCTTTTAAATGCTTTTAGGGTTTACAAGTATTCTTCTAATGCCTTCAATTCAATAATTTCTTTAATTGCTTTTGTAGATTAATTCTAGATTTAATCCTTAGATTAATTTAGCTAAATCTCTTCCACAATGATTTCTTCAAATAATGTTTGAACCAAAGAACTGGTACTTGTTAAACCATTCCTTGTGGATTTTAACCCCTACTTTCGCTATATACTATTTGAAAGTGCGTTTTTAGTTGATAATAGTATAGTTAAATGTTAATAAATTTTATGACTAGATATTTCACATATCAAGGGAAAATGATGTTCATTGTGCAAGACGTGAGTGATAGCAGTTGCGGCCGGATAGTTCATAAGGAGGTCACTATCGACTGCCAAGCAAGAGGTCTTAAATTCACTGATTGGAGGTTAAAAGGCTTGAACATGAATGGATTGGCTGACGTGGCTCGAGAGACCTTCTAGAGCTTGGACTTTTGTTGCTAATTTCTTTGACATTTTGTCAATTGATTTGGCAAAAATGGAGGGGTAAGGTCCAGGAGGAGGAGGCAGTGTGGGTTAATGGGGCTAGGAAAGAATAGTCATTGGTGAATTTGAGGGGTAATTTTATATTTGAATAAAAATGTGTTAAGGCAATAAGATATTTGGTGTGAATATCTTTACTTATCAATGAAGCCATATAGGTCATATGATGTCGTATAACACTACTTATGTCATGTATGTTAATGTCATATGACATTACATTTGTTCAAATATGCAATTCTTTTATAGCCACAAAGTCTAGGGTCTTAATTACGTATTTTCTATTTACATTAGGCCAAAATACCGGTTTTCCGAATACTAATGGTTGGTTTTCTTTGACAAAGATATTAGCCTACTACATTGTTTTATTAACCTTGATATTTCTCGAAATTATTTTATGAACTCATACGATTGTCAAAAGTTATTTTGTGAAAATTTGTTTCTATGAAATAATTATTTTTGTTATAAAATTCTGGAACATGTATAGCTACGTGGATTGCATGGTTTCTAAATTATAGAAATGAAATTTTTTATATGATGTTTCATATGTTCGATATGTGTGTTTCGCATGGGTAATAAGAGGAGGTTGTGGCTCTAAACGAAAATGAAATAGTTGATAGGGATTATAGTCCTGAATATAGTACATGGCAGTTACAGACAGTTATATTAAATGACATTTACAGATAGTTACAGTATATGACAGTTACTGTACATGACAGGTCAAGAGAAATTACAGTTTTCTAACTTCTTGACATCCTTTGTAGTGGGGCCAATCACTAGGCTAAGTACTCAGTACCGATGAGGCGTGTTTTGTTTTGAATTACCATAAATTGATGCATGATTTACAAATGAATTTGTGACTTGTTGTAGATTTTCTGAAAATTAGATGATATGTGATTTAATGCAGTATAGTATAGACAAAAAGGTTACAGTTTATAAGATATGATTTGAATTACTTGATTACATGGATTTTTAATAGTTCATGATTTGAAGATATGGTTAAACTAAAAGTATGTGCATGTGATAGTGTGAAATAATTTTAATATATATATATATATATATATATATATATATGTAACTCCATGATACAGGAGGGAGTAAATATTACTTGCTATCACCCACGCTATTATTCTTATATTTTGTACTGACAACGAGTACGAGTACGTCCTAGTTAAGGATAAAGATTAGGCTTACAAGAACAAGGAGGGAACTAAAGCGGCCATCACCTTGGAACATTAATTAGATAAGAGATTATTCCAATAAGTTGAGCCTGCGTGCTTCGAATAACGGTTATTTATTATTGGGATTTTAAATGGGTTGTCCTAGTTTTACTGCACTTATTAATTTTGCTTTATTGAGACTGGGTATTTAATGCTATGATTAAATTATTTAAGACTCATTAATATTAGACTTATGCTTTGTATTCATGAATTCTTGTGAAATTGGCGAATGCCACTTGCCTAGCAAGTATGGGTCAGGGAGTGACATTCTTAGTGGTATCAGAGTTTAGGTTAGGTCTATGTAATATGAGGGTATTTGTTATGCAACTAGAAATTGTGATCAAGAAAAAAAAATTACATAAAAGGGTTTTAGAGTAACTATATTGCATTAATAAAGGGATTGTCTTGGTGTAGGCTATGGCAAGTCAAGGCTTTAACAGTGAAGATCTCTATGCACCCTTCCACCCAATGCTAGAAGTACTTAAGAAGGTAAAAGAGGTGCTTGAAAGGGTAAATGACAAGCTACTAAATAGAGATCGTAGATGAGAAATAGCATGTAGAATTGTGCAAAGGTAGCTAGAACAGAAAGTGCCCGACTCTAGGATAGAAGAGTAGGGAGCAAGAAGATGAAATAAGAGATCTCAAGAGACAAAGGGATATAGCCGAAGAAGGGAATAAGTTTAGGAAGAGACTGCAGGTTGTTAATAATCGGCTACTCCAAATGGAGGAGGTTCTATACCAACTAATAAATCGAGTGGAGGCACATGTCCCTATAATTAACGACTGTGATCAATCTTGATGAGTATAAGAGAAAGAACGACATTGAGGAAGATCCTGAAAAAGGCCCAAAGGAAGGCTTAGATTAGGATTGGTAGAAGATCACAATGAGGCTATCTGTAGAGGAAACACAAATGTTAGGCTGGACTAAATAATGAGAACCTCACTATGTTAGGTTCAATGGTAGCTTCTCTATTTATATTTGAATAAATGTTAAATAGCATGTTTTGCTAAAACACCATTTAGGTTGTAGAAAGTTTAAAATCTCCTTAGCATCATGTTTGAGTTTTCTATGGAGATTATAGAAATTATGAATAAATCTATGGATTCGTATTATTAGCTTGAAAGCATTATCTCGATGTGTGTGCGTATATATATATATATATAGACCATGCTATCTCTTGTTATTTAATACTGTTGGTTCAAAAAAAAATTGAAATTGTCTTTGATCACTAATCTAGGAAATGGCACTGCAAACAAGAGCTAGAAATGCCAATAGAAATGACACTAGTGAGAGCATCACTAGCACGGGGAACACCCAAGGAGAGATAAGTTTTAGACGCTCGAATTGTGGGGCAAGAATAGAGAACAACCCTGCTCCAGTGATTGTTACTGCTGAATTTATCACCGCTATAACTACTATAGCACAAGCTGTCCAACGACAAAATCAAGGCCAAACTCAAGTGCTACTAGATAATGTGCAAAGGCATAATGGTGACCATACCTACTATGAGTGCTTGAAGAGAGTGCAAGTGCCCATCAAGACATGGTGAAAAGGCTAAAAAATGGTTTGGAGAAATAGAAAATAACTTGTTATTGCTCAAAGTACTAGAGAAAGTGAAGCACAAAATTATTAAGCCCTTCCTAGTTGGAGAAGCGGATAAGTGGTGGATGACTATGCAAACCTTTACCCCACCTCCGCTCACTGGGGAGAAATTCATAACAACCTTTCGAAAACACTTCTTTCCTGCCCCGATTCATCTACAAAGGATTGAGGAGTTTGAATCCCTAAAGTAGAACCCTTGTATGTTTATAGTGGAATATGCCAATAAGTTCGCCATATTGGGACTATTTGTACCTGAAACGATAACTAATGAGGAACTCAAAATGGTGAAATTCACTAGGGGACTCACTAGTCGAATTTAGACTTGGATATTGAGTGCTAGCACCCCCAACTTTGACTAACTATTCAATGCATGTGTTAGGGTTGAAGTTGACATTAAGAGAGTCGATAAAGAGAATAAGGGGAAAAGGCCTCGAACTATTGAAGAAGTTAGATTGTTCCAAGTGTTACGATAGGTGGTAAGGTAATAAAAGTGGTCAAGAGAAGGCAAGGACTACCACCACTACTATTTAGAATTGGGGGAAACAGGAATGTGCCAGAGTGTAAATTTTGTCATAGACATCATATCGTTGAGTGCTGACCCAAGGCGAGAGGATGTTTGTGTGTGGCCAACATGGAAATCTAATGAATGAATGCTCGTAAAAGAAGGGACATGTGGCCAAACTAGCTAAACCAAAACCCAAGGCCAATACTAGGGTACATGCAATGACTAAATATTAAGCGGAAGGTTTGGACGATGTAGTGACAGGTATGCTACTAGTAAATTCCCCACTTACTTATGTGTTGTTTGACTATTGTTCAAGTCATTCTTTTGTTGCTAAAAATTTTGTGAATGCATTGCACACTCCACCTGAATGGTTAAATAATCCTTATCGAGTGTGGGCTCTAAGAGAGAGGATTTTAGTTTCACATCAAAGATTTAATGACTATATAGTAGCGGTACCCTTTTTAGAGAAAGTAGAGAAACTAAGGCAAATTTAGTTCAAATAAATATGAGTGGGTTCCATGTAATTTTGGGCATGGGCTGGTTGTCTAGGAATTAAGCACAAATAGACTCTCGAGGAAAAAGAATAATTTTCGGCGACCCTCACAAAAGAGAATTTATTTATCAAGGGAACATAGAAGGAAATCAAAAATATAAAAGGCCTATATTATTTGCCACACAACTTATAGTGCCCTTAGAAAAGGGTGTACAACATAGTTAGCCCATGTTATGGAAGTGAGTAAGGAAACGACAACAATAGATAACATCTTGGATGTCAAAGAATTCGCTTATGTATTTCCCAAAGAATTCTCTTATGTATTTCCCAAAGAATTGCCAGGAATACCCCGGATCGAGAGGTTGAATTTGAGATAAAGCTGCTGTTAGGAGCTGAGCCAATTTCTAAAGCACCAAATGGAATGGCTCTAGTAGAATTGAAAGAACTAAAAGAACAGCTTCAAGAATTAATTGCTAACTATAAGAAATTTATTAGACCAAGTGTGTCACCATGGGGCGCACCAGTTTTATTTGTTAAAAAGAAAGATGGAAGTCTTAGATTATGTATCAACTATGGAGAGTTCAAAAAGATCAACATGAAGAATAAATACCCTTTACCAAGGATGGATGACTTGTTTGATCAAGTAAAAGGTGCTAAAGTATTCTCAAAGGTAGATTTATGGTTGGGTTACCACCAAGTGAAGATTAAGGTTGAACATGTACCAAAAAGTGCATTTAAGACGCGATATGGACATTATGATTTTTTGGTAATGCCCTATTCATTAACAAATACACCTACAGCTTTCATGGACTTGATGAACTGGGTCTTTAAGCCCTAATTAGATCGGTCAGTCATGGTCTTTATTGATGATATTCTAGTGTATTCCCTTAACGAGGATACCCATGCTGAACATCTAAGGGAATTATTGGAGATTTTATGGAAAGAGAAGTTGTATGTTAAATTCATCAAGTGTGAGTTTTACAGGCTTAAGAGTGTAATATTCCTAAGCCCTGTGGTCTCCGAGTAAGGAGTGTCTGTAGATCCAAAGAAGGTCGAAGATATAGTAGATTGGCTAGGACCAAAGAATGTTTTTGAGGTGCAAAGTTTTCTTGGGTAGGAAGGTTACAATAGAAAATTTGTGAAGGGATTTTCAAAGATTGCCATCCCATTAAGTAAATTAACTCACAAAAAAGAAAAGTTTATTTGGTCTTTGGATTGTGAGTTGAGCTTCCAAAAGTTAAAAGAAAAGCTGGTTTCTGCACCTATTTTAACCCTACCATCGGGAATTGGATAGTTTGTAATTTATTGCAGTGCATCCAAGAATGGTTTACGGTGCGCGTTGATGCAAAATGAGAAGGTTATAGCCTATGCTTCAAGGAAACTAAAGCCATATGAGGAAAACTACCCCACTCATGACTTAGAATTAGCTATGGTAGTTTTTGCCCTTAAGATTTGGAGGCATTACCTGTATGGAGACAATGTGAGCTATGTTCACCGATCACAAGAGTTGAAGTCCTTATTCACTCAAAAGGAACTCAACATGCACCAAGAAAGATGGCTAGAGTTATTAAAATATTATGACTTAACCATAAGTTGCCCCTTGGTAAGGCAAATAAGGTGGTTGATGTGTTGAGTAGGATAGGGAAACCTACTGAAGGATCGGAATTGGAAAGACAAATGGATGCTTTTGGTTTAGAAGCGGTGAAATCAATTGCTAATATGTTAGCCGCTTTGACCTTAACTCCAACATTGGTTGAGATGATTAAACAAGCACAGGATTTGGATCAAGAGCTAGTTAAGATTAAAGAGAAAATTAAAATGGAACCGTCTGAAAAATTTCAAGTACAAGAGGATGGAAGCCTATAGATGAGAGACCGATTATATCTACCTAAGGACAACGAGTTGAGACTTGGTTACTTGGAGAGGCTCATAGTTCAAAATATTCCATTCATCCAGCAGGAACTAAGATGTGTGGGGACTTAAAAAGCAACTGTAATTAATAGTGGAATGGAATGAAACGTGAAGTGGTAGAATTTGTAGCAAGATGCTTAGTGTTAAAGCTGAACACCAAAGACCAGCGGGATTGCTCAAACCACTTGAGATTTCTTAATGGAAGTGGGAACATATTACAATAGATTTTGTTGCCGGATTACCCAAAATAAGAGGAAACAATGTCACCATTTGGGTAATTGTAGATAGGTTAACTAAGGCAGCACACTTTTTGCCCATGACTAATGGAGCCTCTATAGAAAAGTTGGTGGAGATGTATGTTGAAAATGTTGTGTGCTTACATGGAGTCTCGATATGCATAGTTTCAGATAGAGACCCAAGATTTACTTCCTGATTTTGGACCATGTACCAAGAAATTACTAGTACTGAATTGAGACCAAGCACTGCTTACCATCCTCAAATGGATGGGCAACCCAAAAGAACTATTCAAACCCTAGAGGATATATACGCACAGATGGGCTACACTTCAAGGAAAGTTGGGATAAATTATAGCTAAAGTTAATGGAAGTTTTTACAACGATAGTTATCATAGTGTGATTGGCATGCCCCGTTTGAGGCACTATATGGAAGGAAATGTAGGTCGCCGGTGTATTGGGACGAAGTTGGAGAAAAGCAATTGACTGGACTGGACTTGGTCGAGAAAACATTAGAAAAGATCAAGGTAATCCGTGATACACTAAAAATAGCCCAAGACCGAAACAAGAGTTGGGCAGACAACAAACATAGACCTTTAGAATTCCAAACTAGGGAAAAGGTGTACTTAAAAGTATCACCGAAAAAGGGTGTCATGAGATTCGGAAATAGTGGAAAGTTAGTCCTAGGTACATTGGACCCTAGAGATTTTGGATAAAGTTGGGAGTTTATCATATCTATTGGCTTTACCGCCAGCATTTTCCGGGATGCATAATGTTTTCCATGTGTCACAACTATGAAAGTACGCTCCCTACTCAAGTCACGTCTTGGAGGCACAACCACTAGAGGTGAGAAGTGATAATTAATTGACGTATGAGCAGATTCTGCTCAAGAATGTGGATTGCAAGGATCAATAGTATACAAAAAAGGACCATACCCTACATGAAAGTGCAATGGACAAACCAAATAGTATGGAGGCAACATGGGAACTTGAAAAGGAGGTTCGAAAGAAGTACCCACACTTGTTTGGAAATGGTCCATAAGATTTGAGGACGAAACTTCTGTAAGGGGGTAGACGGTAATATCTACAAAAATTTTGCCTAAATTAGACCAATTGAAAACACTTATTAGGAAAATTTTACTAATTGGAGGAATCAAGGGATTTCATGATTCGAGGTAATCAAGGGATTTCATAATTAGAGAAAATTAAGGGATTAATTTACTGATTAACATAAGTAAAAAATAGGAAAGAAATCATATGATTTTGGGAAAGAAAAGGTAAGCAATTGAGAACTCTTTCCCTCTATAAATAATTAAGCAATTGTATTGAAACAATTTTTTTGTCCACACTACACGGTTAAGAGAAGAGGAATCATCTCTGCATTTTCTTTTGAGGTTAGTTTTATTTTATTTATTTTCATATTTTATTATTTAATTAATTTACATAGTTATTTTTATAGAGTTTGGTTAACACGATTTTTATTAGATTAATTGGATGGTTAAATCTTGTAGTTACAAATAAATATTATACTAGGAAATTTAAGGATTTACTTGGTCATATTTTTCTATCAAAGAATTATAATTATTAATATATATATATATATATATGTATATTTACTTTATAAGGTTAATAATGGATTTTAACTTCTGGATAATTAATTTACAAAATATTAATATTATTCTATATATTAAAAAAAAATGGAGTGACGAACTGACCCGTGGTTGGAGAAGTCCGATTGGGCAGTAGACTTTGGCCGTTTCACCATTGGAATCTGAGAAGATGGAGATCTAGTCAGATCTATGCAGATCCATGGCTAGATCTATTGATTTCGAGGTCAATTGAAGGTGGTCAGAGTTCGATCAGCATCGACCGGGAAGAAAGACGATCGCGACCTAGTTGCGAATTGAGAAGACAATCAAACAATTGGAGTTGTCTGATCATCAGAGGAAGAAAAGGCATTCACATAGCGATTGCCATTTACAAGAAATCAAATGGAGTTGTTGGAAGTTTGGATGGCCATGGTGGTTTGAGAAAGAGACTTACAGGGAAGAAGAAGACTTTTGAAAAGAAATTTTTCCAAAATTGCAATTGAATCCCTGAGGTTTTTAATATTAACAGTAGGACACAAAAACATTTTTTAAAGAGTCAGATCGAGTCCTTTTCAACTTGTGAGACTTATAATTAGCCCTTGACAATTTTAAGATGGCTTTAGTAGTCCCTCGGGCCCTCTAGTAATTACAAAATGGCCCTTACAAATGTAAATACTTTACGCAGGCTTTCAGAAACTTGAAGAAGTTACAAGAACACCCTGAAAGTTTAAAAGAACTAGTAAATAATCCCCCAAAGGTTTTAGAAATCACAAGGGAACCCCAATAATTTTTAGAAAAATACTATTACAAAAATACCTCCAAATATTTTTTATAAATACTTAAGTGTCTGTACCAACTTTCTAAGGTTCGAAAAGGCTTCTAATGAATTACGAAACTTGTGAATTGTTTCAAAGTATTTTAATTTACCCAAGTAGAGTCTTAGTAAACTTTCAAGGGCTACAACTAAGCATCCAAATATAAGAATACTTTATAAAGATATAATAGTATATAAAATACTTCTCACTATAGAAATGTATATGAAACTATAGCTAGTGTGTTTCACGTATACTAAAGTAAGTGGATAGGTGGGGATTAACGGGAAGATTAGTTAGAGAATATTATTAGTCAATGATTGATCTAATTAAGTAATGAAATATGAACCTTTTATAGGTAACATTGAAACTGAGGAGAAGCCAACATGAGATTACAACATTTATTTGCATACTGAGTTAGGTGGTGCTTACCCCCCAGAATTTTTAAATTTGTTTTATGAACCTTGATATTTCTCAAATTGCTTTATGAACTCACATGATACCATTGTCAAAAGTTATTTTGTGAAAATTAGTTTATGTGAAATAATTATTTTTGTTATAAAAATCTAGATCATGTATGGCTACGTGGATGCATAGTTTCTAAATTATAGAAATGAAAATTTTATATGCTGTTTCATATGTTTGATATGTGTGTTTTGTATGGATAATAATAATATGTTGTGTCTTTAAACGAACATAAAATAGTTGGTAGGGATTATAATCTTGAATACAGCACATGACAGTTACATATAGTTGCAGTACATGACAGTTACAGATAGTTATAGTACATGACAGTTATAGTACGTGATAGGTCAAGAGGAACTACGGAACTTCTTGACACCTTTTCTAGTGGGACTAATCACTAGGTTGAGTATTTAGTGCAGATGACAGCGTGTTTTGTTTCACGCCACCATAAATTGATGCATGATTTACAAATGTATTTGTGACTTGTTATAGATTTTTTGAAAAGTACATAATATGTTATTTAATATAGTATAATAAACATAACATTCGAAACAAAAAAGGTACAGTTTACAAATATGATTTGAATTATTTGATTACATGGATTTTTAATAGTACATGATTTGAAGAGATAGTTTAAACTAAAAGCATGTGCATGTGATAGTATGAAATAATTTTAAAATGTGTGTGTGTATATGTAACTCCATGATCTAACAGGAAGTAAGTATTACTTACTAGATGATTTGTCGCTCCCCATGATTTTAATACTTTATACAGATGATGAGTACGAGTACGTACTAATTGAGGATGAAGATTAGGCATACAAGAACAAAAAAGGAAATAAAGGTGGCTATCACCTTGGAATATTAATTAGATAGATTATTCCATTAAGTTGAGCATGTGTGCTCCAAGTAATAGTTATTTATTGTTGAATTTTAAATGGGTTAACCTAGTTTTACTGAACTTATTAATTTTGCTTTATTGAAACTGGATATTTAATGTTACGATTACATTATTTAAGACACATTAATACTAGACTTGTGCCTTGTATTCATGAGGTTTCTTGTGAGTTCGGCGAATACTACATGCTTGGCAAGTGCAGGTCAGGGTCATGACAGTTTCACCCATCTACTGATAGTTCTAGATGTCACTATTGGAATTTTTGTGATGGTTTTTTTCTTTATTTTTCCTCTTCAGTTTAGGTCTCCAAAATGGAATTTTTGTGATGATTTCTGTCTTTAAATGCTAATTGATGTCTGTTTTACTCTTATGGCTACTATTGCTTGTATTGATATCAATAATGATGCCTAGTCCGGTGGCGTAATTATGACCATGATAACAAATTTGAAACACCCAGAAGGTTGCAAAAGGTTAAAATTGAACTTTGACCGCAGTACGTTACATAGGATGATATTTGGATTCATAAATCAGGTACTATCTTCGTTTCATAATCTTCGTCATTTTTTGAAAATCCAACTTATTAAGAATAGTGTGTTGATAGTGATAGTTGTTTAAATTTTTCCTATTTTGGCCTCCAAAATTCAAATTTTAAATGGTGTAGACTCGCATTTATCTCCATAAAAAGACAAATGATAAAATTAGAAAAAGATGTAATGATTCTATTTTGACCTTTCAAACATGAAAATATTTTGGGATAAGAAAAAGAATGAAAAATATGACACTTTCAATAGGAAGGAAGGAGTACAATTTTGGAGAAATTTTTTACATAGACTAGGTCCATAATACCGATCCATGATGTAATGTCATAAACTCTTCGATCCATGTAAGGCAACCCGGTCTGTAAAAAAATTTCCCCAATTTTGAGCAACCTTAATATATGATAATCCTTTAGAGATTGTGACGGAAGAATTTTACTATCTCTTAATTATACCAAAAAAAATATTAATGAGAAGTTGAAAAAATTGCATTACATGCAATTCAATGTTATAGGATTGAGAAATAGTTGGGTTAGTTTTCTTACAACATTTAGTAATGATAATGATTTCATCATTACTTGAATTTTAATTAATTAATTGTACAATGATTGATATATTTGAAATGCTTGACATTGAATATCCATATGGAAAAGAAAATGGGAGAATTGTAGTTTTGGTCTCCAAATTTTAGGGGTTACCCAAAACTAGTCCCTAATTTATGCAAAATTGTAGTTTGTCCCCAAACTATCAAATTTGCTCGGAAATAGGACAATAGATGGAAAAATACATTTTGCTAACAATTTTTGACATGTGCACTGCATATGACCATTAACTCCTATTAAAAAAAAAAAGTCAACAATTACAATTAACCCAAAAGGATCAAACCCAACCAGAATATGAATAAATCGGTTTGTTCACTTACCCAAACCTTTTTAACCTTGATCAATCATGGATAACCCCTAAAACATTAGCTTAAACTGTAATCTGTCTAGTTCTTAGGAAACTCCCCAAAATCAGTTCATGATGACATCATATAAGATGTGTTTAAGTAAGTGTGGAGCAAATTTGGTAACTTCAAGAAGGATGACAGCCCTGGAAGAAGAGATATGATCTAATATGTTTTCAAGTATGTAATTTACTGAAATTCCTCAAATTAGTTTAATGTGTAGAAATAATGTTTGATTGTGTAGAGAGGTTATGGTTGTGGTTTTTCTGAGTAGTATGATCCAATCATGTGCCGGAATCAAGAGTCATAATGCCTGGTTTACTGAGGAAATTAAATGAGAGAGAAGCTGACATTGAAAGGTTTAAAATGAGGCAAAGAAGTCTAATTTTTGTGATTGTTATTATGTCATTCGTGTTGTTGATTTGACGGAAATGAACATTGCATTTGAGTTCCTACCTAGTTTAATAGTTGGGGCAAAATGAAATTTATCTAGATTAATTAGGGTTTAGGTGTTGGATTAGGCCTTGTAAAAAATGAATGTGAATTTTATGTATGTAGGACATGGCCCCTTTAAGATTTTTTGTTGTTGGATTTTGTAAAATATTGTTTGAATGGGGACCTGTAATTAGTTGTTCTACTAACCCAGATTGGGGACTTGTTTTGTTAAAATTCATTAAGATTGGGGACTAGTTTTGCACAAAATTGCATGCAACTTTGGCAAAATCTAGAAAAATATCTAAAATGATGACCAGTTTAACTAAAAGCAGACAAAATTGTGTACCTATTTTGCACACATATTCATTAACTTAGCCAAAAAGTGGCACAAAAATTGCAGAACAAATCTGGCAATATGACAACAATAAGATACCTATATAGCATCAAAACATGTACATTTTCAAACCATAATAGCATTCAAACATCAGTCCTACAACCATAAGCACTTTAGTGATCCAAATACAACCATGAATGGCCAACATCAATCGTACTTGAACAAAAGCAATCCTTTACAAAAGAAAATCCCTAAACAAAAGTCACTGCTGCACAAAAGAAATGCCAAACAAAAGTTATCTTGGTGCAAAAGTCATTCCCATACAAAAGCAATTCCCAAACAAAAGCCATCCATAACTCTCAAGGCAAGTTCCATGTGACTTGAACAAAACCCATCCATAATTCTAGAGTTCAGTCTAGAATTCTTTTGCCTTTGGATGGTGTATGATTACTGTGAGTTAGAACAAATTTTTCAATGCCAAATATTTGAAACAAATCGTGTTCTTTAGCTGGAGCAGAGTAGGTCAAGGTCTCAAGAGCATCATATATTCTCTTGAAAGCATCAACTGCATCAGTAGTTGTATATCCAAATGCAGTACCAATAGCTGTATATTAGGTGTCTTTCATAGCTGCCTCTTAAGTGCCTTCACCTTCACGCAGCACATTATCACCCTCTTTTTCTTTACTTTTGGAAATTTGAGCTTTTTTACGTTGGGTTGGGGATAGTTGCAGCACATGCCTCTTGAGTTCCTTGAGCATCTCCTGGATTAGGTGCCTCTTAAGTGCCCTCCCCTTTGGAAATTATGATTCTTTTGTTGACCTGTGAAAAAATATAATACAACCAATGAGGTAGAACTAAATTTTGAATAGACACAATTGAACTTTTTGCATCAACACCTTTTTTCTTTTGGCTGGATTGGGGATAGCTGCAGCACATGCCTTTTGAATTCCTTAAGAGCCTCCCCTTGAGTAGGTGCCTCCTCATTGCCTTCTTCTTTGAAATTTCTGGTTCTTTTGCTAACCTGCAAGATAGTATAATGCAATTAATGAGAGAGAATTAAATGTACTCCAACACAACTGGACCTAATGCAATCAATACCTTTGAACTTTTGGCAAATTTGGAGACAGCTACAACAAATGGCTCTTGTGTCATTTCAGTATGTGCATCATGAGTTCCTTGGGCCTCTCCTTGAGTAGATGCATCCTGAGTGCCTTCCTACACCTGATTGTCCCCAGCACCATCTACTGTACCTTCACCATCCTGGGTTGGTAAATCACAAACATCTTTAGCAGCTTTCTTTTCCTTCCTAAGCTTACATCACCTTATGTTGTGCCCTTTTCACTATAGTAAGTGCTTTGATAACTTGCCCAAATCTTCTCATTTTATTTTTCCTTTCCCTTCTCTGTGTTATCTCTTCTTCACCTTTTCTCTTACATTTCTTGGGCCTACTTGGTGTGTGTCTCCCATAAGTTGGTGGCAGAGGAGCTATTACATTTGTTTTCTCCCAATCTTGTTCACCATAAAGTGGTACAATAGTTGGCTCATAACATCTCAAATAGGTTTTAACTTTGTAACAGTCACCAATAAAATCCAATGAATTTTGAATTGAAATCCAAATAGTTGAAATTGCATGTGAGCATGGTATCCCTGTGAGATCCCACTTTCTACAGGAGCAAGTTCTTTCACTAACATAAACAACATATACATCACCATAAGGGCATGCTACTTCATAGTCATTGGCCTTGTGTGGTATTATAGTTATGGCATGTTCAATATTTTTCTTCATTCTTTTCATGATCTTTGGGTAGAATCTCTGGTTCTCCACCTTGTATATGCTCTGTCCCTATTCTCTTGTATGCCGTTCATGATATATTTCTTCAAAGACTCCATAATTGATACTATAAACTCTTTCCTAGCATCAAAGATCTTTCTATTGAATGATTCACATAGTTGTTCAACAACCCTATCATATGTTAACATATCATACTTTGGAAGGGTTCTGAAGTGTGTTGTGGCCCACTCAATTGGACTTTTTTCATCCAACCACTTGGCAGCATCAAGGTCAATTTCAGCTATGTCTTGCATTCTACAAATGAACTGGACTATTGTAGTAGCCTTAGCAATAGCCCATAATGCATTACTTAGTGCCTTTCCCTTAATCCAACTTGTGACCAGTTGCTTTGTAAGTGTTTAACATAGAACCTGTGGTCATTATTTTCGAATACAGCATCACATGCCTGTATAATCCCTTTTTGTTTGTCACTCATCAAAGTCATTCATGGTCTCTCTCAATCATAAGATCCCGCTTTCATAGATTTAGAAACCAAGCCCATGAATCTTTGTTTTCTCCCTCACAAGCAGCATAAGCAATTAGGAAGAATCCATTGTTAGGATCAATTCCAACTGCTGCAAGTAGCATCCCTCTTGGTGGAACTTTTAAAAAAGTACCATCTAGTCCAAACAAAAGTTTACATCCAGCTAAAAAACCTTCCCTCATAACTACAAAGCACATATAAAGCTTTTGAAATTTTGGCCTATTTTTGGTGCATCACAATACCCATCCACCATCTTAAGCATAACAATTATGCCTGGATTGGACCTTTATACCTCATGAATGGAGTCATTAAGTTGTACTGATCCTTTTCAAACCCATGAATCATGCTTAATGCTAATCTCTTTTCCCTATACCCTTGATCCTTACTCAAGAAAAACTTATTTTCATTCGTTGTTTTCCTTCCATAATTGGGAGGGGTTGAGTCGGATCTTAGCTTTGTATTTGTAGGCCACCATGTAGATTTCAAACACTTATTATGGTATACAAAACCACACTTGTGCTTCGTACGAAATGTTTTGAGCTATATAATACCAGTCCCATTCATCTTCCTGGCATAAATCTCCCAATCACACCATTTTTTTGGATAATCAGTCCTGACTCTAATTTTATCACTTTTTACAGATTTAAGTGGCCTGCTTCTCTTGATGTTCTAGCTCCATAATACAGCCTTAAACTCCCTCAAACTACTAAATACCATACCTACTTCAAGATTGGGATTGTCCATGTCTTTCGGATCAAACACAGCTTACTATATCCCTTGTTCTTCATCTGATCCATGTAAAGATTCAAATTCAGTCTCTAAATCTACTGCATCATCCTTGTCAGAGTTGTCTACATCACTATCTGATACTCCATCTTCAGTTCTTCTAATCTCAATAGCCATGTTTTCCTTTTGCTCTTTCAACCATGATTTCTCTTTGTTTTGCAACACCTAACCACTCAGCTTCATGATCTACATTCTCTTCATATTTCTCATCATCATGCTCCTCTTCATAATTTGAATCCTTCACAGAAAATCACCATCCCCAGCATTTTCAACAGCCCCTGTCCCAGCATCACCCCCATTCCTAGCATCTTCAGTACCCTCATCCCCAACACTTTCATCGTCCCCACCATCTTCACCTTCAAGATTATGATCATCTTCATCATTCCCAACATCTTCATCTTACTAATATATGGTAATCTTCATCAAATTCATCAATCTCAAAATCTAATCCCCACTGCAATGCATTGATTTCCTTGAAAGAATCCTCAATGTACAGTTCTACCATCTTGTCAAATTGCAAAAAATCTTGACAATGCTCTTGCAACTCCCTGGAGTATATAAACCCATGGTCTTTTATTAGCACATACTACCTTCGAGCCCATATACCCCAGCTTGTTCCACCATCCTATCCAACTCAAATATGCTAATTCTAGAAAGCTCTACCTCATCAACTATAGTTATTTCCCCTCCCTCATATGTTGCACTTGGTTCATGTATGCATTTTTCCCAATGATAGCATCTCACCTCTGTGCTATCATTAGGTGTAATAACATAAAACATTCAAAATAAAATATAGACAAGTGACGTGATAGGGACATGTTTTGCATAGTTTGTACACATTAAGGACCAATTTTGCATAAACACATTAACATTACACAGTTTTCCCCTCTTGGACCACATGCTAACCCTTTTTGTACTAAACTAATGCATAACGAAATGTCACGTAACTACAAATCTCCCTAAAAAAGATCTTTTCGTAGTAGGTGACCGAACTATAAGTCATAAGGGACCACATGATGATATTAAAATAGGGGGTCTTAAACCATAATATAGACAACACATAATCAAAAAATCACATAATACATAAAAAAATTAGTGCATAAACATGTGCTAAATTACTAATCTCAATGCCCTTTTTCAATTATATACAAAATATTCCAATTCCAAAATAGAAACAAAGATTAGATGAGTACAATAAGATGGGGCTGGGAGAAAATTATCTTCTTTCTTCCTAATCTTCATTTTTGCTGCCGATCGATTTATTAGTTTTGATCTTCTTATTTTCTCTTAGATGAGTACCAATTTCTCTCACAAATTTACAAAGAATTTAATGTAATGTTTTGGGGGCTATCATCAGCTGATAGAGGGAAAAAGGGATGGGTAAGTTTACAGTTAGGTTGTTTAATATTCGAGTTGGATTAAATTAATCCATGTTTGGTCCTTTTGGATTAATTGTAATTGCTAACTTTTTTTTAATTGGAGTTAACGGTCGTGTACAGCGCACATGTTAAAAATTGTTAGTAAAATGTACTTTGGCATCTATTGTCCTATTTCAAACCCGAAATTGCTAGTTCAGGGACTTAAACTGTATTTTTGCATAGATTGGGGACCAATTTTAGACAACCCTTATAATTTATGGACAAAAACTGCAATTCTCCCAAAGAAAATAAACTTTTATGTGATATTATGTACATAGCTTGCCCAACTTGATTGTATGAACTTTTATTTATGAAGTATTATATTATATGACATTGATTATTATGTCTTGGATATTTTAATCCTTCTTTGAGTATGTGCAGTTTGATACTCAATATAGTAATTATGTTGAAGACCAAAGTTTGAAAAAATAGTGGAAAAAATTTTATGGGACATGTGGTATTTTCTTGCAAAAAGAAAATATATGAAAATTTATTAAGTGGCTCCTAGAAGGTAAGATTTGACTACTAACCATCCAAAAAGTGAATGATATATGTGAAAAAATAAAATAACTTTTAGTAATAAATTATTTGTTATTCATATTGATGATTCTTAATAATAAAACTTTTGACTACTAGAGGAAAAAATATTCTGAAATGTGATTTTATCTTAATATATATTATACTTAAACAACTATATATATATAGTCAAGAGAACTATTTAGATGTTAAAATATCATATCTTTGTCATAATAATTTTGTGAAAATAAATATGACCTCGACGCAAAGATATGAGTTACATCGAGGATAATGGGGCATATACCTTAATTTTTAAATTTGGAACCAGCCATGAGGATACTAACACATATAGATTAGAGATCCCAAGAACTAAGTTGGAGAAAAACTAATCATAGAATGATTTGGGAGAAAAGCATGAAATTGGTGATTGATTAAATAAGTCCCTTCTTATGGTGTAAAGTATGTAGATGATCCTATGATGGGAATATTGATATTTGATAATATCTTAATGAGTTTTATAACCCTTATAGGTTGGATATCTTAGTCATGGGAGCATCCTTGATAGACTCACCTGTATGTGTTGATGTAGGACTACTCTCTATGAGAATTTAGCTAATTGTCTAGACCAATCATGATTTTGGATAATGCTTAAGGCCGTTATTTGGTGGATTGAGAATTTTATATAACACCTTAAATATCATGTTTGTAACATAGTCCTACGTATCCTGAAGTAATTATAGTTTTGAGGCTTATTCACTTTGAAATTATGAAAATATTATATGAAAGTTTTATGGCATTGCCACATTTATTATCATGATATTCTCACTTTGTACATAAATAATATTTATATTTTGTTAAAATAAGTATAGGATTGTTTTATTATTTTAATAAACTATAAAATAACTTTTCGATTACAATTTAGTCATTATTGAGGAGTTTTGTTAATATGTGTAATGATCGTAATTAATTATATTTTAATTGTTACATAATGAATTTGAATAATGATATGATTGTAATTGAAATATATTGGTAAATCAACCTTTCTTAAAATCATTTCTTTACAACTTCCTAACAACTATATCTTTACAATTTGTCTTAACTTTTATAACTATAATTATATGGATAAAAGATGGTGTGTGAAGAAACTTCTACTTCTCTAGATTGTGCATATCAAAGGGAAGAAATAACCTTGAATTGGACTGTTGTACTCTGAAAGTGATGCGTTATAACCTATTGCATCGAATTTAAAAAAAAAATAAGTAGCGACATGAATCATTTTGAAGAGAGCAAATACATAACTCAACCCTATAGTACTTTTTAGTAATTATTAGTTTTTTTTCTCTTGCCACAATACTTGAATAGTGAAAAAATGGTACTAACTATTTTTCACTTTTCATATGATCTGAAGATACGATTTATCTTGTTAATTTTTTAGTATAAATTATTTGAGATGCTTATTCTTATTAACATATTATTCTTAGTTTAGAATCAACATAATGTTTCTTCACTAGGTGACACATTGAAATCCAAACCAAAAGGGAAATTGGTGTTTTATGAAAATCAAGATTTATATAAAAGAAAAAAGAAAGAGAGGAAGGGAGAAAACTTCTTCTGCGGAACAAAATACAAAACGTTTATCAAGGATCGATCAGAACCTACCCATTCAAGTGATGCTGCATCAGGATGAGAAATTTTTTGGTGCATGTATGAAAGTGATTGCATGCTAAACCTAATTCTGTTTGGTCAGCATTTAAGAAGTAGAATAGAACTGAAAATCATAAACCCACTTATTACTTGTTTGGTTTGAAAGCAACAGTCCAAAATGCGTGTCATTTTAGCCCCGTTTGGGGTTGCAGTGCTTTTGCTTAAGAAGTGCTATTAGACTGCAAAAGTACTTTTTTGAGTGTTTGGTGAATATTTGCCTTAAATTTAGGAGTAGAGATTTTGGTTTTAAAAGTAATTTCAGCACAAGTTAAAAATTAGTGCTTTTGGATTAGCTTTTCCTTTTAAAATCATTAAAGATAAATTTTAACTATTTTACCATAAATTTATAATGGAATAAAAACAGAATATTTTTAAAATTCAAAATTATACATTACCAAATATTAAAAAAGTATTTTTGCAAGTTTACATCCAAACAACAAAAATTAAGCACTTATTAAGCACTTTCTTCAAAACTTTACTAAATAAAGTACTTTGTGATAAATCACCACAATCCCAAACGGGGAATTTGATGTCTAGGTGTTTAAATTTCGTTGAACTCCTATTATTGTTGTAATATAAAACTGCTGATTTATTGTCACAAAATAATTTAAGTGATCTTTCAATACCATCCATAATTCGTAGCCTGTGGCAAAATTTTGTAACCATATTACATGATTAGATCACAACATGCTATAAATTCAGCCACCATGGTGGAAGGAGCTATGAGTGTTTGTTTAACTCTTTTCCAAGAGATAGCTCCACCAACAAGCAAATAAATATAGTCTGAAGTGGATGTGTAACTGTCTTGGCATCAGCAGCAAAATTAGAGTCAGAATACCCAATGATTTCTAATTTATCCGATCTCTTATATGTGAGCGTGAAATATTTTGTTCTGAAGATGCCGCATGACCCTTTTGGCTGCTGTCCAATGAACCATTTCCGGATTGCTTAAATATCTGCCTAACATTCCAACAATATACGCAATATCTAGACACGTACAAATTTGACCATAAGCCTATATCATTACTTCCAAGTAGTATGTCATCAACATATAAAATCAAAAAAATTTACTTATCCACTAAACTTGTGGTGTATACAATCATCAACCAAATTCATCCCAAAATCAAACGAGATGATATTTTGATAAAATTTGTGATACCATTGATGAGAAACTTGCTTGAGTCCATAGATGGATTTCTTTAATTTACCTACCATATTCTTTGCATCTTTGAACACAAAATTTTCCGGTTGCACCATATAAATAGTCTCATCAATGTCACTATTGAGAAACGCAGTCTTTACATCCTTCTGATGTAACTCATTATTTAAGGTTAAAATGTGCCACTAAAGCCATTATTATCCTGAAAGAGTCTTTCAATGATACTGGAGAAAAAGTCTCTTTATAATCAATGCATTCCTTTTGAGTAAAACCCTTTGCGACGAGATGTGCCTTATATCTCTCCACATTATCTTTCAAATTTCTTTTGGTTTTAAATATTTATTTGCAACCAATAGGTTTCGCACATTCGGATAGTGTGACGAGTTCCCAAACATCATTGTCTTTCGTGGATTTAATTTCTTCATTCATAGCATCAATCCACTTTTGAGAATTAGCACTATGCATGGCTTGATGAAAGTTGATTGGATCATCTTCCACCAATCCAATGCCACCCTCATGTTCTTGGAGAAATACGATGTAATCATCTGGAACCGCACTTCTCCTTTCTCTAGTGGATCTCCTTAATAGCATTTGTTCTTGAGGTTTTTTAGTTTGTTCGTGTTGTTCTTGACGAGGAAGATTTTTAACATTATCTTGTGGTACTGGTATCCTATGTGCTTCTTGAACAATGTTAGGAATAAAAGGCTGATCATTATCAATAACAATCATAGGAAGAGAAATAGATTTCTCTTCAAAGACAAAGTCTCTAACTTTATCTCTCCCCTCAAACTTAATATCCTCAAAGAATTGGGCATTTCCCGTTTCAAAGAATGATTTGGATGTGGGATCATAAAATTTGTACCCCCGAGACCGTTCAGAGTAACCAACAAAATAGGTGCTAACCGTTTTCGAATCCAATTTCTTTTCATTTGGTCTATAAGGCCTTGCCCCAGCTGGACAACCCCAAATACATAAATACTTTATACTAGGCCTTTTGCCAATCCATAGTTCATACGGGGTTTTGGTCATGGCCTTAGTTGGAACTCTATTAAGGATATAAGTTGTAGTCTTTAATGCCTCTCCCCAGAGTGAATCTGGTAAAATTGTATAACTAATCATACTTCTCACCATATCCCTTGAAGTTCTGTTTCGTCTCTCAACAACACCATTTATGCAAGAAAATCTCTGGCATGGTGTTCTGTGGTGAACAACCTACTCGTCTTACAGATAATAGTTCCACAGAGGAAAAAAAAGATTATGAGAAGTGGGATTGTTCAAATAGCATGAATCTTATGATCATGAAACGTGCAATTCCAGAAACTTTCAGGGGCAATGTGTCCGAAAAGGCAACTGCCAAGAAGTTGGTTATGGAAATTGAAAAGCGTTTTGTGAAAAACGACAAGGTTGCAACAAATACGATTCTATCGAACTTAATTTCAATGAGGTATAGAGTAAAAAGAAATATAAGGGACTACATCCTAAACTAATATGAAAAGCTAAATCATATGTGTAGAATAGATGGCTGGGAATGTTCTAAAACTTTTATTTCTCTAATTTTTATAGTACTCCAATAAATAATTAGCCAAATATTTGACCCAATAATACTTGCAAAAAAATGTCCAAATAATACCTATCCAATCGAACTCATGGTGGATTTTCCTAAATTATTTTTTGGAAAATTTCTAATTGTACTCATATACAATTATATTTTTAACACACACACACTTTTTATTTAGAAATTGGTAGAGTAATATTTCTTTCTTTCTGAAGCTTTTATTTGATTTGATTGACGTAGCTCTGGAACTCAATTGGTCAATCTTCTAGTTTTAAAGTGCATTTATGCAAATTATTCTGTAAATATACAATTGATTTCAGCCCATAACTTTGATGTGTCAAATTGTAAAATTGACTGATTAAAATGAGTTCATTAACAAAAAGCCTCTCTCTATATATAAAAGAAGTATTACATACTACTAAATAAAAAAAATGAAAACTATTTGAGCATGGCCAGGAGCTTTGGTGTCGAATTTGATAAACTTGTAACCAATGTTATCGTGGTATGGTTTGGTACATGGTACAGAACTTTTCCCGATACGTGGTAGGGAGGGGTCAACTTAGATGATTCGCTTTTTTAGGACTGTTAGTTAGGTTTAAAATTGAGTAGTTAAAAAATTATTAAGTAGTAATATGTATTTTACCTATAAACATTTTCTAATCTCATCGGGGTTGTGGTGATTTATCATAAAGCACTTTACTCAGTAGAGATTTAAAGAAAGTAATTAATAAGTGCTTAATTTTTGTTATTTGGATATAAACTTGCAAAAGTACTTTTTTAATATTTGGTAATGTATAATTTTGATTTTAAAAATATTCTATTTTAATTCCATTATAAATTTATGGTAAAATGGCTAAAATTCATCTTTAATGATTTTAAAAAGAAAAGCCAATCTAAAAGCACCAATTTTTTGCTTGTGCTGAAAGTACTTTTGAGACCAAAAGTTCTACTCCTAAATTTAAGGACAATATTCACCAAATATTCAAAAAAATACTTTTACAATCTAAAAGCACTTCTAAAGCAAAAGCACCGCAATCCCAAACGGGACCTAAATAACTACATTCCTATCTATAAAAAAAAGTTGATAAATATTAAAATTCTCGTTTTTATTATTTCTTATATGACTCTAACTCTTCTTTTAAAAAAACGTAGCTAAGTATAATGAAATTCATGTTTTTATTATTTCCTCTATGACTCTTATTCTTGCTAAAAGAAGTTGATAAGTATAGAACTTCTTATTTCTATTATTTCCTCTTTTTTATCCGACTCTTACTATTCCTCTCTCTTACAACTCTTTAGAAACACTAAAAACAATGTTTTGAATTGCAAACAATTTATATTTTGAAACGTTCTTGGAACGCAAATCGCAAGGAAATAGAACGATCCATGTAAAACTGCTTGTCACATCACAAAATTGAACATCTCCACATTATTAGGGGAAAAACCGAGAAAGGATTCACAAATACTCTGCTATCTATCATTCGCTCTAGGCCTATAAAAAGGTTTTCCTGGTTGCTTTGGTTTATTTTTATTTTTTTTCCATGTCAAATACATATTGCTATAGCCTACAGGAGCCATATTTATATTTTTGGACTCATTATGATTTAATGAGTTCTAGTTATAACTACAAATTTCCAGTGATCATTCCAATAAAACTAAGTAGGCTATATGGACAATGGTAGGAAAATACTTGCAAGGGTTGTGCCCTATTTGTGGGTTAAGGTCCAGTCTTTTTTTTTTTTCCCCGCTCCTCTTGCAAGAAACCAAGTTATTATTAACTAATTAAACAGAAAATTTTACAAAGCAATCTATAGAGAAGGAACATAAATTCCTCTCAAGTCTACCAAACAAAAGGAGGCACAACTTACATCAAGAACCAAAAAATTCTTGAACTTGATCAACACAAGCCTTGGCTAAAAAGTCTGCAACTCTAATTATTATCTTCCAGCCTCAATTGTCCAACTCTTGTCAGGGATCTCAAGGATCAAAAAACCTGCAAAGGATAGAGATGACTTCTCATAATTTTGAGTGCAACCATCTCCTCAAAATCATAATAAAGGATACAGTTAACTGCCTCGATGGGTGTTCAATGTTGTAACTAAAACCTCAACATGCTAGCAGTTCACCAATAACCTCTGCAAGAGCAATATCCATCCTTGAAATGGTGGAAGCGAGCGATGATTGGAATCTCTCAAAACAATATCCCTGTCCAGCACCTTGGAAATGGATTTGGCCATCTCGTGACAATCACCACAGACTCTCAGATTCTTAGTGACTCGTATAGTTTTTCCGGCTGGCAAATTCAATATTCCAAAAGCCATTGCCAGTTTCTCACTGTGGCCACAAAGGGCTAACTCTTTCTCCATCTCATCCGCATTGATCAATGCATACTTCTGTTTGGAAGAGTGACCTTGTTCTTTCATTTTCTTTCTCAAATCTCTTAATAATAATCTAATGTTTTTGGCTTGTGGGTGAGCACGATCACCAGAAACAAAGATATAAACTTTGCCCTTGATCTCAATCCAACTACAACCTGGGTTCTTTTTGAAGCCACGCTTGCCTATCTTTTCCCGCAATTTTTTTACTTCTTCCCATTTTTCCGCCTCTGAATAGATATTAGCCAGAAGTACATAGTATCCTGTGTTTTCTGGCGCTAGCTCAAAAACATGTTCTGCAACTTTCTCCAGCCAGATTTACATCATGGTAAATTCTACACCCACAAAGAAGAGCTCCCCATATTGTGGCATCAGGCTCAAGTGGCATGCTTTTTATGAACTTGTATGCCATAGACAATCTCCCAGCACGAGCTAAAAGATCCACCATACAAGCATAGTGCTCAAGGTTGGGTTCTATATAGAACTCATTTCTCATTATATTAAAGAATTTCCACCCTTCGTTTAGTAATCCTGAATGACTGCAAGCGTATAGAATGGAAATAAAAGAAACTTCATCAGGCTCAATGCCAGCTTGCCTCATTTCCTTGAAGGTTACAATAGCTTCATTCCCAAACCCATGCATGCCATAACCAGCTATCATTATTGTCCATGAAACCAGGTCCTTCAATGCAATCTTATCAAACAGTAATTTAGCTATCACTAGCGCACCACATTTTACGTACATGTCAACAAGTGCATTCACAACAAATCGATCAGAACACAATCCATTTCTCAGTATGCAACCATGGATTTGCTCCATTCCCGGCCTCTGTCTAAAGCTGCTAGGCTGGCACAAGCTGGAAGGATACATGTTACTGTTACATCATCTGGCCTAGCATGTAGCTGCATTGTAGTGAATAAATTGAGCGCTTCATTGGCAAGACAGTTCTTTGAATAACCTCCTATCATAGTGTTCCATGATACAATATCCTTTGCAGTCATTTGGGAGAATACAGATTCAGCATTTTCCATATTTCCACATTTTGCATACATGTCCATGAGAGCATTAGAGACTGCTAAATTTGACACCATACTTTTTTCTATGATGTATTCATGCACTTCCATGCCATTTTCCAATGAACCACTGCAGGCACAAGCATGAAGGATACTAGTGACAGTGAAAACATCAGGATTGATGCCTTTTTTTCTCATTTCACGATACAATTCAATTGCCTCATGAAATAATCCTTCTCGAGCATATCCAGCAATCATTGAAGTCCACGAAACAATATTCTTTTCCTCCATGTTTTCAAAAACACAATAATTTCACTGCTCCATCCATGTCACCACATTTCGAGTATAGATCCAGCAAAGTATTACTAAATGACATTTTCATGTCAAATCCTGCTTTTACAGCATAAACATGAATAGCTCTACTCAACCAAATGTTCCTAATATTAGCACAGGCTGCAAGGACACTGACCACAGTTGCCAGATCAACATAACCCCCAGAATTAACATTTCAGTGAAAATATAGATATCCCCCTCTCAGCAAGGCCATTTGCAAGATATCCACTTATCATAGAATTCCATGATATAACATCTCTAACACGCATTTCATCAAACAACTTCTGCCCACTTTCAATTCTTCCACACTTGAAGTAAAAAGTAATCAAGGAATTTACAACAGTAGTATAAGAACCAAATCCCAATTTCAACATGTATGCATGAACCTTTTCACCCTCAACTACATTTCCTAAAGCTGCAAAACACTTCAAAACACAAGAAAATGTATAGGAATTCACCTCAATTCCCAACTCTAACATCCTAGGGTAATACATATGTACACTATCCTTAAAATTTCCAATCTTTGCATACTCATTCATCAACAAATTCCAAAGAAAGACCTTCTCATTTTCAATTTTATCAAAAACCCTTCTCCCTTCAATCAAATCCCCACAACTTACATACATAAACACAAGTTTAGAACCCAAAACACCACCAATTTCAATCCCATTTCTATTGATAATTGAATGAACTTTCCTACCATCATCAAGTGACTTATGCTCAGCACATAACTGCAATACAGAACGGTAACTTCTTACATCAAGGCCCATTTTTTCCCAGTGAAACAACAATTCCATCGCTTTTTGAAGATTACCCACTTCACAAAATTTGAGAATTTCAACATTGTAATCAATATTCTGATTGTTTCTAGATCTGTTAACTAATAAGTGGCTAGCTTTACTAGTAAAACTACTGGAAAAATCAGTCCCCCTAGCGGAAAAAATATGAGTTCTTGAAAATGGGTTCTTGACGAAAGCTTGAAAGTGGTTGACGTCTTTCAGTTGTTTTTCTCCCGAATTATATGCAAACGGATATACCCACAAGCTTGTTAAGGATGTTTCGGACATCGACAACATGTTTAGACCTTTCAAGACTCGGCCAAATGGAAAAGATCAAGCGGGAAAATAAAAATCCCAGGAACTTTACGACCCCAATAGGTCACTGCAGAGCCACGGGTATATGTAGTAATGAAGGCGAGGGGACTTGACACGCTTCAACATGGTCTGGGCTAGGGGTGTTCATCTTGATCCATTGATTCAAAAAATTCGTTAAATCAATCTGACTTGAACTGAAAAGAGAGAGTACCATAACAGCATTTTGAAAGTGGGTCAGGTAGAGGGTCGGGTTACTCAAGTTGAGGGTAGGGTAGAGGGTCACATTTTTGTGGCCCATCGAGTACTCGACCAGATCCATTTCAGGCGTAATTTTGTAAATTTGTTTAATAAGATTTCATTAGAAGTAAAATACTTATTAGGTTTATTAGATGTCTCTCATCTCTTCTTTTTCAATTCCTTGTCTTTCCTTCATTTTCCGTCTCAATCATCTCTTCCCTTTCTCTTTCTCGCATCCTCATTTCTCACACTCACGTATATTGAAATGTATTTTACGATTTAATAATTATTACTATTGGCCTGTTGTTACTTTTTAGTTTGTTGCTATTGGGATGTAATATTGGGTTGTATTTTGTAACTTAGATTTAATTGTTGTTGACTTTAGGGTGAGTTTGGATGAAAGGAAATGGAAAGAAAAGAAGGGAAAGAGAGGGAAAGTGATTCTTTGTTTGAGAATTTTAAGTAGAGAGAAAATAAGAGAAAGGGAGAGAGACGACGGGATAAAAATTAAGAAAAAAAAAAATTTCATTCTACAAATGGAAAGAAATAGAAGGAAAAATTGAAATTCTCTACAATTCATTATGAAATATCATATTTTACTTTTAATATAAAAATATCGAAAAGGAATGATATTTTAGTCAAAGACTAACATTTATAAAATTTTCCTTCTAAAACATCTCAAACAACTTTAAAAAAACTTCCCTTCCCTCCTCATTAAAAACTTTCTCTTCTTTCTCTTCCTTCCTAAACTCCCAAACACAACGTTAGACTTTGTTTGAATTAGTGAATTTGATTTGTAGGATTGATTTGAAATAGGTATATTTTAATGACGTGAAATTTACGTTGTATTTGAATGGAGAGAATTGAGTGAATTTGATTTGAAATTTAAATTTATAATGATTAGGTTTGGATGGGTGGATTTGAATTAAAGTAAGCATTTGAAATGAATGGATTTGAAATAATATGAAATTTGGGTGAATTTCAAATCCACTTATTTAATTATTAAACTCATACTCTTATTTGTTGGTGGATTTTAAATCCACAACTAAATCAATTAACTTGTTTAGAAAACTTATTATAGACTACAATTTCAAATCGAATCCATCTAAATCCCTCCATCTAAACACAATGAATAAGTTATCCAAACAAATAAATTGATTTAGTTTTATATTTGAAATCACTACTAATAAGTGAGTGTGATTTAATGGTTAAATGAGTGATTGAGTGGATTTAAAATTTACCAAAATTTTATGTTATTTCAAATCCATTCAATTCAAATTTATTCATTTTAAATTATTTCTGCAATTCAAATCTACTTATCCAAACACAATATTAAGTTATTTTATACCTACTCGTCTCAACCATCAAAATCTTATCTCCTTCCTCGATATATTTTAAATATCTAACTAAAATTTCCAACTTATTTAGATAAAGGGAGAAAGACCAATTTGATCCCTTATCTTTAAGGTATCGATCAATTTGATCCCTTATCTATTAAAAAGATCAATTTGGTCTCTCGTCCTTAAAAAATTAACTAATTTAAGATTTGTGACAGAAATTATAGATAAACTACCAAAATTGTTGACAACACATCATTTACAGGTTAATGGCCACATAATTTCCACATGGATCAGTACATTAATTTGTCCATGATTTTTATCGTAGGCCTTAGATTGGTTAATTTTACTATTTTTTAAAGATAAATGACCAAATTGGTATGTTGTGATAGATAACGGATCAAATAGATCGATAACCCAAAGATAAGGGACTATATTGATCTTCTTCCTTTTAGATAAATTAGGAGCTTTCAAATTCAAATCTACCCAAAATTCTCCATCCAAACACAACCTTATGCTAAAAAGCAAAATGCCATCTTCCAATCTCACTCAATTAACAAAATGTCCCTCAACAATTTTAATATGCATTTTTGTACTTTAGACCGGTAATTTACTAACCAAAAATCTAACTTTGTTAATTTGAGAATTTAAATGACCATTGTATCCCTAATATATTAGCTAACTAACAAAACACTTTTTTTTATTTATTTATAGAAATTTCAATTTACCCCTGACCTTATTTAATAGGAAAAAATTAAGTTGACTCAATATTTGGCCTTTACTTATAAGTCTTGTTGTGAGTAAAAAATTTATGGAATCTTGCAACATTAGCTAATGTCAATTATTTCATAAGGTTTAATGCACACTATAGAGTCTACAATTAGAGTAAAAAAAATATCTACCAACGTATTTTCCTATTTAATAAACACTTAACATCCCCTCATTCATGTTTTGGGATAAAATTACCTTGCTATTCTAACTGTTTTTTCTTCTTTGTTCCCTTTTATTTCTTTTCTCTCTCTTATTTATTTCAGTAACACAAATATCATACTCCCTCCGTCCTATTTTATATGTCACTTTTTTATTTTTTTTATCCCAAATTATTTGTCTGTCCTTAATACAACAAATACATTGAGATTATTTCACCTATTTTACCCTTCATGCAAGTCCCAAAAAATAGCATTAAATTCATGTTTCAACATTAATTACTTTCATAAACTATCTCAAATTTTGAAATTCTAAAACCAGCTAACAAATTTTGAATTTGATTTGAGGGACAAATATGGAAAAACCAAACTTTGCCTTACGTAAAGTTGCTAGGGTACGATTAACCTCTGGGCGAACAGCCCAACCCTTGGAACATGTTCAACTACAGCCCTAGGTGGAATCTTTATGCTCAAAACCTTGATTCAGGGACGATGAGAAGCAATTCTCAATGTGTTATACTAGTTGGTCAAATATCAACTTTTCTTAAACTATGTACAAGTTTGATCATATCAAATAAAATGTGAAGGATGGAGTATATTTTATTATAATATAGATTGTAATGAATCGTTAATACTGAATAAACAAATAAACAAAGTACAAAAAATAAAAGAATTCTAAATTATAAATTTTATTCTAAATATAAAAATAAAAATAATGTGTGCAGGGCCATATAAGTGACATAATTTGGTCTAGTTTACTATATCTCGATCCTTATGTCAAGTAATTATAACATTTTGTTATGCTTTATTATTGTTACACCAAAAACAAAAAGTTGCATATAAGTTCTCATTCTATAAAATTTTTCGTATTAAGATATATATATATATATATATATATATATATCAAAAATAAATTTTTTTAATTTTTTAATCAATACTTTATTTTGCCATAGTTGGTTTAATTATAAATTTATCATTAATAAAAAATCACAAACTCTTTATTAAAATTAAAATATGTTGCTTGTATTAAAAAGTATATTCAATTAGAAATTAAAGTATTTTTATGCATAAAAAATAAAGCTTGTGATTAACCATTAATTTTTAAATAAAGTATCTTTCAATTAAAACTGTTGTGGTCATCTTTCAACTCCTGTGAAAGTCTAAAGGGGAAATTTTTCTTTTAGTGAAAAGGCAATTTTTTTTCAGATTATTTAAATGTTAGAAATACTTTACTTTTCTTATGAAAATTGGACAGAGTGATGGGGCAATTTTGCAATTCAGGTAAAAGTTGGATAACGCTTATTACTTTGAACCTTCTTATTTGGAAAGGGAAATTTCTATAATCTAGATGGGCAATAGGTCTGAAATTAGACGTATTTCCTAACAATAAAATAAGAGTTAATTACATTTACTTCACCTTAGGTTCAGCCAGACTGCTAAACAAAATAAGAGTTAAACACATTACATTTATCTCACCCTAGGTTCGGCCAAATTATTAAAAAAATCTTGAGATTTGATTAAATCATATTTATCCCATCCTTCTAATAAAGGGTAGTTATACAATCCCGTTAGAAAATTATCCCAATGTAATTCAAGACTTGTATATTGTACAATACAAAATTATAAAGTATAAATTGTTGTACAATACTAGCGTTTGAAGTACAATGGAATAGTTCTTAAAGGGTCTTAAAATTTTCTAATAGCTCTATAATTTGAGCTATTTTATGTGTCAATTGTGCTTAATTTGTTTGATTCTAGTCCTGACTTTCCGTGTTTAGTGTTAGTTAATTAGTGTGTTAGTGATTCACAAGTTTTTGTTGTGTTAATAGTTTATTTAGTATATTAAATACAGAGGAATAGTTATTTATTATGTTTTACTTTTATGCACAGGTCATAAAAGGGCAAAATTATAATTTTGCATTAAAGAATGGAGTTTGGATTAGGGCTTCATGCAAAAAGGGTGATGCATGAAAGGAAAGCTCACCTAAGGGAGTTGCACAAGAGACGTGCTCGCCTTAGATGAGCTATATGGAGCAATTGCCAGTTAGAGGCAAGCTCGATCAGTAGTATTCTCGCCTCCAGCCTCGTTTTCATTAGATCCTCAGTCGCTTCAATTCAGTCACAATTCAACCGTATCAATATAAGGCCGCCATGTGGAACTAGTCACATGCTGCTGGAACTTTGCTGGGCGGTGGTCTGGTCATGGACTTGTGGGCCTATATGCTTCTTGGCTTGGCTAAAACCAAGCCATTTAATAAAATATTAAATTAATTAAAAGAACCCTAAAAAGTTAACTGCACGCCATGATTGTATGGTAGTTTCACCATTTCTTTCTTTTCTATTGGTTGCTCAAACAAGACAAAACTTTGAGTTTGACCTATTATGATTATCAAAGCCGAGGAAGTGATTTTGTCATGGAGGTAAAATATGTCTTTTAGGTGCCCTTTAAAATTGTTTGTCTTTCATACTGTATATGTTCATATTCATGATAATAATAAAAATTATTTTATGGAACTATTAAATTATTTACTATTAAAGTGGATTATTCATTTAAAGAGGTACAAAAATGTGTTTTTGGACTTCGAGACATATTTAAATACAGTAAATGAGTGCATATTTACAATGTTCTAACATTTAAGAGGCAATTTTTATTTTACAATCAGAGAGTGATGCTACTATAGTAATGATTGTAGAAAGATGGAAAAAAAAAAAAATCTTGTCATTCCTAAAGTTAAATTGCACAAGTCTTCTCAAAAGTCAAGTCTATTAACTTCAAGTGTTTATGTTTTTTCTTTTTTTTTGTCAATTATATATATATGTGTGTGTAGTATATATTTCAGTATACATATAGCAAACATGGATAGTCACTATATTTGACTAAGTTTTTTATTTTAATTTCACAGACGTTTAAGATTATGATTAATATATTTTAGATGATTCTAAATTGAATCTTAAATGTTAAATTTTAGGATGTGAATCCCAACAGTGTTGTACCAAGTGAAACTAAGCCATATAGTCATTTAGTTTTTGAAGAAGAAAATGATCAAAGACGAAATTGTGAGCCGTGAGTTTTCTAATTTGATGGGTTTTAATGTTGTTAAAGATTTGGACAAAATACAGTCATTAGTTTCCAAGGAATTAATACCAGCACTTGGCATGCAATTTGATACTGAGGATGAAGCTTACTAGTTCTATTTAGCATATGCAAAAGAAGTTGGGTATGGCATCAAAAGAAGCAAAGGACACAAAGATAATAATGGAAAGATGATTGATAGAACATTTTGCTGCAGTGCTGAAGGTAAACGGGAAAAAGATAAAAGAAACATGAACGTAAGAGCTACACATCCAGAAACCAGATGTGGTTGTTTAACAAGAATGAAAGTCAATTGTCGATTAACTAGTAAATATCGAGTGGTTGAATTTCCCCCCAAAACATAATCATTACCTTTCAAGTCCAAAAAAAATGCATCTTCACAGAGCTCACTGGATCGGTATAACTCCTACTTATGGAGCTGAAATAACTATGGCAAATAGTATTAGGATACCACCAATAGTTTCTCATGAATTTGTGGCAAAGCAAGCTGGAGGAAGAGAGAATCTTGGATTTATCCTAGACGATTATAGGAATTATTTGCAATCCAAGAGAACAATAGATAATGAAGATAGGAGACAAAGGAAGAGTACTCAAATATTTGCAATAGATGCAAATGGAGGATCCTAATTTTTTTTTTTTTGTGCTATACAAGTTAATGAGGATGATTTGACAACAAATATTTTTTGGACTGATGCAAAAATGAAGGCAGATTACAAAGATTTTGGTGATATGGTTTGCTTTGACACACTTACCGAAAAAATAATAAAGGTCGTCCATTTGCAATGTTTGTTGGTGTAAACCACCATAAGTAGACTACAATTTTTGGTGCTTCATTGGTATACAATGAAACATCGATGACTTTTGAGTGGTTATTTGATACTTTTGCTAGAGCTATGTATGGATAGCAAAAAAGCCAAAAAGAATTGTTACATATCAGGATGCAGCAATGGCTAAAGCACTAACTTCCATATGGCCTGAAATCTTTCATCGTCTTTGCATTTGGCATATTTATCAAAATGTCACTATCCATCTTAGTGGAGTTTTTGCAAAATTCAAAGAATTTGTTCATGATTTTAGCAAGAGCATTTATGATTTTGAAGAAGAAGAAGACTTCATGAATGAATGGAGTATGATTCTGAAGAAATATGATCTTGAGGATAATGATTGGTTGAAGCGCATGTTTAAAATTAAGGATAAATGGGCATTAGTGTATGGATGAGAAACATTTTATGCTGATATAGAAACAACTCAAAGGAGTGAGAGCATGAATAGTGTCATAAAAAAGTTTCAGACAAACATTTGAGTGGTTGTGATTTTTTTATTTTTTTCCCCACAACAAGCATTTAGTCTTCGATCTTCAATTCAAGAATAAGTTTCAAACTAAAATTAAACAATTATTTCTTGTGGAGAAGTATCCAACATTTTTATTTGCAGTTTAAATTATTTCAAGAATATTTTAGGTAATTTCGTTCCTCTTTATTATTCTTTATTTTAATTTATATTATTGTTTAGATCTTCTTGCAATATTAATTTTTTGTAAGAACCTTAGTTATATTTTGATAATAAGTTATTGCGATTTAATTAATTCTTGCATGTTTATTTAAACTATGATGCCCTAAAGGGTTCGTATAGACAATGCAATTTTCTACGGATTAACTTGAAAAATCATTACTAGGAAAGATTATACACGTGGTAATAATCAATATAAATTGACAATTCAAGACTGTAGCTAACTATTGTTTTGGTTAAGTTGGCCGAGGTGACACAGAAGTCGATCCCCCCATCATGAACCTATGTTAATTATTAGATTAGGTTAATTCGATATCGTGACAATGGGATTTACTTGGTTAGTTCATTATAAATTCTATACAAATAGAATTCAATTTAATTGAATTAGGTCAAAGAAGAATTTACCCCTAAATTACTAATTAATTTGATAGGACCCAATTGCATGAAGAGTTGGAATGAAGTTATAATTGGGCATTGAACTTCCATTCAATATAATTAGACCGGTTGATTGGTAATTTGAGTGATTATGGGTAATTGCTAGATTAATAGCTAACCCATTTTTTAAAAATATTTGAAGACACTCCTTTTTAGTTTAGTGTTATTTACTTACATTCATTTAATTCTTATTTTAGTTGTAGTTTTAGTTTATTTTAATAATACTAAAAGCACTTATTGTGAACATCTAAATTGAAATATTCAAATATTTTTAGGATTTACCTACGCGTTCTCTATGGGAACGATCCCTATTCATCCTACTATATTGATGCCGTGCCCTTATGGAGATTAGTGGTAAGTTGTGAATAAGTTAATTTAATTTTTCTGACATCATTTTCTTGTGATAAATCTTTGACAAACACAACCTTATTGTGATTTAACTTATATTGAATTTTTAATAGTCAATGTCCAACAAAATAATACAAGTATCTTATAAATTTCCTATAATACCCCTAAAAAAATCATTCATTCCCTCATTGTTGTAAAGCACAAAAACCTAACCTCACCCCCCATTTTTTCCCAACAAAAAAAAAAAAACTCACTTCTCTCCACTATCCTCTAGTGACTCGAACACATGACAATAGATCATAGAGGAAACGTTTTATCACCTAAACTACGCTTGCCAACCCATCCCATCTTTCCCATCAAGGATTTTCTCACTTTTATCTCAACATCCAACCACTACACCTACTTGCTCCCCTTTCACCTCTCACTCCTTCTTCGTCGTGATCGTCTCCATTACCAACCACTACATTGTCGCTTTCTCATCTGTAATTGAGTGATACAGTACCTTTTTTCTTCATGTTCCATCCGGTGCCAACATCTTCTACTATTACACCCTGCTTCCGGAGGACTCATGACCGTCGTGCCCTCACATTTCTTGAGGATACTGGGTGAAAATTTTCAAATCTCTAATCACTATCCTTAACCAAACTTACAAAGGCACTTGCAAAAAATGTTAATATCGTGGGGTGAGCAAACCATGAGTTCAGTACGCAGTTCATATACCTTTCTTCATGATTGAGCAGGATACAATATAATAATTAGACATACAAGCATACCCACATGCATTAGAACATATTAAGAACTTGTTAGATAAAGGATTAGAGATAGATACAAAGACCGAGCTACTAAAATTCATCAAAAGCTATACATATAGAACGTAATCATAATAGACATGCAACATAAATATATCATATACATATCCGTCATATATGTATAATATGTCTAAGATTGTCACATAATTCATACTCAATTCTCTTTTATATCAAACATACTCTTGGAACATAAAGAATTTTCAAATACATTTAACAAAAGAATAGAAATACATATAAACCACTTATCTGATCAAATCCAAGAATCCGTACTTATAAAAGGCACCCGAACTATCAGTTTGTCAATACCTAAATATAAGCCAAGTGGCTTAAAAAATAAGAAAATTCTATAAAGTCTTTTTTAGGGAACCATTCCCTCATGCTTTAGATACTTGTACAATACAATACTATGTGTTTTAAGAGTTTGTACTGTACAAGCTTTCAAAGCCAAAAGAATGGTTTCCTAAAATGAACTGTAGAATTCTCCTAAAATATATTCCACAATACACTAAAATACCTTAAAATATTCCGAAATAAATCACTAAACAAATCGGATCAAAATGACAAAATCCGACCATAGCAGTAGCCCGGTACCGCAGTCCAAGCCTGGAGCCATGATGTCAGCCAACCTGCCCAAGCCACCATTGTGGTAGACGGTTCCTTCCTCTAATTCCACCAAATAATCAAAGCCAACTACAAATAATATTATAAAACTAAATTCATTTCAATCCAACATCATCATGACTCAATCATTATCATATTTCTTCAATTCTCCATCATCCAATTTACCATTTTCATATCAAAATCCATATTCATTACACTACTACTACTACCTAACTAGTATTACATCAATTATAAGATTACCCCATATCAAATCTTCCAGCCACGGTTTCAATAAATTGTTCTTTAAAACAAGATTAATCCCTATATAATTTCTATTAAATCCCAAACCATATTAACATCAGTACAATTTTAAATTTCAAAAACTTTAAATTTAAGTACGACCCTATAAATATACAAAATTGAAACTGAAACTTGTTCCACACAATCTAATAGAATGATTTAGGTATTTATCTCTTAACAGTAAAATCTTAACCGTCAATTGATTATTTTGCTTCTCTTGACTTCTTCTTTAAAAAAAATCCTAGAACCTAATGCCGAAAACATCTATATGACATAATCTTGGTATGTTAGCTATTTATGATTCCTAATAATTACATCTTAAGTCCTTGCAATTATAAAGTATCTTACTAAAGTCCCTAGAAAAATCGAAGTTTCACATCTACTCTATTCTCTTTGCTTGTGAGTTCTCTGATTGTTGCTACTCCCTCACTATTGTTCCATCTAAACTCTTAGAAGAAGAAACATTTAGGTGTAATAACCTTAGTTGTGAGAAGAATGATAAATGCAATTATCACAACATTCCATAACCACTATAGGCAAGCGGCTAGCCAGGTAGCCTCACTGTCATTGCATCTACTGGTAGATGTCCACAAGGCAGCTCATAGCTCTTGCTATCTTCTCTTCTTTTTTTTTTTTTTTTGGGGGAAAATTTCACATTCCTGCCCTAAGGTTTAGAATAATTGCGAGAACCTACCCCCAGTTTTAAAAATTCTCGCTTTATTGTGGTGAATTGGCTTTGATTTTTTTTAATGGCGAGGTTGAAGCTCTCTCCAATCCCTTGAAACATGCACTTATTGGCAAGTTTATCAAAAGAAAACCTAGCATGGCCTCCTTAAGGAAAGACTTCTCGGCTGTTGGTTTCATGGGGTCTTTCACGCTAGGGTTCAAAGATTACCGACATGTGCTAATTCGTTTTGAACTAGAGGAAGATTATCATCGATGTTGGCTTTGGGGTTTCTACTCGTTTGGTTCAAAGTTTTGGTATGCAAGTCCTTAAATGGACGTCAGAGTTTCAAGTTTATAAGGAATCGCCAGTTGTGCCAATCTGGGTCTCCCTCGAGCACCTCACTTTCTACTTGTATGATAAGAAATCTCTCTTTTCGATTGCTTTGATGATTGGAACCTATTGAAGATGGACGCGTCGAAGGCCTCATTATCTCGACCTAACGTTGCTCACATTTGTGTAGAGGTTGATATGACAAAAACTGTGCTGAAGCGTTTTTGGATTGGCACAGGCTCTACTGGACATTGGCAGTATATTATCTATGATGACTTGCCTAGTTATTGTTTGCATTGTTCTAAATTGATCCATGCAACTGGCGATTGTTGAGTTCTACACCCAGATGCTACGGCAAATGGGGAAAAACTGAGGTATAAGTTCCTCGACCGCAATCATTGGAAAAAAGCTGGCAGGCAAAAGGAATTTTAAAGCTAGCAGATGGGGTTCAAACCCTAGCCGGAGAGGGTTTTAGCACTTACTCAGACAGAAAAAAGTCACAATCCTGTGGCCTCTACTGCCACTGAAACTCCTCCTGCAGTTAAAATAATAGGTGCGCCTTCATTGGTCATTAGCAAACCCATTGTAGAAATTGTTGCTGCTCAAGGGCTTTGCTTGTCTTTATCGAAGACTCCAGCAGTTCCTCCTACGAGTCGGCCAGCAGCGAACCATAAACACAAATTAAACCCATGCGATCACTTAAACAGGTTCAGCCATCCAGGGAGATTGTAGTCACAGTGGACGAACCATGCATTGATGATGTGATTCACCAGTTTTTAGTTTTGCACGAAACTCTGATAGATGATCATCATAGCTGGTTTTGTTGCTTGAAGAAGAAACCACCAAAAAAGCTCCTTCAATGGAATCGGTGTCTGACATCAACTTAGTGTTCAGAGCCTCGGTCCCATGAGAAGTGCTTTCTACTCAATTACTGGAGTTTGTGAATTATTTAAGCAAACTAGACTTCTTCATAATTAGCTAGATAAAAGTAAGGAAGTGCTGGAAACCCAAAACGCGCCTAGACCAAAAAGTAGTTCTCAGCTACAAAAACAATGGTTACACGGCTTTTGGTGAAATCATCCTCCAAGTCCACTCATTCTGGTTTAGATAACTAATAGCTTGATTTGGAATATTCATGGAATTTTGGGTAAATCCTCTATATGCAGGCTTAAAAAACTGATTCAATGGCATAAAATTTCATTGCTAGTGGTGACTGAACCCCTCGTGGATGTTGCTCGTCTAGAGGATTTCCAAGTTTGGCTTGGGTTTCATCTTGTACGCCTAATGTTTCAAATAAGATCTGGTTATTCTATGGTTTCTCTTTTCATTTTAATGTCTTGGTTAATTCGAAACAATTGCTGCATGTTAAGTTGTGTAATGATGCTTGGGACTTTTCGATTTTCGTCATGTTCGTTAGGGGTGTTCATGGATTGAGTACCCGGTCCATGAGTTAAAAAAAATACCCGACCCTCACTGACCGGGTCAAGAAAGATTTTGACTTTTTACCCGGTCCATACAAAGCCGGGTACCCACAAAAGTTCAACCTGACCCTCACTAGTAACAAAACAAAAAAATTTAAATAATGATAGTTAAGCAAGTTAATTTCACAATTTAGTCAACAACAATTAAACCTAAGTTATAAAATACATCCCAATATTTCATCCCAACAACAATAAACTAACAAGTAGCAACAGGCCAAAAGCAACAATAATTAAACTGCAAAATACATTTCAGTAGATGCAAGTGTGAGAAATGAGGATGTGAGAAAGAAAAAGGAAAGAGATGATTGAGGCAGAAGAGGAAGGAAAGACAAGGAACTGAAAAAAAGAGGTGAGAGGCTGCCAATAGACTTAGTAAGTATTTACTTCTAATGAAACCTGATTAATCAAATTTACAAAATTACCCCTGAAATGGATCGGGTCAGGTACCCGGCGGGTCAAAAAAATGTGATCCACTACCCGATCCTCAACTTGAGTGACCCGACTCTTTACCTGACCCGCTTACATCAGAATGCTGTTCAAGTACCCACCTTTTTCAGTTTAGATTGATTGGTTCAGTGAATTTTTGGAGTCAGGGGGTCAAGATGAACACCCCTAATATTCGTTTATGGCAAATGCACAGTCATGGAATGTCGTACTTTATGGGTTGAGTTGCGTATATTGTCCATGGGTATGGATCGTCCGTGGTTGGTGGGTGGCGACTTTAATGTGGTTTCCTCAACTAGTGAGTACTTAGGATCATCTTCCCGAAATCTCTCGGCAATGACGAAATTTAACGAGGCATTGGATGACTGCGGCCTATCTCATTTGCCTTTTATTGGCAGTGGTTACACTTGGTTGGGTGTTCGTAGAGGTAATGCAGTTTGGAAACGCCTGGACAGAATCCTAGGGAATATTGAGTGGTTTCTTTAATTTTCATCTTCAACGGTTTAGCACCTCAATAGAGCATCATGTGATCATGCCCCATTGTAGCTATCCATTCAAATGAGTATGACTAATAAACCTAAACCCTTCTCACGTTTCCAGCACATGTGGGTGGAACATAAAATTTTTTTAGACGTTGTCAAGAATAGTTGGAGCTGACCTGTTTGCAAAGCTCCAAGGGGAAGAGATATATTGGCGTCAGAAAGCCAATTGCATGTGGCTGGCAGAAGCTGATCAGAACACAACACTTTTCTGTGCTTCTATGACAACAAGGCATTCTATTTTGTCCCTTCGGCGTATAAAGGACTTTTCTGATTCTTGGCTTGAGTATTTATCTGATATTCGTCTGGAGATAGAATGCTTTTATAAGGATTTATTCACAAATAAGGGGGTCAAAGACTCAGAAATGGTTCAGCTTGTAGATTTGATCCCATCAGTATTTTCAGATGCTCAAAAAGCTGATTTGATGACTATGCTGAGCTTAATTGAAGTCAAGGAAGCTGTCCAGCAGCTAGATAAGGAAAGTGTAGAGGGCCTGGATGTTTTTTCTGGGTTTTGCTATGTATCTTGCTGGGATATTATTACAGAGGACTTATTCGCGGTAGCCTTTTTTTGTCAGAATTTTTTAAGGGGTTCCTTTGCTGAAAAGTATTGCTAGCGCTCTGCTCGTTCATCCCTAAAAAGGATAATCCTAGCTCTTTATCAGATTTTCATCTAATCTCGTTATGTAATTTTTCTAACGAGATTTTTTTCTAAAGTCTTGGCTAACAGGCTAGCAAAAGTTTTTCCTGGTGTGATCTCTTTAGAGCAATCTGTATTTGTGCAGGGTAGAACACTTGCGGATAATATTATCCTTGCCTAAGAATTATTTCCTTCAATAGACAAAAAGACTCGGGGCCATAATCTAGTGATGAAATTGGATATGGTGAAGGCTTTTGACAGAGTGACATGGCATTTCTTAGAAGCAGCTTTAGGTAAATTTGGCTTCCCTGCTAGTTTTGTGAAACTAATAATGAAAAATTTGCGTAGTAGTTGGTTCTCTTTACTAATTAATGGTGAGGTGTCCGGGTTTTTCCAATCCTCATGTGGGGTGAAGCAAAGGGATCCCTTATCCCTGCTTCTATTTTTCTTGTCTTCATTCGGAGGTTCTTTCTAGGGGTCTTAAGGCTTTTCCAGATTCGGGTTCAATATTGCCGTTTACAATTCCTCACGGATGGCCACCGGTGTCCTATTTAGCTTATGCCAATGATTTCATTATCTTCACACTAGGGGACAAAACTCGTTAAAGTGGCTATTGCATTTTTCAAAAATATACCAAAAAGGGTCTGGCTAGAAAATTAATTCAGCAAAAAGCTCACTGGTTTTTCCTTGGAGGGCTACTCGAGGATACATGCTTTCAATTCAATCTGTAGGGGAATGCGGAAACCTCACTTTCGATGTCTTATCTTGGCTACTCGATTTTCACTAGAAGTAAAACTAACATTCTCTTTGAGCCATTATTGTATAAGGTTAGAAAACGGCTGGAATGTTAGAATCAAAAACTGCTTTCGCCAAGTGGTAAGCTTATCTTGATTAAGCATGTTATCTCCTCTATTCCAATACATTTTTTATCCCTCCTTGACCAACCTAAAAGGGTGATCAAAACTTTGGTCAATGTTGTTTGGAATCCTATTTCTGGGGCCAAGCAGATGGAGGGAATAAACGACACTGGAAGCTTCGGAATCAATTTTTGCTTCCCTACTCAAGAGAACGGGCTGGGGCTACGCGACTTTTCCACCATTGTGAATTCATTTCCCTCAAATTGTGGAATAATTTTTACAGCTCTTCTTCTTTACGGGCTACTTTTATGCTAAGAGGTACCTCACAGCTTCGGTATCTTGTCCGTCAAGGGTTTGGCATCGCATGTTAAAAATCCGTGCTGTAGGAGAACTCAATTTTCACAAGCTATTCATTCTGGTGATGTGTCATTTTGGTTTAACAGTTAGTTTGGAGATGGTGTTCTTGCAGATGAGGTGGATCATGTTGCCTCTCCTAGTATTCTTATTAAAGATCTCTTTACCAATGCTCAAGGATAGAACTTAGAGCCCCTCGGTCAGAGCTTCTCGGAGGAAATTCAATCCAAGATTCGGGCATTTCCTAGTTATCTCTCCTTGGATAAGGACTAGGAGAATGTCGTACTAATATGGTAGCTAGCTCCCAGTGGGGTTTTCACTACCTCTTCAGCTTACGAAGTCATGAATGCACGTCGAAACAAATTGAAATCTCAGGAATACATTTGGAGTTTGCAAATCCCAATTAAAATATCCATATTTTCTGGAAGTTATTGAATCGTCTTCTTCCCCTTGCAAATGTCCTTATGAAGCTTCGTTTTAATTGCCCGTTTAAACATGGTTACTATGAATCACAAGACTCGTTGAAGCATGCTTTTGTTCACTATCGACTGGCTCGATCAGCTTGGAATCACTTTGAGGAACTCCTTGGTATTCCACACTATGAGGTTAATTCCATTCTTCATAAATTTCAAGCTTGGTGGATGCATTCCTTCTCGTCCGCAAACAGACAACTCAGCATACTACTTCTTCCTCATCTAATATCTTGGCATATCTGGTTAGCCCACAACGACCACTTTTTTAATAACCATTGGATACCCGAGTAGCACATTTGGTTGCCCGGGTTCACATTCTGTAGGCCCTGTTCCATTCACCCTATCGAGGTCATGAAGCCCTTGGGTAATATGCCTTTACCATGCAATTAGCAGTTTTGGTCTTCGCCCAAGTCGACTGTTGTTGCTTGGCGTAGGCATCTGGTGGGATGTTTTAAGCTTAATGTTGACGGTTTTGCTCTCGGCTACCCATTTCATTCGATGGGTGGAGGGATACTGCGAATTCTGAAGGTAATCCAATTTTTGCTTTCTCTATGTACTTTGGAATTGCCACAAATATGGAAGCAGAGGCTAGAGCTTTACTTGAAAAACTCAGATTGTGCCTCGGTAAGAATATCCAAGTGGCCCTTATTGAGTCGGACTCCCTCATACTTCACAACATGTTGCATAATGCAGCTTCAATACCATGGAAGATTGATCATATTATTCAAGAAATTTTTGGCTTGTGGGGGAAAGGTTCTTTTGTTTTTAACCAAATATACAGAGAAGCAAACAAGGCAGCTGATCACTTAATTAGTCTGGGTTCAAAGTCGATGGCCTCCGCAATCTTTCACTCCCATTAATTTTCCTTTGTCGGCTCGTGGTATTCTTAACATGGATCGTTAGGAAATCCCATTTATACGAGGGCATTCTCATACCTGTGGCTTTGGTGACCATGCTCAAAATAGTAGATAATTTTTGTCAGACATGTACTTACTTATTACGAAAGGTTTTGGTTGAATCCTCATATTTGTACTGAAATTTTCATATTAATAAAACTTAGGAGCAGTGCCCTCCCTCGACCGGTGGTTTGCCAAAAAAAAAAATAGTTTTATAACATGTTATTAGTACGAGACTCAAACTAACTGATGTTGAATTTTAAATCAACACAACAAAGCTATGTAGAACTTTCAATACAAAGAAAATACGTTGAACTTTAATTATCACAGCCAAGGTACGATTTAAAGATTTTGGATATTCTTTTTTCAGTCTTTTGTTTTTATTTCAATTGTATCAATATAATATTATTAGAATTTATTTTGATTCGTTTGAATCATGTCAAATTATACCTCAACTGGAAATTATGGCCCTTGGTATAATGGGCAAGAACTATCTATCTTAGATTTTAAATGTTGAAATTCATTCGAATTCCATGTGTCCTGAAGACACAATCAGAAAGGGATACTATATACAAGCAAGGCTAAACAAAATCTATAATTTTTGTCATTATATCCCTGAATGATTCAAAATTTTCCTATTTAAAAGATCCAGCAGATTTATGGGAAAATTATACATATCATTGATGAATACATATTAAAGAAAATATTTTCTACTTTTCTTTCCTCGAATATACTCCTAAAGAAGCAAAACTGAAATAGTCCAATTTTCGTGTCTTCTTATGATTGAATAAGATAATGGGCTATTACTAAATTGAATCTCGTTCAATTAATTATACTCCATTTTCTGAAGTGAATGTGAAGTTTAAATAGCACTTATGGACGTGGTGATGGTTAAAACCAACATATTCATGCTGATCATACTAATAAGCACTATTTTGGTTGTAGAACTACATCTCACACTACCAGAATGGTAGAATAGTGAAAAGATAAAAGAAAAAGAAAACAATCATAGACTAAGAATGATATGAAAAATAAACGTCATCGTTATGGCATGAAAAATCATTGGTTATGTACCTGCCGTACGTTAAATAGCCTTCTTGAATTTCATCAAGCATCATTGAAAGGCAATAAGAAAGCCATAGAAATAAATCTCGTCTAAAATGATTTTGATCATGGTGATTGCACTATTGGTTTCTTTCCTAAAGGAAATATTTACTGTTTGGTTGACGGTGAAAAGATCTAAGAAAGAAAATATCGTGATATTTTATTTAGCATGTTTTCATTATAGTTTTAAAATTCTATATGTCTTGTTCTTTTACATTAATTTGTTCTCTTGTATTGCTTTGTTATTGTATTTATTTGGTTTAATAAGAAATGTATGAATATACATTTAAATGTATCTAAGGTATGAGAATATATGCCTCCGACAGTACAACAATACAATTGATACTCAAAAGTAAGTATATAAATATTTTTCCCACATGAAGTCGGGAGAAACAAATATTAACACCATATGTGGTAGTGCAAAATTAATTGAACGCTCTGGTAAAACAAATATATATCTCCCTGAAGGAATAAAATTGGTTAGAAATAATGCACTGTTCTTTAAGTTTCGAAGAAATTTATTAAGGGTTAAAGATATCCGCCAAAAAGGATATCATTTTGAGATTGTAAATGAGGACATTATTGAGTATCCATGTAACATAAGAAAAGATATATGTTATGAAAAAGTTGCATGTCTTTCCTTTTGGTTTGTACCATATTAGTATAATTGAAGCATAGGATACAGTAAACTTGAAATTTACTGATTCAAATACTTTTACTGATTCAAAGTGTGATTGACCAATCGGTTCCAAATGATAAGAATCCTAGTCAGAGGAAAGGAGCAAATACTAAATATGGACATAGAATAGAGACAGGTACTCCTAAAGAGGTTGTAGACATAGCTAATCATAGAAACCCCATAAATAGGATCAGGTACCTGAATTAATGAAAATGAAGATATCTCGATAAGTTATGTCACTACTAAAAAAGATGGAACCGAAAAGATATTGTTATCTACAAAATATTATTGTTTATAATATCAGCTGATGTTTTCAATAGAAAACAAAGATCTTGAATATAAATTTGTTGAAAAATATCAACATAGAAATTATTCAAAGATGCAATATAAGAAAATTCACATTCAAGACGTGAAGACTTTGGACCTGTAGTCCAAATTCCTAAAGGTGTAGAGTTGATTGGGTATTAATATATATTCGTGCAAAAATAAAATGAGAAATGAAATTGTGCTATATGAAACACACCTTGTTGAGCAAAGTTTCGCAAAGATCTGGTATTAATTATGAAGAGATATTTCTCCAATGATGGATGCAATCACTCTTAGATATCTAATTTGTTTGGCAATTCATGAAATATTGAAATGCATCGATATTGAACATATTTTGTATGTCTCATTTGATATCAATATCTATAGTTTATGAAAGTCCCTAAAGGATTTAACATGCTTGAAGCATTTAAAGGTTCCCGAGAACATTGCTCAAAAAGGATTACGAAAATTCCTATATGGATTAGATTCAAGTAATCTAGGCCACTATATGGATTAGATTCAAGTAATCTAGGCGAATATGGTATAATCGCCTCAAAGAGTATCTCTTGAATAAAAGTTATAAAGATGACCTAATTTGCCTATGCAGTTTCACAAAAGGAACAAGATTAGAGTTTCTGATAACTACTATATATGTTGATGATATAAATATTATTTGAAATCCTAAAGAGCATCATTAGAACTCCTGAAGAGGTTCAATAGATAATGAATTTATATAAAAGATCTGGGCAAAGGTCTATAGTTCAAGAACCTATCGAACGAAATTTTTGTTCATGATTGAACTTATACCAAAAGGTATTAGAACGATTCTATATGGATAAAATACATTCATTGAGTACCTCAATGGTAGTAAAATTTGCTTGATGTGAAGAATAATAATTTTTCGTCCTTGTGAAAATGGTGAAGAATTTATGGTTCTGAAGTACTATATCTCAATCCTAACATGAATTGTAAATTCATTAGCAAGACCTAGTTCTTGTCCGATACGAAAATATTAGAATGATAATTAAGCATATACTCCAATATCTCTGAGACATTATTGATATGAGTCTATTTTGCTCAGATAAATTCAGATCAAAGTTAGTTGGCGATGCAGATGTTGGATATTTATTTGATCAAATATAAAGTTCGATCTCAAACGAGATATTTATATATCGAAAAATTGTCTTATTATGATGTTCAAAATTTAGTTATTAGTTCTTGCAATCATTGCTGAAATATCCAAGGGGGGTGTTATGAATTCTATAAAGGTGGATGTCCATTCGTCTTCCCAAGTACATCGGTTAATGTGATATTCATCCCCTTCAATTATGTGAAGGTTTATTGATTTTCATGATTCATGTATCATATTAAGTGTATATTCATGAATTCCCTATCTTATACCCACTCTATAAATATGGAATTGTGGTACCACATTTGTAAGTCTTTTATAAGACTTATGAAAGTTAATAATACAGAATATTGGAGAATTTCTTATTATTTCTCTGTCTACTTTTCTCTTTTTACACTTATAAATTTTCTACTTTAGTAGTTTTGTAGTCAAACTTAATAATCTTGATTTAGTTTTACAACAAGCTTATTTAAAAATAGTACACTTCCCCTGTGATCTAGGTCATTGGTTCGAATCACTAAGGGGATAGGTGGAGATCTACTGTACATCTTCTTTGGAAAAAAAAAAGGGGCTTATTCAAAAATACTTTTTGACTTAAAAATGTTTTAACACGTTATTAGACACTAGAAAAACCATATAAATTGGCCAAAATGTTTTAGAACAAAAAATATGAAAAATAAACCAAGTAATTCATAGTGACAGCAGCTTAATATTTTGTTATACGATTTGGGGAAATGAAGAAATGGTGGTTGTTAATTTAGATTATAAGATAAATTTTATCCCTGATGGATCTAAAATGGTTTAGACATTGAAAATTGGTTAAAAGGTAATGCTTTTTTTTTAATCAATTAATGGTTTTCTTTTGTTTTCAATTTTTTAAATTTGTTTTAAGAAAAATTTTATAAGGGCAATCTTGGAACTTTATTTGGATTATATTAGTAATTGGGTTTCTTTTGTTACTTAATACTTTGAAATAGGGGATATAAGTGTAATTATTTAAATTTGAATGGGGGTTTTAGCAAAAATATGCTAACCTACAGGAAAAAATGTAAAATTATCCCCTTTTTTAAAGGAAAATATGTCCACAAAGTTGGTTTTTTAAACAATTCTTGTAGTTTTCTCGGGCTTTACTCTGGGTGGAAGTTGGCCTAGGTTTTTTAGGAAACTATTCTGTCCATTTCAAGCATGGAATTTAGCCCTAACGTTTAGATGTATCCTTAGGGACATAGAGCAATTGAATGAGATAAGGGATGGGAAATTGTCGTGCAGTGAGTTCTGAGTTCAATTCCGAATAATCGGCTTATACTAGTCCTAAGGCTTGTCTAAATGACCTTTTTAGCAAATTCTATGCATGGATCGGGAAAGAATTTCAAGATATAAAGGGGTTGGGAAGTAGTTAAATTATTGGCGTCACTAATGGTGGATTACAATTTTATGGGATAGTAGTGGGATTGGGGACAATGATGGGAAGAATGGGTCAGTGAATGGAGGAAAGGGGGCTTGACGAAGTAGAACTTGAGTTTTTGTTTTTTTTTTTCAAAAACATCCTTTAATTCAGTGCATTTTAGTCAATATACATATATAATTAGTAGGTTTTATACATAGTTATAAGGGAACGGTCTTGTTTGGGAATCCTCAGGGAGGTAAATGCAGTTAACTCATGAAACAAAGAAACTATAGAAATAAACGTGGCTAAAATAAATCCCTCGTTGCTATCGGTAAGAAAACCATCAACCCAATAAAAAGCGCCCATGTAAGAAATCACTAAAAATAACACTTTTTTCTAGTCATATATTTGTTTATTGGGAAAATTAAATTAACTCCATTGGGAAATATTATGAAAAGTTTTTTAATTGAATGTTAAAGGGTTATATTAAAGGGTCAAATTGAAGACATTGGGAAAAAAGAAGAAATTAAAAGAGTTGTGAAATCATAACATATGATCGCGTTTCCAACTCGTCTGTACATTTTAATATGTGAACTCACGATAGTTATAAAGAATTCTGCACTTTAAACTTTAGATTTTTTATTCATTCTATTTCAGAAACATTAGTTTATGGATAACTCTAAGTAATTTGATGTGACAGTAACAAAAATCATATGCATAAAATCAGAAACTTCTAAACAAATTGTGCCATACTAAATAAATATTTAAAATATACATTTATTCTTCAACAAAACACTGAAGTGTTAATATTTGACGATTAACAAATTCATGCTTCAACCATTTGAATCAGAATCATTTTAAATATTACTCTCTCACTTAATCCAATTTCTTTGATGCCAAACATGTCATACCATCTTCAATTGATGTCTCTTATATATTTTCTCAACTTTTCAAACATATTTTTTATCATTTAATATATTCTTATTTACTCAACTTTTCTCTTAGTTTTATATCGTCCACAAAGCTATTTTATATTTAAAAAATACAAATATTTATTTAGCTATCTTCATTGAGTTGTTTGCAAAATTGAACTAAACTCAAGAAATGCCATGATTATCTGACTGTTTGAAAGAAATTAATAATCAAATTGACAAGAATCATAAGTAATTTATAGACAAAAAAGTCATAAATGATTGAAGACATGCCACCCTTGTTATGCACTATTTGTTAAAGGAAAAAGCAACTCGATTGAGAATCATAATGTGAAATGTCTTGTAGATAAATATTAAAGAATCAAAGTAAAGACATGATAATCGAGAAAAAAAAAAAAGAAGAAGAAGAAATTAAGAAAGTTGACATAAAATAACAATATATCATAGGGATTTCAACTCATCTTATGTATTAATTTGTTAGCTCACAATAGTTATCAAGAATTATGCACATTTAAACTTTAGATTTTTATGTATTCTATTTCATAAGCATTGGCCTGTGAGTATCTTTAAATGATTTGTTGTGACAGTAACAAAAATGTTATTCACGGAAACATAAATTCATCAAATAAATTGTGTCATGCCAAAGAAAGATATGTAAAATATATTTATTCCTCAACAAAAACTATGAAGTATTCATATTTGATGATTAAGTCCATGCTTCAACCATTTGAATAGGAATTGTTAAAGAACTTAGGTTTCCATCCTAAAATCAATTGGTGATGAGTGGTGTGGCCTAGGAACTTACGAACTAGTCTTGGATCTTTAGGCTAACAGATGTGGAATATTTATGCTTTGACACCCCATCTCACACTTGACTTGGGTGAGTTGAGAACCTGTTATGTGGATTAGACATGGATTAGACGTGGATTAGAACTTGTTACGTGGGTTGGACATAGACTGGAACCTATTACGTGTCTGAACGTGGACTAGAATCCATTATGTGGGCTGGACGTTAGAGAGAACCTGTTAGAAGGGTTTGGACGTAGACTGGAACCCGTTACGTGGGTCGGACGTGAGAGAACTCATTGGAAGAAGCTAGACAAAACCCAAGGCATGTGTGAATGTAAGAAAAAATGAGGCTAGCTCTAATACCTTGTTAAATAATATAGGCTTTCATCTGAAAACTAATTAGAGATGAATGGTGTGGCCTAGAAACTTATTAACTAGTTCAGGATCTTTAAACTAACCGATGTGAGATACTTATATTTTAACAGGAATCATTTTAAATATTACTCAAATTAATTTATTCATTTTCTTTGTTACCAAACCTGTGATGTGTATTGAATAGACAGATCCTCTTCTATTTTATCAGTCAATATATTTTAATTTACTCAAGTTTTTTTTCTCTTGGTTTTATATTATCCAACAAGCTATTTTATGTTTAAAAATCACAAATATTTATCTTTTGAACATTGGGTTCATTACAAACTAAATTCTTAAATTCTAAATTTAATTCCATGACGGTTAATAAAAAGTTTCGAGTAATTTGAGAAGTAAAAAATTATACCAGACGTCTTGTGGTCTGACTTGAATCTAAGTAGTCTTATTTTTAGTATATCTCAATATCATTTATATACCTTCTTTTCAGTAGCTACTCATTATTATAAAGTTAGTTTGAAATATAAAGTATCAAAAATATTAAATCAACTCATATTTTTATTTTATATATAGTATTGATACAGATATAGATGGATAATTATTTAGGTTAATCAAAATGATAATAGATTAACGGTAGAGCATCCACTATAGTTTAACAAACAATAATAAGAATGGATATCATTACTAGTGAAACCCATTCCTCTCTATGATACCCCTGAACCAAATAGATCCTTTATCTATTCAACATTGTCACTTTTTCTACTTGCATTAATGCATTGACACAAGCTTATCACACAAAAAATCACTCGTCTTGGTATGCAAATCTAGCAAATGTCGATGAAATCTAATCGTTGATATGAATTTTAGTTATTATGTTGGTTTGAATCCTTCCACTGAATTGATACAGAATCTTTATCATTTTCATGTTTATTTAGGGGGTGCTTGGTCTACATTCCGGAATCGAAATTAGAATTGAAATCATACATAAACTTTAACAATGGGATCTGACTACTATAATATAAAATTTACTAGTGATTGGTTGATATACTTAGAAATGGGTACCATTCCACCTACAGCTTCCCAAACCAACCCAACCAATCTAGTTGTTGATCAACCCTTTCTGCTCAAACGGCAAAATTTATCAACAGGAAGATCATTCCCTAAAAAATTCTATTATTTGGCTCTTGGTGCCCACATCATCATAATTGAGACCATAGATTTTAGGAACATCATTCATTGGAAACTGAAATGAAGGGATGAAGGAGAAAGAAGGGAAGAGGTGACTTCAAGATGAGGAGGGGGTAGGGGTGGAGAGCTACAATAGGTTAGGAGGAAGGAAGAGGAGAGAAGAGCTTCAAGAGGAAGGAGGAGGAAAAAAAAAGGAAAACTGAGAAGAATTTCCAAAGGAGGATAATGGAGGAGGAGAATGAGAGAAATGAGGGCTATTGGTGTGGAAAGGAAAGGAGAAAAGAGAGATAAAAAAAATATTTTTTACTCCACATTTGGGAATCAACACAAAACCCTCTCCCCCCAATTCACTTGTGCATGGGGAGTGGTTATTTTTCGGGTATGATTCTAAAATTTCAATTCTCATACCCAATAACCAAGAAATAAGTATGGGTTTTACTCCATTCCTGATTTCCATACCCTGCAACCAAGCATCTGCTTATTATTTCAATGATAGTGTTCTGATTAGACATTGGAATGGGCATAGTTGGCTGGTTAGACTACCTGACAGCCTAAGTATTGTAGCAGGTTGGTCCCACTAAGTATCTGGGGTTGGATTAGTCTGATTTTAATAACTTGTTAACCAGTCGGGTCCGACTAGCTTCCCAACTCATGATAGGCCTATCTCTCCCCTACCTACCCCGTTGACTAATCATTTTCAGGCTTTTTTTTAAATAAAAAAAATTGCAACATTTTATGTATCGACTTTTTTGTAATAACATTTATGCATTTTTCCTATTGCACTAATATACAATAATTTGTAGTAAGAAGTAATTACAATAAAGTATTAGTTCATAATAACTTCAATTAATAAGTAACAACTTGGATTACTTACTAATAACTTAGAATAACGAAGCAATAACTTTTACTACAAAAACTAAGTAATTACAATAAAGTATTAGCTCATAATAACTTCAATTAATAAGTAACAACTTGGATTATTTACTAATAACTTAGAATAAAGAAGCAATAACTTTGACTACTAAAACTAACTTCAAATAAAGAAAGCAATAACTTGCACCGATAAGTAATAATTTGAAATAATAAGTAATAAATTAGAATATTATGTAATAACTTGTTTTAATAACTAATTAACATGTTTCTTTTTTCTTAGTTATATATAACTCATGCTGATAAATATTGAAAAATGATGTATTAATTGATAACAACTTAGAATAACAGGTAGTGACTTGAACTATTGACGAGTACTCCTTTCATTCTATTTTATTTGACATAGTCAAACTTGCACACAGTTTAAGAAAAAATAGCGTGACCCACTAGTAAGATATTTTTTCCATCATTGTTCTTGAATATTAAGATACAAAATTTGTTTGTTGATTTTGGAGTTTCAAATTTTGAAATGACTTATGAGAGCAATTAATGTTTAAACATGAATTTAAGGTTATGTCTTTGGGATTCGCATGAAGCATAAAATAGGTAAAATGACCTCTAAAAATTTGCCATTTTAAGGAGTGACAAATAATGTGGGACAAGCTGAATAGAAAGAGTGACATATAAAATGGGACGGAAGGAGTCTATCTTTGAGTAATAAGTAATAATTTAGAGTATTAAGTACTAATTTGAAATAAAATAAATAATAACTTGGTATAATTTCAATAATTGAAAGTGGGCCAATCCAAGGGCCAACTTGTGGGGCCAGCCTGAACCCTACACGCCCTATCTCGTGGAGGGTCTGACATGCGGGTGGCGGTCTTGAGTCAAGTATTTGTATTTCTAGACTAGTCCAGCACATCCTGTTTGGGAAGCAAGTTCGACACAACTTGCCCCATCAAAAGGCCTAAACCTGACACGCTACACTGCCATGTTTAGTTTTGATGCCACAAGTATTTTTGCTTCAATGCATATTTATTAAATCTGGCCCGGAGAGGAACCCCGCGAGAGAGGTGGATCAACGGATTATTGGTTCAATGGGTGGATTACTAGTTCAATCGGTGGGTCACTCAAATATATTTTTTATTAATATATAATATCTATAAATTATTAAATACAAGATATAGAGTGAAAACATTGACAAAAATATATTTTATTAAAAAAATTTAAGTATAAATGTAACTTTTCAATATTTACATAGCCTTTTTACATGAAGAGTTAAAAAGGAGTTAAAACATAGAGTGGAGTTCGGAGAGTATATAAATAAAAAAGAGACATATAATAATCAAAAACTTATATGGTTAGGTGGTAAGGCCTTTTATTAGGTCTATTTAAGAGGTCTTTTGTTCAAAACTTGATTATTACAATTTGGTTTTTTCTTCAAAGAAACAAACCTACCGGGTTTCTCCAAACTCGGCAGGGATCCCGAGTTTACCGATTGAATTGCTGAGTTGCACAAAACTCGGTGGCTTCCTTCCTTGTTCGGTCATCAAAGGAACCCAACCGGTCTCATGGTCAGTTCACCAAGTTCACCGGTTGAACCGCCGGGTCGTACCGGATTCAATAACTATGCTTCAACGAACTTTTTTGTACACTTGAAAATTGATATAGAGGTGTTAAATAATTTTTTGTTGTTTTTTTACAATTAAGAAAGAAGGTTTAAATAGATATATGTGTATAAGAGACATATATATATATATATATATAATCTTAAAAACTTGAAAGGGAAAGTAACAAACACTCATGTGTGCATTGTCCCGTATGCCTTTTAGAGAAATTTTAGATTGTTGAGGTTAACTTGTTAAAATTGATGAGTTGGTGTCTGGCTGGTGGATTAACAATTAGATTACTGTGGCTTTCTCACTACTTTCTTGGCATCTTCAGAAGAAACCCCCTCTCCCGGCATTTTCTCCTCCTTCTTTCTTACCCTCTGCTTCTCTTTCTCCTCTTCAGATCCATTCCTCCTCTTTCCTCATCCTTCTATCATCTTCTCAGTTTGGCTTTTATTTTCTGTTGTTCTCTAACAAATGCATCTCACAACCAGACACTTATACACATGGACAAAACACACACAATCAAATGTTCTACAAAGCCAACAACTTATATCTAATTTTCCCAAGAAAGATATCTTTAATGAAATATTATATACATGTGAATTTCTTTTTGGCAGAATTCCCTCATAATTTTTTTTTTTTAAAAAAAATTCTTGGCATTCAAGAGGCTGAAGATCTATTTTTTCTTGAATTGTTTAGGGACTGAAGAAGATATTGGGCTTAAATAAAGGATCCAAGGTGATCGAGACATGCTTAAATTTGGCTTCAAAAATAGTTCAATAAGTAGGTTCAATTTATCTTTTTGAATTGTTATCTCTATTGTTCTTCTTGATATTCTTCATTTGTTGGTAGTTTTGTGAATTCCCTTCTTTCTTCTTATTTTATGATTCTTGATCTAAATTTTTGTGGCTTCTTTCTGTTGTTTACAGCGATTGAGCTGTTATCCCCTCATTTTCGGTGGTTATATGGGGAAGATTACTTCACCTACTACATTTTATGCGACCGCAAGAGGAATCGCTGCAGCTTTCATATTCGTATTTTGGTCTTTTGGCTATATTCATCTATGTAAAAAAGCTTCAGAAAGCAGCTAATGAACCTTCAAAAGTGAGGAATTATTATTTTTGGGAACATATGACATTTAAGATTTACTTATTGAATATTAGAATTTAACTGGCATTTGCTATTCTTTGCCCAAATATGTTTATATTTTATTTGGAAATATAAAAAATACAATGCACCTGCATTCAAGATTGTCCTATATAAGTGACTACATTTGATTTTATTTGTCTACATTTCAAAATACAAGAACTCTTCCGGAGTTGGGACTTCCTGTCTTGCTAAAATAAGTAGATTAGAATTTTTGTTTGCATAATGGTATTGACACTCTTATTATCAATATCACCAACTCTTCTTTAAATGCAATAGAAAACCTTGAGCTTTCTATTGTTATTTTTCTTTTTCAAATTTTGTTTTTCAGTTTAAGAATAGAAAAGAACAATGTTTGTTTATAGCTCACATGCAAGATGTGTGTTCATTTCCAGTAACAACTCTTTTTTTTTTCACATTGGATTTTCAATCAATAATCTTTTTATACAAAATCTTTACAAAAATCTGAAAATAATATGAGAAGAATAATTTTGTCATTTGACACATTTTATATCACCAATTATATTCAAACTTTCCCGGTAGCCACATATCACCACCATAGGAATGTATTTCTCCCGATTAATGAGATACTTTTACTTTGGCTGGCATTCTAGAGAAGTCCTCATGAAACATTTCTGCAATGCAAGAGAACGGTGTTTCAAAATATCCAACTGAAAGTGTTTCTTTATTTGTGATTGCGGGTGTTGTTTTGCTCCATCTTATCTTATCATGCTTTGTTTTGTTATTTAACTTCTTTCAGATTTTGCTGTTTCTAGGTAATATAGGTCTATTTTTATTTGTAGAATTCACTAATTTGACTGGAATTTGTTTTCTTTTGAAATATACTTATTCTTTCAGGTTTTGCTATTTCTGGGTCCTATAACTATAACTTCTCATGTCATGTATGCTCGTAGGAGGCTGGGATCTACACCTACAATTGATTGCTGATACAAAGTCACAAGGTTAAAATAATTGGAAATAAGTTATGCATATGGTAATATCTAAAAGTTCGGATTGCTCTATGCATACTAACTATGTTAATCCAATTTATCTTAAATGACATAAAGGAATTACCTATAGTATTAGACACTCAAATTTGCTGAAAAATTATGGTTACAGGTTTAATTTTTTTTTTTTTAAAAAAAAAAACTAAGAGAAAAAGTACTGGATAATTTGATAGTTATTGTACAATATAATATGATTCTTTGTTTATTTTCTTAGAATTTTGGTGTCTCAAGTGTAAGAGATGATTTTTAAAAGTAAGCTCTTATTCCTATTACCTTTACGTTTTCTAGATTATGGAAGCTAAAATTTATTAAGGTGCACACTCTGTCTGGGCCACTTAATAGACTATTTAAGTTAAAGCAAAGTTATCATACTTAGAAATGATAATATTTATAAGCTATTTAGTATTAAAAAATTTCAGTACTTTTGAGAATTCTGTTTGGTCCTACCCAAATTCCTTTAATATTGCTTTTTGTGATCTACGTTATAGTAGGACTATTCACTAATAGAATGTAGTTTTGAAATCTTATTGCCCTCTCTTACTCATTTTTGTTGTTGTTGGCACACTTTTTATATTACAACTATGGTATGTTTGGTTTCTGTTCTTTGTATGCATGAACTATATAACATGAAAATTAATAGTTGATGCTTTGCTTTCAATTAAAGGCCAGTACTTCAACCATTGGATGTAGTTAATCTGGTTTTAAGTTTGACATTATTCTTGATGTGCACATCCATACTATATAAAATTTAGGCACATAGAAGCAACTGTCTCATGTATACTGCTTGTAGGTGCATTAATCTCATTTTCTAGACATATGTATATGTCAAATATCCTTTTGGGCAAACATATCAAGATAACTATTATGTTGTGGTAATGTTGATTTTTTATCTTTTTAATCAATAAGGGTGTTCATCCAATACACAATTTTTTTTAACTTGCAGCAACATATCTTTAGACTTATAATATAAAAAGGGTTCTCACAATAACTTTTATTAAATACGAACAAATTTATCCTAATTATGTTTTAATAATATCATCCTTAAAATCTTATTACATTCAAGAAGGAATAATTTTATCAAAAACTTAATAATATACTATATTGCAAAATGATAACAAAGTTTTAAAATCATTATTCTTTGCATACTTTCAACATCATTTTTAAATGATGGCATGTAATTATATTACATTTAAAAGTACTTTAATACTCTGTTTTCTCCTTTTACAAGTACAAAAGATAACAAAATTTTAAAATCATTATTCTTTGTATACTTTCAACGTCATTTTTAAATGACAATATAATTATATTACATTTAAAAGTAACTTTAATAGTTTGTCTTCTCCATTTACAAGTATGCTTTTGATTGCTCTAAGTGTTATTTTCATTTTCTAATGTAGAAAACAACTCCAACTTTCTTTTATTATGTGACATTCATAAATTGTTTTGAGAAATTGCATAAGTTTAAAAAGATTATTCAATGAATAATATAATCATGTAAGTAGCTCAAGTTGAATATTGGTTATATTAGATAAAATACTAAAGTAAACTGCCATGCTCTGTGAGAAGTTACGGAAAAATATTGTGGGTAACATTACTTTTAGTTTTTCAATTTTTTTTATTTTTTATCGATCACTAACAAACTATTGATTTTTTTTACTATTTATGTATACAGTATTAGAAGAATTTCATTTATTTCCAAATTATTACTATCATACACATTTTTAATTTTCAAAAAATAATTACCTTTTAAATTAATTTTAATAATTATTTATAAGAAAGAAACATAAAGATTTTAATAAAATTTAATAATATTGGTCCCAAATCTTGTTCTTTCTTTTAATTTCTAGCATTGTAAAAAAAATTTATATTCTTACTTAGTTTTATTTTGTTTAATTACTAAAAGTTTTAGCCATCGTTATTATTTCACTAAAATCATTTTTATAAAAATTACACACAGATATATACACTTTTAAAATAAAAAGGTATGTATGAATATAAATACTTTTTTATATTTCCTTTCGTAGCACATGTTTTCAAATTATTATATTAAAAAATTAATATTTTAATATTCATCATCCTTTATGTATTAAAAAATTTACTATAATAAATTACGTTACTAACTCGATACTTTTGAATTTATCTTTATATTATCAAGTAATCTTTAAATAAAAAAAATTTATTGATATACATTTATTTAAGTACTTTATCATTATAACTACCAAATAATCATTGATTAGCAAAAATAACAAGAAAAAGTATGATAATGTCAATTCAGTTATAAAAACAGCAATATGCTTTTAAACTCAAAAATCACATTTTATAAAAGTACCACAATTCACTAAAATGAATAAAAATATATATATTTTATAAAAAAAATTACAAATTTAAATTTTGGTCGAAATCATTCAATAAGATTAGATGATTATACTAATTATAAGAGGTAACAAACTTATTAATCAATTAAATAAATTAACATTTTTTAATTAATTACCCAATATAAGCATTCTGATCGAAATTCAAAAAATGATAAGAAAACTCATTTCTACTTAACACATATGGATAAATGCAATGAGAAATAATATGCAATTTTTAGTTTACTTACTTATATCAACAATAGTAGATATCATGAAAATCAATTATTACTTATATTATTTATATAAATAAAAATAATTAGTGTAAAAAAATCATAATATTTAAATCTATTATTACAAATATTATTTATTTGATTTGATTTAATTATTAAAAATTGCATGCTATTATCTTGATTTTACTAACGTTATCTTAGTTTATAAATTAAATACATTTACATGTTTATCCATGCATAGTACGGATTTTCCTGCTAGTATATATAATATGTATATAAAGGTAACTGCTTAAGAAAATGAGGAAGTAGTTAAAGACCACTTCATAACGCGGTCATAACTAAAAAAACAAGAGCCACCACTTCATAACGTGGTTATAACTAAAAAAATGTGAGCCCGAAAAACAGAAAAGGAAACTAAAGAAACCAAATTACGCATGCAAAATAGGAAACGGCCATGCACAAAGTATGAGTAAAAGTCAAAACAAAAGGGTATAAAAGAAATAATAATAAAAATAAAATAAAATTGTGACTAAATCTGGCATGTTGACCACTTCATGCATTACAGTTAGCCGAATGTGGCCACGTCTTGGAATTCTCAAAAAATTTGCCACAGAATAAATAATATACTCCCTCATCAACCATGATCAAGTGGAGTGGTGGGAAAAAAATGAGTCTTCAAATTTCTATATAAAGACACCAAGAGCACAAAAATAAAAAGGGGATGAGAGCATAAAGAGTATTAGGCAAAATGTAAGCAGAGAATTAAGGCCAATTGCAGTATACAGAGAAGAAAGATTATACTAGAGGTGGTGGTGGGCCGAGCCAAGCCCGTGATTGATTGTCACGGGCCGGTCTTAGGCTGGTTGGCGGGCCGGGCCGGGACAAGGAATGGTTGGCCCGTAACCGGCCCTCAGGGTGGGCCAGCCCGCGTGCTGGCCCACGAGCTGGTCCTCCAATATAAGTTCTTACTTAAATTTTAAAAATATTTTTTCGAGAAATTTACATGTTTACTTATTAATTATTAATTTAAAATCATTTACTTACTATTCATTAGTAATTTATTAAATTATAACTTATTAATTGTTCGAATTACTACTTACTAGTTAATAGTACTTTATTAATCAAAATTGGGAATACTTATATATTAGACCAAGTTATTAGTAATTATTAGTTCATAATCCAAACTAATACTTATTATTCAAAACTAATACATTTCTAGAAATTTAAATTTTTACTTATTAATTATTATTTTAAAATTAATAACTTATTAATTTAAAATCATTTACTTACTATTCATTAGTAATTTATTAAATTATAACTTATTAATTGTTCGAATTACTACTTACTAGTTAATAATAGTACTTTATTAATCAAAATTGGTACTTATATATTAGACCAAGTTATTGGTAATTAAAGTTCAACATCCAAACTAATACTTATTATTCGAAACTAATATATTTCTAGAAATTTAAATTTTTCCTTATTAATTATTATTTTAAAATTAATAACTTATTATTTTAAAATCATTTACTTACTATTTATTAGTAATTTATTAAATTATAACCTATTAATTATTCAAATTACTACTTACTAGTTAATAATAATACTTTATTAATCAAAATTGGTAGTTATATATATTATACCAAGTTATTAATAATTAAAGTTTAAAGTCCAAACTAATACTTATTATTCGAAAATAAAGTTCTTAGTTAATATTCAAAAACCAAAGTTCAAAATTAGTTATTAGAATTTTATTATTACAAATTAGTACTTATTTGACCAAGTTATTTCTTGGTTGTATAAGTCAATACTTATTATTATAACTTATTATTTGTTAATCATAGAGTAAAAAATATTTAATTAGGAAAAAAACCACCTTGAGATGGTGGGGGGTTTGACATAGACCCCTACCATGTATATTAATATTATAAAAAAATGTACAAGGAGGGAGGCATTGAACCTTACCTCCAAATCATTACAAATTATAAAACTAATATAAAAATTTAAATAAAATTAATAAGCTATTTACTACATACATAAGGAGGGGGACATAGAACCTTACCTCCAAACAAAAATTATTAAACATTAAAATCCTATGTATACTATATATCAATTTGGTGAACTACTACTACCTTCATCTTCGTCGAAAGGGATATCTTGCATCATTAATCCTTGTTTTCTTTGTTCAGCTTCTAACCAATCCTTTAAGCACACCAACATTTCTAAAGTTGCAGGTGTCATTCGAGCCTTTCTATCATCTAAAACTCTTTCACCTGCACTAAAAGCACTTTCCGATGCAACTGTAGAAATCGAAATTGTTAACAAATCCCTAACAATTTGAGATACAATAGGATATTAACATTTATGCTTTCTCCACCAAGAAAGAACATCAAAATTGGGATTGAACTCGTCATCTCCTGTATGTAATGGATAACTTAAATATTGAGTTATTTCATTAGTATTTCCAATTCTCGATCTTTTTGAAGCAAAGAGTAGTTGGTGAGGATCAAAATGTGTTCTAACATTTATAAAAGGCATAGCATATTGTGAACTTGATGTAGATGAACTAGAAGATGCACCTTGTTGCGTGGGGGAGTTTTGTTTGTAAATTTCATATAATTCATCAAAAGTTGTTTTAGTAGTTTCTATGAATAACTGTTTGTTTATGATATTTATGGTACTATGATTATTAAAATATTCAATGAAAGCATTTAACTTATACAATTTATTACATGGATCAATAACACATGCCAAATGATACAACAATGGAATATTTTCATAATACTTGTCAAATTTTTCTTCAATTGTGCTAATCATATCATCAAAAAACTCATTCCTTTTATGATTAAAAAAAATAACTTTAATAACACTTAGTTCAGGTAAAACAGCATGAGATGAAGATCTATAAGTAGCGGAGAACAAGTTTGTAGCATGCTCAAATTGTTTTAAAATTTCTACTATTGTTTTAACTCTATTAAAATCCTCCTCGTCCAAATAACTTGCATTAACTGAACCAATGTGCTCGTTGTAAAATGCGGAAAGTAATTTTTCATAACCAAAAGTACTTGATAACATATGACAAGTAGAATTTCACCTAGTGAGTACATCTATTGGAAAATGTTTAGGTTTCATGCCATTTTCTAAATAAAGTCGTTTGAAATATCTTGTTAACGAGCAGTAGATGAACGGATAAAACAAATAACACTTGTAATTGGACTAATAATATCTTCAACCATTTTTAAACCATCTTGAACACAAGTATTAAGTACATGACATGCACATCTATTATGAAATAATTCACTACCTAAAATAGGTTTGAAAATATCTTTTAACATAGCCACGCTTGCAGTATTATTTGAGGCATTATCAAAAGAAATGGATATAACTTTTTCAAGGAAACCATATTCATAGACACAATTAGAAATCAACCTTGTAATTTGGAGGGCATTGTGAGGGTGTTCAAAAAAACTAATAATTCCCTTTTGTAGATGCCAATCTACATCTATCTAATGTGCAGTGATACAAAAATAATTTTCATTTGTGATTGCTTTCCAAGAATCGGCAGTAAAGGCAACTTTACAATTAGTCGATGCAATAGTAGCTATCAATTCATTTTTCTTTTCCTTATACATTCTTTTAATATCACTTCTCAAAGTACTTCTCGGCAACCTTTTTAAGTTGTGGGTTCACAGCTTCGTCCATGTAGTATTCTAAATTGGAACTTTGACTCAAAATAAAAGGCAATTCATCTCTAACTATCCATTTAGCCATTTTCTCTCTATTTTTTTCATGTGAATATTTAAAATTCCCCGTTACCATACCTTGTGTGATATAAATTTGTATTTGAACCATTTTTTATTTTTCTTGAGCTTCACTATGATTTTTACTAATGTGCCTATTAAGTGTTCCGGTTTCCCCTCTCTTTTTGTGCTTAAATGATACAGGTGGAACACATAATTTACAAGTAGCAGTTTTAATTTCTTCATCTCTTCCAAAAAATTCCCAAACGAGACTTTTCGTTTTAGTAGTAGTGAGTTGTTTACTAGGTGCTTGTTTATTTTGGTTATCTATATCATCTAAATCAACAAATATTGTAGGACTATCTAGTAGGGTGTGGGGTGTTTGTGATCCTTGTTCCCTTTTCTTGTAATAGAAATTTTTTTTCAATAAAGGCAAACAAATAAAGTAATAATGTGAAAACTAAAGATGCAAGCTACTACATTTTAAAATAAAAGAATATAACAAAATAATAATAAAGAAAAAAAATAAGAGAGTTGATAAAGACAATTAATAAATTAAAAAGTATGAAAAAATCAACCTGGAAATTGAAATGTTGAATTTCAATTTATACACTTGAGTACTTGAACTCCACTTGAGCACTTCACTACTTGAATTTTGGATAAATATCCAAATCTTCAATTGAGCTCTCAACTTAAGATAATTTTAAATTTCTAAAATACTATATATTATAATTTAAGTAGTATGAAAGAAATTATAATAGCACTTGGAGATAGAATTAGAGAGTAGAAAGAAGAAATAAGAGAAAGTAGAGAGAAATTATTGTGTGATTTGTTGGAAAACTTGTGTGGTATTTATAGAAAAAAATTTCCAACATTACCCCCAAAAACTAGCCGTTTTATAGCTATTAGGGGGGTAAAACTGTCATTAACTGTATTTTTGAAAAAATAAAAAAATTCAACGGTCAGCCCCCGGGCCCGACGGGTTTGGCACGCGGATCACTAACGATCGGCCCCTTGACCAGCCAACCCGTTGACCGTGGGCCGGTCACGGGCCAATTCCGTGCCGAGCTACGGGCCGGCATTCCATGGCCCAGGCCTGGCCTAGCTCCCGGTCCCTGGCCTAGCCCGGGTTACTACAGTAACTCTCCGGCTGGGCCGGCGGGTTGGCCCAGCCTATTGCCACCTCTAGATTATACTGTATATCAAAGGTAAAAATTCAATAGGGTATATTCTTTCTCAAAACTCTTTGCCTCTATATTTGTTTTCTGACTCTAGTAATGTCTCTGTTATTTATGTTACAATGACGAACTTCCTACTCATAAAGAGGAGATCAGGATAAGCAAAAAGAAAAAGATATTAAGATATATTTGATTCCCATGACGAGACGAAAATTAGTATCAATTATCCCTATTTTATTTTGAACAAATGGATTCTAGCTCAAGAGATTTTCAATTTCAATTCAAATTTTGAACATAAGCTTAATTAGTATAATCTGATGCATGCAAAGGTAATAGGCAAATGTTTGGATCGTACTTATAATCAAATTATGTCAACATTAATTTATATACACACAAATAGCCTATTTGTTACTAACGGATCTACTAAAATCATATTGCATATGTTTACTACTAGAAATCAAGTCTTCAGCTTATTGTGTTAATATATCTTGCTCTGCTATTTTTAAGGCATTAAATTAACTTGTTATTACTATTATCCATATATTTTTTTTAACGCCTAAAATGGAATTGATTGGCTTTAGTGTGCACAAAATTAAATAAACTTGTTTTAGTACTGAAGTAAGTTCACTTATATAAAAAATTACTCTCTCGCTCAAATTTGTCTTTCTAGGCACTAAATAAAATTAATTGTCATTTAAGGAACTAAATAAAATTAATTTAGTCTTTTTAGACACTTAAATTAATCAGCCTTAGTACTCACAATTACCTTTTAAGGCTCTTGATAAAATTAAATTACTCGATTTTGGTGCCAAAAATGCCTTTTAAGGCACAATATTAAATTAATTGACTTTAGTGCTTAAAATTACCTTTCATGGTAATAAATTTAATTAACTGGTCTTTGCGTTCTAAATTTGTCTTTCAAGGCACCAAATTAAATTAATCAGACTTAATGCCTAAAATTGTCTTTTAAGACAATAATAAATTAAGTAGTTTTAATGTCAAAATTACCTTCTATAGGAATAAATTGACCTTAGTGTCTAAAATTACCTTTTAAGGTATTATATTAAATCAATTGGATTTAGTGCTCAAAATTACTATTTAAGGCATCAAATCAAATTAATTGGCCTTAGTAACCAAAATTACCTTTTAAGATAATAAATAAAATTAATTGATTTGGCCTTCATGCCCACATTGCAATTTACGGTACATAAAAATAAAAACATGAATTGGATAAGTCTTTGAACTCATCTAAATTATTTTGCCTTTAATGGCCAAATTCCTAGGTGAATTTAAATATCAACTACTTCAAATGGCTAAAAAGAATTAATATTTAAAAATAGTAGTTCACCTAGAACTACATGTTACTTGATCACAATCTGGATACATAGTAAACCCCTCTAAAGGGTTCATCTGCAAAAACTATAAAATATATTATTTTGTAGAGTTTTTCCATCAACTAAAATTCCACTAAATTAAAATTGGTTAAAATTTAAGTAACGTCAAAAGTTCAAAAGGAGTTAAAATTAATTTATTTTCTCATTAAACTAAAAACAACACCCGAAAAGCAAGTTAATTTTGATTTACATGAACTACGTGAGGTTTGATCTCGATAACGAGTACATAGCCTGAGTATATTATTCAGGTGCAATCCCAAAATAATATTATTTAAAATTTCCCTATTCTCATTTATACAATTAGAGGTTCAATTAATTAATTTATAATTAGAATCAAAAATTATTTCTCTTAAAATTGGAGAATATAATTAAGAGATTTAATATTTTGAATGGGTCCAACTCACATAAATAAAAACTTGCACTAGCAAATCGTACGAGTGAGACAAAGTTGAACGAGAATTTGATTCATAAAAGATTAAAGTTTTGCCTAACATGATTTTTGCCATGCTTGGTAGGACCCATTCTCCTTTTCATCTCTAATTATTTTAATTAATTTTATCATGTCATGTAGAAGGTTTAAGATGGCACCAAAGATCGTGATTCATTTTCATAAGCTTCCAAGTGCCAAACGAGAAAGAAGGCAGGGATCAAAGAAGGGCGATTACATGGTGATATTTAGAATGGAATGTCCAAAGATTTCTCTAGAATTGACTACATTCCAATTTGCTTTGTTGGAAACCGCAAAGGTTTCTGAGGTGAAAAAGAAACCCGCACCGACCACCAAGGCTCTGAGGGGGCAAAAGAAAGTCATCCCAACAGCCGTAACTATAAAGGAGCAAAAAAAGGTCACCTCGGCTATTAAGAGGCAAAAAGATCTCATTCCGACAACCAAAGCTATCAAGGAGCAGACTTAAAGAAACTTACCCCACTTGTGACTGCCAACACTGAATGGGGCAAAAAAAAAATGCTCTGATTGTTAGAGCTACAAAGGGGTAAGCTAGGAATGCTCCGAAGGTGACATCATTCAAGGAGATATGTTGATGGTAGAACCCGAATGACAACTAGAAGTCCAGTTACCCGATAACACAATTCCCTCCATGTCCAAGAGAATACAAGCCGAAGTTGACACTTTAAATAGCTCGAACCTTGTTGTCAACAATGATAAAAAGAAGTTTTTATTTGAAGAACACCTCCTGTCCTAGGCTCAACTTGTGGTGTCATCGGCTCCTCCTCAAGGCTACAGCCTATAAAGCTCTAATATTCTGAACCGATCATCGTATCATCTTCATTTTTATCTATTTAACTAAATTCCCCTTTAATTTCTTTTTCTAGGTCCATCCCTCGGCAACTAGTTTGGCCCTAGAAGATCAAATTGTTTAAGAAAATGGCCAACCAAGCTAGACTAGAGGAACAACGGGTGCAATGATTCCCATCAGTTTTGTTTCGTCAACAACACCTTTAGCCCAATTAACCCTTGCTAGAGCTATAACCTCATTAGTTACTCCACTGACTACTGAGGGTGTTGCCATATCATCCACCGCTGAGGCCTCCGGGACTATGTTACCAATTAGCCCCACTGACTCTCAGACTCCAGAATCGACCCTACAGGACCCCATTAAAGTGTCCGATGAGGAGACCATCCCAATATAGCTATCCTCTTCACAACCAAGTCCAGACCCAAGGCTTGCACCAAGAGAAAGGCTACATCTTTAGCCTTAGCCAAGAAGCAAGCCATGACTACATCTATCCCCAGCCTGACCACTCTAGAAATAGTGATTGGGACTTAGTGATTGGGATTTTTTAGGCTGGACGATCTCCTTTGATAGTAGCTACTGGTAAGAACCCCTCTCGCCAACATCCCCATACTATTAGTCCTTTATCTCTTCCTCTAATCTGATCTCCTTCTATTCTTTTAATAGCTTCAGGTGGGTCCTTCTTCATACCTCCTTAGTATAAACCAAGAGATTTTTGCATCCCTGATAATAAAAGAATTCTTGAATGGCATGCAGCCCAGGAACTCAACAATGGACCCTTAAAAGAGCTACAGCTAGTGGGTACCAAAGCTTACCCTGGATAAGAAAAATGGTCGACCAATCAAAAGGCCCAAAGGATAGGAAAAGTTTATCCCTTTGTGGTCGTTCGACAACAACGCTTGGGGTCAATTCCCCAGAGTAGCTCATCAGCTGATAGACCATGTCTTCCCTTCTCGCAACTTTGCCCATGCTGAGAGTTACTCTCTTGAAAAGAGTTCGGATGAAGCTCCTCAAGCCTTTACCACAGTAATCACTTATTCATCAATTCTTTATCCTATTCATAATTATCCTCATATTCACCCTTATCTTGACTTGTGTATTTTGCTTGGTCCTCATCTTCATAACTTGAAACGTTCATCGATGGAGTTGTCTACTAAAAATGTTCAACAGTAGCCTGGCCTCCATAAATTTAAAAAAATCACATATGTAGCTGAAATGCCGAAGCTCTTGCAAAACTAGAGAAGGAGCTAAAAAACAAAAAAAAAATTGAAGCCTTGACTGATCTCTAAGCCCAACTAAAGAACGAGGCCCTAAACTTGCCCATCTAGATGTGTATAAGAGACAGTTATTGTAGTATTTTCATTCTCAGCTAGCTGAATCGACAACTTCAGGAGTAAGATGATGAGATAATTATTTGCAGGAAGAAATACCTTTGGCTCGGACAAAGATCAAACAGTTGAGAGCAAAGGCTTCAACCAACTAGTTATCTGGAGTGAACTTCTTCCTCAATTTTGAAGGCTACCAAAAGGATATTGCCAAGTTCAGTAGTATCTTATGATGATGGTGTATACAACTACTATAGATACTATCCCGGAGGAATTCCCCGAAGTATACCTTTATGTTTCGGCTTTGCCTTACTACAATAAAGAGGCCACTAAGAAACTCATCAGTGAGATGAGTTAGTTGTTCAGTGGTCCTCACTTTGTTGTAGATCTCCTGGAACTAAACGGGGAACTCAATTACCGGAGAAAATCCAAGCTATTGTTGTTATACCTTCAGATAATGTTGAAGAAGACAACCGAATCCAAGCAAACTGATCCAATAACTAATACTTAGCATAAGATATTAGGACCGTGTAATAGCCTTGCTAGTTCGGCTTAACCATCCTTGTTTTGTACTTGAATGAATGTTAATGAAATGAATGAAATTCAAATTTCCCAATTGCTAAGTTCTGGCAGTCAGCATTCCTAACTTCACTAGTATAACTGCTTCTGCTCCAAATACCAGACTAAAGGGGGTGAAGTCATTAATCAATCTCTGAGTAGTTCTATAAGCCCATAACACACTCGGCAACTCCTTCACCCACTGACCTTTGGCTTTTTCAGTCTATCTTTTAACTCAGCAATGATTGTTTAGTTAGTCACCTCTATTTGACCATTGGCTTGTAGGTGTCTGACTGATGCGGTACAGAAAGTGATATTTAATCCATCAAAAAAACTTTTGAATGGTTCTCTCACGAATTGTGTACCATCTACTTATCTAATATCAGGATATGTGGAATACCATACCTACATATGATATTCTTCTAGAAGAACTTTTACACAGCTTTCCCAGTAATTAATGGTAAAGGTTTAGTTTCTACCTACTTAGAAAAGTAATCAATACCTACAACTAAGTATCTCAACTTTCCTGACACCTGGGGCAAGGGTTCGACTAGATCGATGCCCCATTGATCAAACAGGCAGTGACTTAAAATGATTGTTGGATCCACTACCACTTTTCGCATGATCAAAGTGTGTATCTAAAAATTATGGCATTAAAGAACCATCTTGTTAGTAGCATCGGTATGCATAGTCGGCCAATAGTATCCCATGATCATAGTTTTTCGGGCCAAACTCCAAGGTATATTATGACTTCCACAAATTCCTTCGTGGATTTCTTTTTGCATATATTCTACTTCAACAGGACCCTCACACTGAAGAAGGGGAAATAAATAGGATTTTTGATACAAGATCCCTTCTATAAGTTCGTACTTTTCTCTGCTCTGCGCATTACCCTATGAGCTTCTAACTAATTAGACGTTAGTGTTCCAGAAGATAAAATGTCCGTTATCGACTTCATCCACCCAATATCATTGTTTACTTCCATGGTTTTGATTTCATCTATAGTTCATCCTTCCTAAACTTCTACTAGAACTTCTTTGGTAAGATGTGAATAAGTGGCCAAAGCTAACTTGGCCAATGCATCAGCGTGAGGGATTTTCACCCAGATATCTTGACGAACTCTACTTCTTTAAATTCTGCTTATATTGCTTTACCTTGAAAGGTATCTCTGCATAATCACTCCTCGGGCTTCAAAATTACCAAGGATCTTACTTCCACCAGTAAAGAGTCACCATTAATTTTGAGAGTTTGGGCTCCAATTTTCTTGTCTAATTTCATCTCTGTTATTAAGTCTTAATATTTAGCTTCATCATTTGTAGTTTTAAACCCAAACTCAAGGGAAAATGTGAAATAATCTCCCTCGAGGGATTTAATGATGATTGGACTCTAGTCCTTGATTTAGACTCATGTAAGGCTCCATCAACATGAAGTTCCTATGCTTTGTAATCTGTTTCAACCTTTTCTTGATCTTTCACGCTCATGATGTATTCAACAATCAGCAATTCAGTTGTCCTTCGGTAAAGAAGTCTGCCAAAGCTTGTGCTTTGATAGTGTTTCAAGGTCGAAATTTAATGTCAAATTCCAAAAAATTGACTGATCACTTGAGCATCCAATTGGACATATCAAGCTTTTCTAGAACCGTTCTCAAGGGGGATTTTGTATAAACAATGATCTTATATCCTTATAAGTAGGGTCTCAACTTTCTTACTGCCACTATCAACGAGAAAGCCACTTTTTCTATTAGAAAATAATTGTGTTCTAAGCCTTGCAAAACCCTGTTAACAAAATAGATCAGCCTCTGAACTCTTTTTCGTTCAGCCACCAAGACAAAACTAATAGTATATTCTGAGGATGACCGACAAAGATACAGTTCCTTACCCATTTTTAGTGCCAGAGCTAACCAAGAAAGGGTTCCTAAATATTCCTTAAGCTGCTCGAAAGGTTGTTGACACTGTTTGAACCATTCAAAGTTCTTTCTTTTCTTCAACTATTGGAAAAAAGGGAAGACTTTGTTCAACTGACTTAGATAAAAATTTATTTGACGATGCCATTTTCCCAATTAATTTGTGAATATCTTTTGCTGATGCAAGTGATTTCATATCTATCATCACCTGTATCTATACTAGATTAGCACCGATACCTCTCTTAGAGATGATGAAGCCCAAAAACTTTCTTGATGGAATTCTAAAGGTACTCTTTAGTGGATTTAACCTCATTTGAATTCTTCAAAGTACCTCGAGGGTTTCTCGAAGGTCCTCTATTACCTCAACTACTATTGGGCTCCTAATGACCATGTCATCCACACAAGCCTCCATATTTCGTCCTATCTAATTCTTGAAGATCTTATTAACCAATCTTTGGTAAGTTGCTCCTACGTTCTTCAACCTGAACAACATCTTATGGTTTGATAACAATACATTCCTTTTGGCATGATAAAAGTAGTTTTTTCTTCGTCTTCCTCACTTAGGAATATTTGATGATATCTTTTATAAGCATCCAATAACCTTCCAAACAGAAAATAACTAATGAATCAATAACTATATCAATCCTAGGCAAAGGATAACTGTTCTTAGAGCAAGCTTTGTTATCGGTAAAATTTATACACATTCCCTAATTACCTTCTGATACATCAGGCTTTTAACTAAAACAAGATTACTAAGCCATGTAGGGAACAAGACTTCTTGGATAATTCAAGCGGCTAAGAATTTATCTACTTCTGCTTTGATGATCACATTTTGCTCTGTTTTGAACAGCTTTTTTCTTTGTTTGACAGGCTTGTAACTTGGGACGATGCTCAGTTTATGTTGGGTTATTTCTCTTGGAATCCCTGGCATGTCAGCAGTTGACTAGACAAAGATGTCTTTATATTCGAACAATAATTGGATGAGGTCATCTTTTAGTTCTACATTCTTGGTAGAAAGGCACAAATGCACAGTTTCTAATTGGGAAATTCAGGGTCAAAGGATATCTCCACAACTGAAATTCTTGGTGCCAGTTCTATTTTACCCTTGCTCTAGTCCTCTGGCAATTCAGAAAGTTTACTTATAGAAGTTCCACAATTTTCAGAGTTTGGGTCTTATTGCCTAGTGACATTAGATAATACTCCTGAACCTTCTATTGGTTTTTCCAGACTATTCCTTTAGATCCGTCCCTTAGGAAAAATTTTATTCCCAGATGAAAAACCGAGGAAAGATGATAAAGGCGAATTGCGATGGCCAACTTAGAATCATGTTATATGAGCTGGATTGTTTAACAATAACTAAATTGATCAACATTGTTCTACTTTTTGGCAGTTCTCCCAAAGTTAGTGGTAGCAAGATTGTCCCTTCAGGCATTACGAAATTTTTAGTGAAGCCGACGAGAGTCGGACTGGCTAGATGTGATCATTACTAAAACCCATCCGTTCCCTGGCATGCAGTAATAATCTCCTCATATCGGCCGAACTATCATTATCCACAAAAACATTATGGACTGATAATTCCCCATGATAGGATCTATGTGGGATATCGATCGAGTAAGGGGTCATCACCAAAGAAATAAATTTCATATTTAGTTTTGGCCTTTTAGAAGAAATGTCCTCCCTTAGGCTAATATCGTGCGTATCTTTTCCTGGCTTGATTGGAGTCCCCACCAGTTGGACCTCCAGCAATTGCATTATTCACACTTGCCACATCATCTTTATTTATTAGAGGTCTCTGTTGTTTGTTATCATTATAGCCTTTGATAAGCTCAGAAATGTCATATATGTTATGTGTCGTTTACTTCTGTTTTAATGTAATTTGAGCAAGAATTGAGTAATTATGAGCTAAAATAGTTTATTTTGAGTTTTGTAGGGTTTGAGTAAAGAATGAGTTAAAATGGTTCATAATATTGGAGGAAAACATTCATTAGCGTGGTGCAAATCGGATATAGTTTGAAAGAACAAGAATAACTCTTGTTGGTTGTTTGAGCTTCAATTGCTGTGATTTTGGATGATTTGGAAAACTAATGAAGATTTCTACAACTTTCATGTTTTGAGTTTTCCTGGATTCTATAGGCATCTCGTTCAAAATTGTAAAGTTGGAAATATGCACCGGCAATGAGTGATTCTGACATAGTTTGGTAAATTAAGTATAAATTTTGTGTCCAAACTCTAATTGGGGTGATTCAAGATATTTTAGAAAGATAAGACATAGATTTACAACTTTCATGTTTTTAGTTTTCCCAAAATCTACCTGCATTAGGGAGAAAATTAAAGATGAAGTGAAAGAACTTACTGGACTCAGCGCCCAGGTGCCAAGTCTAGTAAGGTAGCTTAAGCTCACTGGAAACAGTGCCCAGGCGCCAGTCGACAGGCAGTTCGTGTTAAGTGACTTATTTTGCAACTGTGGGTCCGGTTACATGGAAAAATGTGTACTTCTTATCCCGGAGCCCCAATACCCTAAAAGTATCTATAAATACACCAAGAATTACCCAATGGGAGGAAAATGAGGATCATAATCAACCATCATTAGTTTTTAGGTTTTCAATAGTTAGGTCAATAAATTAGCCGTAGGATAGACTTTTCAATTATTTGCGGAAGGATTTCATTCTCTTGTCTAGAATTCGAGATTTGACGATCATCAACATTTGTTCTTGCTTCAATTACTGAGTTTGATTAATTTTATGCAATTTAATCTTCGTTCTTATTGCATTCTTATTTTTCAATTATCGTTCTTGTTTTATTGTTTTCAAATTCTTAGTTTCTTCTATAAGTTTAGTCGTTAGGGTTTTATTTTATTGTTATTAATCACTTTCATAGAGTAGATTCTCGTTCTTGATTAAATTCTCACAAGTAGGATAGATTGAATTAGGCTTTTTAGTTAATTATCTTTAATTGCTTTTCGTAGGGTCAGAATTTTACGTTCTTGTCTTTATTTCAATTTCATGTGATTAAATTTAGTTTAAATTTAGTTGAAAACCCTTAATTATTTTGTCTAACTAGTAAATAGGCTTGTGAACCTAGTAATTGTTCCAATAGTCCTCGTGCGAATGATCCTTACTCATCCTATATACAAACTCACCTCGTATACTTGCGAGTGTGTGGGAATTGATTAGGATAATTAAGGTTTTTTTTATTACTTGTTCATTGTCTTCAAAACCTAATCAATATCTTACCGAACAAGTTTTTGACGCCGTTGCCGGGGACTATTTTTGTTGGTAACAATATTAGGTGTAGTAAGTCTTACTAGATTAGACTTTTTATTTCTTTTTCTATTTATTTATTTACAATTATTTCTTGTTCTCCCGAGTTTGTTTGGATTGTGTCTTCGATATTTGACCTTTGGTTTTCTTTTCTTGTAGTTTATGGTCGATACTCGTTCATCCAATCAACCACTTCTTCCGATTGATTCAGAGATTGAACATACGATAAGTAGAAATCGTAGACGACAAGACTCAAACCAAGGCGACCATTTAATGGATAATCCAAACCACGCTGTTAAGAATGAACAAGAGGAGATTGCAGGCAACAATGGCTACTTGGTTAATGCTAACACTAACCCCCGACATCTTAGAGATTATGCAATACCTAATTTTGAGGAGGCAAGTTCTATCATTGGTCGGCTACCAATTCAAGCAAATAACTTCAAAATCAAGCCTGCGCTAATGCAAATGCTCCAAACACATGCTATGTTTGGAGGAAGACCCAATGAAGATCCCTATGAGCACTTAATCAGATTTGAAGAGGTCATTGATACATTCAGGTACAATAGAGTCCACCCCGATTGTATCCGGATGAGAGCATTCCCTTTTCCTTATGTGATAGAGTAAGGTCTTGGCTACAATCATATCGACAAGGCACTTTCACAACATGGGACTAACTTGCTCAAGAATTTGTAGCCAAATACTTTCCACCGGCAAGGACAGCTAAGCTCCGAAAGGAGATTATATCATTTAGATAAATCACTGGAGAGAGCTAAGCAGAAGCATGGGATCGTTTCAAGGAGTTGTAATGAGGAAGTGTTTGAACCATGCTATACCTCTATTGCTGCAAGTCCAAACCTTCTATAATGGACTATTTTCGGAGACGAGACTAATAGCTGATGCAAGTGCGGAAGATTCTTTCCCCTATAAAACTCCGGAGGAAGCACAAGAGTTGTTGGAGAGAATGGCATCCACTCATTACTATCATGGAGCAATAACCCTCGTAGTTTGACAACAACCACAAATGAATCAAGCCATCATTCAACAAGAAGGTATGCCTAGCTATGATTCTTTTTTATCCTTGCAGAATATCATAATGAGTGCCATTACAAACTTGACAAAATCCGTAGAGAATATGGGAAGAAGCTCGATGAACTCTATAGGTTCGGCAAACCAAGGGATCTTCAATTGTGATTTCTGTGGAGGCGATCACCAAAATGGCTTTTGTGATGCTTCAATGATACAAGATGAGCAAGCTCAATATGTTTTTAATCAAAATTCTAGCTCATATAATCAGTCCACATACTATAAACTGGCAGTACATATAACCCTTTTTGGCAGAACCATCCCAACTTTTCTTGAACTAACCAAAACAATGTCCAAAATCCTTCATTTCAGCCCAACCAGCCACAACAAAATTTTCCCAACCAAATCTCATTATCTAGACCATATCAACCACCTCATCAAAGGTATACCCAAAACTTTCCACCTCAACAAAATAGCTCATACCAGCATCTACCAAAGAGACCACCATCTCAAAATCTAATTTATCTCACACATGTGAATCATGATTCATCTAACGATGATAATTTGAGAAGAGATTTTGAGAGGTTGTGAAGGAAGTGTGAAAATTTGCAGGCTACCATGAGAAAGCTTGAGTTAAAATTGGGAAAAATAGCCCAACAAAACAATGATAGGCCGGTTGGAGTATTGCCAAGTGACACAATTCCAAATCCGAAGGAGCAATGCAACTCTATTTCACTAAGAAGTGGGAAGGAATTGGTTAAACAAAATGATAAGATAAAGGTTGATACTAAGCTAGCTGGGAAGCCAAAATCCAAGATTGAAGAAAACTTGAAATTGATGATAACAATGAGAAGATGACGAAGGAGAATGCAATGAAGGAGTCAAGGAAGAAGAAAGTGGATGATTCTTTTAAATTGGATCCTGCAATAAAAGTGCCATTTCCTTAATGACTCATTGATCCAAAGAAGGAGGAAAAAGAGAAACAATTCCACAAGTTCCTCGAGATGCTCAAAAAGGTGAATGTAAATATCCCTCTGGTTGATGTTCTCAACAAGATGCCCAATTATGCGCGATTTATGAAGGATCTATTGGACAAGAAGTAGCGATGGGATGATGATGAGATAGTTTGTCTTGATGCCAAGTGCAGTGCCACTGTTCAGCTGAGGTTACCCCCAAGCTCAAGGATCCCGGTAGTTTCTCTATACTGGTGAACATTGGAGGACAAACGTTGAATCGTTTACTTTGTGATTTGGGGGCGAGCGTCAACATTATGCCGAATGTCATCTATGATAACCTAGTAGTGGATCACCAATGCAAAACCAATCAACATTACACTCCAGTTGGCAGATTTGTCCGAGATAAAACCATATGGCTTGTTGGAGGATGTACTTGTGCAAGTAGAGAAGTTGGTGTTCCCCATTGATTTTTTGGTATTAGACATCGACGAGGACAATAAAATTCCATTGATTATAGGGAGGCCATTTTTATCAACCGCACATGCTGTAATAGACGTTAACAAAGGGAAGTTGATTTTACAAGTTGATAATGAATCTATTGAATTGAAGTTTTTAATTATGATAATAATGTTCCAATATTTGAGAAAAAATTGTGTTAATTATTCCCTTGGTTCATTAGTTCATAGTTTTGAAGATGAAGTACCCTGGGTGGGTCAAGGTCATGCACTCAAAAAGGATAATGAAATAAATGAAGACTTCAAAATTGACTTGGAAAAAAAACTGCCGGATGATGAAAGTGAGATGGGAAGAATTCATGGATTGGTTTCACAACCTTGGAAGGGTGAGATTTTGGGTTGAACTTGTAAAAGGACCATGAGCAAGAAGAAGAAAAAGCAGTTTAAAGAGCGAATTGAGGCTATCATTTGTGTACTATCTCTGGTAAATGCTTGGAAACAAGGGCAAGTTCAAGTTCATGTTGGAAATCAAGCATCAAGAATGATGAAAAATGGTGTTAAAATTTTTCCGTGGAAGCCGAAAAGAAAAGGGTGGTGGTTTACCATCCTTAAGTAGTTGAACTGATTTCAAGTGCCAAAGTCGAGCCTAAAACTACAAACAAGGGCACTATATGGGAGGCAACCCATGTTTTTTCTTAATTTCATTTCTTATGTTTTTGTTTAGTTTCTTGATTTTATTGTTTTTCTTAATGTCTTATGGGTTTTTATGTTTTTTTTTTGGTTTTAGTGATTGGTGTTTTCCACCTCGACTTCGATGTATTTAGTTCAAAATAAACGGCACCAAATATTCTTCATTGACAGAGAAACTTCCCTTTTTCCCTTTTTTGCATTAGGAACAATGCTATGCTTTAAGTGTGAACGGGGTATTGGGAAGTTTTCTTAATTTCTATTTGTTTGGTGTTTTGTTTGTTCATTTTGTTCAATTTTCGCTTTTATATTTGTAGCTTAACTTTTGATTTGAGAGCTTTTCAAATTTTTGAAAATTTTGTTCACAAATTGCTTATCATGTTTCTTTGATTTTCTACTTGATAATTTTTGAACTAAGTTGTCATGAGTAGGGTAGTCGATGTTAATATTTTTCTAGCATGCTTTCTAATTTTTGAGCACTAATAGCCCTACAATGTTGTAACTTTTTGGCACTAAGAGATAATTGTGTAGATTCACTTATATTGCACTCCAAACACTTACTTTATTACATTTTCGAGGCAAAATTTTAAATAATTTGATTTGATTTAAAGATGAGGGTAGACATTTATTGGACGTTTGAACCTTTCAAGCCAACCATTACTGTAAAATTTATCCCTAGAACCCTACTTAAGACTTAATTTGTGATGAATGGAGAGAAACACTATTCACTTTTTATGTTCACTAAAACTCATTTTACCTACCTTGATGAGCTTAATAAATTCTTTAATTTTTGTATCCCTAAATGTCCCTTAACAGCTTTATGGCACACATTTATTTGGGGATAAAAGTGGGTGTAAGGTAGTTAAATGAGAGTGAGGAGTTGTAGGAGTGATGGTGTATATTTATGGGGCAAAGAAAGGGGTACTGAAAAATTTTTGAATTGAGAAGAAAATTTTTGAACAAATGCAGGTAGTGTCTATCACTGGTACCTGCCTTGTTGTGATACAAGTAGTGCCTATCACTGATACCTGTATTTGTAGGTAGTGCCTATCACTAGTACCTGCATTGGTGTGTTTACGGGTAGTGCCTATCGCTGGTACCCATATTGGGGTAGAAAAAAATGGATGAATATATATGTTCGGGAAAAGGTTGGCATGTTGGTTTGAAATTGACAAAAGGAAGACTTTTGCTTGTTCTACAAAATTTTTCTGGGGTTTGGTCAATTAAGTGTGGGGTTATTCTTTTGATGTAGGATGGGTGTTTTAATATTCGAAAAGAAATTTTATATTGATATGTGGCCAGCATTAATTTAAATCTCTTTTATTTATTTGTTTATCCTCTTTCCCCTCTTTGTTATCCAAGACCCTAGCCTTACGTTACAAGTTAAAAGTCCTACCTAATTTAAATCGAGTCAATTGTCTACATTAGTGGAGAAATGTAAGAAAAGTAAGCCATGGAATGTTTATCAAAATTCAAAGGGTTTGAATGATTTGATCTGAGTGTCTTAAAAGTTATTTTTGTATGGCTATGCACATACCTACACTAGAATTCATGTATAGGGGTTTATTATCATTTGACTATTTTCCTTGTGATGGTTTGGTTCTTGGTTATTTATGTGGAAGATTAATGAGATGTGTTGAGTATGTTTGTGATTTATTTCTATATTTTGCTCGAGGACGATCAAAAACTAAGTGTGAGGTATATATAACGATCATTATTAGACCAAAGAGGACGATTATTACACAGTCTGAAGTTAAAGAGTCAGCAATTTGGAAGATATATTCTGGAAGACATCCATCATGAATTGCTTCTTCAATGCCTATTTTCAAATTATTGCACTCCTTTGTGACATGTCTATGATCTTTATATTGAGCACGATAGCGAGATCTATCCTACTTGTGTTGTTCAATGCTCATCGACAGGAGCGGCTCCAAGATCCTTTTATTCTTAATTTCAAGCAAGATATTTTGCCGAGAAGTATTCAGAGGGGTAAAGTCTTTGTCTGGCAAGACTTTAGTTTGGGTTGGTTTTAAATTGTTACTTCCTGGATATATTGCCCGACCTTCTAGCAACATTAGAATATGTGACTGCCTATTGGATCGTTCGGATAGATCAAAATCCTTAGGTTTCTTCCTAATTCAGATCCTTCAGCCTTTTCATCCATCGGCCTTTTTCCTTTCTCCTTAGAATCTAAGAGTTCTCTCTTCAATCTGTTTGACTCCTTTCCCCTCATATGATTTCAACTCTTTTCATGAGATCAAGAAAATGTCTTAGGTACTCTAGAAGCCAAATCATGGTTGAATTGTCATGGCTTCAAACCATTACAAAAAGCAGCTATCATTAACTTCTCATCTATGTCCCAAGCTTGAATAGTTTCATCATTAAACCTACTAATATACTGGCTCATGATTTCCTCATTTTTCTTCCTTTATTTTCATTAAGTGCAAGACATCGTTTTGAACGACCTGTCGGCTCATAAAATGCCTCAAGGATTTTTCAGCTCGTTCTGTATAAAAGATTACTAATCCCAAAGGAATCTTTTTAAACCATTTTGTTCTAATCCCCTAAGAGCAGTGGCAAATAGCTTACATTTTATGGCATTCGAGTAGCCATAGAGTCGTGCTACAGCAGACACATGAGCAATGTGATATGTAGGATCTATTTTGCCATGGTAATGTGTCTAGATTAGGTAGTTTAAGTTAAAGCAGAATCTGTTCCGACCTAATGAACAGGGTGAATGGGTCACAATGTTTGAAATGATAAAGCAGGCTTGCGAACCAATATTATTCTAAGCCAATAATTATTGGACATGAAGTTCAACTTTCACCATAATATCTTCGTCAGGCGTCAATGAGAGATGTTATGAGGCTTTTTCTCGAAGGACCACATACAGCCTTAGGCCCAAATAATCATGGACTGATTAAGATTGTAGTCTATTCACTATCCCAATAACATGAGTTCCCTAATTGCTAAGACGTTGAATGCTACTAGTAATATCCTCCTCCCTACGTTCCTACCTTGTTAGATCTAATAGATTAATTGGGTTTGTGTTGAGAGGGACCTACCTTTGCATATCCAAAAATTGTTGAATAGAAATAAAGTTTTCTTGAAGAAACTGCATCATTTGTTCTTGAGCACATATGTCTGCCACTTGAGGGGTTTCTTTCTCATGAAATTCGGTATTAACCCTCAGATTCTCGATCGGAAAGTTTTTATCCCTACTATTTCCATGTCTTCTATTTCTCATAGCTAATGGATCAATGATTGGGTTTCAATATTTTGTATATCTTGGGTTATTTTTGAGACTGATGAAAAAACTGATAAGAGCACTTCAAATTTCCGTTCAATTCCCACAGATGGTGGCACTTGATGATCAGGACGGAGTTTGGGTAGATGGTATTCAAGAAAGGAATAGTAGGGACAAATATATTTAATATGCTTTGTACTGATTGGTGAGAATTGATTACATTTCTCAAGGAATGAGCTCCTATTTATAGACATAAAGCCTGGGCCTAGAAGTCCCTACTCATAGACCTTCTTACATTTTTGCCCTTAATGAGCTTACATAGTAGGTATATGTTTACATGGACTAATTAATGTATCTCAAATACCAATCAACAAAGTTTCTTTTAGTAGTATTAAGTTCAAGTTGCAAAAAGTTTTGCAAAATTCTGTTTGGACAAAATTATTATTATTTTGCAAAAAAATACATAACAATGTTAATTAACTTAATTTTTTTGTTGGCAAAATTATTTTTATTGGAGTAGTATTGTTATGACTGAAAATGAACAAAAAAACATGTGAGAAAGCTAAACTTAAAAAAATAACAAAAAAGAAATAATAAAAATAAATGCAAGAAAAATAGAATAATAAACATAAATGTAGGAAAATAGACTAAAAAATAGAAAAGAAATAATATAAACTTACCAATTAGCTAGATGGAGCGGTGAAGGAAGTGGTAGAGTTAGAGAAAGCAACAGCAAGACTGGCAAATCCGATAGGGGACTCGTCGGACTGGTAGGTAGTAGAGAAGGAGGAAGAAAGTTCAAACTAGGTAGGGGCCTAGTAGAAGCACTAGAAGGAAGAAGAAGCATAGAGAAGGAGAAGCAATGGTGGTTTGGGGAAGATAGAGTTCATGGAGCTGACAATGAGCTGCAATCTGATTTGGACGTAGAGAGAAAATAATATTATGTTTTGGTCATTTGTGTGTTTTGTTGTTTTGGATTTTTTTTCTTTTTATTTTCAGTTTTTTCTGGTTTATTTAATCTTTTTTTTAATCCAAAAGTTAAAACCTTACAAGTCCACGGTTGAAACCATTTTTTCTAGTTTCACAATTTCTTACAGTTCTATCCAGCTTTTACTACTACCCGGATATATAGTTGGACTGAACTGGTGGCTCTTTCGAGTTGTGGTCCAACCTGTCGAACCGGCTGGTTCGATCCAATTTTTAAAATATTGGTTGATAGTGAAATATTTGGACTAAGTCTCTTAGTTTTTTCTTCACATTGAAGAGATTTTTCACGTAAAAATCCTGTGTTCCTTGCTTGTTAATTTTATCATTTATTTAAATACTATTTTGGTATGTCTTACAATTTATTCAAGTGGTGGGAGAAATTTTCTAGGTGATTATTTCACTTCCGTTATTCTCATTTTTCTCAAACAAGTGGTATTGAAGCAGGGTAATGCATGATCGGGAGTTTTTGCTTGATTAAATATGGAAACAAATTACAGTAGGATGATCGATTTGTATGGCCCTAACTATCATAAATAGAAGGGAAAGATGAAGGATCTAAAAAAGTTACACTTACTGGTTTCCAGTTCTCTGATAAGAAACCTGAATCCATGTCCGATTTGGATCGAGCTTTTAACTACGAGAAGGTTTGTGGCTTCATTCGACAGTAGGTAGATAATAATATTTTGAATCACATCGCCAATGACAAACATGCTAGAACCATGTGCGAGAAGTTTGAGTTCTTGTATGCTTCAAAATCAGGCAACAACAATTTGTTCTTGTTGGAACAGGTTATGAATTTGAAGTACAAAGAAGAAAATTCTATTTTTGACCACGTGAATGAGTTTCGAGAATGTTTTGACCAACTGTCGGGCATGGGTCTCAGATTTGAGGACTAGATTATGCAACTTTGGCTGCTGAATACTCTAAAGGATTCTTCGGAGAATATTCATTTCATGTTGACCAATTCTGCTCCGTGTGATACTGTGACCTTGACTTATGTGAATAAGGCAGTCTTGAATGAAGAGGTGAAATGAAAAATACAAGAGGCATCAACTTCGTAGTCCGAGGTGTTAATTACAAAAAATCGAGATGGAGAAAAGAAGGAATAGAGATAAAGAAGAATTCAACAAAGGCAAGAGTAGAGGAAAATTGAAGTCAATGTAAAAGAACCTTAAGAGTTATCATTGTGGAAAGAAGAGACACATTAATAGGTTCTGCAACAAACTAAAAAAGAATAACAGAGAAAAATAGGAAAAGAAAGACAGTGACAGTGATGATTGTGTTCCCACCATACCACAGAGAATTTGGTGATTGTCTGGGATGAAAATTTGATCAATGTTGCTAGTAATAAATCAAATTGGGTCATCGACAGTGGTGCCTGCTTCCATGTGACATAAATGAAGGATTTCTTCATATCTTATACTGTCGTTGATTTCAGGATATTGATGATGGGTAAAGATGGTTAGTCGAGAATAGTTGGCTTAGGGATTGTAGTATTGAAGACCTGCATTAGAGTAACGTTGGTTTTGAGAGATATGAGAAAGGCACCAAATGTTCATCTAATTTTGATTTCGACTAGTGTGTTGGATGATACATAAGGGTTTTATTAGCACCCAGGGTAATAGGAAGTGTAAGATAACCAATAGTTCTTTGATTGTGGTTCGTGGGAAGAAGTCTTTGGGCCGGTACTCCACTAAGGCTTTTGTATGTGTTGATAATGTCAATATAATTGAACACAGTGCGTCTTAAACGTTATGGCACAAGAGGCTTAGCTATAAGTGAGAGGGACTTAGTTAATTGGCCAAGAGAATCTACTTTCTAGGATGAAAACTGCTAAACAAGAAAGGTATGCACGCTACTTGGCAGGAAAACAGAAAGGGCCTCTTTCAAGAGTTATCCTTCAGTAAGTAAATCAGAATTGCTTGAGTTAGTGCATTCAGAACTCTATGGTTTGATGAAGATGAAGACGAAGACATTTGGTGGAACACTCTACTTTGTCATATTTATTGAAGACTGTTCAAGGAAACCATAGGGGTATGCCTTGAACTCAAAAGATCAGGTGTTCAATTTCTTTAAACAATTTCAGGCTTCTATTGACAAAGAGACCTAGTATAAGAAGTTGAAATGTATTCGTGCTAATATTGGTGGCAAATATATTGTACCATTTGATGACTGCTGCAGAAAATAGGGTATAAGACACCAGAAGACCCCTTCCAAGACTCCTCAGTTAAGTGGCCTAGCAGAGACGGTGAACATGACATTAGTGGAATGAGTTAGATGTTTGCTTTCTGAAGCAAAATTGCCACATACATTTTAGGGTGAGACATTATTTACTGTTGTACATATTATTAATTTGTCTCCCACTATTACTTTACGGATAGATGTTCCGGATCATGTATGGTATGGCAAGGAGGTATCCTTCGACCACTTACGTGTATTTTGTTGCAAAGCATTTATGCATGTGCCTAAATATGAAAGGTCCAAGTTAGAAGTCAAGACAAGACAATGCGTTTTTATTGGCTATGGTCATGATGAGTTTGACTATAGATTTCATGATCCTGTTTCTAAGAAACTAGTGAGAGGCTGTTATGTTACCTTCAAGGAGAAATTATTTCTTCTTGGCAAGGAAGAGTTGTTAGAATCTAGAAGTACTGATTGCCCTATAGACTTAGATCCAGTTCCTGCGTCTGCGACACGGGTGCCCGGTGTAGTTGGTTATAAAAATTATGACGAGGTGCAACATTAAGATGATGAATATGAGGGTGATGCCAACTATGCTACTGATGAAGCAGATGATCCTATCAGTAGAGTTAATGAGCCTAAAGTTCCACAAGGAGATCAGAAGAGGCTAGAGTTCCCTCCAACTGTTATTCATTAGATGAATACGAGCTCCAAACTGACGGGGAGATCCAGAAAGCTGCAATAAGACAGTAAAGAGTAAGAAGAAGGAGAACTTTGATAAATTCTCGTTTCGTTTCCGATTTGGCAAATGCCTCCAATTGAGTTGCAGAGGGCGTTTATTGTGCAATCCTCCTCAATTAAGGAGTCACAAGTCAAACAATCCTAAACAAAAAAATACAAGAAAGTGCCGTGTGTGCCTTGCGTATTTGTGACGGTGAGGAAATTATTGTTTTTCTAACAAGGACACGCGTCCCAATAAATGTAGGAGACAAAAATTTAAAAAGGAAAAAGTGGGTTGCGTAGTTAGCCATGTGAAAGAATTAGTTACAATTCTTTTGTGCAATAGCGTGACACGAACGCTAAGGGGAAAAATTAGCACGGTTTGTGTTTCAATTCAACGATGAATTTTGCTCCGTTTATAATGAATTTATTACATAAAAATCCTATTTATTCTGTACTTATTTGTTTTGTCATTTGATTTAATTACTATTTAGATATGTACTACGATTTACTCAAGTGATGGAAGAAATTTTGTGAATGATTATTTCGCTTCCGTTATTCCAATGATTTCACTAGACAAATGTAACAAGCTCTTCCAATGATTTTGTTAAGGAAACAAGCAAAATGCATCATGGCCAAAGAAAAATAACATATTGGCTCCAATAAAATCACAAGAAAATATTTTCCTGCTTAACTTGCAGGAACCCATGCTAATGCCAAAAACATAAGAGGGGCCAGAAAAAGGTCTAGCCTCTTATGATAACCAAAACCCTGGAAGTTCGCATAAAAATTCCACGCATCCGTAAGAAATCTTCGGGGCAAAAGGATTTGAGTACAGTATTCAGCCAATGGGGAAGAAATTGTAACGTTTGAACTAGCTTGCAATGCTATAACATAAAAAGCGCGAAGAAATGATTTTTCACATATAGGACAGAATCTATCAAAACATATTTACACGAAAAAACCACGGCATCACGAATGCAATTACTAAGCATGCCATCAAGAAGTTACACAACGGTTGGCCACGCCAACATCCTCTTCTTCTTTCAGACGAGGAAGCAGTACTACCGGTTAGTCCCTGTTCATTCCACTCTTCCATGAATCTATTATCGCTGATACCAGTAACATTTTTTGCAGTCTCGCCACAAATTTCACATATTCTGCATGGACGACTAATAGAACAGCTTAACCACATATTAAAAGTAAGCATAAAATCTCAAAGCGGTTCCAGTACAACTCTGCTGTCCAAACTGATATTTCATAATTAGCATGCACAAAAAGAGGAACATTTAGTACTATAAAAATTCATCTCTAGCTCTGCAGCCCAAAGTATAAATTTCTGAAGCAAAATTATAACCAACCAGTCAAAGGATCCATGTAATACAATTCCACAGATTAAAGAACCACCACGAATTATCATTTGGATGGAAAATTCTTATATAAATCTGATCTACGGTAGGTGGGATGGACCTTTTGGTCCAAATTCATCCACACCACTCTAACTCATTAAAAATAAACTTTTTCAACGTGATGTGAATGAATATGGACCAAGATCCATCCCACCTACTATAGACTAGGTACATGTAAGAATTTTCCCCATTTGTATGAATAGTAATAATTCTGATTCGGGCCCATTTCCTAGCATGAAATAGTTGGAGCAAGAAGTTTCTTATTAAAGCAAAGAGTATACATGAAATTATGGTTGAAGATACATTAGCAAATTGGGAAAAAAAGGTATTTCTAGCATTTTTTTTTTTATGTTATTCAGATTCTCAGGAAATCAATGTTCAATATATAAGGCATTTGATTCAGTTAAAATTGCAAACTTCAGGAGAACACCTAATTTAGAATTTTTATGAGCAATATCTTCGAATGACAAATTTTGAGGATGATAATTGAAGGCATACATACACCACAAGATCCAGCATATGAAGAACACTAGAACGAGGGATTGATTACATGGTTTGAAAGCATGTTGCAAACAGAACCTGCTGTGAGATGTCAATGGGTCACAGTTACTGAAAGTTTCAAGAGCATAGAAGAATCAGGCTGGATGTTTACTAATATGCAAACTATAATGAAAAGAATTTTTGTCAGATATACTAGAAGTATGAAAAAGAAAAGGCTTTATTTTTTAGTGCAGTAAAATCTTAAGCAAATTGGTTGAGAACAGAGTTACCAAATTCACTATTACCTAGCATATCACTTCACGCGTTTCGATTCGCAGTATTTTGCCATTTAATGTCTACCAATTGTAACACTATGATACACATACCGATTTACAAAATCTGGCGAACTGCTTTTAGACTTAATTTGTGAAAAAATAACTAAGTAAATTTAAATTTTTTGTAGTTTTGTCATTTCTAAAACTAATTTGGTTCTTTTTATTTAAATATTATCATTTGACCATCTTGTAACTTAAAAAACAAGTGATTTAAAAGTTGACTTTTACTGATATATACTAATATGGGAGCACGTGCTTTGCACGTTTAGAGATACTAATTATTTAATTTTTATTGCTATAAATTAAAAAGTAAAGCATGTTTGGAGATAACTAACTACTTAATTTTTTAAGTTTACTTAATTTTTCACTTATATGATTTCTATTTCAACGTTTAACTACACCAAAGAATTTTTCACAATTCATATGAGTTTAGAAAAATAGGAAAGTTTAAACTATCATCAAACTAGAACACAATGTATGACAAGATATATAATAGAGCTTATTATTGTATCCTTTCTGCAAGCTTAGCAATCATAAAGAGGGTAGTATAATTTTGAAAAATGTTGATAATTTATAGAGTTTATTGGAACTCTTTATTCTCTTCAATTATTCAAAGTCTATCCCAACAACTTCATATTTATGAAGTGCCTTAAGGTATTTGATTATTCTTGAACCCCTATACCTCTCTTGGAACTAACTTTATGAAGAAACCACTTGTGTTCAAATACTAAATAGCAATTTTAAATTTAGGAAATAAAATCTCTCTTAAATATATAGTTTGCAAAACTATAGGAATTATATCATGAAAATAGAAAAAAAAAAAAAAAAAGTGAAAAATAGTCTACCACCATTTAGCAATTTATGGCGCGAAATTTAATGATTAATTTATTATGTTAAAACTATCAATCTATATAGTAGTAAATTAAAAGATACGTATTCAATGTTACAAATTTTATTTGATAGAATAAGATCAACAACATATAGCTGTAGTAGCTATCAACTTATATCGTAATAATTCAAAAGTAACAACAAATATTTAGTGTGTATTTTGGTTTTATTAGACCAAGTACACTTTAGTTAAAATTTAATTAGTAATTGATTTGATATCCCTATTTTTTTAGTATGTAATTTATACGCTTAATAATATTCAACATTAGATATATACAGGTTCAAAGACAATAACAATGGGTCCGTTTGGATTGCAAATAATGGGGTGTTATTTGGTGAATAATATTTATCTTTTGGCTTTAGTAGTTTCTGGAAATAATATTGATTTTTGTAATAATAGAATAATTGTTTGAATACGAAATAATATTTTGAAATAACCATTTGGATTGAAAATAATGAATACCTATTATTTTCTAGACCCATTTAGAAATAAAAAATAATTACACAACTAATTAAATAACTATGGATGGTTTTTTGTTTAATTCCTTTAATGGTTTCCCTATTTACAGTGGCGGAGTTTTCATCTTTTGTTGGGGTTTGAGTAGTTTAGATTGCAAAACAAATTACATATTTCGAATCATGATTGTCAAACACTACTACTTCACCTCTTCAATTTGTTCGTTGCTTTAACATTGTACTATACCTGAGATTGGAGTGTCAATCTTTAAAATATATTCTAAAAAATAGCTTTTTTATATTTCTAAATCAAACTTATGCCTACAAAGTATAGTATTACAATTTGTGAGGAATTGGAGGTAAGCCTGTAAATGAACCGGATCTAAACCCGTTTCAGGAATCATTTATTTGGGTCTAAATCAATGTGTAAATTTGATTATCCGGAATCGATTCAGATCCGTTTAGTTATTATAATAAACGAATCAGATATGGATCTAGTTGTTTCGATCTAATTAAAATTCAAATCCGATATATATATATATATCTATATATATATATATATATATATATATTTCAAATTAATTTATACTCAAATGTAAAATACATTCATGAACATTAATATGAATTAAATCTTTTCTTTTTACAATTACCAAAAAAAAATGTAAAAATTTGAAGTTTTTATATATAGTTTTTAAAATTTATATAATAATATCAACTAACCTAAATCAGACAAGGCCTGACAAATCCATATATGGATTATTATAAACCTAGAAAAAAAATCTGGATTCAGATCCGAATTCAATAATATTAAATTGATTTAGGTATGGATCTGCAAGATCTGACTTGGATTCGACCCGTTTACATGCTAATTGGAACTCCACTTCAGTTATTACCAAAAAGTTCACAAAACAAAAATGTAAATAGAAAAGTGACGATTGTAAATATTTTGCACTTAGCTGCACCACACTGCATTTAACGAAGACACGTTGCTCAAAATCATTTACGTAATTATTAACTAAATATTTTTTTAAAATATAAATAATGAATACAATATGAATAGTGCAAATAATGGATTGCATTAATAATGAATAAGACAAAACATGAATAGTGTGAAATATTATTTGAAAAAAATACTTTGCTGACCAAACACTAAATATTGTTGACCAAATATTTTTTGGCAAATAATACCTATTATTTGCTATCCAAACAGACCCAATAATTTTTTGTAAATTTAATGACAATAATTATCTATTAATAATTTAGCTAATATAATTTAGGAACTAATTTTTTATTATAGGAAAAGTATAACTTTGATTAAATATGTGCTAATTATTCAATTCATGAAAAGGCAACTAAAAGCGAAGTAAGAATTGCAAGATAAGGATTATGTTCTTTTAAGAAAAATAAAATGTGTAGATCACATTTTTCACCCCAATTTAATAATAATCGAAGAGATAGGTTCTATATTATATTTGTTTTTTAGTACAACATACAAAAGCCAAATTCTTTTTATATTCTAGACAACAAATCTCTTTCATCATTACAAAGTCTAGAAACAACATTAGAGACAAAATAAATGGTTTTGCCAGAAGGAAGGTGAAAATATTGACAATATCTATGAAGAATAATGTCTTTATTAATTCAAGTTTAGATGGCCATGAGTACGGTGTTCATGGTATGGGTTATTGAGTTGGCAAGTTTTCGGATTTTGTGTTAAGAACATAAAACCAAACCCAACCCAACCCCAAATAATATTGAAATCCAAGTAAACCCCCCCCCCCCCAAAGTATTACTTGGGCGGGTTACTTGGGTTAAAAAAATTTCAAAAGAAAAATATTAGTGTAAGATCATCCATTACAATTTATGTTTTGTCAAAAATTAAATGGTTACTCAAGAATAAAAAATGCAAAAATTACAAAACATGTTAGGTGAAAAATGAAAAGAAAATAAAGTATAAGTTATATGAAACGGTTAGGAAAATAATAAAACATAAAAATATATAAGTAAATTATGTGTGGTTATTGGGTTATTGGGTTGGGTTGCATTTTGAAAAACAAAACCTAACCCAACATGTTTCGGGTAACCCAAAACTTGATAACCCAACTCATTCACCTCCAAATTTATTTGAATTGGGTTAGGTGTTTAGGTTGGGTTGGGTTTGAACACCCCTAGCCTTGAGACTTTTAAACAAGTTTATATCTCCTTTGTTCCTTTGTTTTTCTTTTCTTGTATCAAAAATAGAAAATTTTTCAGGAGATTTCAAAATTATTATTCAAAAGAGTCCAAAAATTTTATACGTGATAAGTCCTACTTTTTTTGTTTAAGATAATGTTTACTATTATTTAACTTAATTCCTAATCCTAAAAAAGTATTATTTGCATACTTGTATAATTTCTCAAATTCATCCCTGAAAAGTGTATACCATATGGAACTCTCTGTTCTGTACAAAAATCATATTTTAACACTAATGTAATCATTAAGATTGAAAGTATATTTTAAAATTGTATACTTTTAATATGTTAACTGTATTTTTTTATCAGAATACAGTTTAGAGGGCAAATTAGAACAAATTTTCAGTTTGGAGGGTCGAATTGATAATCTTTTAGTTTTAGGAGCCACATTGGGACATTTCTTTTAGTTTTGAGAACCAAATCGAGACTTTTTGAATTTAGAGGACTATATTAGAATATTTACATTCAATTTGAAGGGTCAAATCGAAACATTTTCAATTTAAAAGGTTATATTCAGATTTTTACTTAGTTTGAATGTCCAAAACGGTATTTAACTCTTTGAAATTAAAATAACCATGTTTTCCTTCTCCTTTATTTGTCAAACTAATTTTTCTTTTTCTTTTTCTTTTAATAGTTTTAATAAAATATTAGTTTCTTTAATTCCATATAAATGTTATCTAGTCTATTAATTTATCCATAATCTATATATGTTGATAATAATCATATGCATAATTCTAGAATGTGATATTTTAATTATTCGCTTAATTTTTTTTTTTTTATTTAGATAACTTTATATAATATTCATCTTCATTTATAAATCTATCCTAATCTATTCTACATATTATTGTCTTTACTTCAATCAAATTTAATTTTAAATAAAGTCTCAAAAAGTTAGTTTTTATTTTATGTATACTTTTTCATAATTTTTTCTTCTCTTTAAGGGTTCAAAGTATGGGTGAAACATGTAACTTTATTTTCCAAGTAAATTTTATATTTTTATTATTGTTTGATTTCTAAAACCCATCCCAAAAAAATATGATTTCCTGCTCTTCTTTAATTTAAAAAACTCATTCCTAATATTCTATTATGTAAGAAAAGTTATATCATTCAAATTTATTTCTTAATATGAAGTTGTAGTAGTAGGTTGTGTTTCTTCTTTTACTCATTGAGAACTATTTATATAAATAACCAAATAAGTTATAAAAAATGCATTTAAGTTGAGAGCATAACAAAATCATTAAATTTTATAGTAAGGGTAACTTGGGAAAGAAAATTTAAAACTAAACCAAACTCCTTCATTTATTATGGCATATATTCAATTAATTTTTTAATAACTTTATTTAATATTCATATTTTATTTAACTATCCCAAAATTCTACTCTATGAGGAAATTTGCTACAATCAAACTTAATTCTAAATATAAGTCTAAAAATTTTAATTTTATTTTCTGTGTATTTTTTAGAATTTTTTCTCGTTAGGAGTCCAAAAATAAAAATGAAATATGTAAATTTATTTTTCAAGTAAATTTTATTTGTGATTTCTTTTTTTCAAAATCCATCCCAATAAAATTATTTCCTACTCTTTTTAATTTCTAAAATCATTCCTAATATTCTATTAGATAAAGAAATTTACTTCATTCAAATTTATTTCCTAATATGAATCCTTAAAAGTAAGTTTTACTTCTCTTTTACTCTTTGAGGAGTATTTATATAAATAACCTAACTAATTATAAAAAGGCATTCAAGTTTGGGGCCATAACAAAGTAATTAAATTTTATAGTAAGGGTAACTTTGGAGCAAAAATTTAAATCACTAAATCATATTCGCACATTTAATGCAGTATAGATAAATTACTTTTTTTGTTTTTCTTCTTTTAATTGTCATAGAATAAGTATCCCCCCACAAACTGACAAAATCAAGGTCAAGCATAACAATTAGGAATTACTTTCACAATAATTTAATTTGACATGGAGTTAATTAATTAGGCTATTCCAAAATTATTCTAATTGTCACAGAACAAGTATTCCTCCTACAAACTAACAAAATCAAGATCTTCCAAGCATACCAATATGAATTATTTTCATAATAATTTAATTTGACATGGAGTTAATTAATTAAACTAATACTTTTATTGATACTAATTATAATAATATTCCAACAAATCTTAATAAGTTATGAATGTAAATTTGTATGGAATTCTAACTTTCCTAAAAGTATTACATTAGAGCGTACTAACTAATATCAAGCGTACTAAGTACCAACAGAACATTCTAACTAAACCCACCTCCAATATTTTACATTTTTAACAATGTAACGTATTGCGTACTCGTATCTGTATTGCATATTAAAGAGTACAGTGAATTTAATAACTATGATCAAGAAATAATTCATATGATTCCTCCAAATTGGAAACTACACGACATGCCGTTAGCTCTGCAGAAGAACTATGCACAATTTTCTCTTGCCCATCAACTTTAAGAATGAAGAACATGTTCATGCTTAAAATTAGCATGGAACTTAATCAACCTGACTAGATAAAATATTGTTTCCAACCGATAAGTTCCAATCACCTTGTTTATAAAATATCATCTACCGTTACAAGGGCAAGGGAACGCAAAGTTGTTCCTCAGACATTAGGGCGGACGCAGGAATTGTACCTTGAAGGGGCAAGACTTAATAGCCATATAATTATTAAGGCTAATTTATATTTCTCTAAATAATTTAGAAGGGCGAAATATAAATTTTATAAGAATACAAATTAAATTTTCAAAATTTTAAAGGATAAAATTTATAATTTCTAAAATTTTAAGAACAGTAGCCCTCGTCTGCCCCCTAAATCCGCCCTGCTCAGACAGAATCTCAGCTGCAGAAAATTTCGTTTACGTCTTAAAACTTAAGAAAGTACCCAATACTTGGGTATCTATCAAAGGTTTGGATATCTGTTATGGTAAAAGTATAATTTGAGGTGTCTAACAGATCCACGAAACTAGATATGAAGAAGAAAAAATAAACAATGAGAACCCTGAATCTCCCGTAACAATCAATAACCGCAAATGAACAGAGGAAACATACTAGAACATTTTATGCCAACACAGGGATTCAAATTGCGCAGCTAATGTATGAAGTATATTCATAAAAATATCACAATCCAAGAGAAAAGTTGAATCTCGTACTAATTGTTTCATAAAAGAAGTACAACAGTTGTGTTATTGTTTCTTCCTTTAATGAGCTTACAAGTATAAAGTGATTTAAGGCCAAGGTCCCAATTTTAATAACCCGCATCATATTAATATGCACCTCTGAGATCATATTCTAGTAAGAACAACAACAAAAATTTTCTTACTCACTCGTATTGTAGAGCGGGTATTAAACGCAAAAATAATTGAAAAATAAATGACTATTGACTTACATTTCAGTCATTTATATATATATATATATATATATATATATATATATATATATATAGTAGTAGAGACTTATTTTAGAAATACATGCTTCAATTAATTCGCAAGAAAGTAATAGAATATTTTACAAACAACTTCAAAAATCCACATACATGAACTAAATAAAGAAATCCCTTTCAATAGTATCACACAACTGAATCAAAAAATCAATTCGAATTCTCAAGCACCAATAACATCAAATTCCCAGAATAATTCTCCTGCCTAAATAAATAAAGAAAAACTTACAACTACAAAGATAAGAAAACAATCAACATATGACACTTGACTTTGAAAAGATGATTACCTGTTTCCTTTGAGCTTAAACCAAGCTCCAGCACAACGTGAATGAGCATAACCAAGTTCACCTCTGCATCCACAGCCAAGTTCCATCAAATCCATCAAATCTTTCTCAATTTCTGACTTACTCAAATGGCATATTCTGCATAATCTTTGACTCTCCCCTTCCAACTTCCCACACTTAACATCAATCACACATGAACATTTCTCCCCTTCAACTCTCAAATCCTCATTCACTAATCCCTTATTTTCCATCAACCCTTTTGACTTTTCATCACAATCTCCACTTTCTCCAACTCTATCTCCAACCTTTTCATCTTCCCTTATTGTAGAGATTCTGGTTTCTTGATCAGATGCAATTCTTGAAGTTTTACTTGTAATACTACAATTTTCATCAACACTTATCATTTTATCCATTTGGGAATTCGAATTTGCAGTTAATATGTATATATATACATATATATCCAAAATGGATAAATTGGATTGAGTATCAAGACTGCCTGCAGATTGGCTTAGACTAGATGCAATGCAAACAGAGTTTCTTGAATTTGAACGTGGAGTTTGACCAATTGAAAATTGACACGTATAAAACAACTTTCAAGTGGTTGGCACAGTAGTAGTAGACGGATCTGTGGGTGGATCGATATAGTGGGTGGAACTATTAAGTTGGTCTCGAGTGAAGCTTATCTTTATTCTTCTTTTATTCTTTTCTTCCGAATTTGTCGGGGGTTTCATGGCCCATCATATTGTGTGTAATTTTTAACATTTTCTTTGGCTTGTGAAATCTTTCGACAGTTAGTATTTAAAATATGTTTAATTATAATTATCTCTTATTGTTTATTTTATCTATAAATTGTCTTCAAAATTTAATAAATTTTTTTTATATAAATAAAGTAGTAAAATGTCATAATTGCCCTCAATATTTTATATTACACTTTGTGAATTTCTTTACAAAAATTCTTCTATTAAATTGAAAATGATAATAAACTAAATTTATTATTTTGAATTCTTTTCTTTTTTTTCTAGGTAGCATGAAGGAGTGAGTTTGTTAATCAACTCAATTTTATTTAAAATATATGTATATATTGATTATAACTCAAAGCAGTATATTTACTTAAATAACGAGGTCTTTTAAATATAAAGTGACAAAATTAATTATTGATAATAGAGAAAATAAAGTAAAAATTATAAAACTCAAAATAATGTGATTCAACAAATAAAATAATTTATTCTAGATATAAAAATAATAATGACGGAATAAGTAATTGATGGAATGCTAAAAATGGATGCGACAAAGAAAAATAAAATAGAAAACTAATTTATACAATTAATATTAAAGGTGTACAAAATTTTTCAATAATGTTGGATGAAAAAAACATTGTTATTTTTAAATAACAAATTGCTTATAAAACAAAATCAAATGCTAGAGTGCAAGTCACACTAATTTTTGTTGGTCAAGGCAATTAAAAGATTAAGATAATTATGACATTTTACTACTTTTTTGAATGAAAATTTTAGCTTCACTAAATTTTTGGAAACAATTTATAAATAAAATAAGCATAGGAGCAATTTGTAACTATTCCTTATTTACAGGGGACAAACTATATTTAAACTTTTAAAATATTATTCTAAATATTATTTGAAATAATATTGTTGGTATTTTTTGATATACGATATATGTGAGATAAAATATATCATTAAAAATGTATTTGAATAATAATTACAAAATATTATTTAGAGACTAACAAAAAATTAATCATCTAAACAGGACCCATATAATTACGAGCAATAATGAGCATATAACTCGAATGGAAACTTGACTACTTAGCTTCATAAACTATGAATGGTGGATTAGTTTAAAATGTACATAAATTAATTTTGGTAAATTACCTAATTAAAAAATAAAAAATTATGTATTAATTATTTAAATCCAATTTCTTGTTAACTTCTCGTCTTCTTATTTGTTTGAGTAACATTCTTTCTCCCTGTACCCATGAACTTATCCCAAAAAATGATTTTTTATTTTCTTTTTTTTACTGTTACAAACAAGAATATAATCTTTCATTGGTGAGGACAAGAGATGTAACAGTGGGATAGGCTTATGAATTTTATACATTTTTATATACCATCTATATATGTAACATAGACTTGGAATAGATTAAAAATCCCTATTTGTACACTCTTCATTAGGTAAATTGTAAAGGGACAGAAATTTAAATCTGAAAGTACCCGTAAAGACCACTATTAAAATTGATACGTAGGTATACACTTTTATGCATGAAAGCTTGTATTTCTTAACTTTTCCATTTGCTGAATGACCTTTTCTAAATATATTCATTGTTCACTTTTAGAATGCTTACTGAACAACTTATGTTTGGGATTAATTACATTTACCTTTTTGGAGGTTTAACCAAACTACAAATCAAACTCCGAATTTTGGCAAATAACGAATAGCCCCTTGAAGGCTAACTCTTGAATCGCTCAAACGGAACTAGCAAAATGACCAAATGCCCCAACGGAAATGACAGGCTCAAATCCTCCCCTGCCGTCCCAAACTAAAACACTCTTTGGTATCATTTATAAATTTTATAATATAAATTAAATTTTAAATAATTTATAACATCGATATAAATAAAATTATATAAAATTTAATTTTAATTATAAAATTTATAAATAAAATTAAAAATCAGATCTAACTATTTTTCAACCAAAACTACTAGGTCCCAAATCTCTTAAACCATCCCACCTCTGCAAGGCTGCAACCAGACTTCTCCACCTCTACCTCCCCCATTATTTGCCACCCTCAATAGTCGATACCCACCCTCCCCCTCCATTCTCCTGTTACAAAATGGGGCTACAACCGATACAGATCTGCATTTTGAGGCGTTGTGTAGTGCATCAACTCCTAGCTCCACTAATTCCAAGGCCGCTAAGAAGATCAATTTCCACGTAAAACTCAAGAAATTTGGCAGCGTCGATGAAATCAAAGTCGTCAAGATATCAGAGGATTTGATGATTTGTGCTTTAGAAAGACTAAAGATTTTGTTGGAAAGCATCTAGAATTAAAAAGGGGTTAAGATGAGGTTGATAGCCTACCAAAAATACTCAGTTAGAGGCTAATGTGTTTGTCGAGAAACTTAATGGATATCTATTGCCGCATTGGATCAACAAAGTTCATTCTTTCATTTTTTTTTTTTCTTTCAGTGGGTTCTTAATTTTGTACCTTATCTAGCTGAAAATGAAAATGAAAATGGAGATTTTTTTTGGTATGCATATTTTGTGCTCATTAATTAATCACTAAAATGATGCATCATGGAGTGGATTCGTTCTGGTTGGATTTGTTATTGATATGCTATATATTAAATATAATCGGAGATGGAGAATTCACTAGAGTGGACGTTTGGGATCGAAATGAACAGCAACGAAGTCGCGCATCCCATCAACAGCATAATCGAGGGAGTCGGACCAAGATTGGTTATGCTAGCCGGAGCAAAGGCCATTGATTGAGTTAAGGCCAGATTGGCCATTTGAGTTGGGAATAGTTAGGATGACAGGGAGAAACACAAGGGCATTTTGGGACTCTGGAGTTTTTCATTTGCTGATGTCAACATCAATCTTAACGTCTTTAAACGGTAGGGGTGATTTGTTAAATATTTGGACAGTCAAAGGATTGACTGTTATTTAACCAAATCTTGGAGTGTAATTGATAATTTAGCTAAACTTCAGGGGAAATAAATATAATTAACCCTTATAATTATGGTTAATTTATTAGCTTATGAATCTATTTTACCATATATAGTACAGTGTGATGCTATGGTATTTTTAAATTGTCTTGTCGAATGAGAATTCCATATTTGTTTGATTTAGACAGTATAAATAATACGTGTCTGTATAATTCTCTTTGCTGTGTTTTGTTGTCATCCTGTTGTCCAATTCATGTAACACTAACCATAAATCTTAACTTTATCATTTGATAGGAGGCCTAATCCCAGTCAACTCACATATTTCTTATTTTCCATTCTTTTGTGGTATATTGTCAATTGAGGTTATTGGTAGTTCTTTACTATGGATTAATTTTATTTTGTACCTTTAATTTATATATAATTTTTATTTTGTACTTTAAATTTTATTTTTGAGTAATTTTTGGTATATTGGTATATTTTTGGTATATTGTCAATTGAGGTTATTGGTAGTTCTTTACTATGGATTAATTTTATTTTGTACCTTTAATTTATATCTAATTTTTATTTTGTACTTTAAATTTTATTTTTGAGTAACTTGCACTATTAAATCCTTCCCTCTTAAGTCCTTTTTTTAATATTGTTATCAAATTTAATAGAAAATTTTCATATATATATAAGATTTAGCGAGATGTACAACAATACATATAAAAGCTTGACATAATATTTTGGGTGTAAAAACTAAAATTTTGTTAGCTTTAGTAACGATGTTAAAAAAAGACCGAAATATGAGGGATTTGAGAGTTGAGCTGCAAAGTGCCTAAAATTAAAATTTAGAATGTGAAGTAAAAATTAAATATAAATTGAGAGATATAAAAAAGAATTAGTCTGTTCCCTAATATCTTACGTGCTTTTCCATGTGAGGCCCAACTTGGCTTGAGTGGCATTTGTTCGACGTAGAAATTGGGATTTGAAAATGCAAGATTTGTAATTATAATTTGAGAACAATTTTATAGTTTTATAAAATTTATGGGGTGCAAAGAATAAATTTTGTAAGACTATAATTGAAATTTAAATTTTTTAGTAGAAAAAATATACCTAGTACAGATTATTCATTGGGAGTTCGCCCTAGCCACCCCTTGCGCATCCGCCCTGTTGCAAATTTTTGATAGCATCAAATTGAAGATGCGTATAATTTTTCTTCGAATACTAGGGGACAAAGTTGCCATTTCTTGACAAGTTCTAAGGTCACGTCTTATTATAGTTAGAAGACCTCTTCTTGCTTCTAAAATCATGGTCCCGAAGTCTTTATTATTTTTTTATTTTCAGTGATTCTGGCTTCTTGATCAGCTGCAATTCTTGAATTTTCTCAAATCACCTCATTAGTACTATAAATATTTTATTAAAATCAAAATGGCCTCTTAACTTTAATTTTAACTGGATTAATCCTTACACTAAATATTTGTTTCTAATTTAATCCCTAAACGGCGACACTGCCTAAAACATAAATTTTTTAAATTTTAACCGGTATTGATTAGGAACATAATCGTCAAATCTTCCGGTCCTATAATTTTTGTTTTTAAAAGTAATTTAGACTTTATAATAAAAGGCAAATATATTACATGGATTAATTATGTTCCAGTGGTTAAATGCTTGAAATTTTGTTTTGTTGCTAATGCGGGATCGAAACATACTACCACCCTATATTTATTTTTTTCCAATAAAATTTCATTTCATTTAAACCAAAATCATAAAATCGTCCTTACCTTGCTCTCTACACCAATGCTGCAATGCACCACATCCCTACCTTTTCATCCCCCACTAGCGAAGCCTTCCTTCTCTCCTTTGTTTGCCACCCCCATCTCCTCCTTCCCTATTCCCTATTTCTCCTTTCTCACTGCCCTACCCTTCTATCATATCCATTACCATGTCCTACCCCTCTTGATCCCATTCCCTTTACTATTACCGCCATCATCTCCTTCTTCTCCATCACTCTGTCTATCTTCCCGCTGTCCCTACCCCTGCATTGCAACTATCACCATTTTCTCTCCCTCTCGTTTCCCATCGCCTTCGCCTCTACCTCTAGTAGCCAGACTTCCTTCTCCAACCTCTATTTATTCTTTTCGAAATACGTCTATATCAATGATTTCTTGGAAATCTCATCCATCACCAGCAACTTCCTTGCAAAACGATACTCGATTTCCTCTTCCTTCTCTTCCTTCTCCCAATTCTGGTGTGGTACAAGTTCAATGGCTAGAACGTAATTATTTTTCAGAGGAAACTCTATAGATTGATTTTGAAATTAGAGATGAAATTGAAGTTATCTGTGATTTATAAAAGACATCATGTTAGTATCATCAAACTCCTCAATATTTCCGTTTCTAATAATCGCAGAACTAGATGATTTGACGGTTATACCCGTAGTCAACACCAAGTAAAATTCAAAAAAAAAATTATATTTTGGGTGGAGTCGCTATTTAATGATCAAATTGGATACAAATATTTAATTCAGAGACTAATCCGGCTAAATTTTAAGTTGGGGGACTGTTTTTTGTTTTACTGAAATAGTTGAAGACTAATAAGGTGATTTTTAAAAAACTAAAAACATAGGATCAAATGATTTGACGATTATGCCCTAGTCAACACCGGTCAAAATTATAAAAAAAATATGTTTTGTACACAGTTGCCATTTAGGGATCAAACTTGATACAAATACATAGTTTAGGGTCTAATTCGATAAAATTAAATTGTTAGAAAACTATCTGCTTTTAATGAAATAGTTGAAGGACTATTGATGTGATTTTTCTTATAATAGTATTTTGTTAAGCACTTTTTATTTCATCCATTTGGGTATCGAATTTTGCAGTTAAAATATATATCCAAACTGGATAAACTGGATTAAGTATTTAAGGCTGCCTACAGATTGGCTAAGGTATCTAACTATATATAAAGTATAAGAAAAATATTTTTGGTATAATATCAAAATTAATAGATTTTTTAAATTGTCCTCATGACTACTTTAACTTTTTATTTCTTTAGGAACACAATAGTAATTTTCGCACACTTTCTCCAACAAATATAGTGTAATAACTACCTTTTATCATTAACTTCCATAACTTCCCACCTTTTATTTCTTTTATATTTTATTTTTTTTATATATTTTCTTAAATTTGTGCACTTTTCACTAGTAATAATTACTAATACAAAGGCACACTCTAAGGGTGTACAAATTATTTTTTTTTTTAAAAAGAATCTATAAGATATAATAAAAATATTAGTTAAGAGAAAATATTGGAGAGGAAGTTATAGTAGTTACACTATGTGGATGCAGGTATAAATGACAAATCAAAAGATGACAGATACCAATCTCCGCCTCTCTTATTATATATACCAGCGAAGAAACCCGTGCTATGTACGGGAATAGAAGTAATATGAAATTTAAAGATTAAATAATATATATTGATTGTATAAATATTTTAATAATTAAAATAATGATCATAAACAAAAGAAAGTAACAATAATACTTTTATCTCATGCATAACACAGGGATCTAGTAAAATATAAAATTAAGAAAGCAAAAATCAAAAGTGGGAGTTATATAAAATTAAGTACATAAATAAGTACAACAAACCTTTTACACATATCATAGTGTAATCTAACCTTACGTTTGCTTGTCATTTAGTCAAGATTGTATTTAATTTTTAAACATAATTTCCCTCTTTTAGAGTAGAACAACTTATATAAAAATAAAAGGATTTGTAAGTTGTTGTTATTGTCATAGAAAAAATTGTTTGTGATTAAATTTATAAAATAATAGTGAATTAATATAATAAACATAGATATAAACAATACACATTCAGTGGCACTGATTATAAGATATATGTTGTGAATTAGTAGCTCTATTTTCTTGAATGGATGCATTATTGACTTGTAACTGCTGACGATTTTGGTGATAATTTGCCTCACCACATAAATTCTCATGACATGTATTTGTTTAGACGACATAGTTTTGATCAGACAAGATAAACAGAAAAAAAACATATCAAATATATGTAACCTGATGTTGTAAATTTGAAACTTTAAAAATATTTTTTGGAGTAAATTTGCAATTATCCTTTATTAATTTTTTGATAAAAGTATTACGATGATCTAATTAGATTTCAAGGATGATATTACTCATAGATAGCTAGGTTACACCTCTTACAATTTATTAGGAATAACCCTTTTAAGTTGTCTACCTAATTTGCTTCAAATAAATAAATATTTATTTTCAATATTAATCTAGCTTATTCTAACCAATATAATTTTATATTTAATATGTACAGTTAATAATTAATACTTATGTAATAATCCATAACATACTATTTGTTTACAACTCTCTTAGAAAAAAATCAATTACAATCATTTAGCTTTCTTGTAAACTACTATTATAAAAGCACGCTAACTTTAATTCTTTTTTTTTTTCTTCCAATCTAGTAGTGATATCTCTAAATCAACAAACAAAATACAATCAATTAATTGTAATGCCAATAAACAGACAAACTATTAAAATTATTTTTTAATGTGTTGCGATTACATAATTACTTACGAATAATATCTATTGATATTGAATAGTTAATTACCAACAAATATAAAGTTGCAAGACAATACAATGAAGATATTGATTTTACACGATAATAGTCACATTAATTTTTACTTTTTTTCCTTCCAATATATTAGTCATATCTCTAAGTCAACAAATAAAAAGTAAAACAAGCAATAGTGATGCCAATAATAAGACTTACTATTATAAAACTATTTTTATAATGTATTATGATTATATAATCACTTAAAAATAACGTCTATTGACATTGAATAATTAATTACCAATAAATAAAAAGTTGCAAGAAGGTAAAGAGAAGAACTTGATCTTACAACCTTTTTATCTTTTTGTGATATAAAAAAATTATTGTTCTTGTTGATAAAAATGAACTGAATATAATTAGATTGTAAGAATAATATCATTCAGATATAGTTAGACTAAATATTTTTCTACTTTTATGAAAATTATTATATATATATATATATATATATATATGTATGTATGTATCCATATCTTCATATATAAAATTAACTTATTAACAATTTTATATAGGTAAAGGTTTGGCATCTTAATAAATATAAGATTTTCTTAATTTGTAGTTAATAATTCATACTTATATGATGATTTATAATACATGTTTAATTTCATAACATTTTTGGAAAAAAATATTGATCTCACACGATAAAATTCACACTAATTTTTACTATTTTTCTCCTTTAAGTATATTAGTTATATTTTTAAATCAACAAACAAAAAGTAATAGAATCAATAGTGACACCAATAATAAAACAAAAAGATTAAAACTAATTTTTAATGTATTACGATTATATAATCACTTAAGAATAATATCCATTGATATTGAATAATTAATTACCAATAAATATAAAGTTGCAAGCAGATAAAAATAAATTAATCTTACAACCTTTTATCTTTTTATGATATAATAAATTATTGTTTTTTTTTACAAATAGTAATTGAATATAATTAGGTTGTAAGAATGATATCATTTAGACATAATTAGGCTAAATATCTTCTTACTTTTATGAAAATTATTATATATATATATATATATATATATATATATAATTTTAGCAATAGGGGTGTTCATCTTGACCCATCAAGCCAAAAAACTTGATAAAGCGGTCCATTTCGAACCGTAAAAATAATAAACTGGTTAATAAAACTGGGTCAGGTAGCGGGTCGGGTATAATTCTTATTAAGCGGTTAGGTAGCAGGTCAAAAAATTTGCTACCCAGCAGGTGCCCAACCTGGTCCATATACTATGGTCAACTCTGTAATTTTGCGTATTATGGCCTAATATTAATGAAGTTTTTCTTTTCCCATTCTACAATGGTATATGTGTAATTAATAGTCATTTTATATATTTTTTAAAAATTTTGATATTAAAAAGTATAATATTAGATCGAATTGAATACTCGGTTATCCAACCCTCTTTAACCAGGTACTATATGCATATGAACGGAGTACCGGACCACTTTTTTCTCGACTCGATATAATTGGGTCAAATCGGATATTTAATATTGAATAATTAATTGCTAATAAATATAAAGCTTCAAGGAGATGGAACAATAAAATTGATCTAAACCCCTTTTTTTTAATCTTTTTGTGATATAATAAATTATTGTTCTTTTTGTTGACTAAATGTAATCAAGTTATGTAAATTAATTTACTAACAATGATATGTAGATTCAAATTTTGCATAACTAATAAATTATTTATTTCTTAACTTATAATTAATAATTGATACTTATATTGTGATTTATAATGCATGTTTAATTTTATTACATTTTTGAAAAAAAATTAATTTTAAGAGGTGTGCATAAATTGAGATTTTAAAAAAAAATAATGGTAATTACATATAAGATTAGGTAACTATTTAAGTAGTTTATCTTTTACCTCTATTAGTTACTAAGTAAATTTTTTTTATTTAATGTGCCACATGTTAACTTGTTATGGCTCCTCACTAAAAGAGATGTTAAGTATAAAAGACAATATATATATATATATATATATATATATAGATATAGTATCAATAGTAGACTAGATGCAATGCAGACAGAGTTTCTTGAGTTTGGCCAATGAAAAAGTGACACGTATAAGAAAAAACTGAAGTTGTTGGCACAATTGTAGTAAATTGAGAAATGATCTGTGGGTGGAACTATTAAGTTGGGTTGTAACGGAGTTTTTCGGTTTTTTCTTCTTTTGTTCTTTTTCTTCCGATATATTTGTCGGGGGTTTCATGGCCCTCGTAGGGTTAATAAGACTTTGTCTCCTGAATTAGGTAGGTAATTACACTTTATCTCCCTAAAATAAAAAAATTATACTTTGCCCCCAAATCCATGATTCATTCTTTAAAAATTTTATAATATCAAGTTAAATGACTGAAATACCCTTAGTATTCTATTTTGATTTTTCATGTATTTAATTTTGATACTCAATACATAGATTAAAGAATTAGGAAAAATAAAATATAATAACAAACTAATATTATAATAAAATATAATAACAAAATAATTAGGGAGTGAAAATGTGATAAAATATCGAATTATATTACATTTGACTTTGCAATTTGCACAGGTTCATCCAACCCATTTAGGAATTATTCTATCATTATAATTAAACATTCAAATTCGAAATAACATAAAATGAAATAACAAAATTTAAAAATTTGACCAAGATATATATTGATATGGATTATATTAAAATATAATATAATTTATTTTTTTATTTTTAAATAATTATCACATCATTATCAAAATTTAAATACAAAAATTAAAATATAATGCTAAGAGTATTTAAGTCATTTAACATGATATTATAAATTTTTTAAAGGATGAATCATGTGATTGGGGACAAAGTGTAGTTTTTTTAGTTCAAGGGGCAAAGTGTTATTACCTACCTAGTTCAGGAGAGTAAAGTGTTATTAACCCTATTGTTTATTGGGAGAAATAACTTTAATAGTCTCTTACATTTTATATTTGTACTTATTTAGTACTTCACATTTAAAATAATGTATTTTAATTCTCACAAATTTAAAACGTATTATTTTGTTCTCTTGACACAAATATAGACATATTTTAGTCTGATATAATCACATGTATTCACAGGTAACATATTAAGATCTGAAGAACCCCAGTTATGTTAATCATGTTTTGATGATGACCAAATCATGCTAATGGTTTAAAGACAAGTGTGCAGAAAAACAGGGAGGTTCGGACGCAAATGATCGTCCGAACACTCGAAAACAATCACACAGAGCTTCGGACGATGGTAATCGTCCGACACAAAGAATTTGAAGCAAGCCTCGGACGAAGAACAGCGTCAGATAAATTTCCAGACTTGACTCCTCTTCGTCCGGACGACGCTGATAAATTTCCAGAAGACTTCGCTTCTATCGGACGCATGTTCGGACGCATCCTCGGACGTCCAAACGAACACCCTCAGAGAACGGACGCAGTGTCATCTAGATGGTTCGTACTGAGCCCGAAAAAATGCAACTGTAGTCTGCTCGGACGCACTCTTGCCGGCATCACCGTCTGAAGGTCCAACGGCTAGTTTTCCAGTAGACAGAAAATAGCCGTTGGGAAGTTGTTGAAAGCAGATATTTGGCAACTATAAATACCCCAAGGTCTGAATTAAGCAAAAGAAGACTACATTCAATACAAACACTTGTAAGAGCTATTTGAGGAGAAATAGGCTAAAATATTGTGGGTTGTATTGGTTTGAGAAGTCTAGCTTTCTTGGCTCAACACTCTTAGTGGGAATTAGTGTGAGCAAGAATAGACTAGTGAGTGATCTTCAAGTGTAAGAGTGGAGGGATAACAAGTGTACAAAAGTGAGGTTGTAGTGTAAAACCCTTTGACTCAACTAGAGGAACTTAGTTGGTATAAGGGTGAGCCTACTTTGTGTACAAGAAGGTTATTGCCTCACCTTCTTTGAAGAGGCACTACTAGTGGATGTACTCCAAGCTTGAGAAGCTTGGGAGTTTGGTTTGATATTCTTTATCTCATTCTTATTTGTTCTTTAAGCTTAAACTGTTGAATATCTATTATATTCATTTGTGCTTAAGTATTCATTTGTTGCATAAAGTTTTTATTATCATTAAACACTTAAAAAGGTTTGTCTTTAGTGATAACCTAATTCACCCCCCGTCTTAGGTTGCATTTGGGGCCAACAAGATCAAAACTGACAATACATAACTTTAAATAATAAATTATCCCAAAAAGAAGAGGGTTGGGACTGTTACAGTATGAGATGGCAGAAAAAAAAAAAAGCATTGAGGAGGGAAATAGGGACGGTGATGATAGGCGAGAATTTTGGAATGGTAGTGGAGGAAGTTTTAGGTATTAGTGTTCACTATTTGAATGTGTGTTGATAATTTTGCCCATAAAAATGTAACATTCGATAAGCATGTGAATATTTCAAGGCACAATATGTCCATAATTGTGTCTGAGAGACCAAAATTATGCGTTTTGAATTTGTAAGGGATTAAAATGCATCATCTTGAGTGTGAAGAATTAAAAAAGTACAAATATAAAATGTAAGGGACTGTTAGGGTTGTTTTCTCTTGTTTATTTGTATAATTTTTGAAACGGAAATCATTTACAAATTTATAAATTCATAACTATTTGCCAAAACTAATCCACATGACAAAATTATATTCAATTACCAATTTTTGATTTTATTTATTTGGTCAAATTTTGTTTCTTTTTTGCCAAATCTAGGAACACACCGTGTGATTTTATCACTTTGTATAGATACACACAGATGTGTCAAATTTTAAAATTTCTTGTCCATTGAAACTAGTTGCGGATCTACGTAGGATCTAGTAAGGGCACGTAACCCTACATTCCCATTAAGAATTTACTTGTTAGCAATGGGCTTTTGCAAAACTTTTATTTGTACCCCATCTAAATTGAAAGAATAATTATATGTACACTTGATTATTATAATAATTTGAAATTAACTGTTAATAAAATAAATAAAAGGTGATTAGAGGTTATTTTATGACTACAACTACATTTATTTAAAGATTTTCGATTTATTAGTGAACTTTCTTATGCAATTTTTCAATCACTTCTAATTTGTTGGGGCATTAGTTCTTAAAAAATATTTATAAATACAATTTTATTATATCGTCTTTTATGTTATACTACTTGTTAAACATATGTATGTCTATTGCTTGCTATGCTAATATATTATTAAAACTATTCATTAGAAAAATATGAAAGTTTCTTATTTTTGGTAGAAAATTAACAGTAAACCCTTATTATTTGTTAAAATAACATCATTATTTTTTAATACCGTTAAAAGAAAAAGATACTACTTTATTTTATATAATGACAACCCATAAAAAGAAAGGGTTATGATAGGAATATTAAAAAAGAAAAGAAAAGAGAATACTAGTCTTTTTAGATAATTTTAAACAGCATCATTAATAGATGTCAGAATTTAACATTAATTTCTTTTATTTAAGTGGTACTCCCACTATTGAAATTTTTTTGGCTTCGCCCGTAATTGAGATCACTATGCTCCGTTTGTATAGTAATTATTTAAAATATTATTTAGAATAATACAATAAGTACTTTTTAAAATATGATATAGGTAAGATAAAAATATAGTTGAATTTATACACTCTTCATTATGTCAACTGTAAACAGCCAAAAATTGAAATCTTGAAGTACTACTAAAGACCATTATTGAAATTGATATATTGGTGTGTACCTCCATGCATGGAAGCTTGTACTTCTTAACTTTCCATTTACTAAATGACCTTTCTGTTTATAAGAGACAGAAAGGTCAAGTCTACTTTTGCTTACTGAACAACGTATAGTTATGCTTTACTTATGATATATTCGTCATGTTTAAGAGGAGAGGCGAGTTTAATTTTTATTTTTATTTTAAAAAAAAAGAAGAACAACTTATAGTTATAGTTAATTCCTTAGCTTATCAATCTATTTTACCATAGATGTACAAAAGGATGCTATATACTGTCCTTAAATTGTCTTGTCGAAACAGAGAATTCCATATTTGTTTGATTTACGTGTCTCTATATTCCTCTTTGCTGTTATTCTCATCTTTTTGTCCAATTCATGTAGCACTACCAATAAACCTTAACTTTATCATTTGATAGAAGGCCTAATTCCAGTCGACTCAATTTCTTATTTTCTGTTTTCTGTGGTATGTAGTCAACTAAGATTATTGGTAGTTATCTACTAAGTAATGAGGCTCAACTTTCCTTGAGTAGCATTTGTCCCGTGTAGAAAATGGGATTTGGGAATGCAAGACTTACATGACTATATTTTTTGAGGATAATTTTGTATCTTTTATAAAATTTAAGGGGAGCAAAGAATAAATTTATAAGAATATATTGAAATTTAAATTTTTTTAATAAAAAAATTTAATTATTTATTCATAGGGAATTCACGCAGCCACCCCTTGCGTATCCGCAATTGAATATCCATATAATTTTTCTCGGAAGACTTTGAGACAAAGACTTTCTTTTACAAATTCTAAGGTCACGTCTTATTATTGCTTCTAAAGTCATGGTCCAAAGTCTTGTGATATCTTTTTATATTTTAGCAAGATTTGCAAAATATTATGGACAATCAAGGGGGTACTTTTAGAGTACATATTTAACCTGTGTGTCACACTTATTCATTCTTCCGTACATAGAAATTCAACCAAGTTGTTAAAGTATAAATATCATAGATTTGTTAATTAATTTTGAAATAAATATTCATATTTTTTTTAATACAGTATTAGATTAGTGTTCAAGTTTTCTTTAATTCATAACTAGTATTTTAGGTTCGATCTGATAACCCCTTTTAAAGGATTCTTTCGCGTCAAACTCACATAACGAATCCTTAATCTACGTCTAACTATTCTATTTTAACGGGTTCTCTCACGTTCAACCTAAGTAATAGATTGTCAATTAATCCAAATCACATGTGAGAGAAAATATCAAAGGCAAAATATTCTACATCAGTTAGTCGAAAAATTTTGAACAATTAATAAGATTCATGGCTACTTCATTTATTGCTAGTTGTTTTGATATAAAAGTCTATATATTTTTAATATGGTCTCAAGTTTTTTCTCATTTACATATTGGGATTGACTTGGTGGTTTCCATCGAGTCAATGCTTCTTATCTTGAATTAGGTATTGGTTTTTGGTTGAATTAATGGCTTCTGTCGTTACAATACTTCTATTCACTTAATTTGGACTTGGGTCTTGTCTCATCAAAAAAAGACACGACTATCTAATTATAATAAAAATATTTAAATCTACTCATTTTAACTAAAATCTAGAATGCCTAATTCCAGTCTGAAACTCAATTTCTTACTTTCTATTTTCTGTCGTATGTAGTCAACTAAAGTTATTGGTAGTTTTCTACTAAGTAATTTCTTGTGTGCTTTTCCATGTGGGACCCAACTTGCCTTGAATAGTATTTGTTCCGTGTAGAAAATGGGATTTGAGAATGCAAGACTTACATGATTATATTTTGAAGATAATTTTGTATTTTTTATAAACATTAAAGGGGCGCAAAGAATAAATTTATAAGATTATACTGAATAGAAAAAAAATGTGTTCTTTAGTCATTGGGAGTTCGCACAGCCATCCCTTGCGTATCCGTACTTGAATATGCATATAATTTTACTCAGAAGACTTTGAGACAAAGACACGTCATTTTTTTACAAATTCTAAGGTCACGTCTTATTATTGCTTCAAAAGTCATGGTCTCGAAGTCTTATGATATCTTTTTATTTTTCAGCAAGATTTGCAAAATATTATAGACAAACAACGCGGTACTTCTGGTGGACATATTTAACCTACGTGTCATGCTAATCATTCTTCTGTACATAGAAATTCAACCAAGTTGTTAAAGTATAAATATAATTAGTTTGAGAATTAGTCGTGAGATAGAAACTAATATTTTTTAATATGGTATTAGATTAGTTTTAAGTTTTTTTTTTTCATTTACACGTGTTTTGAATTCTATTTAACCTCTTCCAAAAGATTTTTTCATGTCAAACTCACGTAACGGGTTCTCAATCCACGTCTAACTAGTTCTTTCTAATGAGCTCTCTCACGTTAAACCTACGTAACGAATTATCAACTAACACAAGTCACGTGTGAGAGGGGACGTCAAAGCCAAAATATTCCACTTTGGTTAGTCAAAAAATTCTGAACTAATTAATAAGTTTTATGTCTACTCCATTTATTGCTAATTGTTTTGATATGGAAGTCAGTGTTCTTTACTATGGTATCAAAGTTAGCATCAAGATTTTTGCTCATCCAACATGACTTGGGCTCTTTTGCATATTGGGTTTGATTTCATAGGGTTTCTATCAAATCAGTGTTTCTCGTCTTAGTTTAGGTGTTGGGCTTTACTTGAATTAATTGGCTTCTTAAATTTCAATACTTCTATTCACTTGGTTTGGGCATGGATCTTGTCATGTTTAAAAAGACATAAATATCTAATTATAATAAAAACACTTAAATCTACTAGCTTTAACTAGATGTGCGGTATCAACTAATAGCTAGTGGAAGTAGGGATCATTCTCATAAGGAATGGTCTTCAACTATTGAGTATTTGGTTGGAATGCTATTTGAAGAGTTTGATTAAGAAATGATTTTAACTAAACTATATTTAAAGCTAAGAAATGATTAAAAGGGGGGTTAGAGTTTATCATGGCCAATTTCTTGAGTTTTGATTAATTAGATCAATCAAGTGATCTTATTCTCCAAATTAAAAGTTTATTCCCAAATATAAAATAGTCCCAATCTCTCAACAATTTAAGTTAGTTAATTTAGTTAACCTATGTGTAGATCCGTCCTATGTTAAACTAATCAAAATTGATTAACTACTCATGGAATTCTAACAACTAATTTGGTGAACCAGTTTGCCAAGATCAAATTCTAACCCTAATCTAATTTTAATCTAATGTTATAATGGAGGTTCGATTCCCATATACATCAATTAACCCAAATTAACTAGGGAGGTATCATATTTCTTTAATCAACCCTTAAACCAATTAATATTGTCTAATTAGTCTATTTTACCACCTAATCAACTTATTAACCTCTACCCATATATAGTTGGTTTCACTAAAACCTAACCCATGCTAAATTAAAACATATTTAAAGACATTAAAGAAAATAAAAATATGGGAAAGAAATTAAATGAACTAAACATTAATTCTAAAAAACTAGTGCAAGAAATTAAGAGTATTGAAAACTAGGTAAATGAAAGCAATAAATGAAGACAAGAAAGATTAAATAAATATGAAATGAATGTAAGTAGATTAACATAAATAAAGTCTTACAAAGTAGTAGAACAAACAATTACATACTTGGAAGAAAGCTAGCCTATCAACAATGAAGGAAGAAAGCTAAAATTCCTACCTAAATGGGGAGGAAGAAAAAAAGATAACAAAAAAAACACAAGAGAGAGAGAGAGAGAGAGAAGAAATCAGCCCCATAAATATATATTTATAGTGGGTTAGAGGTTGGGGGTAAAAGGACACAATTGCCTTGAAAAAAACTCAAAACAGGTCAAATTGCGCCTCTCAAGTGCCCCTTGCCGTCGGTGAGCTTTTACGGTATGATACCTAAGCCTAGAAAGCTCACCGCAACTTTGCCCACCTTTGCCGTTTTGCCTTTAAAATCCCCATCTGACGTTGGATTGATATCATTGATGTCCAATTTTCTCCTACCAAACCATAACACATAGGAGAATATTTTTAGCTATAATAAATATTTAAAATAACTTCAAAACAATTTAACAAAATACTCACAAAAGATACAAAAAACGAAAGACAAATAAAGACAAATAAAAATTAAAAATTCGACTTGACAAATTCTGAACACGAAAACCTAATAAAGTAAGATAATTAGCACCTAAGTAAGTACTAAAACGCTTAACAAACACGTACTAATACATTCAAACACAAAAATAAAAATAAACGAAAACACACACTAAAACACTAAGAATGTTCGAAACAAATAGCAAAATCATCAAGTTTAGGATACATATAACTCTAATTTCCTTGAGTTATCACATCCCTAAACTTAAACTTTTGTTTGTCCCAAGCAAAACGAGAAAGAAAAAGAACACAACTAAAATGAGATTCACAAGAACAAACATAAAATACAAGACACAAGACACACACACTTAACACCACCAAAAGAATAGAAATTGAAAATATTGAACCCTAGTGCACTTGCCGAAGGTGAAAATAGAGTTTTAAATCAAGAAACTCAAAATTTTTCCCCACCTCTCTATTTACAAAAGTATACATTAGTTTTGATTACGAGCATTACTTTAACTAGTGAAAAATTAATAGAATGCCAATTCTTGCAAGTGCGAGTTAATTTAGACGATACAAATCAAGTTTTCTAAAACTCGCCCAATTAAAGAAAGATCATTAGGACTTGTTTTATGAAGCACAAATTAATACAAATGAATACACAAGGATATTTGTTTGCAGCGTGGGGTTTAGCAAGCAACAAAATGTTGGAAGCAATGCTTCATCCTTAACTCACTAATACAAATTAGCCTAGATTAAGGATCATTTAGGAGTTTTCAAACTTGTAATTTAGGGTAAGATAATAAGGTAGGATAAATTTAGATAAAAGTAGCTTAAATTACCTTAGACATGTCAATTAAAAACTCTTGGACCAATATCCCAACGAAAGTCCCAAGAAACCAACAATACTCAACTAATGCGCACTTTTCAAAGTAAAATACTTCATTTATTAATAATAACTTAAAGGTCAATAAGTGAACCTTCATTGTTGCCCCCCCCCCCTTTCCCAAAAAAAAAACTTAAATGGATTTGCAATTTTTTTATTTATATCTTTTTTATTTACATATTTTAACAATACTAAAAATATAACAATTACAAGAGGAAAATATAAACAATATTGAACTTTTGACTTCTTTTTCCTAAATAAATACACAAAAACTCTATATGAACCATTAAATGGACATTCAACCACAAAATTGATGAACTTGAACAGATCAACAATAGTCGAGGTGATAGGTTCAAAAAGAGGATAAATAGAAGAAAGTGATTTGGTTAAATTATATAGTTACCAAAGAAAATAGGAAATAAGGCTCAAGGGGGACACTAGGGATAAAATTGACTTAAGGTGGTCTTTTAGCTCAAACGGCCCAAAGAATTGCCTAGTTCATTTTCAAAATCTAGACATTTGGCTAAAATGAGGGATTCACACTACCCCAACTAATGTCCTAAGTTAAATCTCATCAAAACCTAAAAAATATCCAAAAAATACAAATTCATGCACAATGACTAAACAATAGCCAACTCATTTCTAACTTAAATTAGAAATTAGTTCAAAAATTTTGAAGTGTATTTACGTAACTAGATTAACAACTCAATTAAAATTGATATTGGAAGAACTCTTATGGAAAAGTACTGTTCGAGATAAAAACTAGTTAAAAAAATATTTTTACCAAATGGTTGAAAACATGATTGAATTTCAAGGGTTAAATCAAATATTGGGTTAAATGAACTAATGAGGTGCAACTTATGTTCAACATCCAATTTTTACTTTCACAATGAAAAAAACAACATCATCCCCAATGAACAAGATAATTGACACCACCACACTTTTCAATTTATTCAACAATGAGTACAACTCATCTTACTACTCACATTTATTACAAGAAATAAAAATATTGCTAGAAAGTAATAAAACACAAAACTAACTAAGAATAATACTAATGAATGATTCTAAAATATACTTGGACAATCAAAAAGCCAATGTAGATGATAGACAACATAATGCACCAAACTGAATGTGAATGCACTCAACTAACAACAAATTGAAGTCAAAACTATAGTTTAACCATCCTTCATGTCTATTTCCTTTACCATAAACACAACACCATATCAAAATAAGAAGTGAGTAATTTAAAGTAAACCATATACATGCAAATTCGATTCAACACATAAGTTTTAGAGGTTGTCTATTCTTTTTCAACCAACTATGCTACAATAAGAAGGGGTCATTGGGACTTCATGTTTCAAACAATTAAAGAAAAAGAAAACATACATAAGGATAACAAGGTTTAAACACAACACAAGGGTTACCCATATGCCCAATTCCTCTCCCAAAGTTAGGTTCACACATAATTGGCCTTAACAAGACATTCAACAACAAAGACTATTCCAGATAACATCAAGCATTCACATGATTTACTCAAAAATAGGCTCAAAACACTTAGCAATTAAAGTGTACCAACAACTAGAATGTCCACAAGCAAAAGGTAAAAATCAAGTCCAAGTTCATCAACCAGTTCACATAATAATCACCATTCACAAGTATGACTACATTGCCATCATCATAATCATCAATGACCAGTAATTGTTATCAACTAACAATACTTAGCCAAGGTACGAAAAAGTCAAATTACAATTCTAAAACATAAACTAAATTATCACAAGGGTACAAGCCTTATTAACCCACATGCTTATTCAACTAAAGCATGTAAATTAAATAAAGCATAACAAAAGAAAAGGTGAAAAAAATACTTCCTTAGTAATTCCAAGGAGGCTTGCCAAGAATGTTGAAATCCTTGATAAACTTGCATCATTGCTTAGCTCCCTGAAGTCCCCAAGGATGTGTTGAACTTTGGCATATGTAGTTGATACCTCCTTAGTCCCCTCTAGAATGTACCCCTATTCTCCTACTCCTTGAGTCGGATCTTTTTCAACAAACGGTCTATAGGGCACTTTCTTGTACTAGATAGTCTTGAGTCGGTTCTTTTTCAACAAACATCTATAAGGAACTTTCTTGTACATGATAGTCGTGAGATTGGAGCATTTGTGTGGTTCTTTGTTGCATATGCTCAATGACTCAATCATATGGACCACAATGGTCTTCAAGGTGCCCATTGTCTTCTTCAATTGATGGAAGTGTTGGAGCTTCTTAGTCTTCCCAACCCAACATCCTTTTGAGTTCGAGAAATTGGTCTTGTATTCTCTTCATGAAATTGATTTGATTCTCCATGAAGGTCATCATCATCCTATCCAATTTTTTCTCATTTTTGTCTTGGTTTTCTTGGGTTGCTGTATCATTCCACATGTCATAAGGAGACCCAGTTGTTCTGGAGTGTGCTCCAAAGGATTCTCCATAATTGACTTGAACATACTCACAACCTACCAACTCAATTGATCCTCCATGATGGCCATACCTCTCAAACTTGCATTTTTTCATCGGTATAGGTGAATTTTGGTTAACTTCTTCACACTCGTCTATTATGTTTAGTGGATTCGTGAAAGTCTCTTGATTAGTTCCCACAACCTTTTGTGCTATTTTGTTTAGTTGAGTTTGAAGGCATTATGGACGGCTAATTGATTGCTCTATGATGGCCAGGATCATCAACATCTCCGAACATGCATTCTCATCTCTTCTGGTCCACTATACTCATAGGAATTTCCTTGAATTTGTAACTCCAATTGATTATATGTAGGTTCTATAGGTGTACAAAAAGGGTCGGGATAATTTTGATAGATTGAAAAGAAATTTGGATGGTTAGACCATCCCATTTGGTTATCATAAGAGTAAGAGAAGTAATCACAAAAAACATACTCATTGGTCTTATCTTCTTTATCATAAAAATGATAATTTCCTTAGTATGAATCATTCCAATTAATTCTTTGTATGTTCTTGACCAATAGAAACTAAAAGCAACAAAAGAGACAAAAAATAACTTCAAAATATTTAAATGCTTAACACTTAAAATAACTTCAAAATATTTAATTATACGACTCACAAAGAGACAAAAAATGTAAGACAAACTAAGATGCATGAAAATTAAAGATACGACACAACTCTAAATACAAGAACCTAATATAGTAAGATAATTAACACCTAAATAAATTATTAGTATTAAAACACTATCAAAAATACACTAACATGTTCTAATTTATAAAAGTAAAAATAGACGAAAACACACACTAAAACTATAAGATTGCTCGAACAAGTAGCAAAACCATCAAGTTTAGGGTAGATATTACTCTAGTTTCCTGGAGTTATGAGGTCTCATCAATATTTGCCTTGCCAAACATGTTCATTGTCCTTGTTTCTGTCAGAGTCACATATTGAAGGGGTTTTAATGTATAAATATCCCATACACATCGTAGCACAATAGAAGAGATTAAGAATCTTCTGTTCACTTGGTCTGGGCTTCAGTCTCATCAATTTCTACCTTACCAAACTTGTTTATTGTCCTTGTTTCTGTTCTAGTCATATATTGAGGGGGTTTTAAAATATAAATATCTTACACACATCGTAGCACAGTGAAAGAGATTGAGAAACATCCAAATCTTCAAGTAACCAGCAAGTCCAAATAAGTTCTTGAACAATATATTGCTTCCTTCTTTGCTATGAGATATTTTACAAAAGAGAGCATTATCAAGAAAAAAACTGTCTTACTTTTCTAGGAGATAAGACAATTACTCAAAAAAAAGTAGAAACATGTGATAAAACGAACATTGAATTAGTTTGGCAAGACGGAAATTGATGAAAGTCAAACCCAAACCAAGTGAACTAAAGTATTGACATGATAGAAATCCATGAAAAAAACCAAATTCCAAAACCAAGACAGAAACATCTACTTAACAGAAACTTATGAAGTCAAGCCCAATGCTTAGAAGAGTCTAAGTCATTTGTGGATATTTATGCTTTAACATAAGTAGTTAAAATTAGATAAAAATAATAATTTAATAGGATTTTGCCACAAATTATTTTTAGTTTGTGAATTTGAATTATTGTAAATGATTTTCTTTATCCTATATATGTCATAGTTGTATACAACAACTAGAAATTGTAGAAAAAAAAAACCACCAGAAATGTTTTATTCCACTATCAAGTCTAAGGAAATGTTTGGTTTATGGGTATGAGGGGGAGGAATGAGATTTAATAAAAGTTAATGATATCTATGAATGTTTTTTGGTTGAGTACTATGGGAACGAAAGTGTTCGAAAATGCTTACTTTCATTTCTAATTTGCCATTTGGGTTTCAAATGTATTTAAGTATTAATTTCGATTCAAGCCAAACAAGTAAAAGGGAATGACACATACTAATATTGATATTGAGGTGCATGATTCCTATTCCGATTCCAATTCTCGAATGTAGACAAAACATCTCCTTAGTTTTCTTTACTCTTTCTAACAATTTTCTTTAAAAAAAAAATTCACATATCCAATGTCATTTATGATGAAAATGGTTGCCCCAATTGTTTTAGTATAAGAATTAAATATCAGTTGGTTTGCTCCTATAAGTATGAGAAAATGTGCAAGCAAGTAGAGTGCTCTTTCGACCGGTATTCGATTTTTTGACTTGCTTGACTTTATTTATTTGACTTTCAACTTAATAATATCAAAGTCAAAGTCAAGCCATATAAACCCAAAGTTAATTAAAGTCATTGTCAATCATTTAGATTTGACTTGTTCAATCAGTAAGTCGAATAAATATACTCTTTCATTCCAAATTTTAATTTCAAATTTGAGTACATTATTCCACAAATTTATAATATGACATACTATTTGTAATGCCCTAAACCTGAAACCATAACACGCAGCATGTCAGGATATGTGCTAGACAACGTCACAATGAACCAATCTTAACCATACTGAACAATTAATAATTTATCAACATTAACAATATGCCAGCACTTAAATTAATCTACTACCTATTACAGAAGGTGGTGCCTAGAAAATGAAATATTAAACAATTCAATGTCAATCTATAGTTTCTTCTAGTAGTCCTCTATATGGGAACTAACTTGACAATTTCATGTGTGGTAAAAATATTAAAATAATGGGCGAGCAAATACTTTGCTCAGTAAGTGAGTTCCATTTCTTTTTATTGGATTGAGCATATAATAACATATATACATATATATATATATATATATTGACATTTAGGCAATATTCATGCATCAATCACCCATTAACAATTCATACACTCAATGCATTAAACAATAACAAAGTACAATCAATTGGTTAGCTCATGGTTGACATAGGTTAGTTGGCTACTGGACATCAAAGTCTAACTAGTAGAAATTTGCTAGATAGGGCCAATGGCAGTGTACAGTAACAATGGCATGTGTAGTGGCAGTTACAGTAACAGTGATGAGAACTAGTTATTACCGAATAACATATGTTTACTAATGAGCTTTACATACATGCATATTCAATCACATTTGGTAACTTCCAATCACATTCTCACATGCATTTAGTACTCGATTAAATTTATAGTAGAGATATTCCACATGTAGTATGTATTATGCATTCTCAATCTGATTTGCATGTAATAAAATACCTTTATACTTAATCAATTACAAGACATTTGTAAAATGATAAAAGGAAAGGACAACCACTTACCTCATATTCGAATACAATAGTCAACAAAATTTTTGGAATCCAACATCTTGAGACATGCTTATACACATCTAGATTCCTTCCTTTTCCTATTAAAATGTTTAAACAAAATTTAACATAGTTCATACGATCAAAATACATAACAACCAAAAGTTCTCAAATCTTTATATAGCCTCTAAACCTTAATTTCCTATAAATGCTTTATTTTCCTAAACCAAATTTTGGGGCAAACCAAAACTAAAACATTAACTAACAATAAATGTATATACTAATAATAGCTAACAATAAATAAAGTGCAGTAATACCACTTTGTTCTGACCCATAATGACCGCAAGATGGGGTCTTCCAAATCAAGAGATGGAAGCAAGCCTCACGACTTGCTGCTCCTTAATTATTTTTGTTTTTTATTCTTTTTATCAGATAACAAGAATTTGGTAGTAAACATTTTGCTTAATGTCAACCCATCCAACCCCACAGCCATGACAAAAAAAATAAAATAAAGATGCCAACCATTCAAAACGCAGTCACTGCCAATTATCGTTACTTTGTTTAATTTTTAATATTTTTTTTAAACTTCTAATAAAACCGTACATTTTTACTATTTTTTTTAAACTTCTAATAAAACCGTACTAACTTTTGAATTCATAAGAAGTCACGAATAAATCCTAATAAGGTACAAGGTTCACTTTCTTTACGATTTAGGATAGTTCCATTTGTCCTTTTTTGCCTACTTCTTGTACGGCGTTTTCTTTCCCATTTGTTCTCTAATCATAAAGTTAGAGAGTGAAGAGGCTGTTGTTGAATGTAGCAAACATATGGAGGGTAAGGAAACATTTAAAATGCAATTAACTTAATAGGAGTTTACATAAGCTAAAATAGGGTTTCAGAATTGCACCATTAGTCCTCCTTATTTTCCTTAATTAACCTATTACTCTCATTGTGACCAAATGGATGGAAAAATACTCTTTATGGGCTGACAAAATAAGAAGCCCAAAAAAACTATGTTTCACATTCTATTCTCCTTAATAAAAGTTTCATCCTTGAAACTTACTTAACCATATAAGCATACACCACTTACACTATCATTCAACCTTATAAGATTCTTAACTCCATTCAAAACCTTCGATAGAATAAGGTACAATATCTCATCGTTCACATTCATCACTACACAAGTATATTACAAAGAATATGTCAAACTTCACTTTATAAATATGTGCAATAATACAAGTTATCTATCAAGCCTTTATTCTAATATCACTAATCAAAGGCATATATATACATATAAAGATAGCACCAACAGTTTTGCAGCATACCATTATCATTAGATTATCCAATTAAACACAAAATCTTTGATCCCAAACTTCTTCCTTAACACATGCGAATTTATCATAAAATTGGATTTTTTTTTTTTTTTTTTTTTTTTTTGCAAAATACTTCTTTTGAATTCATACATAATTTACATAATTCAAATACATAATTTAATCAAATTATGTTCTTTGTAATAGGAGTATATGCAAACCTTATACGGATCTTTTTTTTTTTTTTTTGAATTTTCATCTTTAGTTATAACTTGAGTTAAATTTCTTTTAAAATATCTAAACTTAAACTGAATATTGTTCCCAAAAATATATCAGACTTACAAAATTAGCGTATATTGAGTTACAACAAATCAATACATATATAATTTATGTTATTAGAAACTAATATCAAAGAAACTATATATTAAAATCACACAAATAGACAAAACATGCACTTTATTTTTATCTCAAGATCTTTCGTGATCTCTAGAAAAAGTTCAAGATGTAATTTCTATATGTGTAGAATACCCTATCAGTATAGTTTCATAAAACACAATATTACTTCAATTTGAATTTCGTACATAAATCTTTAGTTATTTTGAATACAACTCTGTTGTATTTCCTAACATTGTTTTAGTTTCAAGTTAGTCGCTTTTCTTTCCGTCCATTTCTTATTCTTTAAACACAAAAGAAACACCACCAAATTCCCTAAGAGGTAAGACCATACCACATATAATTTGGATTCATGCATACTTGAATTTTTTTATTGGGGTGATTCTTATATCATACGTATAATTGACTAGCATTGTAAATTATATGCTATTCCTATGCAATTAATAATCCATATGAAATTAAGTAATTGAACATATAATATATATTACAACACATAATCAACTCAACCAGTACTTAATGTAAATCAAAACGAACAATATGTCACTAGTAAATATCAAGTCAAATAAATATTTAGGCATATAACTAATAGACAATCCAGGCAAGTAATCAATTAAATGAAATTAGCATTGATTTGAGAAAACAATTCATATGCAATTAAGTAACGGAGAAATAAATAAATAAATAATGTGACACATAGTTAACATATGCATCTGACCAACTAATCAAATCAATATGCCACTAGTGAAATTAAAACAATTAGTTAACTATTAGACAAGCAATTTGCTTATTGTCAAAATAGGTAATTCATATAAAGTTAAATAAACATCATATCAAATAATTAATTGAATCTCTAGATAAAATACATCAAAGCTAGTAATTAATCAAATATGCAATTTGTACAAAAGGTTATGCCATTCTAAGGTGCTACGCATAAATGAATGGATCTTATCAACGTCCATGAATGATAAATTATGGATCGAATCGCCGAATTGGTTGAAACATATAATCTATATATTATTAAGAAATCTCAAAACACATAATTACAATAATAATCAACATACAACCTAAAAAGTAAACAATTAAATATGCCAATAGAATAAGTCTAGCCTAAAAATCTATATATCATCAACAACCATAGCAGTAATATACTCCAACAGTACAAATCACAACCATAATCATCGTGAAATCAATAGCGCTAAACAATTGAATAGCTAAACAGTAATTAGCATACAACCAACAAATTAAACCCTTAAATATCCGCATATCAACATAGTCAATCCCTATGTAGTCAAACTTATTAAAACCAATAAATAATTATGAGATTAACAACATTTAGACAGATAAACAATTTAACCTTTGCAATTAGCGAAAACTCAAAACGTATTATTAACTGGATGCATCAATGATACAACTCAAAATAAGTAATGAGTTAATTCCTTTATGTAGCTAGCATAGATCAAAACAAGTATTTCATATGCAATGAGTAAACATGAGACAAATAGTTAATGAACCATATAATTTACATACATCCACACAAGTAATCAATTAAATTTGTAGTTAATGAGAATCAAGACAAATATTCATTGATGATTAATAGAAACATCATGAAGTTTGGATATTCATTATTCATTTATTCAGTTTTAATTATTTATCAATGTTTTTATTTAACCATTATTCTTATTTTACTCAATTATTCAAGTGCTATAAATAGTTATCGTTCTTACGCAATTAATGAATGTCAAAAGAAATATATCATCAATTAGATATACGACTAATGTAAATCTTGAATGTCAAAAGAAACATATCATCAATTAGACGTATGACTAATATAAATCAGAGCATTGATTATTAGGTATACAACTAGTGTAAATCCAAAACAAATATCTTTAAATTGTCAATAAATATTAATAGATATAAATCATTAGACATATAAGTATCAACACATCCAAGCACCTAATCAAAGAAATACACATTTAGTGTAAATAAAATATATAATTTTTTTATAATTAATGAACATCCAAAATAGTTAGATAGTTAAACATATAATTGACGTTTACCCAAACAAGGAATCACTAAATTGTGCAACTAACGCAAAATTTAAGCAACTAACCTACACAAACAACTAAATATAAAAAATACAAATAATTAGACATGTAATTAATACATATTCAACCAAATAATCACTAAATATAAAACTAGTGGAAATCAAAGCAAATAACCAATAATAATTAGTAACATGGAAAACAAGTTGTTTTACGCTTTCTCTATGACACTCGAATCGCAATAACCAACCCAACTTTAATACTCTAATCTTACCCCCAATAATTAAGTAGTACAATCTGTAGGGTTACAATAATCCACAGTTTGGATTGGCCATTTCCAAAAAATAGATCACACGAAACCCCAAAGATCAAACCACTTAATTAATTGTAAAACCAAATAATAATTAAATTTAAAATACATACTATATGATATCCTAAATATTTAATTCAGGATATTCTACAGTGATAATCTAAATTCTAATACCACTTCTGTCACGCCCCAAACCTAGGACCATGACACGTCGCATATCAGATTAAATCTACAGCGTGCTAGGCAACGATGCAATGAGCCAATCTTAACCATAGTAAACAATTAATAATTGTCAACATTAACAATATGTCAAAACTTAAATTAATCTATTACCTATTACAGAAGCTAGTGCCCAAAACATTAAATATTAAACTATTTAATGTCGATCCATAGTTTCTCCTAGTAGTTCTCTACCCAGGAACCAACTCATCAATTTCATGTGCTGCAAAAATGTTATAATAAGGGGGTAAGCAAACACTTTGCTCAGCAAGTGGATCTCATTTCCTTTTATTTGATTGAGTACACAATAATATATATACTGGCATTTGGTCAATCATGCATCAGTCACACATTAACAATTCGTATATTCAATGCATTAAACAATAATAATTCTGAACCCTCAATCAGTTAGCTCATGATTGGCATATGTTAGTCAGTTATTGGACATCCAGGTCTAACTATTAGCAACCCGCTAGATTGGGCCAATGGTAGTAACAATAACAGTGATGAAAACAAGTTCTCACCGAATAATGTATATTTACCAATGAACTTTACTTACATATATGCAAATTCGATCACACTTGGTCACATCCAGTCACATTCTCACATGCATTTAATATTTGATTACATTTATAGTAGAAATATTCCACATGCAACATGTATTAAGAGTACTCAATCCAATTTGCGTGTAGTAAAATACCTTTAAACAATTAATCAGTCATAAAACATCTGAAAAATGATAAAAGGAAAGGAGAACCACTTACCTCGTATTCAGATACTAATAGTCAATTAAATTTTAGGAATCCAATATCTTGTTCCTTCCTTTTTCCTATTAAAATGTCAGACAAAATTTACCATGGTTCATACGATCAAAATACATAACAACCTTAAGTCCCCAAGATCTTTACTTAGCCTCTAAGCCTTAATTGCCTATAAATGCTTTATTTTCCTAAACCAAATTCTCGGGCAAACCAAAACTAAAATATTAACTAACAATAAATGTATATACTAACAATAAACAAAGTATAGTAATACCACTTTGTTTTGACCCTATCATGACTGCATGATGGTGTCCTTCAAATCAAGAGATGGTAGCAAGCCTCACAGCTTGCTGCTCCTTATTTTATTTTTACTTTTTTTTCTTTTAACTAGATAACAGGAATTTGGCAATAAACGTTTTGCTTAATGTCAAACTTACCAACTCCACGACCAAGATAGAAAATTACTGAAGACAACCATTCACAAACACAGCCACTGCCAATTATCGCTACTTTGTTTAATTTTTACTATTTGTTTGAAACTTCTAGTAAAACCTTACTAACTTTTGAATCCATAAGAAGTCATGAATAAATCCTAATAATGTACAAGGTTTACCTTCTTTGCAATTTGGGAAACTTTCATTTGTCTCTTTCTTCCCACTTCTTGTGTGCCGTTTTCTTTCCCATTTGTTCTCTTAACCTAAAGTGAGAGACTGAAGAGACTGTTATTGAATGTAACTGACATAGGAAGGGTAAGGGAATGTTTAAAAAGTAATTAACTTAATAGGAGGTTACATCATTTACAAATAGGGTTTCAGAATTGCAACATTGGTCCCCCTTATTTGCCTTGATTAACCTATTACCCTCCTTGTGACTTAATTAGCGAAAAAATACTTTCCATGCGCTAACAGAAAAAGAAGGCCAAAATAGCAGGATTTCACACATATTCTACAAATTCAAAATATGACATAATAGAAATAGATTTTAATTCAAAAATTACAAGTTCGTATCTAATACAAGAAAAATAAGCAACAAAATTCATAAGCAACTTACAAAATTTAACAACAACAACATTCTTAATAAGTGTTACATTATATATAATTACTTAACTTTAGTCTCTATATGAACACCAGAGCATGTAGTGATAGATACATAGATATTTATTATGTAGTTAAAGAATATGTAATTATTTAACCCTAGTCTCGATACATATTAAAGGAAATTAGTAATCTATTTAATTAGTTATGAGAGCAAAAATGTTACATTAATAAGTTATACACTTTTATTAATATATAAGTACATAAATTGTACATAATGTGAAATATTACATTGATAAATCCAACAATTATATATTTAAGTATTAAGATTAAGAATATTATAAGTTATTAAGATATTTAATTATTAATAATAAAGAATATTATGGCTAAAATATTGTGTACACAAATACATTAATATATTATTACAATATATGGCAAAAATATTTAAAAAGTAATTGACTTATCTAATCAGAATACGATCGGCAAAGTCAAACAACTTGTTCGATCAGTAAACCAGTCAAATAACTTCATTTGTAGATCAGTATTCAATCGACAATTTGATCTAGAAGCTGAAGTCAAAGTCAAATTGAGGAGTCAATTACTTAATTGATTTCGAGTCAAAGTTAAGTCGAAAGTCGAAAACATTGATATTGACAAGTCAAATCAATTTTTCTTTTTCAATTTGACTGGACTCAATAGTTCGACTTGAATAAATTTTGAACATCCCTACAAGCAAATGCCAAATTTTGAACTAGTCATTTCATATTTCTAAAGTTAGTGTTAATCTTTCGTGTATTATGGGTTATAGAATATGTTTTATACTAACAAGTATAGATGCATGTTATATATGTAAAATTAATGTTTGAAATTTGAACAATTATTATGTTACATGCATGTACACTAGTTTGTGTAAAAAAAAGAATTCTACATTGTCGGGATAGCAAAAATTAATCTCTAAAATTATACTTCCTCCAAAGTCACCTGAACTATCATAATCAAATGTTGCACAATCTTTCTTAGGGTTAAATGCAATAAACGTCCTCTCCTTCCCTCAACTTTACCTTCATTTCTACTTTACCTACTCAAACTTCTTTTACAAGTACTTAAATCCTGTTTAACATTTTATGACACAAGTACCCTTATTATCTTAATTATTTTTTATTTTTTCTTTGTTCCTTATTTATTTGCCATTTGTTTCTTTCTTCTTATTTCTTTTCAATTCTCTTTTTTTCATCTCCATTGATTCATGACACTAGTTACTTTCTCCCTTTGATATTATTACTTTTATACTAATAATTTTTTAAAATTTTTTTTAACTAATTTTTTTATTTGTTATTGTAGTTTGTTTATAATTTTTTTTAATTTCACTATTTAAATTTTAGGACAAAACACAATTTACATCCTACGTTGTACAACATATCTAATCTATCTATTACATAACTTAAACAAATATAAACAATTGCAACTAATAGTTAATTATTCTTTTCAAAAATAACAATAACTAGACCAATTGCTATTCTGTTTATTTTTTAACTTTTAGTATTTATAGTAGATTAACCTTTATTTTCATTGGGATCTATTTATTTGCTATTTGTACTATCAAGTTTATTTTTTAACTTTTAGTATTTATAGTAGATTAACCTTTATTTTCATTGAGATCTATTTATAGTTGTTGTGTGTACTATCAATATAGATTATTTGTAAGCTCTATTTATTTATATTTATTTACTAAAATAACTTAACTACTATATTATATTATCTTCTTTTTTTAAACATTATGTTATCTTTGAGTATATTAATTCACCAACTCATGGTTTTAAATATTTAGTCAAATTTCATTTGTTCTTTTTACATCTAGTAATACATTAGTAATTTTATCACTTTATCACTGTATTTAAATGCAATAAAAATAATAATAAGTTGTTGTAGTGAGAATCACAAGAAGATTAATTACACCCAGTTTAGGTCCTAATTACTGTTTCACTATAGTTCAATAAAGTACATATTAGTAAACCAAAACGTTAAAATGTTAAATATTTTATCCAACAAACCATATCACTGAAGATCAATCAAGGTGGTTGGTACAAAGAGAAGAAACTAGTCAACTAAGCATGGCAAATTAAATAAAATTTTAATTATCACTGGAAAGGGTCTAGCAAGGTATAGCTAATAATATTGTAGCCCTAAGGAAAACCTATAAAGCTAAGTTGTAATTCTAAAGGAAACCTATAATTCCAAGTTGTACTAATAAGAAATTTCTTAAGTGCGTCGACCAAAAGGTTGACACACCATGTGTGTCGCATTAAATGCAGCAATCAAAAGCTGCAAAAAGTTAAAAAGAATCAACAGAAGGACGACACATGGATTGATAAAGTGGATGTAGCTTTAGTACCAATGTAATATATTAGTGGGTTTGAAAGTAAAAACCACCGGTTTGAGATGGTCCCCACTACTTTAAAATATTAAATAATCTTCATTGGTATTTAAAATCTTTTGTAGAGAAATGCCACTTAATTAAGAAGTAGTATTATAAATGTACTACATACTACCGTATAAATTATTAACCGCTTATACATTAAGTTGTTTTTTTATAACAAAACTTAAATTGATTTCAATGATGTTTAATTCATCATTAAATTGACAATGAAATCTAGCCCAAATAGTAAGACTACACTTTTCCTGTGACCCAAGTCATGAGTTCAAGCCACCAAAAGAGTAGGTGGAGATCCATTATAGATTCTCTTTAAAAAATAAAATAAAAAAATTCAGCATTAAATCATTCAGTGATGTTCATTTGTCAAAACAATGTTCAATTAATAAAGGACTTATAAAATATTTATTAATACTTATTGAAAAAGTTAAGTAAAATAAGTGTACCAAAAAGTTTAAAAAGAACATAAATATGATTATACATTAATATTAAGTAATTAGATGTAAAACACATTATACCAACTAGTACATATCACGAAAAACTATCACTACCGGTAATAATTGTAAACAACTTATAACGATAGAGGTAAAAATAAATAAATAGTAGTAAGAAACATAACAAAACTTCACTATCGGGATTCTAAATAGACATAAATTTTTTATTGGTACGTATTGCGCTTACTTTGTTACGTGACATAAAAAATAGGAATGATGTTTCACTTTCATATTGTAAAAGTGAGTTGTAGTCTATGATTTAATAAAACTAATTAATGAATACAAGAAAAGTAGTATAATTAGTTATTTGTTGTGATATTTTTTAATAACTTTTTTCATCCATGATATAGGATTTTGAAAGATGGATATAGTTAAAATATGAAATAAATGGTGATGTATGGAATAGGAAAAAAATAAATATTGAAGTTTCTTATTACATATGGTGAAAATATGAAATAAAATAAAATTGAAAGTTAAGTAAAATAAGTGTACCAAAAAGTTTAAAATGAACATAAGCAAGATTATTCACCAATGTTAAATAGTTAGACATAAAACACAATATACCAATTAATACATATTACGAAAAAGTTATCATTATAGGTAATTATTGTAAACAATTTATAATGATAGGGGTAAAATTAGATAAATAATAGTAAGAAATATAACAAAACTTCATTACTGAGTTTCTAAATAGATATATATTTTTGATTGATATGCATTGTATTTACTTTGTTATGATACATATGAAAAAATAGACATGGTGTTTCAATACATTAATTTTAAAAGTTAGTTGTATTCTATGATAGAACTAGTTAATGAATACAAGAATAGCAGTTTAATTAGTTATTTGTTGTAATATTTCTTTAACAAATTTTTTCATCCATGATATAGGATTTAAAAGATGAATATAGTTAAAATATAAAATAAATAATGACATATGGCTTAGGAAAAAATAAATATTAAAGTTGCATGATACCTATGGAAAAAGTATGAAAAAAAAAATTGAAAGTTAAGTAAAATAAGTGTACCAAAAGTTTAAGATAAACATAAACACAATTATCTTCAAATGTCAAACACTTAAAACATAAACAAAACAATTTTGGACCATTTGTCGATTTGTGCATGTCATCCTTGCTTAGTGGCCATGCAAATCTTATTTGTATTGTTCCAATTTTGTCTGAGTGTCCATAAAAGGACAAATAACTAGACATAAACATAAACAATTGGTAAATATTATGACAAAATTATCGCCATTAGTACTTATTTTAATGAATTTATTCATAACCAATTTTGGCCTAATTAACGTGGCTTAATTAAAACAAAGGAAAACTTCAGCTGAAAATATTTCAAGAATAAAGTACACATGCTATCTCACCCGTCACATTTTCTATTGAAATATTATATATATTACTTCAAACTTGTGATAACATAAGGTTCTTAAAATGTGCATTTACAAAATATTATGAATAGGATAAGAAACTATTGGACGAATAGAAAAAGATTGGATCAATCACAATATTTATATTATAAAGTTTAGTTATCATTACATTTTCTATGCAATCTCGAAAGTAATTAAGGAAAAGAAAATAAAACAAATAAAAGAGATTTAAAAAAAAATAAAAAGACCTAAATAAGATTTGGAAATTTTGATAATTATCAACCAACTAATGGTGGTACAAAAATGATTTTTTCTTATTCATGGGAGCACCACCCAATGTTGGGGTTTAAGTGGTACCAAATCAACATAAGAACACTTATCCGATCATTTTTTCTTTTGACCAAATATCCTTTACCTAGATGACTCGTAGCCTTTTGGAAATAAGATACTTAAATTGGGAAGCTTAATTAATAGAATCGTCAAGATTTCAGCTACTCAAGTATCTCATATCCCATTTGATTTGCATTATTATAATTTTAAATCCAAAAATTAAGTTAATTAACACAAACAAATAATATTCATTTAACTAACATAAGGGCAAAATTTAAAAGTTTACATAATAAGGGAAAAATAAAGAAAACAACTCATCAGAATTGGTATGAAGTGTAAAACATAGATACCAATTACTATGTGTAGTGAATAAAAATAACAATTGGTAAAACTAATAATGAATATAAGATTAGCAGTCTCATTATTATTTGTTGTGATATTTCTTTAATAAATTTTTAATCAATGCTATAGGAAGTAAAAAGATGGATATAGTTAAAATATAAAATAAGTAGTGATATATGGATTAGAAAAAAGAATTATTAAAGTTAAATATTACATTCTGTGAAAATATGGAAAAAACACTACTTTGAAAATTAAGTAAATAAATGTAGTAGAAGTTTAAGATGAACAAACATGGTTATGCGCTAATGTTAAATAGGCTTTAAGCTTAAAAGATGGAACTACAAAGAAGCGTACAAAATAAATAACGGATCGCAATTGGAATAAAAAGGAATTAATATATAATGATTATTTAATAAACCAAGAATCACGATTAGTAAGTATGAAGTATGGACTATAATAACAATGTTCACCTAGATGATTCATAGTATTTCAAAAATAAGATGTTTAAATTCAAGAGCTCAATTTGGAGAAAAAGCGTCAAGATTTTAACTCAAGTCTCATACCCCATTTGATTTCCAGTCTTATGATTGTAAGTCCAAAAGTTGAGTTAATAAAACATAAACAAATACGAGTAATATGTATTTAACTAACATAAATACAAAATTTAAAACATGCATCTATAACACATAGTACTGAGAAATACTTAATCTTGTGCTACACTATTTCGATAATTAAGCATTATATACACTAGTATAATAAAGTATTCTATCACACATGATAGTAGTGTCTTATTTTGATAATTAAGTATTATATGCATTTTAGGTGATGATATGTTTTCCCTATTATCTATTAGTTATGGGTTTAAGTCACTACAGAGCATGGGAGATGTGATTATTTTAAAAAAAAGAAAAAGAAATAAAAGATAGAGAAAATAAAAAATAAAATTAAATAATCCCATGTCCCATAAGAGCTTACATAAATTAAAAAGAAAAAAGTAATAAAACTAGTTAAATTAAATTAAACTAACAAATTTAACCACTCTTGGCCTAATTAATGTGGTATGAAAGTCTAACAAATGGCTAATTAAGTCTTAATTTAATGTGATCTGAACTCATTTTTAACTTTATAAACCTTAGGGTCTACTTGAAAACTTTCAAATAACCTACATGGATTAAAATAAGACACTACTAAAAACTAGTAAATAGGTTAAAAGAGAGAACAAGAAAAAATTAAAGAATTAAAGATGGAATTTTCTTGACGAAAACTAAGACTGCCATGTCATCACAAAAAGGAACTCATACTTCAGGTCTCCCATTCTAAACCTTTTGTTGTCATTTTTAGCTAACGCAAATTGCTGACCGACATCATCGACACACACAACATCTATGATTTGGCAAACACACAAAAGGGGCATCTTATAATATGAATATATTAGATAAAGTTTTTCATGAACTAGAAAAAATGAGTAGAAGAATCTCAAATACAATGGAAAACTAAGATCTAAATTCAATCTTCCATCTCAAACATGTCACTTCCTCTTTTTCTTTTCCTCGTTATTCTACCGGTAAAATAAAAAACCTTATTGAATACTCCACTATATGCTAAGCAGTTATAGTAGAAGTGTCAGCTCCACTAGTTATAAGCCCGTATAATATTTACAGAAAAAGGAACTTTATCAAAAGTATCAAATCCCTCATATCCACAACTCATCCACAAATCAAAAATTTTATCCAATCTTTTAGACTTAACCAATATAATCTCCCCTCAACAAAGAGAGAATAGTATGTGACCATAACCATTCCCCAGGAATTCATTACTAGTTGAAAAGTAGAAGGTTATACTCACCTTCATTTTGGAGCAATAAGGCTTGCTTTATCATACTGTGTGACAAGAGACCTTTCAGTTACTACAAGAATCGCTCTCTTGGTACTCGATTCTTGGAATATCAAAATACAGTAACAGGTACCATATTCACCACTCTCAATTCTAAGAGTATTTGTGTTAACTTTCTTTCCAAACTTATCTATTTCCCTAAAGGATGCCCATCTGTCCAGAGCCATCAAGTCCAAGTCCAAATCATGAATTAGACCTTGTAAAACTCATGCCAACAGAGTGAATTACCAGTTATAAAACCCTTCACTAGCTGATAAGTTCATAATTGTGCTACATTTTATATGTCAATTACCACGTTTTATGTGTTGTATGAAAGATTTGAGTTATTACTGAACTTAATTTGGTTATTCTCAGTTTTTGTAGGGTTAAAGTGAAAAAGAGTAGACATGAAAAATATGGAAAACGATGAAAGAAAATGCTTAGTACGGGACATGCACGAGTATAAAGTCATTCCAGACACTTTTTTATATTTCAAGCATAATTTTTGATCCTGAGCTCCGATTGAGGTGATTTAAGATGCATTGGAAATATAAGGGATAGAGCTACAACTTTTGTGTTTTATATTTTACCAAATTATGCAAGAATCAAGGTGAAAATCGAAGCCGAAGACAGAGCACAGTTGAGGAAGCCAGCGCACATGCACTGGAGCTGTGCAGCGCATGTGCGCTGCATCCAGAAGCGAAAATCCCAAAAGTGGTTTGTGTGCACATGCGCACTAGGATCCCTACGCATATGCGCGGAGGAAGAAATTTGCCTGGACCTTACTGCCTCGCGCACATGTCCCAGCGCGTGTGCGCGGAGGTTAGCAGGGAGGCGTGAAGTGATTTCTTGGCACGATTTCTTCGCCCGGTTGGACTCTTTTTCACCCGATTTCACGTTCTTATCCGTAGGCATTCGCATTTTATTTGTAACCCTAAATACCCCAATTAGGGTGAGAAAAAGAGGATCGACACTTTTATTTTCTTTTGGCTAGGGTTTTTAGCAATAGAAATTCTTCTTTATTTTTTTATGGCACTTTGTGCTTAAAACCCTTTTCCTGGTAGAGGGAATTGAAGCCATGGTCAATTCTACAAAGTTGTGAGACTTCTTGTGCTTGAATTTATTCACTTTTATGTCAAGTATTGATTATTTTTCTGCAATTAATTTTATGATTGTTCTTTTTGACTTATTATTACTGCAGAATAACTAAGTTATTGGTATTAATCTACTGCTAGATTATTTTAACTGCGTGTGCTTAATTCAATCTGTGAAGCAACTGAATTTGATAATTACTAGATTTGTGTTATTAAATTTAGGGAATTTAATCATCTAATTGGCCTAACCGCGTGTATTTATGTTTAATTAGCCTAATTGTTCTTGTTGATCTTAATGCTTCTATTAATTGATCTTTGGCGCGTGTCTGGGTTAAATTAATAGTTAGGGTTAATTGGATCGCGTGTTAAAAATTAACCAACTTTAGAAAGAAACAAGAATCAATTTTGAATTGGTATTCGTTCGGGTTAATTCTTCAATTAGTGCTTGATATACCTTGTGTGTCAGGGATCGACTAGTGAAATTGCCATGGTGGATATGACCAAAACGAAGACTTTTCTTACATCGAATTTTCTTCAATTATTTTCTTGTTTTAGTTTAAGTTTAAAAGCATTCAAGAAAACCCCCTTTTTCCATTTAGCATAAGAATAAACTCCGTTCTCTGTGGGACGACCTGTACTCACCACTACTACATATTGAGAGTTGTTAATTTTGGGTGCCTACGACAGCATTGCAACTCGACAGCATATTATTGCTTCACCACTAGCATCAGTCCCAACAGCCTGTGAAAGCAGTTCATGCATAGTTCAAAAAATTAAGAGACGAAAAAACAAAAACAATGTTTGATGTCCAATAAGAAGAAGGTCCTTTTGAAGCAATTTTTATACTCTAGATAATAATCGTAGTTTCTGATATCCTATGGATAATCTAGGCGTGAAAATGATGATATCTAGTCCACTCGTTTTGTCCAGACGGATCATGGGCTGACGTAGACAAGATAGATGGACATTTTATCAAGAATATTGACCTGTGACCCTGAATATTCTTGTGATGAATGGAATTCAAAAGATGAAGAAGAGTCGGCCAGTAGAAGAAGGAAGAAGCAACAAGTTGGAATTTCTAGCTACAAAAGCTATAAACTTCAACATCTAGATCCAGATCCAGTAGGAGTTAAACCACTTTCTTACAATGAAGAGTGCTTTAATTACTTTCTCAAAAAGAAGGGTTAGTTCAGGGATATGTAAGATGGAAATGGTCACTCCAACCATTCGAAGGCGACAACAACTGTCATGTATGATGTTTCATTATGATAATGACTTTCTACCATTGGAAAGACAGATAGATGAAACTAACAGGACTCCATCCTGGCCTTTTGTCCAACCAGCTGTTGATAGCACATGAAGGACCTTACCGGAATTGACTCAAGGAAAAGAGGTGATGAACTGGCAAACAAAAAATTCTAGGGCTCATAATCAAATTCTTATGAAAGCTGAATCCAAGGTACATCGGATAATTAAAAGAGTCGACAAGATAGATGTCAAGATTGACGAATTAACAAAGATCTATCAAGGTATGCTTCAAAAGATAGACTCATTGGATAAAGATATTAGGCTTGATTAGAAAAAGAAAGTTCAAATCTAAATTCAGCCAAAAAAAAGAAGAAATTCAAAGGCTTAAAAAATAGAACGCCAAAATTGAATCAAAAAAGAGAGAATCAACTTGAATTTCTCATTTTTCAAGCATATTCTCCAGGCAACCCATGTTTTCATCACAATGTCTTATCACCATGAATCCTAGAATATTTAAGAAGCTCCTAAACTCATCCACAAAGAAGGTATCCCAAAAGGAAAAACAAAAGGAGCCAGTGACAAAAGTGCCAAAAGAAAATAATTCTAAACTAGATAATGATAACCCGTCCTAGCGAATCCTTTTCCAGCAACTCAACTAGACATTTTTGACAATTAGCCAATCTAAGAAGATACATCACCTGATCAATCAGACTTAAAAGCATTAGAAGATGCATCTTCAGATGAAGAATCAGATAATTCATTCCTTAATCTGTTAGTTGAGGATTCTGAAGAAGAATTTGCAGATATTTCCGTAATGATAATGACTGATAGAGTTGAATCCAGAACTCAGGGAGGCACCCAACAACAACAACAAACCAAGCCTTAATCCTACTAAGTAGGGTCAGCTGCATGAATCCTGCTACGCCATTGCGCTCTATCATAGACCATATCCTCCTCAATTCCTAGATAGGCTATATTTTTCTTACAAGTTACCCACCAAGTCTTTTTCGGTCTTTCCCTACCCCTCCTATGTTGATTACTCTCTCTAAAATCTACTCGCCTGATAAGCGCTTCTATTGGTCATCTTAACACATGACCTAACCACCTTAAACGTGTTCCTCTCATCTTCTCATCAATAGATGCATTTATACTTCAATCTTCTCACGAATATGCTCATTTTGTATCTTATCCATCCTAGTGTACCCACACATTCATCTTAACATTCACATTTCTGCTACTCTCATGTGTGTAATTTACTGCTCAACACTCAAACCCATAAAGTATCGCTGGCCTAATTGTTGTTCTATAGAATTTACCCTCAAGTCGCAAAGAAATTTTGCAGTCGCATAATATTCCTGACGCCATCTCTATTTAGTCCAACCTGCTTGTATCTGATGTGTAACATCTCGATCTATACCACCATCACTCTGAAGAACTGATCCTAAATACTTAAAATTTTCACTTATAGGTATTTCTTGATCTTCGATGCTAACCCTTATTCCATTCCTACTTGCACCCTTGAAAAACTTAAATCCATATATTCTGTTTTTGATCAACTAATTCTAAACCCTTTTGCCTCAAGTGTCTCTCTCCAAACTTCGAGTTTAGCTTTAACCCCATCTTTTGTTTTATCTACTAACACAATGTCATCTGGCAAATAACATACACCATGGTATTTCCTCTTGTATGTGCCTTGTAAGTTCATCTATAACTAATGCAAATAGATAAGGACTTAGAGCTGAACCTTAGTGTAAACCTATATTTATAGGGAACTCTCATGTCAACCCTTCTGGTGTTCTCACACTTATAACTACATCCCTATACATCTCTTTTATTGATTCTATATATGCTACTCTAACTCCTTTTTTATTAAAACTCTCCACATAACTTCTCTAGGGAGTCTATTGTATGCCTTTTCAAGATCAATAAAAATTAAATGTAAATTCTTTTTCTTATCTCGGTATCTCTCGGTAAGTCTTAAGAGATGTATGGATTCAGTAGTCGATCTCCCTGGCACGAAACCAAACTGATTATTCAACACCTTAGTCTCGTTTCTTAATCTTCTTTCTATCACCTACTCCCAAAGTTTCATCGTATGGCTCATTAACTTAATACCTCTATAATTCATACAATTTTGTATGTCCCCTTTATTTTTTTTTGAATTAATTCTAACGAATCTGATACTGAATCTGTTCCAGAAATAGAAACAAGAGATTCAACTACAACAACACCAAGATGATCATCCTCAACCAAACCATCAAGGGCACCTTGGTTCATATTCAATGATATCCTTATCCATAAAAGAAAGGAAATGATGCTCACCTTTATTGCCTGGCTAGATTTACCACAAAAAAAAAAAAAAAAAGCTCAATTACCCAACATTTTGAGAGAAATTGCTTCTCGATTTACAGGCACACTTAGAGATTGGTTTATGAGCCTAGGTAAATATAGACAGTTGCAGTTCTTCGAACATGTGGCTTTGGCCTTAGCCTTAGGGTAATCCATCAAGATTTCATTGGCAATGAAGCTTTGATGCTTAAAAAGCAACAACATGATTTCTTTGACATGAAGTGTTATTCTTTGAAGAAAAAAGATTTGGATTATCATTTCAAAAGGATGTCGGAATTGTACTACTGTCGTAATGGAGTAAATGATCTAAATTTTAAACATGTATATAATACATTTCTTCTATACCCAAAGAACTTCAACTTCAATTTTTAAGGATGGTACAACCAAGTGGTGGCAACATAGAAAATGATGGATTAGGAGAAATTCATCAATTTGCTCTTATTGCATTAACCAAGTTTTATGAACAACAAAAGATGTTCAAGTAAATGATGGATCATGAAAAGAAATTCCAGAAGATGTCGTAAAACAAGCCTCGAAATCAAATGCAAAGAAGATTCATACTCCTGCAACAACAAAGGCAAGAAGAGATACAAAGGAAGAATAAAACAATCCAAGAAGAAAAAACCATTGAGATTTTTCAAAAGAAAGTCTGGGAAAGGAAAAAGTCCAATAGATGCTTCCTATATGGAGGAAAAGGGCATTTTCCAAAGAATTGGCCTAACAAAAAAAGAAAAGTCTGCCAAACTAGTTTCTCAGGTTCTTCAGATGACTGAATATGATTATGATATAAATCTCTTTATTTTGAACAAGAAGAACAAAACTCCAACATAGTTGTTTTCTATCCCATACTCCAACTAAGAATAAACAAGTTCATATATAGACTCGGATGCTAAAGAAATTCTCCCTATCTATATGCTTAAAGCTCAAATGGCATCCAGGAAAGAGGATATTTCAGTTTTTCCCCACATAAAGATTGAAGTTTTGCGTTCAAAGTATGATAAACCCATTCCAGCAATTGGATTCATAGATATAGGCTCACAAAAATCTATGATGAATCTTACGGTTTTTCCATCAGACTCATGGGTACCTCATATAGAATCTTTCAAGGCAGCAGACGAAACAAATCTTCCATTCAAAATTGATCAAGAAGAAGGAGACCGAAATTCATTTTTTTCCAAATGGTTTCATATGGATAAAAAGCCAAGGATGCAATCTACCAATTAAAGATATTCTCATTGGTTTTATCTTTATTATAAGTCTTATTTCCTTAGAGCCTTTCCTGAAGGAATAAGGTGGAAAAGAAATTTCAACTGTATACAATGATAGAGAAGATGCTTGCTTATCATCTCAGATTCTCCAAAGGAATTTCAAAAAATAGCTAAAGAATTACAGAACTACTGTGCTGAGTTTCATGCTGATTTTCATCATCCATCTCCTCTATGAAAAAAATCAGATTTCTTTGTTCAATTGCCTTCAAGTTAAATGAAGACATTAATCCAACTAAGGCAACACACCAAGGGATGACACCAGAACATTTAAATTTGGCAAGACAAGAATGTAACCAACTTTTAAAATTTGGACTAGTCGAACCTACAAAATCAAGTTGGGCTTGTCAAGCATTCTATGTTAACAAGAGGTCAGAATAAGCTAGATGGAAGAAAAGACCAGTAATTGATTATAAGCCCCTCAGCTAGTTCTTGCAAGATGATAAGTTCCCATTACCCAAAATACAGGTGTTGTTTTCCCATATTGTTGAAACCCAAGTATTTTCAAAATTTGAATTAAAGGTAGGTTTTTGGCAGCTCGGCATTGATCTAAAAGATAGATACAAGACAACTTTTAGCATTCCCACGGCTTTCATCATTATTAATGGACCGTTATGCAATTCAGTTTGAAAGTAGCCCCGTCAATTTTCAAAAGGCAATAGTGAGGACATTTGATCCCATAATACACAGTGCATTGGTATGTGTTGATGATATTCTGTTATTTTCTAAAGATAGAAGATCTCATCAACAACTCTTGTCACAATTTTTGGACCTAGTCAAAACCTATGGCATTATATTGTTTGAGAAAGAAGGTTCCATTGGACAAGCAAATATTGAATTCTTGGATATGAAATTTTTTGAAGAAAAATATTAACCAGGTCTTAACGAAAAACTCTTAAAGTTCCCAAAAGAGAATCTCATTATTAAAGAAATTCAACAATTTCTTGGAATCATGAATTATACTAAAGATTTTCTTCCAAAATCATCCAAATACACAAGCTAGTTATCCAAAATGTTGAGGAAGAAAGCTCTAGCCTGGGAAAAAGGCCAGACATTAGCAGTCCAAAAGTTGAAACAAATTTGTCAGAATCCACCACTACTGAACTTTTGGACTGCAAATTCCCAATGCAGGTCATAGGATCTTATAGACAGATGCTAGTGATGAGTATTGAGGTTTACTTGTTGAGGAGATTGACAAAAAATGACACTATTGTGGTTATACAAGTGGACAGTTCAAAAAAGCAAAAAAGCACTATTACATTATCTACAAAATGATCTTGGCCGTAAAATATGGAATCAAAAAATTTGAATTTCATCTCTTATTGGTCACAAATTCACTGTGAAGATAGACAATTCATCATCCCAAAAATAATGGATTTAAAAAATAAATGATTCCAAACTCTCAATTATTAGGGTTGAAATATTGGTTCTCCAAGTATCAATTCGATGTTCAGCATATAAAAGGAAACTCTAACCTGATCTCACATCTTCTTTCTAGGTCTAAACGAGTTCATCTAATCTTCTAATCCAAAACTATCTCTATCATCCTCATGACTTCTTCAGCTCCTCCCCTCAAGTCTGAGTTCAGGGAAAAACATTTCAAACATTTTCTCCCAAGAGACGGAAAGAAAACCATACCTTTTGAGAGCCATTTTGATATCAAGTTTTATGCTAGGAATTATCTCTTTTCCTTTCTTGTCAAGTTCATGGTAATTAACCACACCAGTCTCAGCCAAGACCTTTTCTTTTTAAACCATCCTTTTAGCAACCAAGACCTTCTCTTTTTAAACCATCATTTTAGCAATCTGATTCATATCAATGTAAAATCCCCATTATTTGAAGAATGCTTGTGGCATTTTTGGTGCTTAGGTGTTTTTTATCACTTCTCAATTCAGTTTACTACGTCTCATTTGTTATCTTTTTTCTCTGAGCCTAGCAATCAAAGTTCATTGTTATGGATTTTTCTAGAATGATATTGCACTGTAGAACAATAGTACTAATAATGCTTGATCAAATCAACAGTCATGAAAATGGGCATATTCATACAATCTTTGTATTGCATTATCCTTATGTCCAAGGACAAATGAACAGTTTAAGGTCCATGCCATCTTGTTACGTTAGAAATCTTTTTCTAGAAAGATAAACTCAGAAATGGAAAAAGAAAAGAACTACTTATGAAGCACCTCTACCTTAAAAACTAAATTTCTTTCAAAATACCAGCAAGACATCTTTCATTCACTTCTATGAGTTCTTTAAAGAAAGATAAAGCTACCCAAACCGAGGCAGAAGAGCAAGAAACTAATCCCGACCAAATAGAGTCTTATGTTCATTGATGCCCTGGATCCCAATTGGTCTTATTTCGATAATGATGTTATAGATTGAGATGGTTACGGCCTCTTTTAGGAAATCCCTCATTTAAAAGCATACTATCGATACTATAATTCTCCATGAAGAGTTCACCAATCTAGCAAGCTCTTATCTTGATTGCTTATTTGTAATAAAGGTGGGAATCTGTCCCTACAAGTTCTTTATGTAGTCAATGTGGAATCAGTCCCCACATGTCTTTATGCTTGTTTTAAATCTGGATCTAAAATCTGTGACTAATTTTTGTAACTTTATTTTATGTTTAAAGTCCGTACTTGGAGTTCAAGAGGATTCCTTTGGAATCTGCAATTAAAGTCCGAAAGTCTCTATAAATATAACTCTTCCTTTCATTTATAGATCATCCTTTGTTTGAAATAAAAACATCCTTGTTTCTTACGTCTCTATGGCTTTCTAAAATATATATTTTTTTCAAAAATTTCTAAAAGTCTTGAGAAACTTGTCTAGTATGCTTTCTACTAAGGCACAAAGTATACTCTGTACATGCCCCTTATAAGAGAATCATGTACATAAGAAACATGTTAGTTTGAGATTTAAATTTGATCAGTATTGTTACAGTCCTCACTGTAGAGTGGATTGGTGTAAAAAGTTTAATTATTTAAATTCCTGAGTTGTTTATGTTTAGGAGGAATTTCAAGCATAAGTGATCATTAAAATTATTCTCTTTTATGTCTATTAGTTTTACTTTGTGAGACTCCCGGCCAATCGATGTTATCAGAACCAAATTATTCTTGTAATGTCGAGGAATAATATTAGATAAAAAATTTCATAAAACAAATAATAATAATAAATAGAAAAATCTCAAACACAATAAAATGTCACGTCACATTCATTTTATATAGTTGCTTTGCACTATCCTATGCATAGACAAAAACAGCCAATACCTGTTCAATTATTGACCACAATTAGCAGTGGGGACATTATTGTTTTCTTGTTCTTTAATTCTCATGATGAATTATCTATTCAATTATTCATGCACAACAATTTTGTATATACAAGTCATAAACAAACTTGTGCGTATTTAATCAGGCTCCAAACTTCTTGCGTATTTAGGGTGTGTTCGTTTGGACTGAAAATATTTTCTGGAAAATATTTTCAACATTTTCCCATGTTTGGATACTTTTTAATTTGGGAAAATATTTTACAAGTGGATAACATTTTACATGTGTATAAGAGACTGTAAAGCATCTCTTAAACACATCTAGATTTTATAAGAGACAGAGTTCAAACGCTTGCCACCAAGAATTCAATATTTTTGTTGTCTTTTAAATCTCTTTCTCAAAGTTTTTAAAAAAATAAAAAATCTCCGATCTACCCGGCAAAATTCTTAGATCTAACGCCGGAAAAATTCTCCGACGATCGTCTTCCTCTATCTCTCAGCTTTACTTTCTCTGTCTCCAGCATTTCTACCTCAAAAATCTCCAGGTAATTTAAAAGATCTGGTCTATTAATTGCTATTTGTACTGTTTATGATTGATCGATCTCGCATCTCTGGCGTCGATCGATCCGACATCTCTAGCATCTCCATCTCTGTTTCTATTTACTATTTTTTCTTTTTTAGAGTTACTAGTTTATTATCCATTATTTTACACATTTGATTATTGCTATTTTTTTTTGAATTTTTTTTTTGTCGAATGTCTAATTTTTAAGGATTTTTTTAATTTTTTTAATCAAATTTGAAATTATTTGAGTCTAGTTGAGAATAAAATTTAATAATTAAGAAAAAAATTGCTCGAGAAAAAAATGCAATAAGATTGGCTGTAGATGCTGATGATTGTTTAAAAGTTTCATCTCATGTTTGATGCAACTCTGCTAAATTCGCTTGTATTTTGTTTGCAATCTGAATGGTGTTTGTATGACTGGGGACTTTTGGACATACATGCCCCAAATTTTGCAATCTGAATGTTTGTATGATTGGGGGCTTTTGGGTATGCATGCCCCAAATTTTCATTGGACTGAATTTTTTAGCAGAGTGACGTTTTCTTGCTTTATGAGAATTTGAAGGGGTTCATTTGAATCCCTGTGATAGATTATCTAAAATGGGTAAATTGTGTTCGATGATTCTTACCATGAAGGTGATTGGGGCTTGACTGGCTTTTCAAGGAATTAAGGATTCCCCTTGCTGTGTTGCCTTCCTGTTTTGATGTGGGTTTTTGATTTATGGACGGTTTTCGTACTTGTCTTCATTGTTATTTCAAATCATTTGAGTTGCTACTGGTATGCTATGATTATTGTAATAAACGTCACTCTGCTAAAAAATTCAGATAAAATGAAGTTTTGGGGCATGTGTACCCCTGTTACAGGCTTTGTTTAAATGCTGTATATGATGTTATGGTCATGGTTTGGTTTTGACAAGGCATCCTAGACTTTACTAGTAACTAGTTGCTGCAGTTTCATAGTTTAAAGTCTGTTAATGCTTTGACGTATTACAATTTGAAAACAAAGTGGTCAACTTTTTGCTTGATATCCATCTGAAACGCATAACTAGTGTAATCTTTTTTATCTTCAGTTGGTTTGCGGAAAGGGAAGAAAAAAAAAAACTTGGTTTGGGTTTGAATCTTGTGCGGGTGGCACTTAGTTCTGTTTCTTTGAGCTTTATTGCATTATGTTTTTGTTACGAGTAGTAGTTAGTTGATCAATAGGATTATGTTTTTGAGCTTTATTCCATTTTCCTCAGCTTCTTCACGACTCCACTTCAAATTCTCGCCATTCAGTTCTTACTTTCACTGCAGCAGTTTTAGTTAACTTTCTGCAACCAGTAGACATAGATGCATAATATTTGATACATATAAGTTTGTGACATTTGCATTTTTTGTCTTAGTTCTTCTAAATCTATGGAAAATTGTTGAATGAAATCAACTGAAATAAGGATTCACTTATCTTGAAATATCTGGTTAGTTTTTAATTAACTCCTTACGTGAATTAATTTAGGTGGCTATGAATAGTGATGATAAGAATGCTATGGTAATTAGTGCTGTCACATCAGTTTTGGCTACGGGGTATGGTGTTCTTCAATTTTACAAAACACACGAAGTCATACCTAGAGCACCTCATGTGAACAAAGATAAAGCTAGGGAGGATTATATGGATAGCATTTTGTATGGAAGCCGTTGTTATTGTATAGATCAAATTAGAATGAGCCAAGATCCATTTTTCCAATTACTAAATACTCTTACCATAAGACAACTGCTACAGCCTACAGTTCATATGTCTACCCGGGAGCAATTGTTTTTGTTTTTGCAAATAGTTGGCCATAATCTAAGGTTTCGAGTGATAGGGGGATACTTGTATAGATCAACTGATACAATCCATCGATATTTCTTTATTGTGCTCAATGCCATAAGCTAAAGCTATATCCAGATCTTATCCATTTGCCAAATCATTCAACTCCTCTTGAAATTCGCAGCAACCGAAGATATTATCCATGGTTTGCTGTAAGTTCAATATCAAGTGTTTAAACTGAATAACGAGTTTCAAGAAGTTTCATTCAAACTAATTTATCAATAAAAATAGGATTGTGTCGGAGCTATAGATGGAACACATGTTCGTGCATCTGTTCCTCTTGAAATCCAAGGAAGGTTTCGTGGTCGCAAGGGCTTTCCTACACAAAACGTATTAGCTGCAATCTCTTTTGATCTAAAATTTGCATATGTACTAGCTGGTTGGGAAGGGTCCGCACATGATTCTCGTGTTCTAAATGATGCCCTTTCAAGACCACATGGACTTAGAGTGCCACAAGGTACTTGATTTAATTATTGTGATATCATTCATGTTGTATTTAAAATAAATGTATAAGTATTTAATTTTGTTTTTTAATTTGTAGAAAAGTATTACCTTGTTGATGCGGGTCATATGGAATTCGCAATGGTTTTATTCCTCCATATCATGGAGTTCGATATCACTTGAAAGAGTATGATGATAATCCTCCCCAAAATGAAAAAGAACTTTCATCATACTCTTTCAAGTGATTTGCGACCTCCATGATCTGTCTCTTATACACATCTAGATGTGTTTCGTGTGTTAGATAATAATCCATTTTGGAAGTATAAAACTCAAGTGGATGTGGTGCTCGCTTGCTGTATCTTGCACAATCATATTGTAGGAGTAGGACTAGAACCAAATGATACATTCATGGAAGAGGTTATCAATGAAGAGCAATCTCAAAACTCAACTCTGATGCCAGATGTGCAACTAGAATTATCACAAAGTGAAAGAAGAGCAGAAAATAGAGAGTGGGCAAGGAAAAGAGATGCAATTGCACATGCAATGTTCGCCGATTACACAAGAAGACGAACAAACATATGACTGATATGCTTTATCTTGTTCATTTTCTTATTTTGACTTGACTGATACGTTTTTTCTTGTTCATTTCCTTATTTTGTTTGATGTAATAGATTTTTGTTTAAAGTGCGATGATGATAAACATTTTTTACGTGTTCAAGTGCGGTTTATAATTGCTTAAAGTGTGATACTGATGAATGTTACTGTATCTTCTATCATTCTTTTATACTTTTGTGGTATTTTTTATTGGTTTATTGAATTTTATTATTGTAATGGATTATTCAAAGTAAAAATGGGAAAAAAGGGAGAGAAGCAGTTTAGATGGTCAAAACCAATGGAACGTGTGATGTTAGAGATCTTGGCAGAGGAGGTGAAGCTTGGCAATCGACCCAACAACAATTTTAAGCCAAGTTCATTCACTCGAGTAACCGAGGCTATGAAAGGTAAATTTGGAGTTGAGTGCTCAGGAGATCATGTGGAGAATCATCTTCGGACTGTGCGAACGATTTGGTCAACCATAGTAGCTATTCGTGGAAGAAGTGGGTTTGGATGGAATGAAAGCATATATATGATTACTGCTAGATCGGTCCTACTGCACATCATGATTATGTTCAGGTACAGTTCCACATTTCTTCTTCTTTTTTCTTTTTTCAATTCATTTTTTACCCTGATGGAACACATTATTCTTTCATTTTTATTTTTTTTGGGATTTGCTGAATTGAGGTCAATTTGAGGTGTTTTGTTTCAGTCTTTAATGAATTGTTAAAAGTTGGAGTCTTTGACTTGTTTTTCTTTCTTTTGTATATTTTGAGCTGAATTAATGTGATTTTTCCCCTCTTTTTGAACCAACGTATCTCTATTTTTGGCGGTTTCATTTTCAGGCTCTTTGTTATGTTTACACTTCACAAACGCTAATAAGTGGATTGATATATTAAGTCATGAATGCATGTCTGGTTCAGGTGTACAAGAGCTTGTTGGCGCATTTGCTTTTTATGGTTCTGGTGATTTCATGGTTCAGACAAGTTGTACTCTAACTTAATGATTATGATTTCATGTACTTTGGCATCATTCTTCAAAACATATAAGAGACAACTGATATAGTCTACTGAATGCTTAATCCATAAGATGTGTAAAGCAGACAGCTTACATGCTCTTGTACACCTGAACCTGTCTCTTATACACATCTAGATGTGTATAAGAGACAGGAGCAAAGATCTCCTTGCACCGAAGCAAGCTTTGCCTATTTTATTGGTTTAGCTTGCTTTTGTTCCGATGGACCTGAAATAAAATTATTCTATAAAGATTTAATTTGCCGCTAGTGGACATGAATTTGGGAAATTAAATTTGCCACTAGTGGACATAACTTTGGGAAATTATTTTGTTCTCTTTTCTTTGAGTTTAAATACTTTTGGGGTCTACTTTATCTTCCATGTTATCACTTTCATGAAAGTTATAAAAACAAGAGAGCTAAATTGAATACTTGGTAGGCTGTATATGATTTATTTATATTCACATGGATGTCTGGCTAAATATGCTTGTCTCTTCTATCTTTCCTTTCCCCTACAGAAAAATCCGACTCATGACAAGTACATTAATAAGAAAATTGATATGTACAATGAGATGGCTCTTTTCTGAGTAACAACCGGTTGATTGTTTCAGATTTATATGCTGAATTAATGAAGATGAAAGGCTATGATGATGAATTTCTTGCAACTGTCTTTGATCATTTGGTACAAAATGAGATGCTTGCAATGGCGTTTATGGCAAAAAGTGAAAAGCTTCGTAGAATTTCTCTTGATAATTTCAAGAAAGAAAAGGATTTATCATTTCATGTTCAGTGTTAGAATATGATAACTAATTCACATTATGGAAAGGCTTCTTGTTTGACTGTTTTGATCTAGAACCATTTATGTTCTACCTGGACTTCTGTAATTCTGGCTGAAGCACTTGTGAATTGTGCTTCTATGGATGATTGATGAGATTGTTTTGTTTGCTTATATATTCAACTACTTTTGAATTGATTGTGCTTTGTTTTAGTTGAGGTTGGACTTGCCCTTATCTCCCACTTTGTCTTTGCTGTCTTGGGGGTGACTTTTATTTTTATTAATGTCTATTGCTATTGTACACGTTTGGATAGATCAATAGGCAAGATTGCTCTTTTATATGGGATTGGAGTACTCTTTATTTGTCTTTCTTTGTTTTACAGGGTAATTAATTGGCTTTTGTTGGTCTTTTATTCATCAAAGAGTTACTATATTATTAATATTACTACTACTATCCATATATATATATATATATATATATATATATATATATATATATATATATATATATATATTGCCCATCATTTACATAACAAATATTGTTGGAATTTTATTAGTTTTTAATAAGGTTGAACTCACTCCGAGTAATTTATATTGATAATTTGCATAACATATATATATATAAAACTCCATTATTAGATATTTTAATTAGATTCATGTCTAATCGAGTTAGAATAATAAGATTCATATCCAATCTATTTATTCTAATTTCTTAACAGATCTCGGATTCGAGTAATTGAAATTAGGTATAGATGAGTATAAAATATCACAATTTCTTAGGCATAGATGAGTTGCAAATTGTGAATATAACAATCCTGTCTTTTATGACACATCTAGATGTGTATAAGAGACAGATCTTCGACATGCTGGATCCTTATCCTTGAAGAGAATCGTTTCCACAGTTAACCAAACACCGGAAAATGATAGGAAAATCACATATTTTCCAGGAAAATAACTTTCATGAAAAATATTTTTTTCAAGAAAATATTTTCAATCCAAACGAACACACCCTTAAAGTTCAGGATGTGGCACACCTTTCCCCTGCTTCCCCTTATATCCAGACCCAAGAGATAGAAATGTTTGCCACCAGTCTTGTACACGTCTTCTTCGGCAATGATATTGCCACAACACTCATCTTATGGCCACAGCATTTTTTTTATTAAATGACAAAGTTACCCCTCCAAAACCCCAAGAACCCTTCGTTCCATCTGTTTTCAGCACCTGTCTTTTCTCCGTGGATCTTATTCCCTCCATTCACTACCCAATCAACTAATCCATCATCTATCTAATGGAAGGAAATCTGGCAAATTTCAAAACTGGAAAGCTCATGGGCCAGTTTTTGGAAAACATGGTTGATAAAGCTATTCATAATTCCCATGGCTTTTGACCGGAAATCCGATGTTTGGGTGGGAATTGCTTCATCACCTCGAAAATGTAATCTTTCGGGAACTTCTTCTCTGTTTGAGCTTTTTCTGCAAATCGCAGTGGTGGTCTTTTCTGTCCCGTGGCTTTCTCTCCGGCTGCCTTCATTTGCACGATTTTAAAATTGAAATTTTTTCTAAAAGTAGATATTTAATTGTTGGGTTATAACTGAGTATTAACGAAGGATGCAAAATTGAAAAATATTTAAATTGATTGATCTTTGATTTTATATGTACATTCTATATAGTTAGAAATAAATTTTAAAAATTATTGTTTACATCATTTGATGTTATAAATTTTTTAAATTTTAATTTATAATATATATATTTTTTAAATTTTAATCTATAATGCAGAGTCGATAATTGAAATTAAAATTCGAATCCACGTAAATATTTGTATGCAAAATTTATAGAAGAATCGATCTAGTATTTAAATTTCCAAAATGAAATTTATTGGCTTGGAAGAATTCCTCGATTTGATAAAGATTGGGCTCGAAAAAAATAAAAGATGAAGATGTATACAAAGGGAGCGAGGCTTCTGGAAAGAGTTATTGTGGTGGTGCTGCAACTCAACGAAAAGAATTGGGATGAGAGATGGTTGTGTGATAGGTCCAGAAAATACTAGCTACGAATGATAGAAAGGGTAAATTTATCATTTAAAACTGTGGCAATAAGATCTTTGCAAATCTATGTGACAATATCATTGCCCTAATTGAAAACTAAAACTGGAAGTTGCTGCTGGTCAAATTATTCTTTCGCCACTTTCCACAAACACACTGTTTAATGGAATGATGATGCCATATAATTCATTAAAAAAATTTAATAATTAACTAATTATTTATTTGTGTATAGTGTAAATATAAATAATTAACTAATTATTTATTTGAGAAATATAAATAATGGTGTCAATCAAACATAAAAGTATACATATTAACAAAAACAAATTATATACTCCCTTTGTCTTATTTATTTTGTCATAATTTGATTTTTTTAATTAATTAAATTAATTTTATCATCAATAATTCATATAAATTTATTTAATTTTTTATAAAAAAATTTTAACGGAAATAAAATTTACATAAAATAGTATGACATAAAATTTAAAATTTATAAAAAGATTTTAAAAATCTGTAAGAGATTGAGTATTAAAAATTTAACTTATTGACCTAAAAAAATCAAATATAACAAATATATTTAAGAATAATAATATAATCAACACAATCACAACTATATAAAACCCCTAATCGTCTATCTCAATTATATAAACTCCTAACCGTCTGTCTGATTTGTACATTAACTATTATACATTTTTATCTATCCTCAAAATTTCGACCATAACACATAGAGAAAGAAATCTAAGCCCCATAATTCGACCACACAATACAAGGAATAATTATAACGTCATCGCAAGAGTAGTTCAATAATTTGAAATGAAGAGATTTGTCTACTACCAAAAAGTTGGGATATGTAGTTGCACATTTTAAAGATGATTAATAACTCAAAAAAAAAAAAAATTCAAATGTTCAAACAAATATGATGTGACCTCAATTTCTTATCCTTTTTTTTATAATTAACTCTTTGTTATTGTAAACACAATCTTGGGCTGGACTGCAGGCGTGATTATGGGCTTTTAGACTTCGACAATATTCTCATTCCAGAAAATTTATTACAGCTTTCCCCGGTTCAATTGCATATTTGGCGATAACAGACTGACAAAACGATTAATAAATGTTTTGAAGCTAAAGCATGCTATCCTTTGTTTTGATTCTAAAACCATTAACTTGCAGCCTTTTTCTCCCATGAACAAATTAGCAACTTCCTAAGAAATTCTTAAGAGGGGGAGGGAAAGCTTATTGTGCATAAGAATTTCCATTTCTCGCATGCATCTTTACCAGATAGCCTGTTAAGTTTTTGTGTGTGCAAAGTTTAACCTATAACTTACATACAAAATCCACGATGTAGATATAACATAAATTACTCGTGACATTGTAGTATACGAGCACTCCTAAATACAAACCATAATATTATTTTCTCTTCTTTTTTGGCATATCCCCCTATCACACAGAACAAGCATTCATTTCATCACAGCCGAAAAGAAAAAAGAAAAAGATAAGAAATTTACTTTCAGTTTCAAAAGTGAAGTTACATGCTCAGCCCAAGATGTTCTCACCAAATTCAGACAACAGGAAAAAAAAAAACAGATTAGAGAGATCTGAAAATAACTTATTGATTTCTCCAAATAAGACATTGGTTTCTTAGAGTTTTCTGAACAGAGAGGATAGATCGCCAAAACCTCTAGCAAATATAAACTGTCGAAGATCGATAATTCCCCTCCTCATACCAATTACTCAACTTCGGGTATGACTGATGACAGAGTAAACTGTAGAATCTGAGTCAGACACCCATCAAAATGGAAAGCCAAATATATCTTCAATAACAGGATAAGGATCCAGCATCATATTGTCTCAACCATCTTCCATCTCTGCAGAATGAATCAAAATTTCGGCAGTAAATTCAAGGATGACTGCACATTGGAACGAAGATTGCAACTTCGTGTTACATAAATTTCTAGGAGAAGTAGTTGTCCATGACCATATAATGTACTAAAATTTCTGCCATTTCACTAACAAAAGGGACAAAGGAATTTGACAAGTAAATTTCACATTGAGTAATCTGTTAGCCTGTCCTAAAAGAGAGAAACCCCAGCAGAAGAAGCATCACCATTTATGGCTTCCATGTTGTCTTCCTTGTAAACACCAAGTGGTGAACCATGGACAGATAGAAGCATCTCTCCATGCTTAGGAAGTCTTTTAGTTTTTGGTGTCACACCTATAGACAGCCTTTGGTTGCTTACCTGCATTAATTGAACACTTTTAGTAGCAACTTGACTTTTCTTACTTAAACAGCAATTATGACAGAATCCACATACTAATGCAGATTGAGAGAAAAAATGTAACTGAAGATTGGTCAATATTTCATGTTCACGTTGCTGTGGAACTTCATTACAGGTGTCAGTTTTTCATTCTTTTTACTCTTCCCATCCCCCATCTTGAAGAAAAAAAGTACTTACTAAAGAGTCCATCTGCAAGGCTTCAAAAGTCTTAACAATGGAAATAGTTCAGGCTTCAAACCACGAAGTTCATGCTAGAAATTCCAAAGGATTGGTATGCAGAACCAGACAACGAAACAAGGATATGCAGTAAATTCAGGACAGTGAGATCCTATTTCAAAACATGTCGAGCTCACTTTAAAAAATTTTGCAGGATATACAACCTAGAAAAGAGGAACTGAAGTATTAACCTCAAAATTGTTTCAACCAAAATTAGGTACAAAGCAAAGCACACAGCAAACCACATCTACATAGCTAGAGAAAAAACACTGAATGCATTTCGGAGCTACATACATCAGGAGTTTGAAACTTGTCGTGCCGCTCAAAGATTGGTGCATCAGATAGCTCCTCCAAGTCCTGCAAAAGAAAGTTGAGAGAAAAATAAACGAAGAAAGGTAAGTGAATGCAATAAAGCATGCTTTGAGCTAATGCAACACTTTGGTAACCATTAGCTAATTAAGAGATAGCCTGACCAAGCTTGTAAACTAATGAAGCAGATTGCATAATACATTACACATGAAAACTTCAGCTGCAACGGGTGATATGACTTTTTTATCATTTGGAATCTTGTAAGCTTATGTAGGAAAATAAATTCAGTGCATAACAATTTCAAATTTACAACAATCTGTTATGAATATCTAACAGTATATAATATATACTACTAACTTGGAACTCATTCCAATTTAATAAAGAATATGTCTAAGTAAATTGAGATTCATGCCATTAACAAAAGCCATAAAAGAAATTGCCTTAAAAGAAGAAACTCTGAGGATTAGCAAGTCAATTAGGAGATGTTAAAATACATTTATTACAAAAAAATTTATCAGGTCTGAGATGTGATTAAGTTTATGAAGTATAACTATATGCATTGACTTTACACATTCTTGATTATTTAAGAATACATGAAACCCCTGCAAAGATAAATGTATATGCATTTTAGACATTTTTTATGCTTTACTGTTCTTGGTCTTCAGTTAAACAAAAAAATGAGACATATAATCCAAAAAACAAAAAGGAGGGAGAGAGGAAGTTGGTGATTGTCAATGCCAAACATTGGTGTTCACAAAATGTTGTACAAGAACATAGAAATCCCCTGATCTGCAGATTATCTCCTCCAAAGATAAACAGCTTGTTTTCACTGCAAACAAATTGAGAGAAAAAATCAGGAAATAACTGAACAAAATCCATTGGTTCAGATTTGTAACAAGTTAATAAGCAACTCATCGTTACCACTTGTGTTTGAAAACTCAATGCCACCAAGATAAGGATTTGCAGTAGAGAAATCTGGATAAACCATGGACAATCGGTGTAGAAGAGAAGCATGCAAGTTTTCTTCAACAGCCTGGTTCGTGTATAAGTTACCGTCAACATCTTTCTGTTGCACTTCATATTGACCATCTTTTTCATTTTTCACAATGGATAGATTTGGAAAAATTTCTTTAAAATGTTGCATTACAGGAACTTGAAGCTGTTCCTTGCTTAAATATGAACGAAGCAAACGAACCATGGTCCATAACTGTTCAGACTCCATATCTCGAAGTGCCCTGATTGCGGCAATTTGACGTTCAACTGGATAAAAGACTCAAAACCCAAAGGTATAAGATGCAACATATATTGATTGAAGCAGTTTTTCTTCGGTTAAACAGAATGTCAAACCAAACCAGATAAGGACTTGAAAAATATAAGAACAATAATAACAACTCAAGAGTGGAAAATTCAGCATGCTTAGCATGCACAAAATAATGAATTGGATGATTGTGATTGCAAAAGGTTAAAGTCCTATAGCCAATGACTTATTTTAAACACAAATCAATGAAGATATCAGGATCAGATATTTTCAGAAATTTCATTAGTTCTAATTTCAGAACAAAAAATTACTTAAAGAGTAGTCTTCGCTGCCAATGATATGCTCTTTTTCAGGGCTGTAAAAAGAATTTCAGCTATTCTCACATAAAAATTTTGTTACACACAATAGGTGTTCCTTTTTTCTTTTTTCCTTTTTTTCTCATTGAGTGAACATTTGACATCAAGCATCATAAGTGGAACTCTTTTTATATCTGTAACACAGAAAAGGAGTTGTCTAATACATCTAGTGCTTTGTGGCTATCCAGACTGTGGGCAGTATTCAAGGGCTTCAAAAAACATATAGTCAAAGCCACGTCTACATGCACGTGGAAATGTGATGATGTAGGGATCTCAGCTTTCAGCACCAAAAAAAAAAGGTAAATTAGCAACTTTTTAACGTATTTCTAAGGCTCCAAAGCTTAAGGAATATGCTATAAAGTGGCAAGGATTTTAGCTATGAAGATACTGATTTTAGTGTTCAAAGATTGGTTTAAGTGTAGGGATTTGGATGGTTGCCAAATTGCTGGTCTTTAGGAGGATTGGTGCAAGCGTCACCTCAGATCACAGAAGCTCAAGAGACGAGGAGAAGAGATACTATGCCAACTCTGACAGATTTTATTGGGAAAAAACTTCACTACGTAGCTATCCACAGAGATCTAGTACATAGCACTTCCGTATGACAAATAGACTTGCAGATCAAGAGTACCGATCTCCAGATGTATCAGTTCATGGTTGATTTTCATAAGCTACTATAGGTAGTCCATGATACAATAACATCGGGAAAGGCTTTGTTGTTCGTAGTACAGCAGCTCACGAGTGAAGCCTATGAGCCAAATTACAAAACAAAAGTTGGCATAACTCCTACCCAAAACAATAAACTAAGCCTGAAGTGCTAAATTCCTGGCCATATTCAAATGGGTACCTACAGATTGATCAGATTTGGTTTGGTACTAAAATTTCCCTTCTCTTGCAAGATCCACATCTCACAGATTTTTATTCCAAGTGGAAACATAGGCCTAAAAGTAGTCCAGTAGTTTCCACCATAAGGGGAAAAGGTGCAAGACCGAGTTTGCAAAAGGCCCCTGTGTTCTCCGCTTCATGTTAAAGATACTAATCAATTCTTTCAGAAGGATAGCAATCCACAAGGTGATATTTCCACACTGTATACCTGGATTCTGAAGAAAAGTCACTGCGGTGTTACCCCTTCTTACAAAAGCATGATTAGTGGTGCATCGTTGTGCACAGTTTTTTATACTATCCTCTGCTTAAAGAGCAGTTCTGTGCAAGAATTTAACATTAGTCTTAAATTTAGAATAGCAGATTCATTATTCAATGGGGTGAATAGATCAATAGATACGGTAAAAATGAAAAATCTGGAAAATTTCAAGATTAAATAAAGAATTCATCCTAGTGGAAAAGAGAACAGCAAGTTTACACAATAGTATATAACTCCTTCTCTTCCATGCATGCATCATCCCATTAAAGGTCTCAGCAATCAATAGTAGGCAGTAACTTACTCTTTTAAATTAAAGGTTCTTAAGAATCTTTCTAGACATAGAAACACACACAAAATGGAAGGAAGTGTCTTTATTATTAGCGTGCAATGTGACCATGTGAAAAGATAAATCTTATTACTTTGAAACTGTCATAATTGGCTTATGCACCACCGTTTTGATCATCAGTCACAAAAAGGCTCAAAAAAATTGTTAGTCTAATTCTTTCTATCCCATTTTCTCATTATTCACAAAAGAACGGATAACCAAATGGGGTGGCCTGAAAAATAAGGAATACTGAAGTATACCTTCTGCTCCTCTTGGAATTCATCTTCAGTTTTTTCGGGCACTGTCTCCTCTTTTTTAGCATTCTCAGTATCACTTTCCTTTTGCTTAACAGCTTTTCTGTATAACCGCTTCACCAATTGAGTAGGATACCAAACTAAGTCGAAATCCCGGGTGTGCAGCTCATTAATAAGGTCAGCTTTAACACATTATAGCAAATGACATCTAACACAAACTTCGAAATAAAGCGGCACAAAATCTCTTCACTGTAACTTAAATTTCAGCTTAATTGAGAAAATATGTCGTATATATTCCATAAAAATGCAGAAAATTCAGCTAAATGTCACAAATAAAACTTGATTTGCACTATCCCAAAATGCTTCTTGGGAGTTTGGAAGAAGAAAAAGAGAGAAAAGGGTTTTCAATTAGCCCACAAAAGAATAAAGATAATACAAGAAATTTACACAAACAACATCAATAATCCAAGAATTGTACTGACTATTTCTTTCCATTGACGGGAAAAAGAAGAGAAATTGGAAGTCTAAACTGTTAACTTTCAGAATTTCTAAATTCCTAGCAAGAAAAGAAGGGATAGATCACGAAAACTGTATAGGAACTAACGAGAAACTCACCGATGCAAGCGGCAGTTGACAAAGAAGGGGATTTTTTTTTTTTTTTTTTTTTGTATCTTATACACATGAAATGGGTTTGAAAATTGATTCTGTTTAGGGCGGGGGGCGGGCGGGCGGGCGATAAGGGGTTGATTGTAATTTTAGATAGTCCTGAATGAATTCATCTTTTGTACCTCCTTCCATCTCAGCTCAATTACACTTATTATTGCCAAATTCTACCATTACGTTGTAATTGTTCAACTTGTTTTGAACATCTAATACAAAATGGCAAATGATATTTGCACTTTGGGAGAAATTTTATGTCTGGTGAAGAGTAATAACTGGATATATTCAGTAGTTACTTCTCAATTAATAAGAGTTTTTATTTGGAGTGGAGAACTTATATTTCTGAAAATTAAAAAGTTACCATCATATTTTTAAAAAAAATAGGTCATATATTCTAAATGACAGACTCTTATTACTTGAGGGCAACTACTAGGTATGTCCAAGAGTTGCTTCTCACCAAAATAAAAATTTTTGCACTTGCACACCTTTATTTAGTCTAGGCAAATGATATTTATATTTGTATATCCTTTTTAACTTTTTACACATTTCTATTTTTACTAACGGATAAAATAGTTAAAAACCCTTCATCCACGTTATTCTTTTTTTATATACTATCTTTATATACTTAAAATGTCCTTATTTTAATGTTTACCTACTAAAATAAGTTTAAAAATATTTTATAAATTTGAAAACATTATATAAGTTTGAAAATTTATATATAAAAACTTCAAATTTTCATAGAAATTTCTTTTTGTACTTAAAAAAGATTTAATATATATTAATATTTATGCATATGTTTCACATTAGATTATAACCTATATTAACAATTTACATAACATATTTGTGTATACAGAATAACTAACCACACACACATATATATGATTTGAGTTCTAATTGGATCAAAACAACTAGATATATATGATCTATATATTATAATAGTTAAACGGATCCAAATAATTGGATTTATACCCGAATCCAAACTGGATAAACGGGTCTGGAATGGGTGTGATTTGGGTCTAGGCGGATGGGTTCTAGACCTAGATTTACCTATTCCGAATACGTTTATCTGATATGGATCTGTGTAAATTCTATTATTTGAATCCGATCTGAAATCATTTAACTATTATAATACATGGATCAGGTATGAATCTAGTTATTCCAATCCAATTAGGACTCAGATACCATTAAAATATTTGATATATAATATAATTATATACATTAATTATTCTATATGCATAAATATTTTGTATAAATTGCCAACATAGTTTATACTCTAATATAAAATATATGCATAAATATTAATACGAACTAAATCTTTTATTTAACAAATAAAAAGAAAAAAGGAATTCTATAAAAATTTGAAATTTTTATATATAAATTTTCAAAGCTTATAAAATATTTTTAAATTTATTCTAGTAAGTAAACATTGAAATAAGGATACTTTAGGCATACAAAAATAGAGTGATGTGGATAAAGAATTTTTAGTCATTTTACTTGTTAAAAAGGGATAAGAGTGTATAAGAAACTAAAACATGTGTGCGAATATCATTAACATACAAAATTTTAGAATACATAGCATAGTATAAGAAATTTTTTTAAGTTATAATAGTTCGCAAAAGAAACCATTGAATTCTAGTATAAGGTTTACATTTAGAGAAGATAACAAAAGGTTAGTGACACTTTACCCTTGAACTAGGGATAATTATGTTTGACTTATTGAAGTGAAAAAAATGTATAATCTACCTCTTCCATATTAAATGCTTTCATACTTTCAATCGTTTTGGGGGATCATGACAGTGTGATTGTCAATTAGGGTTAAATGTAAAAAATCTTCTCGAATTTATACTTTAGTTGCAATTTACTTCTCTTGACTTATTTAATAAGCACTATTAACCCTCTTCCTTCGTGATTTGGAATAAAATTACGCTTACTATTTTAATAATTTGTTTTTATGTTTTTTAGTTTTTTTTTTAACCCACCTCGCCTACTATATCCTCTAGTAATAGATCATAGAGAAAGCGTCTTATCACTTAAACTGCACTTAGTTGTCTAATAATTTGTTTGCTTGTTTCTCTTCATACCAATTTATTTAGTTTCTGTATCATATTTTTCTTTGTAATTTTTTTCTTTTGTCTCATTATTTCTTACTACTGCTAAACTATTATACTATTAGTAATTGATTTTTTTTTTGGTAAATACTAATTGATTAATTACGAGCTCTAATTTTTTTACATGTGTCTAAAAATTAATTGAATAATAAACTTTTTACTAATAGAAAAATATATTTTTATTAGTATAATATGGAGTTTAGGAATTATTAATACTATAATTAACAAATAAACAAATTACAGAAAACTAAACGAATTAGTAAAAAATTAAAATATTTATTCTAAATATGCAAATAAGAAATTTTTTTTTGTCGAATCATTTGCGTGTCATAGTTTAGTTGAGTTTATTGTCTCTCCAAAACCTTTATATTAGACAGTCATAATATTTTCTTTTACATTTGTGCGATTATGCTAGCAATATAAGGTTGTACACGATTTTTCATTTTACAAGAGACAATATTTGTATATTAAAAAAATTTAATATCCTTTGGCTCCAAAATTTATTGTAATTTGTTTATTTGTTAATTTTACTATTAATAATAAATCACAAACTTTATATTGCAATAAGATTATATTGTTTGTATTAAATCATGATTAATCTATAAATTAAATTATTTGTATATATGTAAAAAGTTATAATTTTAAGTATTCAATTATTAAAAGTAATACTATAACTTTTAGTAGCAGCAAGAGAGAATGATGAAAAAATAAAAGGAAAAACAAGAGAGAGACGGAAAGAGAGAATAAATAGAAGGGAAAAGGAAGAAGAAAAAATAAAAACAATAATAATTGAAATAGTAACGGTATCCGATTTTATCCCAAAATATGAAAGGGGAGATTAAGTACTTATTAAATAAATTGAGGGGACAACTACATTTAACCCTTTTAATTTTTACCTCAACTAGTCTCTCACATAATAATAACTAAAGTAACATTACTACTTTATATAATGTAAGAGCCTTTTTAGTGTAATTATGATTTTTGGTGTAATTATCATTAAAAAAAAAACTAACTACTTTACAACTTTATATAATGGAAGAGTAATTTTGATATAATTTATTTTTGGTATAATTTTCTACAAAATAGTTTAACCAATCCTCAACTTTCCATAGCTCCTATTTTAATTTTAATTTGTATTTTTATTTTGTTTTTTCAATCAATTTTTCATTGAATATTGTACACACATAGGGTGTACCAATAGAACTAGTTACTACTTTAATATATAATGCAAGAGATTTTTTGTATAATTATTATTTTTGGTGTAATTTTCCAAAAACTACCCATCTTTTGATTTTTTTATTTTTTATTTTTTTTTAAAAAAACTAAACCCTTTAAATTAAAAAAAAAAAAATCTATCAACATTTGTTTCATGCCCATTGTCCATTTTCAAAAACTACCCACACTTCAAAATCAATAAAAGAAAAAGGACTCATGCTATGACCATGTGTGGTAATTGAAAATTTTGACATATTTGGCAAATCTCCATATAATGTAAAATGGGTGTTAAGTTGTGTGCCATATTATAGTGTTAGAAAGATGAAACATAAATGTACATTTATATCTAGTTCATATAATGCAAGAAACTTTTTGGTGTAATTATGATTTTTAGTGTAATTTTATTAAAAATTACTATTACTACTTTATATAATGCAAGAGCCTTTTTGGTGTAATTTTCTTTTTTTTTTAAAAAAAACTTTATATAATTCAAGAAACTTTTTGGTGTAATTATGATTTTTGGTGTAATTTTCATAAAAATATAACTCATACTCATAACTTCCATAACTCCTCTCTAAATCAATAACTTCTCATAACACTCTATTTAATTTAAATTATGAAACTTATTTTTTATTCTTTTCCTATAATTATGCACACATATAGAGTGTGCTAATAGGATTAGTACATTTTATTCCTACCATGTAAATGCGTTTGTTCTTTCTACAACTTATTAGAAGAATGTGAATAATTGATTTCTAATTGTAACCTCACAAAGGATCTTTAAAAAAAAATGGTTAGTTTTCTAGCCATTATCTTACTTTTTGATGCATAAGTAACCGAAAACAAGCAAAAGTTGGCATAATATTTTTGTTTAAAAAAAATTGATTCAATGAATTTATAGGCTTTACTGCATATTTTGAAAAAGATTTTGAGCGTCTAAAATTGTTTTAGTTTATATTTTGGAAAGTTAAGGGAAAAATAGTATATTTGACTCTAAGTGCCTTTCTCAAGTGTCTTAAATTTTGAATTTATCTTATATAATTTTAAAGATATCTTTGAATTTTGGTAATCTTGAGATCGACTTAGTATTTTCTTGAAGTTTTTAGAGATAAACTTCCTTGATATCTACAGTTTTGGGTTGCCACTAGTTCTCGGGGTAAAGTAATTAATTAATCGTAGAAAAGGTTTTTTCTTTTTTCTTTTTTTAAGATTTTCTTTTGGCAAGTGTTCAATATTAAGAGAAGAAGATGATGTATAGTGTGTGTGTGTATATATATATATATATATTTTGGCTTTTTGTGAAACCCTAGCCCAATCTATGCATTTTAATTTAAGAAGTCATTAAGAGATGTCCAACCACTGTTAGACGGATATATATATATATATATATATATATATATATATATATATATATAATAGACAGCTTTTAATGAAACCCTAGCCCAATCTATGCATTTTAATTTAAGAAGCCATTAAGAGATGTCTAACCACGGTTAGACAGATCGTAGTAGTACGGCAGATGTGTACGTTGTCTGGGTTACATTGTTTGGGTACTAGAACGGCATACGGGACTCGGTATGTAGTATGAAGGAGAGGTAGGCTTAGGTGGGTCGCTTTTTTAGGATCGAAATTCGTTATTTATCGATGGATAGTTATTTAACTTAGAATTGAGTAGTTAAAAAAATTATAAGTATTGATAGCTAATAAGTTTACCTACAATTTCCTAATCTTATCAAATAATTGTATTTTTATTTATAAAAAGAAGTTGATAAGTATTTAAATTCTTGTTTCTATTCTTTCCTGTTTCCTATATGACTTGTGCTATCCCTAAAGAAGTTGATAAGTACAAAATTTATTGTTTCTATTATTTTCTCTATCTTTTTTACTCTTAGTCTCTCTCTCAACTCTTTGGAAACGCTCAAAACAGCGTTTTTGGAGCGCAACGCGGATCCTAAGAAAAAAAAGCGATCCATGTAATATTGTGTCTAACCCATTAAGGTCATGAACCATAATTAGTAATTTGGCAAGGAATGAAGGACTATGTTTTAATTATTTAAGAGTGATCATTAGGAGTAAAGGGATTAAACGTTATTCTCCACTGACCATCTTATCTGGGATCTAGGGCTAAGGGAAGAGGAGTAATGAAACAATAGGAGTAGATTTCACAATAAGTGAAAAACGCGTCAATAATTTGCAAGAACTTGGATGTAATTATGCAACACCTTTCTAATTGATTATCTAGGATGTGTATGTGGGTATTCGTAAAATTTATAGTAGTGTCCTATGGAAGTACGAGTACTTCAGCATTTATGAATCAATCATAGAAAACTAGGCTGACTAAATTGTTGGCAGAAATTGCTCTCAACTATGTTGGCATATAAACCAAACCTAGGATTTGAAAATTTTAATTATATTATTTTTAATAGTTGAGTTTGTAAGGGATTTATTCTCTAATTTATCTAGTGTTAGAAAATTGTGTTGGTTAAATTCCTTAAGAATTTAGATTAGTTTCTACCTATTTAAAGGCATTGTGCCTAGTTATTTCAATTGAGATAATTTTTATTGAAAAGTTAATTAAATAATTTGTTTATATTCCCACAAAATTGTGTTTATCCAATCCTTTATATAATTTCAGTTTTGTGCGTGAAAGTTTTAATCTCATGACTTTGTTTATCTAATCCTTCATATAATTTCAGTTTTGTGCGTGAAAGTTTTATGACTTACTTCTAAAAGTTCTTGACCATTTTAATTGAGTAATTATTTTAACTCATTTAAAGTAGTATCAATTGTGTATTCCGCTGCGTGATTTTTTGAGTCTATCAAATTGGTATCAAATTGGCTTATTTCATTATTTGTGTGCGAACTAGATTAGAAAAAAAATTTCTCAAGTTTGTGACTCCTTTGAAGTGGCATCAAATTTATCTTCCGTGGCATGTTTTTTATGCTAACAAGCTTGGACAAATATCATCTGAAATCGCCAAATCACAAGGAGCTAATTGTACCATATAAGAGATCCGATTGCATATGCATTGCATATACGGATTAGTACCATCTGCAATCAACCAATGATGTAACTTGTCATGCTGAAATTGTCTTCATATAAGTCATCATTAAAATAATTCAATTGACAAAAAACTATCGAAGTGAAAATTCATTTCGTATACAATTTTAATCTTGAAAGTTAAACCTTAAAAACTTCTCAACCTATCAATTTACATGCAGCAAATGTCCAGAAACATTGTGCCACAAAAAAAAAAAAAAAAACCACTTAGAAAATAAGTCAACGACTGCTTTAGGCAAAAAATTCCCTTAGTCACATCCATGCATAGCCTATCCAGAAAATTAAAAATCAAGATTATACTTGATTAAGGTGAGGGTCTATGCAAGGCAAACAACCTTGGAAAAAGACTAAACTTACCGTTGCTTCGTGCAAAGAGTTCCAAGAGTCTCACCATTATAACATCAATTCTAAGACATAATAGGATATAATCATTCAAACCTAAGTTGTGCTGCTATTGCTATGACTTTTGGGTACCGCATACCTTTCATTTAAAGGAAATGTAAATTGCATGCCTTCCTGATTTGCATTGGTTGGTCGCCCAACGTATGATGTGTTAAATATTTATAATCATTTGTTTGAATGCTCGCATAAATCCATCTCTTATGCTTCATGATTAGCAGATTGTAGAATCAAACACCTATGCTATAAATATCACTTCCGGTCTCTACTTATCTGCACTGACAGTTGAAGAACTTTTCATAAACACAGTAAGTAATCAATTAGGAAATAAGTTCTAAATAATTTTAGCATTAGATAATGGCATATCCTCATAATATCGCTGAATACATGCATATGTGTCGATCAATTTATTCAGCTGTACCAAAATCGCACAATATTGCATTCTCTACCTAAATAAAATTGTATATAAGAGTATAAGAATATAGAAACTAGGGATGGCAAATGAGCAAACTAGTTGAGGATATTTTGTAAGTTGCCTATGTCAAAAGCTCAGTTCGAGCTCGCATTGATCGAATTTGGGCCAACCTTTTAGCTTCATGAGCTTGAGCTCGAGCTCTGGTATGTGAGCTCTATGCTATCTTTTAAAAATTTTAAACCTCAAATTTGATTGAATTCGTTTAAACTCGATTGAATTTGAGCAAGTTCGAACTCAAGATTGAGTTAGTCTATGCTTTGGTCGAGTTTGAAATTGAGCTCAAGTATATTAAAATATTATCTAGTTTGAGCTCAACATTTGAAGTTCAATCAAACTCAAACTCGAGCTGTGTAAAAGTTGCACGAGCCTAACATAGATAAAGCACTATTCAACCTCGACTGGACTTGTTTGTGCCCTTATTTCCAACGTATATAGGGTAAGTTAGATATCGTCCTTATGAGGAAATTGTTAGACAACCACCAAATTATGAACATTTAAATGGTTAACTAAGAACATAGTTGGGTGTATTACTACAAGACGAGCACTTCAAAGCACTAAAAAATAGAAACTTTACTAATGAACCATCAGTGAAAATTATGATTTTAATGATAAAAAAGGGTTAGAAGCTTGGATTCCTATTAATTCAACAGGAAATTTGTTCAATCGCTAGTCTAAAGGAATTAAGTTACATTGACGGAGGTCGAAATCTCAAAATTGATCAAAAATTGATCCCTCACAAAATTGCTGGTTAACATGATGTTTAGTATAGCGGTTACTATGAAATTTTCCGCTGGTACGACATTGAAAGATGCGAAAGATTGTTCAAGCTAACAAGAAAATTTTTGAGAAATTTTTAGAGCATGGAGGATAAGATTGGAAGAAGAAATTCCAAAGTCAGTTGACATTTTTGCCCCTGAAAGTCGCACATGAATATTTCCAACCAAAATATGAACAAAAATGGGTTTAGTGACTAAAATGGAGATTTTGAATTTGTGAGAGACGAAAAATATTCTTTTAAAAGTGAAAGACTAAAACAGTACAAATATAAAATGTGAGAGGCTATTAGGAGTGAGTAAGTATTTGGTTAATCGATTTTGCAATCAATTTTGAATTAAATTTGTTAATTTTAGTTTGGTCAAAAATTGGTTAACCTAATTTATAAATTTGATAATGAAGTCAAAACAGTAGTGTGCTTTTTTGAATTAGCTTAAATAATAACCAAATTCATTAATTGACAATAAAATCTTTTTTTTTTTTTTTGATTAATTTTTTGTCTTTTGATTTGATATATAAATATATGTATTTTATAGTTTTAATAATTTAAAAAAAAGTAAAAATTAAAGTGGTAATAGACAAATGTAAATGTAGTTGTTAAGTTAAAAGTATATTTTATTGATAAAATATTATAATTAGTTTTAGCTTTTGAATTTAAGTCATACAGTATGGGGGAATTCTACAGTTTCTTTTAGGGAACCATTCCCTTGGCTTTAAAAATTTGTATAGTATGAGCATTTAAAGCACATGGTGTTGTACTGTAAAAGCATTTAAAGCAAAAGATAATGATTTTCTAAAAGGGACTGTAGAATTTTCTGTTATTATATTCTTATACATTAAATCATTAACGTTACCCATTATTAAATTAGTATTGACCTAGACATGCTTATTGCTTATATTGTTAGCAACTAAATTTGTTACATATAAATCACATTTATCTAGTTTTATGATACTTATATTATTTAAATTTACAACTTACATGGTATTATAGTGTTATACATAATTATATATTGCAAGTTAATGAATTTAAGTTACATAGCATAATTTTTTACTTATATTATTGGATCATTGGTCAATAATAGCCAAACACACATATCAAATTATATGGGTGAAAATAAAATAAAACCAGGAATTTTTTTTCTATTAAATAGGTTTTATGTGTGTAGGATTAATTCAACCCAATTTCAAGGGTTCAATTGATCCAAGTTGAAATTGGTTAATTGAATGTAAAATTAGTTATCGAATTTAAATTTAATTAAGCGAAATTTCTACTAAATTGAATTTTTATTTGAAATCAAAACAGATTAAAAATTCTAAAACTTATTTTTGAATTTTGATTAATTTTATTAACCGTTTAACTATTCGGTTAACGGATTGTTACCATTAGAGCTATTAGAATTGTTTCTATAATATAATTTGTCCTTTTCTCCAACCCCGAAATGTACGGTTGAGAACAATAGCTTTCAAAAATACTGGGAATTTGGGCTGAAGAGCTATAAGAATGACAAATTATTGTGTTTAAAGGCTTTGTAGTTTGCTGGCGATTGGAGCACGAACCAGCTAACATTGTCGGCGTAGTTAACCATTCCAAGAACAAGTGATGTAGAAATTATTTCTAAGAGAAAAAAACCTATGCGCAATAAAGCTCACGCAGCACAGCTCTCTCCAAATTTATTAGAAAGTTCTTACTATACTTTCATCCTTGTTACTGTCTGACTTAATAATGGAAGTTAGGGGTGTAAATATACATAAACGAGTCGGATATGTTAATATTCAAATTTGTTTGATTAATTTAATAAAAATTTATTTGATTAATTTAATGAGTTTAAAATTTTATTTAAAATTGACCTGTTTATTTTTTGAATTGAGTTCAAATGCTTGAAATTTTTATATGTAAATTTAAAATTTTAACTTATTGAACCAAGTTCAAATCGAATATAAAAATTAACAAATGTTAAATTCTGTTTAAATTTAACTTAATTTTTAAGGAATCAAGTTTAAACGAACTCTTATCGAATCTCGAATTCTATTTAAATATTAAATAAATTGAATACATTTACGGTCCTAATAAAGTGTAATAAGGGGTGAAGTCCCGCCTAGTTGAAGTCTAGGAGGGCTTGAGTCAACCAAATATGGCTGGCGATTCATATATATAAATATAATAAAATTGATGTTTCATACTTATCCATTTTATAGTCTCTTTCTTATTTAATATAATCTAATTGGAACATTTTTCTTTCTCGCTCTCTAAAACCCTTCTTACATTTGTTCTATGCACGATTATATATCTGAAAATTTGTCAATTCAAATTTTTAAATCTAAAATCAAACAAAATCCTTATTATCTTAATCTTATCCAGATTATTGGCTTTTTAAATTTCTCAATGATTTTTGCCACAAAAATCAATATCTGGTTCAGTTCTTGGAAGTACGTTGGTTATTTGTAATCCACCTCCCTGCGGCACCGGTAATCATAGTCTCTCTCAATGTATTTGTATTATTGTAATGCTGTTTAGTTTGTTAAAGAAATTTCTTATTTCATCCCATTATTATTTGTTTCTTTTTTTCCCAATTAAATTGGCCCAGGTCCACTCTTTCTTTCATGTCCAAGCTTTCCGGTAATGTATTAAATTCATGTTTGAGTTTACTAATTTTGTTCATTTTATTTTTTGGTGATGGAGATTGAACTAGAATAGAAATTCTTTCTATTTCTTTTTTTGATTCACTGTCTTGTAAGTTTTAAATATATATAGTTAAATATGGAATTTGAGTATGATAATAGTTTTCAGGAGGGTTTTGATATATATAATTTTACCGTAAGCAATGAATTTAGTTGTCATATAATTTGTAAGACTAAAACTTTATATGAATTTATAGAGTAAAATAATCCCTTTTCCCTAAATATGGTCTTGCATAAGTGTTTCAGAAAAAAGATGTTGTATTCTTGGCATTGGCAAATGGAAAATTATTCACTTTCTTAGTTGTTTCGTTTTGAGTTTCTTTATGAGGACATGAATTTTGTTTTTGTTGTTTTCCCTTTAAAGAGTTTCATTTAAACCTCATTTCGGGTGGTTCTGAAGGATTATCTTGATTAAAGAACACACTGTTATTGTAGACTGCTAGACTGCTGTGAAAAATAAAGTTTTGCTTCTGCAGTCATTGACTTTAAAATGGGATAAATTTTGCATTGAAACAAGCAGCAAGGCTGTTATTCTCAAGGTTCATAAGGACTATGTGTAAGCTTACATGGAGGTAAGCAAGTCTTATACGGTTTGATCTAAATGCTTCCATAAATGATGTTTTGTGTTTGCTTCGTGTTTATGCACATTTGGTCAAGAGAAAAAGTTCATGCTTCTTTATGTTTTATGTTATTAGAACTGATTTGATTTGCATGTTAACCAAGCATATTGAAATTTATTATTTGGATCCCTTAAATGTCATTCCCAATAAAAATTCAGTTGGTATAAAAAATAATTTTAGTGTGCTTGAATTTGATTATTTAGGGCGCATGTATCATAATGTAGAAACATTTGCATCTTATGTTCTATTGTCTCATTTTAACTTGATCATGCATATTTAGACATATATTAGTATATAATTATAGGATCCTCAATTTTTATATATTCAGTTTCAAATTGTTTTCTTTCTGAAGCATCATGATGGTTTTTCATAATGCTTTAGTTGGGTTTTTTTTTTTTCCTAATGCTATCATATGCATGTGATTTGGTCAATAGTTCCATATAATTCAATCCCTTTTCAATATAATTTGGTTAATGCACTTACAAATGCTTGGACACTTGAAGTTAGGGATGCTGCCTTTCATGTTCCATAGTTTTCATTTTATTCAATCAATTAATACCTAGATAAGAAAAATGATTTATATTTGATTTTTATTGATTTTGAAAAAACATACGATAGAGTCCGCACAGAAGTTATGTGGAGAGTTTAGAAAAAAGGGGAATTAGAGTAGCATATATAGAATCAATAAAGGAAATGTATAGGGATATAGTTACAAGTGTGAGAACACCAGGAGGGTTGACATGAGAGTTCCCTATGAAATATAGATTTATACCAAGATTCAACTCTAAGTCCTTATTTATTTGCATTGGCTATAGATGAACTTACAAGGCACATACAGGAGGAAATATCATGGTGTATGTTATTTGCACATGATATTGCGTTAGTAGATGAAACAAAAGATGAGGTTAATGCTAAACTCAAAATTTGGAGAGAAACACTTGAGGCAAAAGGGTTTAGAATTAGTCGATCAAAAACAAAATATATGAAATTTAAGTTTAGCAAGGGTGTAAGTAGGAATGGAATAAGGGTTAGTATCGGAGATCAAGAGATATCTATAAGTAAAAATTTTAAGTATTGAGGATCAGTTCTTCAGAGTGATAGTGGTATAGATCGAGATGTTACACATCGAATACAAATAGGTTGGACTAAATGGAGAATGGCATCGAGAATATTATGCGACCGCAAAATTCCTTTACGATTTAATAGTAAATTCTATAGAACAGTAATTAGGCTAGCAATACTTTATAGGTCTGACTATATTGGATAGTGAATTACACACGAGTAAAAGATGAGAGTAATAGAAATGCGAATGTTAAGATGGATGTGTGGGTACACTAGGATGGACAAGATACACAATGAGCATATTCGTGAGAAAATTGGAGTAGCATCTATTAATGAGAAAATGAGAGAAACACGCTTAAGGTAGTTAGGTCATGTGTTAAGACGACCAGTAGAAGCGCCTGTCAGGTTAGTAGATTTTAGAGAGAGTAGTCAACATAATAGGGGTAGGGAAAGACCGAAAAAGACTTGATGGGTAACTTGTAAGAAAGATATAACCCATCTAGGAATTGAGGAGGATATAGTCCATGATAGAGCGCAATGGCGTAGCAGGATTCATGCAGTCGACCCTACTTAGTAGGATTAAGGTTTGGTTTGTTTGTAATTGACTATTGTTCACTATGAGCTACTACATTAATTTTAGTTGTGACTTTAATTCTCCTACCGTCCATTGGCATGATTGGTAGTTCAGTTGCGGTTCAACAATAGTTTCCACTTTCCAGCTCAGATTAGACTAAAACATCTCCAAATACTTTTGGTTTCTTGGTTGGTTAATGGCATTACTAATGTTGTTTGTGGCATTTTTGATTGAGTAGGATACATAAATTTCAATAATTTTGATAAATTATTGTATTAGTAATTTGATGGGTATTAGTTTTGTTGTGCAGATGTTGATTCTAGGGTTTTTGAGAATGTATTTACTATTTAATCAATTGAATTCAATATTAAAATGTACCTTTGTATTTTTGGCCGTTATGATAGTCATTACTTGAGAAATGTATTGCCAAACTCATGGTTAATGTAATACTATTGGCTGGCATTCAATATCCACTATAAATAGCTATGTATTTAACCCAACCGTCAATACTTTTTTATTGAATTTCGTCTTTCTTTTTTTTCCTTTTTTTATTTTTATAATTATTGGAGAATGGAATTACGCATGCATTGTCCATGAAAATAACAGTGACACAATTTTCCGGTCTCAAATAAATATTTTTCTTGATTTTTAATTAAATATCTTTGCTAGACTTTTTTTTTAAAAAATTCTCTTCGGTATGTTGGAATTTAGTTACAAGATTTGCATATCGAAGAAGTCGTAGATGAACTGCCGGAGGAAAAATCATGGGGTTATCTCTTGGTTGAGTAATGATCTAAACACAATGAAATTTTATCCTATTGCTGCATTCTATTTCACTGAAAGTGACCCCTTTACTAAAACTTATTTCTCATCATCTATATGGCTTCTTTAAATCAATTTTGGCTTTTTTCAGTTTTAGACCAACTTTAACAAATTATTTACTATATATACTTACTAAGAATTCAGAAAGTTCATTTGAGAGGTAAACCAATTCATTTTATACTATGTTCCTCAAATTTTAAAGGATTATAAAATTTTCTTGGAATGTAGCAAAGTAAGTTCTTATTTTAAAAAAATTAATAGTGAAAGATATCGATGCTATATTTGTTCTTTTGGAACGGGTCACAACTATATACTGCTATTTTCTATCCTTTTTTTTTTTTTATTCGAATTTAATTATTTAGTTTTAAAATACTATTACAATATCAAATACAATCTCGTTGGGGATCACAACTAAAGACTAGTATACAGACTGAAAACATGCCGCTGTGCATTCTTTTTTGTTTTTATTTTTTTTGCAGATAACATCCATCGTTATTGGGAGTCTATAGAACGGATTATATCAGGCCCCGAATGGTTACCACGACATATTCGTCCTTATTTGGATTGCAAATTCAAATTTTGCGACCAGATAAGGTGGAACCTGATAAAGCCTCCTATGAGCTGCAAAAATTCAAATTTTATCAGGGAGAAGCAGCTGGAGAACGACTATTGAGTATCAATGTATCCAAGAAGAACTTTATGAGAGAGAGTGAACTGGAGAATGAACTGGAGAATGGAGCAAAAGATAAAGATACATTACTTCACACGAGTGACTTATCTTTGGGCTACATATTAACTCATCCACTACAAACACAATACATTCGTATCCACTGTCGAAAACTACAACTCAAAATCAACAACAAATCCAGCTAATTAACAACCCACAATTCTTTGGGGGGGCTTGCTACCTATCCGAACAACTCATTTTGATGAAAGCTCTCTTCTAAGTAACAACGGAACATGTACAATAAGGATGTGTATTCATTTTGGTGGATATTGCTTTAAAAGGAGTGAAACAGAGGGACTGGTAAATAGGAGGGAAACTGAAAGCAGAAAAATAAACAATTCTAGAAGAGACCTCAGGCTTCCTTAATCTGTACTTGGCTCGATATCAGAGAGATGCCTCTTTTCAGGCAAGAGTTGATGCGGATCTAAATAACCCCTTAATATTTTACGCATAAAGTGGTAAAAGCTCGATTTATGTCCCAGTGGGATGGATAAACTGCATACCCATTTGCCTTTTTATGTGGTCTGGCAACAGCCTGTTTATAAGTTCTGGATGGGCTCCAGTCAACTGTCAATAAAATAGTAATAAATCAGCAATGGAATAACAGAATGTCTAACCATTTGTTTAGAAAAGGTATTTGCAACTACTGCATTATTACATGAAATAACTGATTCCCATCAACTAGAAGCCACAGAACATCATTGTGGTCCCATTCAACACAACAATAACCAACAACTAAAATCATGGAATTCAGGAAAGCTCTCATAGAGTTCGGATGTATCATGACAAATCAGTATACGATGAAACATAAAAGACAACCCCCAAAAAAAAGTGAAAACATGAGCTTCCTGTTCCACACTGGTTCTGAAATGAAATTAAATAATACTTAGATTCCATTACTTCATGATCCAGCATGCCACTTCCTTAAAATGGTTTGAACGTATCTTGTGACTTCTACAAATTAAATGGATTTAAAACTCATTAACTAGTAAGGTTATAGAGTTTAAAAGCTTTTAAAAGAACTAACCTGCTGAAAAATTTCCAATCTATCAGAGCCACAAAGAGTTCACATATCATTTTATTAAAAAGAAAACCTATATCAAGCTTGCTCTCTTTTGATGTTAAATGTTTCAGTGAAGATTCATAATTCTAGATGTTATCCTAATCCGGACTGAGTCACAACCTTCCCATACTTTTATTTCTCTAAGCAAAATTAGAGATGCAAGTTTTATATGATCTTCATTTCTTCGA